>CM067539.1:58300637-59514699 GCA_034509755.1 Anisodus tanguticus
TTATTGTGTAATATATGATTAATGAATCTACCACGATGCACACATATGGATTCTCCAAAGAAGGTCGAAATGTATGTTAGTTTTTCTAATATAAGGGGGGGGGGGGGAGAGAGATAAACAACTAAGAAATATGTTGTGAATTATCATCAGTATGATCCTCGTTCAAACGATAATTCAAGTCAAATGCTAGAAGCATTTGCTTACCCAACTATTTCATATTCCGCAACTTTATGGTGTTGTCTTGCAAGATGCTCCTAAATGTCCCTTCAAAGTACTACGGGTTCAATAGGTGGTGGGTGATTTAGATTTTTGGGACTTGGAGGTGGTAGTACTTCTATACAATCGTAAATAGTTTCAATTAGTTTACAACATGCGTGAAATATGATATACAAATCGGTTTCAAATGTAATAATCCTTGGGAAAAAAGAGAGGCACAAATGATCATAATAAGGAGGCAATGTGATCTTGAAGAGCCTACGATATAACACTTCATAAAACCTCATACGAGGTTCAGGTACCTGGAAAAAATAATAATGAAGTGATAAGATCTCAGTAAGTTGTGTTTAATTGCAAACGATACAAAATGATATCTCATCGATGATATCTTTGATACAATATAGTGCACAATATTGTATAATATTATGAGAATTTGAATTCTACGTCTCTTAAAGCATATTGATGTAGAAATAATTACCAAGTAGATACATCTTCATAAATTTATTGGACATGCAGTCTTGACATCAGAAGATGTCATGTAAATTAAATATTAAATGAGAATTGTCTCAGCGTATATGACTTACGTGACAAAATTTATATGAATTTTTTTGAAGGATTCAAAATGCCTGAAGCATATACAAGTTATTGAAAAACTTGTTTGTAATCCTTAAACGGATTAAATGAACTAAGGTTGATGTACTGAAATCACCTTAATAAATATTTATTGATGAGGGGTACAAAGATGATTATGTTTACCCTTATCCCTTTATGATATCCAAAATCTTTCATAATGTTGTGCAAGTTTCTGACTTCAATATTATTGTAGCTTTTGAAAAGTTTTCGAAAAACAATAGACTACCTGCTAAAAGAAGTTGAAATGAGAAAATTAGATTGATCCTGAAGTCCCATATATTTGTTCAATTGATGCATTTATTTATCTTACTATAACTATGAGCATGATATAATTTCTTCCTTACATGGAGATACTAAAATAAGATCAATTGCATATTATCGATTTGATGAGACAATTTTTCCAAAATTAGGGGGAGAGAATAATGAAATAAAAAGAAATTTTTTGTGGAATAATTCATCATTATCTCATCTTGATCCACGTGCTTCTATTTGTGAGCAAGAGATCCAAAAGATTATTCACTTGCAGAAGATAGCAAATCAAATGCCAGACGCATTTACAGATTTAAAAAAGATTACCAAATCACATATCCTTGTAGGGAATGTACCGGTTCAGATTGATGTCCCTGTAGGACTATTTACTAGTGTCATAGCAAATGAGTCCAAAGCACGCCTGAAGCATGATACACCATTGGGTTCTAAGGATCAGAATCCTAGAAAAATAAAAATAAATGGTCAAGATGACACTAAGAAAGAATCTCATAAAGAAATGTAAGATTTGATCAATCCTGATAATCTTGAAGAAATCAATGAGTCGCAAACTCAAGAAAATGAAGAAATATAAAAAAATTCAATTTATGTTAGAACTAATTTGAATCTTTTGGAAATAAATGTGGTTTGAAATATGATAAAATACCCACAACCTTATATGAAGATAATGCATCATGCATTGCTCAATTGAAAGGAGGATTCATAAAAGGAGATAGGACAAAGCATATTTCACCAAAGTTGTTCTTTACACACGAGCTCTAAAAGAATGGTGATATCAACGTGCAACAGATTTGTTCAAGTGATAATATGACTGATTTGTTCACTAAGTCTCTACCAATTGCAACTTTCGAGAAGATGGTGCACACGATTGGAATGTGAGGACTCAAGCATTTGGACTGAAGTTCTCATCAGGGAGAGTTAATACATGTTGTACTCTTTTTTCCGCATAAGGTTTTGTCCCACTGAGTTTTCCTTGTAAGGTTTTAATGAGGCAACCACAATGTGTATTATTAAAATTGTGTACTCTTTTTCCTTCACTAGAATTTTTCCTATTAAGGTTTTAACGAGACACATTATCTATGGACATCCAAGGAGGAGTGTTATGAATTCATTGTATTCATTAATTGAGAGTGGATTTCATTTAGATACACATGTATGTTATTAATTGTTATCTAACTTATCTTATTAATATTCTCATAAAGATATGTAACATTCAGTAGTTTCATACTCTATAAAAGAGATATTTTTCATCATTTTATAAACACAGAAAGAATAAATAATAAAGGCATTAATTCCCATATTTCTTGTCTCTATTTTTTGTTCAGTATTTGTATATTTCACTCTTATTTTACAACAATTTAAAAGTTTTTCATTTGTTTTTTTACACCTCCCCCCTGCGATCCTCCGACCCCACCACCCCACCACCCTTCCAAAAAAGTTATTTTTTAAAAAGTTTTTATTTTGATTTTCTGCACCATCCATCCACCCACCCACCGCGCATTCTTACCCCGTTCCGAATTTTTATTTCATATATTTTATTTTATTTCTATAAAAATTTATAAAAAAAATGAGAAACTTGCGTGGTTGAATTTGATGTGGAATAGGTGGCGGGTTGTGGTTTGGGGTGGGGGTGGGAGTGGGAGTAGGGAGAGGGGCGCAAGGGGGTGGGGGTAAGAATAAAATTTTCTCATTTTTATAAAAGTAAAATAAAATATATGAAATAGAAAATTTGAGAGGGGGGTGGGTGGGTGGTTTGGTTGAGTGGAGCGATGGTATGGGATGGGTGAGTGGGGGGTTGAGTGGAGCGGTGGTGTGGAGTGGTGTGAGTCTGGGGTGGGTGAAGATGAAGTGCATTCGAGGGTGGTGGTTGATTGGGGATGTGATTTGGTTGGAGAGTGGGTGGGGGGTGGAGGTGGGTGTTTGGGGTGGGGGGGGGGGGCTTGGTTAGGTCTTTTCTGAAAAATATGTTTTTGGATGTCGTGTCATTGGAAAGTTTCAAAGTATAATGGGTGCCAAACAGCAGATGAGAACTAAAAAATACGAAGTTGACCTACTTTAATATTAATATTGTTTCCATAAGCTTGCCCAACAATATTCTTTGCTTAATCTGTTGATTAATTCAGATGAAACTAGCCAGTAGCATACGAGAATTAATTTAAGAAAGTGATGTTAGCCTATTATCATACTTCTATTCGGGTAAAATTTTAGCCATATAGTAACATAATATCTGTCTTGAGCATATCCCTTTATCACTTAATTATGACCAACTAATGTTTATTTTATTTATTTATTATTTAAGCATGATAATATATTAATTCGATGTAAACACGGATTAAAATTTACCCTTCCGACTTGTATGTTGGTTCAATTCGTGTGTGAGGTCGTGGGTTCTCATGCCTTACTTTCTATTCCAAATTAATTACTTTTACATTATTTTCAAAGACAATATCTTTATATTGGATAGTACTTAATATTTTTTAAAGGCAGGATATATTAGTTACGTATACATTGAATATGTATTTACCTACTTTTTATTCAGTGCGTATATTTTTTTTTGAAGAAACTGTGTAAGGTGCCTCCGTCATTTGGACTAGGCTTTTTTTTTTTTTTTTTTTTTTGTAAACAATAGGAATTGATTGCAAGGAAATATTCAAGATATATGTTAGATTAGGACAGATACCGACGTTGATGACAAAATCTATAGGGAGAGCACAAATTGTCCAACATTTGTGACTATATGACCACCCGTAGAGTATGAAGAAACACTGGCAGTAACATCCGACATGAAAGAAATGAACTATCTCCTTACAGATAAAAATTGTCCTAAACTTAGCTTCCATTGAAGAGATCATTGGTGGAGTGTCGTTTGCAACAGCCTTTGCACTTTCTCTTCTAAAGTATGAGAAAATAAAACCCAATCCAATCCCCACAATGATTTTCAAGAACAACCTAGTTTCATTTCATGTTTTTCTCTTGGCTATCAATTTTTCTTTCTCTGGAGCCATCATGACAATCTCTTTACGTTACAAATACCCAAAGATCACTATATATTATCGTGTAATAGCTGTTGTTTCTTTTGTATCAGCTGTCGGAGTGCTAATATTTTCAATGTTGTTTTCACATTTTCCGGTAGATGACTTTAAACTAGTGGTGTTTTCATGTTAAGTCTCCTATAGTACTGAGCAGTGGCGAAGTCAGAATTTTTATTAACGTATTTAACATTTGAGAATGAGATTTGAATGAACCCTTTTCACTTCTCTAGCTCTACCCGTGGAACATCAGTAAGTTACTAACAAAAGATCCTTTGCGTTTGCAAGGTCGGACATATTTTGTTAGCTTTATATATAACTTTATTGAGTAATTTCATTATCTTGTCTATGTTAGATTGTTGTCTTATACCAGTAAATCGCGGGATGTGCCTGAATGAACAGGGTTTGAGAACAGAGCAACTGATATCACCTACAAGGTCCTACCCCAGAAGAGAGCAAATTGCTCCCATCAGGGTTCGAACCCACGCTGCAGGCCTCCAGCTGAATTTTAAGTTCCCCTCATTTGTCATCGAGTTATGCCTTGGGAGACGACTCTAATTGATTTTTATCTCCATCCCTTTCTTGTATGCGTCATTGTCAGTCTCCTCTCATGTCTAGTGGGACCTCTTCGTTTAGGTTCCATGAGGATTACGGCTGGGAATCCAGCAATGTCCTGAGTCCTATCAATATTTTGTAGTGCAGTCAAGCGTTATTTGTCATTCATTGTCTTTCTTGCAAAAACAAAATCAATGAAGGATTAGTATGGTTTTGGGACAGTCGCTATTGCTATAAAGCCCACAGTGAGCGCAAACTGTTTAATCTAAAATTATTTATTAAGAAAAGTAATTGAATTTGTTTGAAAGATGTCTAAAGTGACATAATTAATCCAAATAATATATAATCCACGAAAATGCGATCGAAGAACAAAATTGAAAGAACGAATAAAATAATAAGCACTAATGAAAGAAATAAATAACAAAAGAATGAGATTCTTGTTAAATAACCAATATTGTTGAAGAACGATATTGAATGATTGTGTTTACAGAGAGCTTTTCAGTATTCATATGAAAAATAAAATGCGGTGCAATCATGAGATAATGGGTATCTTATAGGATGGATTAGATTAACCGACTTCCTTGATGGGACATATATCATAGGCTCTTAATGGGATTAAATAATGTCCGGGATTGAAAGAATGCATCCTGCTGTAACCTTGAAAATGACACCTCCATGGCTGGCTGAAGTGCCTTTGAATAAGACCAGCTATCATAAATCCCTCACCGACGAATGGGTGAAATTTGGAGATCTACAAAGGAATGCCAAAAATGAAGGCAATTCTCCGGTTCCTACCGATGCTGAGGTGTCAAAGCATGGGGAGCGAACATGATTGGATATCCTGGTAGTCCATGTCGTAAACGATGTGTATTCATCCTTGGTCTACGCGGATCAGGGGTCTAGCTAACGCATGAAACCCTCCTCTTCCTCCCCTTTGTCAAATAGAGACTTCAAGAAGCTTCTTTATAAATTTTTAAATAAAAAAAGAAAATTCTAAATAAAATGAAATACTAAATAATCTAAACTAAAACAATCAAAATAAATTCAAGTGAAATAATTAAAAAAAAAATTACTACTAGATTTTTAATGACGATTCTAATGGATAATTCCTCAATGGACAAATAAAAAATAATTTTATGCAATTCTGAAAAGGGGAAAGATCCCTCAGATAGAATCGTTCGATTATATTGACAACTTCAAAATACTGATCATAATATGATGATTGTTGGTCAAGCAGACCCCAATCGTCTAGTGGTTTAGGACATCTCTTTTTCAAAGAGGCAGCATGGATTCGAATTCTCCTGGGGATAGGGTACTATGAAAGGAAGTTGATCATGGATTACAAATAAGTTTAAAATTGATTTTTCCTAGGTCGAAACCCGAGCGGTTAATGGGGACAGACTGTAAATTCATTGACAATATATCTACGCTGGTTCAAATTCAGCTCGACCCAATAATTTGCAATCCTCCATAAGATGATATAACCCCTTTTGTACTTCAGAAATATCCGATCTGGAGATAAAAAGAATCAAAATTTTTACTAGATCCCGTAATTTCCTAGGGTTGTAGTTCAATTGATCAGAGCACGGTCCTGTTAAGGCGGAAGCTGCAGGTTCAATCCCCATCTGTCCCGACGGATTCAATAATATATCAATAAACTTCTCCCCTTTTTATGAAGGGGACCGAGGGCATAATTTCATTGTCAAAGCAAAGGGCAAATTCTTAGTTCTTTTTTCTTTCTTTTTGATAGGTGAAAAACATATGTGGTTGGATTAGTACAATTATTGGTAGCATTATAGTCAGTATTTCAAAAATGATGGCTTTTTCAATTCCCGTGATGCACGTAATGGAATCGAGTACTATATCTTTTTGATGCACGCATATACAAAGGGAATTCCTTTCTTGTCCAATACAAAATTGAATATAGAATACTTTCCCAAAAAAACAATTTGTTTTTTTGGCTACGGATTTATGGAACATCACTTACTATTCTGATCAAATCCAATAGTAGGTAAAATCGACTGAAACCCCTACTTTTGCCAGTATGAAAAAAAAGCACAGACTGGAATCAAGGAGTTAATCGATTTTGGTTTGACACTATTTGAAATGACTCTCTTATATTGAGAAATTCTGTCTAGCAGCATTTGATCACATAATCCATTGACATATGTATAAATGACTAGAATTCATTTTTAATTAACAATGGTGCATAGTCCTATAATTTGACTAGAAGAGATAGTATCAGAGCAACATATATGGTTTTAGCAGAAGCTATTTTCCCTGGATGCAGAATTGAAAAAAACATGTCTTTTTTTTAGAAAATGATGACGTCAAGTCATCATGCCCCTTATGTCCTGAGCGACACACGTGATACAATGGACGGGATAAAGGGTTGCGATCTAACGAGGGTGAGCTAACCCCAAAAACTCGTAATCAGTTCGGATTACAGGCTGCAACTCACCTGCAAGAAGCCAAAATCGTGATGATCGAATCTGAGTGAAGTGTCGTTATTTGGCCCACCGTTATCGAGAAAATGTTTTGTTTTCTTAGTATTTCTTGTGCACTTTTTTTAGTATACTTAGTCTATCTGAGTGGACTTGGTTGACAGGGTCAGGGTCTTTCGCATTCGCAGATCTGAGCTGAGCTTTAGGGGTTAATACTTTTTATGGTCTTGCACATGAAAAAAGTCAAGTATTATACGCATGCTTGATTTACCAAATTTTTTGCTTCAAAGAATGCTTTCAAGCTAGGAATTTAAGCACAAATTGATTTATTTGACAATTAGCTGGAAGTCAGGTATACCTATTCAACAGAAAGTAAGGCACTGTGTAGATCATAGATTCCCAGGTATGACAGACTTGGATCCTTTCTTCGTTTGCAACGTATAAGCCAAGTAATTTTAACTTCTTGATCGTTATATTTTAAACAATAGTCCAAATACATGTCGGTAACATGGCCGGCTCAATGGCTAGGCAAGTAAGGCAATTGCCTTATGCCCCCAATTTTGGGGGCCCCAAATTTTACCAATAATAAGTTATGTGTTAATTTTTTCTTAAAGAAAATAGAATATTTATGATAAAAAAACACAACATTTTTATAAAATTATATTATTTTACTTTTTAACCTTTTTCAAATTCTTTTGTGATAAGTAATTTATAACATCCACAAATTCTTCAAAGGCCAGCACTTGGTCAAAACGAAGTTGGTGTTATTTATTCCATAAAACTATAACTCCTTATAAACTTTTATTTATAAAGCTAATTTTGTTAGAAAAAGTATTATAATATAGACAATGAATAAACAAAAACTAAATTTATTTTTTATCTATTACAGAATTGTATCATAGCGAGTCACTGTCTTAAAAACGATTGTAATTTGTCTAGGGTGAAAATCGTTTAAACCGATCGTATCCCAAGGTTTTATAGCACTTCTAAACATATGGACTCGTGGCTAAGGCTAGAATTCTCAGAAATCAACTGAAAAGCAAAACGAGAAGAACAACAATTATTTGAGAGGATGGAATAAAATAAGGGCAATTTGATAAACATAACAAAGTCCTTCCTTCCCGGTTCCAAACTCAACATTGACCATCCGCACAGATTACAGAACGATTTTATCAAGTTAATACTCCCTCCATTCCAAAATAAGTGAATTTTTGAGGTGTGACACATCCCTTAAGAAAATTAATTAAAGAGCAATTTGCAATATTACACTTTTGCTTCTTCCCAAACTTTTCTTAAAACAAGAGATAGTCGATGTTGGGATTTTTGGAAGACCCATTAAAGAAAAGGATAATTTTTAAAAGAAGCTAATTAATACTAACATCTTTGGACTTGGAAAAATTCATTCATTTAGACCCTAAAATTAAAATGATGTCAGAAATTCACTTATGTTGGAATGGAGGAAGTCGGAAATAATCTCCTTACCATAATAGGGTAAGGTCTGCGTACACTCTACCCTCTCCAAACCTCACCTTGTGAGATTACACTGGGTATGTTGTTGTTGCTAGAACGGAAGGAGTAAAAATGATGGATCAAAGCGTCATCCCCAATCATGAAAATCATATATTAGTAAAAATATTGCAAATAGAATCATATAAAAGTAATATGTGAAAATGTCAACAAAAAATAGAGAGAAGATCGAGCGAAAAATAAATTTCTGGACAATTACATCCAATTGAGTGATATTTGGAACGCACAAAGCAATTTAGTCACACAAATAAAATTATTGAAATTTAAGTGCATTGATAAAAATATTGTGCAATACAAATCACTTTTTAATGGAATTTTTAAAATAAAGTACAGTAATGAGTCACATCATCTTATTTCATAAATCATCTTTCATGGATTCGTGAACATCCAAATTAAAGCTTCCTACATATTGATGGGATTGACATGCAAGGCTTCAATCACAGATTTCACATTATTCTTTGGATTATTATATCCATCTTGATTATTCTTGTAAACAACATCAATCAAACGTGTGAGGTTTACAACACACATTAATATTTCAGTTGGCACAGAAGTAAGCTTAATGCACTCTTTGTTCAAATCCTTCCATGCATTTTCAACCATTTCAGAAAGTTCAGCACTCGCTTCTTCCACGGATAAATTATTCTCTTGCATGTAACATTCTATTCCCGTGACAAGTTGTCCTTTTTCATTCTTGAAAATATACATACATCATATACACGGTATACTATCTTGTGTATACCGTGTATATCACGGAAACCCAAGACAATTGAAAAACCGTGATATTCACGGTATACACACCGTGTATATAATGGTTTTGGTAATAGGTTTTTGTATATAATTAGCATTGTACACTTACCATAATTATAGAATTCTTGTACAAATAGAATAGAGTTTTGAGAGTAGAATATGAATATGATTTTCCATATTATGGAAATTATAAATTGTATATATACTCATTCATTAATGAAAATAATCAAGAGATTATTTCTTTCATAGTATCAGAAGTCTAGGTGCTTCTACCGATTTTTCTCTCTTCCGCTGCCTAGTTTGTCGTGTCAAATTCTCGACCACCATGCAACGTTTAGCTCCTCTCTTCCCAAATTTTCTTCCAATTCCCTCATTCACCTATTGTTCTTTCGTTATTTCTACGTCAAAGAACATGTTTCATCCTGCCCTTACTGTTTCCAACATCACGAACCACATCCCTATTGTTCTTGAGATGGAGAACGTCCAATATGCGACGTGAGCAGAGTTGTTCAAAATTTACGCAATCTCACATCAAGTGCTCCATCACATAATTCCTCCCGCTGTCCCTACACCCACGACGAATCCTCAGTTATGGATCACTCTTGCTGCTACCGTCCTTCAGTGGATTTACTCCACTATTTCTACTGACCTTTTTACAGACGATCATTGAACTAGACACTACGACTAAGGCTACCTGGGATAGATTGCGTGATATATTCCAGGACAACCAACATTCCCGAGTTGTCACCCTTAAGCAAGAATTTTCACAAGTAAGCATGGAAGATTTCCGAATGGCCTATTGTAAAAGACTCATGGAATTGACAGATCAACTCCATAACGTTGGAGCGCATGTTACCAATAATCGTCTTGTTCTACAAATGGTTGCAGGCCTATTTGAGGCCTATAATGGCGTTGGGACTCTCCTTCATCAAAGTAATCAACTTCTCCCTTTTTATCAAGCTCGTTCGATGCTCACGTTAGAAGAAGTCGTCTTGGAAAAAGAGGCAAATACCGGCGCCAGTTCCGTGGCGATGATGACTTCATCCAATACCTCTCCTAGGTTTATTGACAATTCAGGCCAAAACCGCAACAACAGTGGCGGCAAGAAGGGTCAAAACCGTAAAAATAATGGCAAAAATTGCGACGACAACAACAGCTGCAGCCGACACAGTGGTAGCACCGGCGGGAACAGTACCAACATCGGGGGTGGGCCTTGGGGTTCTGGGCCCCAGCCGGCCTGGTTCCAGCCTTGGCCCCGTGGCAGTGGGCCTGGACTAGTGGCCTAGTCCCTCCTACTGCCCTCCTCCCCATTATTTCCAGCCACCTTGGGCCCCGGTCCAGCCCAAGAACAGGCCCAATTTCTTGGGTCAGCAGTCCGGTGTACTTGGGCCTCGACCCTAACAGTCCTTCTATGCAGCGGGCCCAAATCCGATGCCGACACCCTCCGATATTAAGGCCGACATGCATATACTTGGATTAAATCCTCCAGACGCAAATTGGTACATGAACATTGGCGCCACTTCTCACATGACGTCCGACCAAGGTACTCTCTCGTCTTATTCCAATTTGAGCAAAAATCGTGGCATTATTGTTGAATGGCAATACAATTCCAATTCGTGGTTACGGTAATACGACTTTGTCTCCCCCACATCCACCTCTTGTTTTGAAAAATACCCTTCATGCCCCGAACTTAATTAAAAATTTGGTGTCGGTCCGAAAATTTATCACTGATAATTGAGTTTCTGTTAATTTTGATCCTTTTGGGTTTTTTGTGAAGGATTTCAAAACGGGGATACCTCTCATGAGATGCAATAGTAGGGGAGATCTTTATCCAATCACGCCCGCCTCAAGGTTCTTGAGTTAAGCCATGACATCAATATTTGCAGCTCTAGCTCCTTCCTTATGGCATACACGTTTGGGTCACCCTAGGTCATCTATTTTTATTTCTTGCATAATTTTATTTTTATTTCTTGTAAGGGTACGCGTAGTACTCCCAGTTGTCATTCCTGTCCTTTAGGAAAATATGTTAGATTACCATTTGTAGCCTCTACATCTCGTACTTTAATGCATTTTGATATTATTTATAACAATTTATGGACTTCTCCCGTTCTCGGTTCTGTAGGCCATCGTTATTATGTTATATTTTTGGATGATTATTCTAATTTTCTATGGACTTTTCCGTTAGTGAAAAAATCACAAGTTTTTTCCACATTCTTAAAATTTAGAGGATTCATCCGTACCCAATTCGAACAGAAAATAAAAATATTCAATGCGATAATGGCAAAATATGTGATAATGGGTTGTTTCGGGATTTTTGTGATGCTAATGGCATAGTTTTTCATTTCTCTTGTCCTCATACGTCCTCACAAAGTAGGAAAGCCGAACGAAAAAATCGTACCATTAATAATATTGTCCGAACTTTATTGGTCCATTCTTCCGTACCCCTTCCTTTTGGCATCATGCTATACAAATGACTACTTATCTCCTTAACATACTTCCTACCAAAGGATTGTCATATTCATCCCCTCTTAAAATCCGCTATAATAAGAAACCTTCGTATTCACATCTTAGGGTCTTTGGGTGCTTATGTTATCCACTATTTCCGTCAACTACAATTAACAAACTTCAAGCCCGTTCTACCGCTTGTGTGTTTTTGGGTTATCCATCTAATCATCGTGGTTACAAATGTTTTGATTTATCGTCTAATAAAATCATCATTAGTCTCCATGTTATTTTTGATGAAACTCAATTTCGTTTGCTAAAGTAAGTAGTCTCGGGCCTAGTTCGTATAATTTTTTAGATGACGAGGTCTCTCCTTATATTATCCACCATTTATCGGACTTGTCCCGCACCCCCAATCCATCAGCGTGCCCACTGCCCGCTGGCCCTACTATTCTGTCATATCTGCCCAGTGGGCCAGACACTCGGCCCAATACCGATCTCGATACTGTTCCAGTGGTCCACCCCACTGCCCCACTTCCCGTTCCAGCCCCTGTTTCCGTCATTTGGGCAGCAGGCCCACTACCTGCTGGCCAGTCCGTCACCAGCCCCACCCACTGCCCAAAATCCACCTGCTTCCTCCTCGTGTCAAGGGTCAATTACTCATAGTCAAATGGGTATTTTAAAACCAAAACGACATTTTAATCTCAATTCTAATATCTCTAAATCCCCTCTACCACGTAACCCAGTGTCTGCCTTAAATGATTCGAATTGAAAATTGGCTATGAACTACGAATATAATGCTCTTATTGAAAATAAGACGTGGGAGTTGGTCCCCCGTCCTTCTGGTGTTAATATTATTCGATCTATGTGGATTTTTACCCATAAGGATAATTTTGATGATTCTTTTGCGAGACATAAGGCTCGTCTTGTAGGTGATGGTAAAACTCAATAGGTTACCATGGATTATGGTGAGACATTTAGTTCGGTGGTCAAACATGCTACCATTTGCACTGTTCTCAGTTTGGCTCTTTCAAAGGCATGACCCATTCATCAGCTAGATGTGAAGAATGCTTTCTTATATGGTGATCTTAAGGAGACAATTTACATGCATCAGCTCTTGGGTTTTTGAGACCGCACATATCCTCATCATGTCTGTTTATTGAAGAAGTCCTTGTATGGGCTTAAGCAGGCCCCACATGCCTTGTATAAGTAATTTGCAGACTATGTATCTACTATTGGGTTTTCTCATTGCCGATCTGATAATTCTCTGTTCATCTATCGTCGTGGTACTTCCTTGGCATATATTCTGTTATATGTAGATGATATTATCTTGACAACTTCTTCTGATGATTTACGCAAGTCTATCATGACACTACTCAGTTAAGAATTTGCTATGATAGACTTGGGATCCTTGAGTTACTTCTTGGGGATTGCTGTCACTCATCATGCAGGAGGGTTGTTCTTATCCCAATGGAAGTATGCCGTTGAGATAATTGAGCGAGCTGGTATGTCCTCGTGTAAGTCTACTTCCATTCAGTTGATACCAAGCCCAAGTTGGGTGATGCGGCTTGCTCACCCTACGAGGATCCCACTCACTATCGAAGTCTTGCTGGAGCTCTTCAGTATTTTACTTTTACGAGACCGGATATTACGTATGCCGTATAGCAGGTGTGTTTGTTTATGCATGATCCTAGGGTGGAGCACATGAATGCGCTCAAACGCATTATTCGATACATCCAGGGAACACTTGACTATGGTTTGCATCTATATCCATCATCAACCTCTACACTTGTCTTATATACCGATGCTGATTAGGGTGACTGTCCGGATACTAGACGCTCTACGTCTGGATACTGTATGTTTCTTGGCGATAACTTGGTCTCATGGTCTGCCAAATGACAGACTACTTTATCATGCTCCAGTGCAGAAGCCGAGTATCGAGGGGTCACTAATGTGGTTTTTGAATCATGTTGGTTACGTAATCTTCTCTTAGAGCTTCACTTTAAGCTACCTTGGTATATTGTGATAATATTAGTGCCGTATATCTTTCTTGGAATCCAGTCCAACACCAGCGCACTAAACATATTGAGATGGATATCCATTTTATTTGTGAAAAGGTAGCTCATGGACAAGTATGCGTCTTACATATCCCTTTCAGGTATTAAATTGCAGACATCTTTACTAAGGATCTTCCCTCGGTACTATTTGAAGATTTTAGGGACAGTCTCAGCGTACGAAGACCGCCAGCTATGACTGCCGGGGTGTGAAAATATACATACATCACATACACGATATACTATCTTGTGTATACCCTGTATATCACGGAAACCCAAGACAATTGGGAAACCGTGATATACATGGTATACACACCGTGTATATGATGGTTTTGGTAATAGGTTTTTGTATATAATTAGCATTGTACACTTACCATAATTATAAAATTCTTGTACCAATAAAATAGGGTTTTGGGAGTATAATAGGAATATGATTTTCCATATTATGGAAATTGTAAATTGTATATATACTCATTCATTAATGAAAATAATCAAGAGATTATTTCTTTCACTTCTCAATCTATAAGGAAAAATATGATTAGAAAATGTTATAAACAATATTTATCAACAATAACAACAACAACAACATACTCAGTCAAATCCTATAAGTGGAGTCCGGGGAGGATAGAGTATACGCAGACCTTACCCTACCTTGGGAGGTAGAGAGATTGTTTTCAATGGACTCTCGGCTTATAATAAAGCAATAACAAACACTACTAAAAAAATAATAATCTATTTTCACTTATTTCCTGAAAAATGTTTAGTGATTATTTCCCACTGAATGTTGGTGGGAAATACCTAAACAATAGTGTTTTCACGTGAAAAAATTAAGAAGTTTCCTAACGTTTTAATGGAAACCTGTTTTTCAACATGCGTTTTTCCAGTGAGCTGGTTCGGTTGGAATGCGGTGGGAAATTCATGTTTCCACTGAATGTCAATGAAAAAAATATGTATTTCTAGTGGTTAAAGAAGGTCAAATAGGAAAAAAGAGTGAAGAACAAGGAATAATAAATAATAACTGAAATCGAAGAACAATAAATTATAAGAGAAATACTATAATTACTAGTAAGAAAAAGTGTCCAGAGAGTTGTTGATTATTGAGGAGGACATTGTACTTTGCCAAATGCAAGTCATAAGTAGCTATAACAAAACAATATGCATGAACAATATTTATGCGTTGGCAAAAACATGTGTACAAATTTATATATCAATACCTTATAAGTAGCTATGTCATCAATGAGTCGACCAATTAATGCAGAAGCCGCAAGAATTTGAGAGGTTGTATCCGGTAGACGGTAGACCCCCGATTCGAAAGAACAAACAAAAAAAAGTAGTAAAAAATAAAGTTACGGAGAAAATATTTAAGACAAAAAGTATTGACAGCAAAATAATAAAAATGACCAAAGTAAAAGAAACAAAAATAGTAATAAATTTGAAATAATAAGATAGTGCTAGAATAATAGTAGTACTGTGGGTGGGGAACAGATAGGTGCTCCAGGCTATAACCATGTTCGACTACTGGAAAGAGAGAATAGACTGTATTGTTTGTTGTTTTTAATAATATTTTCCTTCTTTGGTTTGACTGTAATGTATATGTAGCCTCCTCCACATTTGTTTGGAGAGACTGGGCCTTGAGTCTCTGACCTATGGCCGTCAAAGGAATTCTTGCTGTAGTATCTCTGGAAGCACTGGGTATGTTATTATTGTAGTATCTCCAGAAGTAATTGATTTCCACTCTGATGCTAATGTTTAGTTCATTGCTTAGAAGTAATTGTGTTGTTTACTTACAATGCCTGAATGCCATAGAAAACTTTGATATGTATATGTGCTATTGTTTTTTGTTGCTCTATGAACAAATCAACTATTTTGCAGTTTTGCTTTAAAGAATTCATGTTTGTCTACCTGGTTTTGAATATTGTAGACTGATAGCTTAGGTTTTGGATGGCTTTGTAGTATTTTTACTAGGCTTGGTGTGGGTGTTAGAGGGGCATTGTGTACCAATAGAGAATTATGGATAAAATTATGTGTGAACGTGACTGATACTTTTTTTGAACAATGGTTGAATAATCATGATTGACATCGAATATTGATTATGATCGTATTAAATTGAGTTGAAAAATCATAATTGTGATTGATTAAATCGAATCGACTATTATTATGATAAAAAAAAAAAGACAGTCCGATGCATTAAACTCTCGCTATGCACGAAATTTGAGAAAGGGCCGAACCACAAGATCTATTGTACACAACATTATCTTTGCATGCTATTTTCATGGCTTAAACCCGTCCCATTTTTTTATTTCATAACTGAATTAAATTATAAAGGACTTGTTAATATAGTTTTAAATTCGACAACATAGGTTTGTTGAAATTCCAATTAGAAAAATAGGTTTTGGTGACATTTATAACTTGACATAAATGTTTTGTTTGAATCCGATTGTAGCGGCATTTGGGAATGGCGAACAGCAAGTATGAATACGTAAAGTGTTTTGAGGTGGAAGACGAAGTAATGTACCCAAATATCATAGTTGTTCAAATTGGCAGGTAATGCACTCTAATTGTGTTCTTATGTTTCTGCAAATTAAAGCCTAAGAGATCTCCAGTTAGACTGACGGTTCTTACTAATTTGCATTGTATATGTTTAGTTTCTCGGAGAAGCCGAATGATGAAAATGGCTTGAATTTGATGAATGTTTGTGCTATTAAGGTATTAGAGAACTTCTCTGATGTTATATTTGCGTACGGATTTAGTGACGAGTACAGGTATGTATGGTGCGTTTCTTACTATTAGACAATTATGCCCTTTTCCTTCCCCTTTTAAAATCTTGACAATGATTTATGCAGTTTCATTTTGAAGAAGGAAACCACATTTTACCAGAGGCGAGCAAGGTTTGTAACCTATTTCAAGCTCAAGATTTTGTTCTCAGTATTTATGAAGAATTATTTTCGGCTCTTTAGGACGAGTAATTTAAATAATGCACTTTGTCTTGTTTGTGTTCATATATCGATGGTTTAGTACATCATTGCTCTTGCATTGGCTCTTGTTTGAGTAGCAATAAAACTATACTTGTTTACTTTGCTGGTCTTATGGTTCTTTAACATTCTTTGAATGATTGTATGATAACTTTGTATGTGATTCAACTAGAATCATCATTTCTATTAACTACAAAATATATATCTCAGCAATTGTTTTGCTAGATCATGTCCAATTTGCCTTTGATTTTGAGTAATCGTCTCAGAATGCTTTTTTATTGTTTCCCGAAAATACACCAGAAACCTGTCATTATTTTAAAATTGGCTGATACATTGACATGGCGATGAGGAACTGTAATTGGGGTTTATTTTAATAAGGTTAATTGGGTTATTATATAACCAATCTCTAACAGTGAAGGTAATTCAATTATGCTTGGGGATTCTGTGGGATAATCCAACCCTGCTTTGACTTGAAAGTCTTCTTATCTTTTCTTGATTTCCTCCATTCTGGTTTGTCAACGCCTCTTGGATAATTTATCAACTCTTTCTCTTAACCGTCCATTTCTACACCGGTCTGCACTGTCTTTACATTCCCCTTCAGCATGTTTTAAGTGATATGTTTGATATGCGTACGCATCTCATCTTCAGAGGCTATATATTTCTTGTTCTTTTTTCTCATTTTTGAGATTATGTTAATGAGAAGGAAAATCAGCTACGAATCGCTAAACGCACTTGTGGTAGCTGACTTGAGGAAATGCATAGTGAACAGTATTAGGGAAAAATAGGGATTGGTCACAAACTTTCCTATAGTAAGCACTAGGACAATTGTAAGGAGTGGTCATCTCTGTCCAAACATTTGTCTCCTCACAAGATGACCACCAGAAATATGTTTTTGTTTTCGGGAGACTTATGTGTAGTTAAGTAAAATGGATTATAAGATACAAAATTTCCCTCTTGTTTAAGTCAAGAAGACAAAGAAAAGAGAGTTGTAAAATGATCCTAGTTTCCTCATTTGAGATGAAGTTGCTCATGATTTTTCTTAGCTGACCAGAAATTTCTATGTGCAGCAAAATACAATCCATTATTGTGTCTTTCTTCTCATCTACATATGTAACCAAATGGAAAGAGTTCTTTTCTCAAAAGGAGTTAAGTGTGCCTCCATCATCCCATTCACGAGTTATCAGCTGTGCATCAATGGAGGTTCTTCAGACATATCTTCTATGGAGACAAACAGAATGTGAGTTCTCCTAATGAATATTTCCAATTAATAATTACTGGCAGAGTTGAGTGTTTGGATAAAATCTGTTGCTAAAGAATATTGGTTTTTCTTACAGGTCATATAAGCAATCAATACAATACTTGTTTGTGGAAGCTGGTGTTTTCTGGAAAGTCAGAAAAGGAGGCGAAAGAGATTCTTAAGGTGCTGTAATTAACTCAAGTTTGAGAGTAAAAGCTTTAATTGTTTCCTCAATAATATGACATACTTATTTACAATTTTTTTCATCTATATTCTTCTTCTTCAATTTTAAATTTTAGTTAACGTTAAAATAAATTTTATGACAAAAATCATATAAAGAAGAAAAGTAGAATGAACTAAAAAAGAAGGTGGACTGGCCTCTAACTGGCCTACTAGCAGATTACATAGTGGTTAGGAATCGTGAGTTGGTGTGGGCCCAACACTCTTCAAAATTAACTGGCCCAGATCAGGCCCTTAAGAAAGGGTCCGGTTCGTAAACTAGACCATCTCCGCGGGCCAGAGATCAAGTGCGCCGGTCCTGGTCCAGGCGGGGACTTGCCATGTATAGTAGCAGGTGGTTATTGTATGCTAGTATCTACAGAAGGAAAGCAATTACATGTATATAGTGACTTCATATGCATAAATCAAGATGCATATTAGAGAAGGAAAGCAATTACATGTATATAGTGACTTCATATGCATAAATCAAGATGCATATTAGAGAAGGTCTTAAAAGGAATGGCTCTTATGTGAAAGAAAAGAGTATTAAATCTTCCAGCAATGGTTTCTGTAGTGATAGCTCTGCGTACATATCTGCGGTCTCTTATTGATTACACGTCTACATTTTGTTAACTTGAACATATGTGTTGAACTCCTTTCGAAAATGTCAATACCTTCACTGCACATGTTGAGAAGTGTTTGTAAATCATTAAGCTCATTTTTCCAGATTTTACTCTTTGCTGTATGTGATTTAGATGAACCACATTACTTGAGCTAACTAATAATAAACTTGGGGCCAATTTTTGGATTCTGGATTAAAGATTCTAAGCTAAGGTCAAGATCACAAGATATATGAGTTTTTTTTTGAGAAGGAGATATATGAGTCTTTTTCTCTATCTGTACTTAAAGAATGTACAAAGGCATTTTCCAATCTTTAAATCTTTTTCCACTTTCGTTGGAATTTGAATCTGCGTAGTATGCTTTCAATCAGTCAATTATCGTAAGCAGATATGTGATGTGCTCCTTACAATGTCACAATAGATGAATTATAGCCTCCCTAGTTGTTTATATCTTCTTTCCCCATAGGCTCTTTTAGTCTGTCTGTTTGTATTATAAGGGTGCTGTAACTTGTAAGGTAAGTTTTCTTTCTACCCTCATATACTTTTTCATCTTGCTTGTTTTTGGTTCAAGATGAAATTCTTAATGATAGTTGGTTGTATTCACCAATTTTCACAATAATAGCTTGAGCCATAGCCAGAATAACTGCATTTTATATGTTTCGGATCTACTTACTTTTGAAGAGCATTTAAACGTTCATTTTCAAAGTATGGTTGGACTCAAAGAACCCTAGACTTGAGGCTTGACAGTGTTGTTACATGTAAGTAGGGAACACAAAAGCAGGAGCAAAATGAACTACTCTTTCAGCAGTTTGGTATCAACTACAAAGACCTTCCGCAGATTTTTCGTCAAGGGTCTTGTGCCATCAAGATAAAGGTAGCTAACTTCATCCCCCTTCTCCTAGAAGAGTACATATCTGTATATGCATGTGGGTGCATGTGCCGCTATCCCTTTTTTTTGGTTTCTCCTTTAGATCTGAAAAAAAGATGGCATTCAAAGATGCAAAACACTTTTTGTTTTGAAAAACATTAGACGTGTGTGGTTGGTCTTTTGGAAAATTGGTTTTAGGAAAAAATGAGGAATGGGTTAAATATTACAAAAATTGAGGCAGAAGAAAGGGTTTAAATTGGTTTTGATGCTTTCGAACAAGAGATAGAAAGAGAGACAAAGAGAGAACAGACACTCCTGTTTTTGCTAACGATCTTTCCCTAAGGACCGCACACATTCTCTCTCTATTTTTGTTCTAAATTCGTCGCTTTCTTTCTTGCAAAAAAGTATACTTTATAATTTTAGAGATTTTTTTTTTTTGTAGAATTTAAGCGACAAAAAAATAAATGTTAGTCTGCTCGTGCAGTTAAATGGTACGCCTAAAAAAGGGTAAAGGGTGTAGTAATTGAACTCCATAGTCTGAGCCTTGGTGAGGTCATCTTACTGTTGTGCTTTTTCATGGAGCAGTTATGTGTAACTCTTATATCTTGATATAAAAATGGCATGTGCATTAAAGGTCTCTTTTTGTGACGAGTAGACATATTCTTTTTATTTTTAGATTTTTCCTCTCAATCACAGAAAGACTGACACAAGCTCTATACTCAACCCATGAAAACTCCCCCACTATAGGGGTAGAAAGGGAAGAGGAGGAGGTATATGCGATGCAGTTTGCTCGTCACTATATGTGGGTACTTCATATCATGCATTTTCATATCCACTTTGTCAAGTTATATTATCCATCTTAACGCAGGTGGACGATATTGTGAAGTACCGTGAAAATGGCACTCCTGTTAAAAGACCAAGGAAGAAAGCAGTCATTGTTCACTCAGAAAATATAGCAACAAAAAGGTTCTGGAATAACTACTCATGCCTTACTGAGGAACTTGGTTCGCTCACGGAAGGGATTAACAAGATTAAACCCGAGTATTTGAGGTCTTTCCTATTTGAAAGCAGGTTGATGTTATCTACTTGGATTGTAGTCCGGATAGATGGTTGTCATTTCCACAGGTAATTTATGCCTTTATTTCTACCGATTGATCTTCTGTTTACTATTTTTTATGACCTTTTGCTTGACTTACCGAGAAGTGTTGATATCATTCTTTGTTGATTTGTTATTGTCCTTGTCTTTTTTCTTTTTCCCTTTTCCAGTTGATACCTTTTCTCCCGCCTGCGATATTCTTTAGACTGAATTAGTCTTTTTGCTTCAAATCTATATATATATATATATATATCATGTATGTATAATATTTCGCAAGTATAAAGTCATGTCAAATATTGAGCATATAATTTGTGAAATCTAGTTTGCAGTTGCTGGTTTCATGATCTTGACGGGATCCATTGTAGGTTTTGTGAAGATAATGGTTTTCAGAAGCCAAATGATGAGCAGGCACTGAAACTTATGAACTCTTGTGCGGCTTCTTTGCTAGAGATGTTTAAGGATATTATCTTTGCATATGGGGTGAGCGATGAATACAGGTATTAGTTTGTTTAACATCTTGGATTCACTTATAACACAACTTTTTCCTTCTCCTATTATCTTTTATCTTAAGAGATTAATCTTTTCTTTCAGCTTTGTTCTGAAGAAAGATACTCTATTGTATCAGAGGCGGTCAAGGTAACTCTTTCATCACCTTTCTTAAGTTTCTTAGCAAGCGTAGTGTTTAGATAAAACCAAATATTAGCAGGGAGCCAAGTCAAGATCAGGAGCAAATTCTTCTTCCTGTTTCTAGAATCCATGGTGCATATAGATTATTTTGATGCCAATCAGCTGTAGTTGTCCACCTGCAAAACCTTAGTGCTATTATCTGTGAGCAACATGCTAAAAGATCCCGAAAATTCATTTCTTTTGCACAATCTGGGTTTTTTCAGAATATGTCCTATAAAATGCTTGATTGTCTGAATGGTGGAATTGCCCTTCTAGAATATTTTACATTTGTAGTAAATCTCTTACAACGATTTCTCGAAGATTTTTCATTAAATTGGTTGAAGTTTCAGGGTATGAGTCTATTTGGAAACTGTACAAGGGCCGTCCTCAACTAATTTACCTTATGTTGTTATATTGACTTTTTTTATTGGTTATATTTAATGTCGTTATATTGACTTGCTCTTCTGATCATCATTTCAGAGAAATCGTCTCTGCCGTTGTATCTCTTTTCTCTTCCATGTATGTGATGAAGTGGAAAGAGTTTTTCCCTGAGAAAGAGTTTAAAGAACCACCATATTTTGATGGCCGATCTGTTTGCTATCCATCATCTAAGATTCTTCGAGATTACTTGGCTTGGAGACAAGTTGATTGTGAGCACTTCCTATTTTATTTGTTATTTTAATTAACTTCAAGCAAATTAATGAGGTTATATGAAGAAATTTGGGTTTCTATGACCTTTTCTTCTTGGTGGCAAGCTAAAGAATGAATTGTAGTATCATTTTAACAATCTAATTTTAATACCTTGATTTGTAGGTCACATAAACAATCAGTATAATACTTGTTTCTGGCTGCTTGTTAAGTCTGGAAAGAGCAGAACTGAAGCACAAAGCTCTCTGAAGGTGTGGTATCTTATTCCTTAAATTATGAAGCAAGTCTCTTGTTTAAGATGCAGTAGCATGATCTATTATAATGTGCGACTCTCTGGAAAACATATTTTGCTGCCTAAATCTGCTGGATGATCTCTTTTACGTCATCGTAATCCGTAAGTTAAAAAGTAAATAATTTCAACATCCAATACAAGCTTTGCTTGCATTACTTCAGATAGACCTGTCTAGCTTACAAGCAGACAAGCCTACAGTAAGTAACTCGATAAGTAGCTTGTAGGCTTCTTTTTTTCAACATGCACACTATTGATGTTGAAGAAATGATCTTCTAAATTTCCAAGTCATAAACTGATAGAATGACACATACTTGCCTATGCCATGTTCCCTATTTGTGGCTGGATGACTCTAAATTTCTGAACTTTATTTGAAAAAGACCATTTGTTGCCTATGATATGTTCCTAATTCGATATTAATTAACAAAATAATCTGTATAATGTATTGAGGCAGCTGTGGGTTGCTACATCCATTTATTATCAATTTGTTTGCCATGTTCACCTAGAAGAAAATAGTTTTGCAGCCTGTAGTGGTGAAGTATCCCACGTTCATTGGCATGACATAGATGGTGTGATTTCACTTGTAGGTTTGCTTTGACTGGAAATGCATTCTGCAATATTTTGTCCACTCCTTGGTGGTAGATGTATTAGGGCAGCCCGGTGCACGAAGCATCCCGCGTTAGCAGGGTCCAGGGAAGGGCCGCACCTAAGGGGTGTGATGTAGACAGCCTACCCTAATGCAAGCATTAGTGGCTGCTTCCACGGCTCGAACCTGTGACCTATAGGTCACATGGAGACAACTTTACCGTTGCTCCAAGGCTCCCTTTCTGGTGGTAGATGTATTAGGAGTTATAAAAATGTGATATATAGCTCTTTGGGTGCCCCAATGAAGACGGGGCACACAAAAGGGAGTATTTTAATGATGCAACCACCTTGCGAAGCCTTGAGAGAGTAGTCAAGAAACTAGATATCTCATGATCACAAGAAGTGAAGGTGGAAAGGTTAAAGGGGGATGCAAAACTTTATTTAGTCTTTCTTCCGAGCTTCTTCTCAATTTGGCAGTATCCTTTTTTGAGTCTAGCACATAGTTTAGCACTTAGTTTTTCCAAGCTAGCACTTAGTTTTGAGCACTATTCCGGGCATATATCTCTTAGGAACGTACTTAGTTATATCAACTGAGACTGTCACAAAGATGAGATTTTGTTAAACATAGAGGCTGACATACTACGTGAACTCTAACGGTGCTGAAGCCTTAATCACTAACGGTAACAGTTCTCATATAGGTGATGATTGTGACACATAATAGTGTAAATGAATAATCTTGTGTAATTTGATTCTGTAGAAATCCACTATACACCTCAATTTGTACTGTTAGCGTTGATTTAACCTTGATAAAGTAGATCTGTTAGTCTCGTATCTCTCATCCTGCTTTGATAAGATACAAGCAGGTTTCACTATTCAGAGTAATCTTGATATTCTAATGACCACATTTACCCTTTTGTTCTGCAGGGTACTCAAACTCAAGAAAAGAATGAATTGCTTGCTCAGTTTGGCATTGATTACAATGGGTTACCAATTATATTTCGGATGGGGTCCTCTGTTTTCCGGGACAGAGTAAATCTCTCTCTCTCCCTCTCTCCCTCCCTCCCTCACTCTCTCTCTCTCTCTCTCTCTCTCTATCTCTCTCTCTCTCTCTCTATCTCTCTCTCTGCTTTGTTTTCTTGAAGTACTTTATGTTGTGTTTGATGATATTGTAGACCAAGTCTGAATTCCAGGGGGATCCCCTGGCTAGGAGGGTATTCAGCAAGTGCTTCCAAATCTCCTCAACATAAGGGCAACGATTGATAGTTGAAACCTCTTTTTCAAGTCCCGGGGGACTAGTTGCTTGGTTCCGACCATTTCCGTTAAAGAAAAAGCCATTCCTGACAAAAGAAAAGTCAAAACAAAAGGTAGGCGGTCAGACCTAGGGCATGTAGCAGGCGTAAGAATAGCATGCAAAAGGCAGCCTGGAAAGACAGACAAGATTTCAACATAAAAAGCGGTGGATGAGCGGTAATGGCTGGGGAAGGGGGCAAGTACATCCTTTTGTTATCAGTTCGTGGGAATTGCTTCTATCACTAACCAGTTCAGCTTGGCTAGTGGGGCTCTTTTCCACGAAGGCAAACTCACTCTTGCATTCAAGATCTTCTCACCGGTTCATTTTCTGATTGATTAGAAAGACCAATATCGGGGTTGAAGCAATACCAATAGCCTAAAGATTAAGATTGGAAAGTCGCCTTTAAGCCCAAGTGCAACCAAACTAGCAAGAAATGAAAGCAGAAATGGATCTGTGTCACTGTCTGTATGCTTGTCTTCAAGAATAGCCGAGGAGCCGAGTGACGTGCCAACGCTACTAATTGAGTGCCATCACCTAGTTGTGCTATCAGTAAGAAGGTAGCCGACGCCTTTCGAAGCACTTTCTATTTCTAGTTAGCGCTGTTTTTTTATTGCACATAGCGCGCTTAACTAATAAGATAGAAAAGGCCTTTCTCGCTTGTTGGAGTACGTAGTGAGAGTCAAGGATGGATTCGGGCTTAAGCCAACTCGACCAAGGGGGGAAGGATTTTGAGGAGGATAACTCATTTTCAATAATAAGAGCGTAACCTACTACTAATGTATGTAGACCAAGGACTTTCCATTTCAACGGGATTCTCGTCTCAAGGGCATTTCCGCCAATCACTTCAACAGTGCCAAATTGCCCTATTCCTTGAGTTACTGGAACCGCTGACCCAACTTACAAGAACCTACGTACTTCTTATGAGCCGGGATCGATCATATTCGCATTTCCACCATGTTTCAGCCTCGAGCAGCCATCGAAAACAAAGAGATCAGGTTGTTATATTCTACCAAATAGATGCCGATGGCCTTTGTTTGCAAAGATGACTTTCCCGCTTTCCTTTGTGTGGGAGGTTTGTGCACATGAATTAATAGTCAAAGTATAAGGAAGATGGCATAGAGCATAGAATGAGATTGATGCTTCGAATGCTAATGCTAATATGTAACTAAGGATATTTATGCCCTTTGGGGTCAGCGGCTTTCAACTTGCCATAAAGTACACGAGATTTGCCTTCTCGATCATCCCGAATAGAGTGACACTCTAGGAGCCCGGGGAATGTGTTTGCGGAACTCTTAGCTGCGCTTTAACATAGTTTAATAATTCAACTAGTGGTCTTCTTGCCTAAAAAAAGGAGTCAACCCAACATGGGCAATGATAGACTCGACGGACGGAAAGCGAGGGAAACATCCTTTTTCTGTCTTCTCTCCACGGAAGAGGAAGGAAAGCACCGCCAAGCCAACAAGAAAGCAGAAACTGCATGAGGTAAGACTAGGGCCTTGTGCGCCCTGCACATAGTCTGAGTAGCATGATGTTCACTTCTTAGCGCTTAGGCCACTACCTAAAAGTAAACTTTTCGCTCTTTTCCTCTTACATAACAACGATGGATGATCTTTTCTTCTATGGAGCTGGATGTGAGCTTCTCGCCTACTGATCTTACTCAAAAAGAGTCAATGGGAGTAGACACATCAATAGCAGCAGACGCAGAGGAAGAAATCCTTGCTCTTCGGGCTAAGATGCTGACTTTGCCGTGGAAAGAGTAATGAGAGGAAAGCCTTGACCTTCCCTTGTTCTACCCTTCGAACTCGGAGATTGAAGAAGATCACTCTATGCAGCGACAAGTCGTTCTGTTAGGGTAGGGGTCACGCCCAGTTTTAGGCTTCTACCACCATACGGATAATAAACTGTTTGCTTAAATAAGTTTTGTTGTGAATTTAGGTCTGGCATCAGTTGTAAACAACTTGAATATTACCTTAAGAAGTGTTTTTTTGGTTCTTGTCATTAATGCAATAATTGACTCCATCACGACATGTTTTCAATTAAATTCGGTAGATGTTCCAATCTCAAATTTGTAAATTTGTTCCTAGTCTCGTCTGTATTCTTCTTCACATTCAGTACTTGGTACATAGATTCTCACAATAAGTACCATTGTTTTTTACTTATACCTTTTGCTTTTGAATCCAGGATGAAGCAACTGGTAATGACAGAGTAGTTGTTGAACACTGTAATATAATCGAGACGAGTTTTTGGAAAGAACATCCAAGAATACTTGATGAGGGGGAATCATTGCCAACTATTTTACGGCCTCATAGCAACAAAATGCTTCGATTGTCTTGAGCTACTACCTTAGTTATTAACCGTAACCAGTTTTTATTAGATTAGAAAAATAGTTCCAAGATTTGTCAAATTTGTAGATTAGCCATTTGCCTTTGATTATTCCCTTTAGTCTTTTTTTCTTCTAAAGATTTATCTCACAACACTCTCCTATATATTTCAGTAAGCCCAACTTCACCGAGAACATTTAGTAAACTAGATTTTTGTGTTGTATCATATTCAATATTTAGCTCAACAATTGTTGAGTATATATATATATATATTTTAGTCTCAAAAAAATATTTAGCTCAACAATGGGTTGATGCGTTCTTGAAACCTATATTTCTTCTCATCTTCTTTACATACAGTTGGGGACTCCTCAAACAGGCACAAGTGAAATGACATAATTTGGAATTGGAGAATTAGCCTTCCATTCTTTTTGAAATACTTCATCACAAGCGGAAAAGTAAACGAAAAGAAGGTGAATTGAAGGATAATCGCGTAGACTCCCCTCAAATTTATGTAATTGGCACTTGGCATTGAGATTAATGAAACTTAAACAACACTCCTAATTTTCTGTAAAAATTTCATTCCCTTCATGATACACTATGATGTAACAATAGTCATTTATCATGTCTGACATATCAATAAACTATACAATACACAAGTTCAGTCTTAACAAAAGTTGCAGGCTCCTAGACTGAAGAATGTGTCTGGCCATGGACTTGAATTTTATAATGCAGACTTGAGCCTTCTGGAATCCCCAATGGTGCATCTTCACATGAACAATTATCAACATTGAATAGCTCCCACTCTTTGATATCACATCTATCCAATGCAGATACCAACCTTTCCTTTTCCTTCTCAGCTGGATATTGTCCATCTGGGCTGACAAGAACTGCCCGGTATATGACTGTCCTGCCACTCGTGCAGCTCCATGATAGTGGAACAAACCCCAGCCCAAATAATCAGAAACATCCACAATTGTCCAGAATTCGTTTGAAACAACTCCATTATCCAGTACACTGAAGAGGAAATGTTCCGGGAACTTTGCCTCTTTTTACTCTATACTTGCTCCTTCTCCAGACCAAGTCCCCTTCGAGCGTTATTACCTGGAAAACTGGCTCATACCAGAATGATCCTCTAGCTTTACCCCGATAGAATAATTGGTACTGGCATGGAAATTGATCATAAGCTGGATTCTGCCCTGCTACAACGCGCCAACTCCAATCCAATGTCCCTAACCAACCGACAAAAAGGTCCTCAGCGATTTCAGGAGACAACTTCTCCCCTCGAAACTCTGCCATTGGAGGCACACGTTTTTCAGGGATCTTTGCGTCGAGTTCAAGACAGTTATTCTTCTGTAGTACACAGAGAGAGAACTCTTCCAGGTATTTGTTCTCATATGAAGCAATACAACGATAATTGCATACTTGATCTACAGGGCTACAGTTGTTCAAACATTGAAGCGCCTTCCTACAGTTAGGATCCAATAGACAATTCAATATCTGAGGCCCACAATTTGTCACCATGCAGTTCAAGGTGGAGAATCCTTTGGCTCTAAGGTTCTTCAGTGTTGAAACCGGTGTTATATAAGCATTAATTATAACAAATAAGCAGAACCGTATGTCGTCAGAATTATGCCTTTCCCAAGACTCAGACACTGTTCGGGCTATCTCTGCAGATTCATTCAGTTTCTTAGATTGAGAGATTGGAAGTAAACTGCTGAATATGTCTCCCCTATTTTCCCAAGACTCAGACACTGTTCGGGCTATCTCTGCAGATTCATTCAGTTTCTTAGATTGAGAGAATGGAAGTAAACTGCTGAATATGTCTCCCCTATTTTCAGTTTCAACAAAAATTCCACCTAGCTTGTTTCTCAGTGCCAAAGAGGATTCAAAGCATATAATGTTTGATACATTCGGACTGTTCGCCTGTATCCAGTTGACTGATCCGTCCTTTCTGACAGCAACGACCACCAAAATATCAGCACGATCCAGCTCATTTCTAACGTGGTTGACAGTTTCATCGTTAGATTTGACAAAGTTGTCAGAAAAGACAATCATTTCAAACTCTTTATCAACCCATTTCAGTCTCTCTGCCTTGGAAAAAGCAAGAAAATTGTGAAAGTTTCCTATTCTACTTTCCAATAAGAATATTGGAAAGAATGGGTAGAAATGCAAAACACCCTTGTTCTAACTGTCAGAAATCAGGTTGCCACAATGTGGTATGGACATTTCAGGGATCAAAGAAACAATCAGAAAATCCCTCCCTCATGGAAAAAAGCAAGAAAATAACTTCTAACATCCACAAACTCTTCAAAAGGTTATAACTCCTTGTAAATTGATGTGCCTCTTCCTCTACAAATGTGTTACTCCCTCCGTCGCAATTAATGTGATGGTTTTTGACTGAGTACAAAATTTAAGAAATAAAGAAAGATTTTAAAAACTTGTGATCTAAAATAAGTCATAGATATTTGTGTGGTTATAAATCATTCCATTTGGCGTAAAATAAATATTTTAAAGTTAAATTGTTACTAAATAAAAAAAATGTCATTTTTTTTGAACGGGCTAAAAAGAAAAAAAAAGGGACGGAGAGAGTACTTGAAAAGGAAATAGTGGATAAGCTCCAGAGTCTTCAACTTTTACAACAACAACTACAACATACCCAGTGAAATTCCACAACGTGAGGTTTGAGAGGGTAGAGTGTACCTTACCTCTACCTTGGTAGGTAGAGTGGCTGTTTCTGGGAGACCCTCGGCTCAAGAAAAAGCATAATCACAATCAAGCAAGCATTACAAAGACAGAGAAACGATCAGAGACAAAAAATTAAAGCTGTATGAACATGCTGATAACAAAATTGACTACGCCATGGTAGTGCATTCAGACAAAAGGAAGCAGTAGCTAACGCAGATAAATAATATAAACAAAGTACACCAGGGAACACATAGCAATAGAAATCAAACTACATGGACTATAAAGCAATACTATTATTTATAAAACACTAGACTTTGAGATAATTTCAACTACCCCAAGAAATTTAAATAGCAATGTCTCATTTCAAACTGCCAAACTCAGGAAAATCATTCTTTTCTTAAGAAGACATACCTATTTTTAATAATTTACAACCTAACATCAATCCCTAGCAGAAAATGCAATCTAAGGAAAACTAAATCAAGATGAGCTATTGTTGGGAATAAAAGAAGAGTACTCCAATTCCCCTTCAGGTTTAATATGTGCGGAAAAAATAGGATGGACACCCCGAAATACTTTTCTGATATGAAAGAACCGACACAACTGCAATCACAGACCATACTCAATATTTTTGAATATATTCCAATGTAAATAGTATTTCGTGAATAGTAAATAAAATACTAAATACAAGTCAATAAATTATCTCGTGGAAAAATAACCACAGTAAACCTTCCACTATAACAATAATAATGGGTATACAATATCTTCTCAAGTTTTGATAAATACTTGAGGAATACACTCAAAAAAATCTCACACTCACTCATGTGATAATCTTACAATTTTTCTACAAAATATTACTACCTATTTTGTAGGAACTCTCTATACTCTCAGATATATTTTTATCTGAGTTTTTATTGTGTGTATTGTGTATTGCAGCTTCTTCCTTCTCTTTTCTCCTCAATCAATGGGCTGGACCCCTCAATTCCCCCCCTCCAGTCTCATGTGGAGATTCAACTAGACCAGTTTTACGTAGAGATGGCAGTAGATCCTGGACCCGGTGGATCCAGATCCGTTTTATAGGATATGGATCTTCAAAATTTGGACCCGACGGTTCCAGATCGGATCCGGATCCGTTTATGACGGATCGGATCTGGATCGGACCCGGATCCATTTCTGACGGATCGGATCTGGATCTAGATCTTGTATTTGAGATCCGTATCCTGTCTAGATCCGACCCATGGATCCATTTTTTTATTAAATATATTCATAACCTAGAATGTAATTTTATAAGTATTTTTTTAAAATTGCTAAGCACATCCTTGCAAGTTTAATTCTCAAAACAAGTTTAATTTATCCCCGCGTTAACTCAGAAATCAAAAAATAAAGAGGTAACTTCGATAATAAAATCAATGTTATATTAGTGAATGACTAACATCTTCATAGACAAGTAGTTAAAATTATATTCACTTCATTTGTGAAGATTTCTAGCACATGCAAGTTCTACATTGTGGAAATACTAGTCAACATTTTTCACAACTATTGTCATTGTCCAACATTTTCAATTAATAGTTCACAATCAAAATGAGACAACGAACAAAATATCTCATATGAAAAATTGAAACACAGTAAACTGTTAGTTAAGTAAAAATCGTTTGTCAGTTCAAAAAAAAAATCTTAGCAAGGCAATTTTTTTTACATGTGGATCTAGATCCGATCCGTGGACCCGGTGGATCCGAATTTGGATTTGATTTTTATGGACCCGACGGATCTGGATTCAGGTATGAAAAACGGATCTGGATCTGGATCTAGTAGGATCCGGTCCAGATCCGATCCGTTGTCATCCCTAGTTTCACGTTTGCAGATATCAAACTTATCTCGGGGTAAGGACTTGGTAAACATATCAGCACCATTCTCATCAGTGTGGATCTTATCGAGATGCATTAATTTTCTTTCAAGTGCATCTCGAATCCATTGATATTTCACATCAATGTGCTTCGATCTTGAGTGAAAACTCGAATTCTTACTCAAGTGAATTGCGCTTTGACTATCGCAGTAAAGCACGTACTTCTCTTGCTTCAAGCCCAACTCTAGTAGAAACTTCTTTAACCACAACACCTCTTTTCAAGCTTTAGTCACATCTATGTACTCGGCTTCCATTGTGGATAATGCAACACATTTTTAAGCTTAGATTTCCACGACATAGCTCCCCCTGCAAGTCTCATTAGGAATCCAGCCGTGGATTTCTTAGAATCAGCATCACCAACCATGTTTGTATCTGTATATCCTTTTAGTAGGACATAGTTATCACCAAACTTTAGACGAGATTTAGAAGTGCCCCTAAGATATCGTAATATCTATTTCACTACTGCCCAATTTTCCTTTCATGGATTGGAAAGAAAATGATTAACCACACCAACTGCATGAGCTATATCAGGTCTAGTGCATACCATAAGATACATTAGACTACCCACTACAGAAGCATATGCTATATTTTGCATCTCCTTCTTGTATGTCTCACTTGTGGGGCACTTTGCTGAGCTGAGTTTCATGTGACCTGCAAGTGGAGTGTTGACTGGCTTCGAATTGCTCATATTGAGCCTTTCAAGAACTTTCTCAATGTAGTGTTCTTGAGATAACCAAAGCTTCTTGTTTTTCCTATCCCTGAAGATCTTCATCCCAAGGATTTGCTTAACTGAGGCTAAGTCTTTCATCACAAAAGACTTGCTTAGCTATTTCTTTGACTTTTCGATCTTGCTGACATCATGGCCTACAATCAGCATGTCATCGACGTAGAGTAACAATATGATAAAATTACCTCATGTGAACTTTTTTAAAATAAACACAATGATCTAAGGTGTTTCTGTTGTAGCCATGAGTCGACATAAAGGATTCAAACTTCATGTACCACTGTTGAGGATCTTATTTTAATCCATACAAGCTCTTTTTCAACCTGCATACAAGGTTCTCTTTCCCTTTCACTTCGAAACCTTATCTTCATGCAGAAATGCCTTTTTCACATCAAGTTGTTCAATCTCCAGATCTAAACTAGCAGCAATCACGAGAACAACTCTGATTGAGGTCATCTTTACCACTAGTGAGAAAATCTCTTTGTAATCTACACCCTTCTTTTGACTGAAACCCTTCACAACCAGCCTCACCTTCTACCTTGGTTGTGAGCTATGTTCCTTAGACTTCAGCTTGTAGACCTACTTATTTTTCAGTGGTCTCTTTCCAGCTGAAAACTTCACTAAGTCGTAGGTGTAGTTTTCTTGTAAGGAGTTCATCTCCTCCTTCATGGCTTCTAACCACCTTTCTTGTTAGTTATGTGCCGTGGCTTCTGCAAAACTTTGTGGCTTTCCTCCATCAGTGAGCATCACATATTCATGTGGGTTATATCTAGTAGAAGGTTGTCTTTCTATGGCCGACCTTCTAACTGGAGGGACATCATCTTGTGCAGATAGATTTTGATTGTCACCCGCTTCATCATCAACCACATCATCATGCTCTGGTTGGGTATCTCCCCCGTAATCCTGGACCGTTGATGAAGGAACTGGATCTACATTGACATGAACTTCTAAATTAGATTCAGGTTTCTCTTTGACTTAATTAGGAACTTAATCTTTAAGGAATACAACATCCCTACTTCTGACAACCTTCCTGTTAACTGGATCCCATAATCTATAGCAGAACTCTTCATGGCCATATCCCAAGAAGATACATGGTTTGGTTTTGTCATCAAGCTTAGATCTTTCATCTTTTGGAATATGTACGAAAGACTTGAAGCCAAATACTCTTAAGTATTTGTAAGAAACGTCTTTCCCTGACCAAACTCTATCTGGAATGTCACCACCCAGAGGAGTTGATGGAGAAAGGTTGATCAAATCAACTGCAGTCTTCATAACTTCACCCCAAAAAGATTTTGACAATTTGGAGTGTGATAGCATGCATATGATTCTTTCACAAATTGATCTGTTCATCCTTTCTGCCATGCCATTATGTTGAGAGGTATTTGGGAGGCTCTTCTCAAGCTTGATACCATGGTTCTTGCAGTGTTGCTCAAACGGGCCTTGGTATTCACTGCTGTTGTCTGCACGAACACACTTCAGTGTCCTTCTAGTTTCTCTCTCGACTTTTGCTTGAAAGTGCTTAAAGACCTCCAATGTTTGGTCTTTGGTTTTCAAAGCAAAACACCAGACTTTTCTCAAAAAATCATCAATGAAAGTGACGAAGTACAATGCACCACCAAGAGTTTTGTCTTTCATGTAGCACAGATCTGTGTGCACCAAATCAAGAGGCTGATCTCTTCTTGTGTGAGAGAAGCTTTTGAATGCAACTCTGTGTTGTTTTCCGGCCAAACAATCAACACATGTATCCAAGTGTTCACCTTTTACTTCAGGGAGGAGGTTTCTTATGGATTCTAAGCCTTTATGGCTCAAATGTATAACTCAATTGAAGTATTTTTAACGACTATATTCACTTCTCTATTGGATAACTTTGCATGCATCAACTAGAGAGAATTTTGTTTTCTATCTCTTGCTGCAATAAGAGAGCCTTTGATGAGCTTCCACTTTCCTTCGCCGAAGTGGTTGGTGTATCTATCATCGTCGAGCTTGCCAACAGAAATAATGTTGAGTCTGATATCAGGAACATGTCGAACATCTTTCAAGATAAGCTTACATCCTGTATTAGTAAGCAGGACAATGTCTCTTATACCAACAACTTCAGTCACACCTTGGTTGGCCATTCTGACTTTGCCAAGGCTACCACCAATATATGATGCAAATATATCACGATATAGTGTAATGTGATAGGATGCACCCGAATCTATGATCCAGTTCGTTTGTTGTCATGCATACTCATAAGGGCATCATCGCAAACCATGATGATATCACCATCAGCTGCAGCTACTGTTGTGTCTTTCTCCGTGTTTTCATTATTTCCACATTTTTGCTCTCTTTTCTTCTTTCTGCAGTTTCTTTCATAGTATTTTGGACCACCGCAATAATGGCATTTGAAGTCTTTTCTAGGCTTAGACTTCCCCCTGGATTTGTCTCTGGTATGTTGCCAATTTTTAATTTTGCTTCTCCCTCGATCATTATTTTCGGCAACCATCGCCTTTGACTCAGAAGAATGATTTTGCTCTTTTCTTCTGGACTCTTTATTAAGAAGACAATCTTTGACCGTTTGCAAGGTCAGTGCTCCATCTGGAGCCGAGTTGCTGATTGACACTACGAGAGTGTCCCAACTATCTCGCAACGAACTGAGTAGCAATAAAACTATAACTTCATCATCAATAGTAATCTTTATATTTATGGATTGGTTGATAAGACCCTGATATGCATTTAGATGCTCTGTCATGTTAGCACCCTCCACATATCGCAATCGAACAATTCTTCTGATGATAGAAGCTTTGTTTAAGACATTTTTCCTCTCAAACATAGCTTCTATTTTCTTTCAAAGAACATCAGCCTTTTCCTCATTAGCAAAATGACGGAAGATACTATGCTCAATGAAGCGCCTGATGTAACCCATAGTTTTTATGTGCATGATTTTCCAGTCAACATCAATTGTTTCTTTCGGTTTGGACTCATCACCATGTAAGGGAAAATAAAGATCCTTACAGTAGAGAAGATTCAACATGCTTGGTTTCCAAATTGTGTAATTTGAACCGTTTAATTTGAACATACCACCAAACAATGATGACTCCATTTTTTAGTCCACCTCCGTAACCTGATTGCTCTGATACCACTTGTTGGGAATAAAATGAGAGTACTCCAATTCCCCTTCAGGATTAATATGTGCGGAAAAAAATAGGATGGACACCCAGAAATACTTTTCTGATGTGAAAGATCAGACACAACTGCAATCACAGAGCATACTCAGTGTTTTCGGATATATTCCAATGTAAATAGTATTTCATGAATAGTAAATAAAATACTAAAAACAAGCCACGAAATTATCTCGTGGAGAAATAACCACGGTAAACCTTTCACTATAACAATAATAATGGGTATACAATATCTTCTTAAGTTTTGATAAATACTTGAGGAATACACTCAAAAAAATCTCACACTCACTCGTGTGATAATCTTACAATTTCTCTACAAAATATTACTACCTATTTTGTAGGAACTCTCTATACTCTCAGATATATTTTTATCTGAGATTTTATTGTGTGTATTGTGTTTTTGGTGTGTAAAATGAGAAGGCTGAAGGCTTTTATTTATAGGTGAAACCACCGCTCGATTTCAACAATTTTAACAATTGAAGCCTCAATTGTTGAAAATTGCAATTCAACAATTGTAGGCAGCTGCAATTATTGAAAGTTGCAGTTCAACAATGGAAGCTTCTCCCTTCTCTTTTCTCCTCAATAAATGGGTTGTACCCCATAGCTATATCACATCATACTCCTTGTTGAAACACATAAACTACAATATGGGGTTGTTTGGTTGTTGGTTAGAGTTATGCAGGTAGTAGTAATGTAGAGATTAATTATGCAGGGATTAGTTATGCAAGGTTTAGTATCATGTATTGTTATTCCATCTCCGATCCTACATAAAATAGTATTATATAGATTCCCTCATAACTTATACATGTATTAGTTAAGCAGATTTTTGAATTGTAAACCAAACACCGTATTAGATGCGTTGAATTTTATACATAGCAAAAGTATCAAACATGATATTACTTATACAAAATTTAATACATGAGTAAGTTAGCTTCTAAATTGCAACCAAACGACCCTAATTACACATGAGTAACTTAGCTTCTAAATAGGAACGAAACGCCCCTAATTATACAAAAGAAAAAAGAATACACTAATAACTCAAGCACCGGATTGAAGTCAATCCAAAAAAGAATGACATTTTTCTCTATGTCGTAATAATTTAACTTTTAACTTTCTCATTTTATTCCTACTGAAATGATTTACCATTAGAAAAAAATTTATGTTTTGTTTTAGACCACAAGTTTTAAAAATATTTATTTTTTCTATTAAAATTCATGTTCAGTCAAACACTTTAACATAAATTGAGATGGAAGTAGTAATATATAGATTTGGAGTGTAAAGAAAGTGATTGGAGTTGCAAAATACTCACAGTATGAAGCATGACTTCAACCCAAGGAGCAGATTTGAGAGGGCTAACACTACCCTCTCCAACAATACTCACTATTCTCACTGCACCTCTCTTTTTCTCAGCTTCCTTCATGTCCACAGCAGCTACTACCATTCTTCTCTCATTTCCGGCAAAAAAATTGGACCCTTTAGTTTTCCGGTAGTGGAGAAGAAAAGGGTTGGGAATTCTGGCGACATTGGACCTCCGGTTAACCGAAAAAGTTGCCGGAAAATTGATGGAGGAGGATGGTGCTACGTTTACATTCATGGTTCGTTATGTTGGTTGATAAAACAAAATGGAGTGAATGGGTTGGGTTTTTATAGTTTCTATTAATCAAGAATTGTATATCCTATGTTACAAAAGAAATTACTTACTTACTTTTCGCGTCTAAAAAAAATAATATATTTTTTTATTTGATAATAATTTAATTTTAAAATTTACCTTTTACACAAAACGGAATATTTTTTAGCTTATTTTAAATCATAAGATTTAAAAGTCTTCCTTTATTTCTTAAAGTGTGTCAAATGAAAGTGTTGGATATTACAAAGGTTGCAGGAAACGGGAATTACAAGTAACTGCTAATGTAAGAATTGAAATTACAATTCAACTAGAAATATGAAAATTACAAAGAAAAACTGAAAAACTGTTTTTGCTGAGTCGAGTGTGGCACTCAGTCCTTAAGACAATATTGCCCCGTATGTATCCTTTATACGTCCTAGACAATTTGTCTACCAAGATAAAACAGCAATGGAACACTTGCGCAAAGAAAACTCAAATGCTACCGTGAAGAATATTGAGCAATGAAATGATGGTAGGAAGATGTAGGAAGAAACTATTTTGCTTGTGTATTTTTGTGTATATTGCAAGTATGTTTAGTGTGCCTCAATAATGGTGTAAGGGGTGTTTATATAGGTGAGGGAGGGTTGTTTAACTGCCTCCATAACAGCCATTATTGGCCAAATAATGGCCATTATGGAGGTAGGAAAGACACCAAAATAAATGGTGAAAGACCAACGGATTTGGCCATTATAGGAGGAGTAATTCAGCCAAAATAAATGGCTGAATTGAGTGCTTGGCGTTTCTGTTCTAACCGTCGAAATTCTGATTTTCTGAAAACTTTAGGGACCAAACTGTACACCTTGAAACTTCAGGGACCAAACTGTACATCTGAAAGAATTCTGGTCCAAACTGTACTTCTGAAACTTCTTGTTACACCTCGTAAGATTAAGACGATAATTAAGAACGTCATTAAGAAAGCAAGATTCGGATATTGAATATAAGGAACGCTTACATATGTTAATACGGGAAATTAATGTATAAACGAATGTTATCCCGGAATAATTTTTCTTTAGTGCTATACACGTGACGATGAGAATTAATCCTAGTAGTTGAATTTATTCCAATGGAGTTATGGACTAGTATTGTATAAAAAAAAATTATGACATTGAGGATACGAGGCTTATGAAATTCTCGTTAATTAAAAGAAGTGGGTTTGAGATTTACTAATTGAAGAACTTGGGGGCCAAAGTGTAAGAAGGAAAATCAGATTTTTGGTTATAAACTTACATTACCTCTTCATCTTCTTCTACACTTAACAAAAATAAAAAAAACCAAACTCTCCTCTCATTCTCTCCTCTACACTAATCAGAAAATCACCCTCCACCCATAACCAAAATTAAGGTTGTTATCTTCTCTTCCTAGACTACATTTTTCACCAAAAATTAGAAGCAAAACAACACAAAAAACAGTGGCGAAAACAGTGGCAAAACAGCCACTGCTTGGGCCGAAAATTACCCAGAAAATTGGGATTTTTGGGATGAAATTTTGAAAGAAAAACGTGTAGGGATGAGGGCTTAACATTGTAGAACACTTGCATGTCAATTGGAGTTGAAGAAGTGAACAAAAAGGAGGAGAAAAATTACAAAACAAAGTGGGGAATCTTCGGACAAACAGTGGCAGAAATTTGCGGACTGTTTTGACGAATTTGAGGTATAAAAATTCTTCTTTCTATGATATAATTGGAATGCATGTTGTTAGAATTAAGGTAATGAATTTGTGTTAAGGAAGAATTGGAATTTAAGCATTGCATGTGACCATTTTTGGCTAGTTGCCAATTTGGGACAGATTTTGGTGTTGTTGGATTCGTTGGTTATTGTGGTTATTATTATCACTAATTGCATGATGAAATTGAAAGGAAACATGGAGATTTAGTTGGAATTAGTTATATGGAAGTATTAAAATCCGAAATTTGGATTATAGGAATTAAGATAAGAGTTATGGAATTATGACATGTTGTGGCCCAGAACTTGCATGAAATTGTTGGACATGTTGTGATATATATGGACTGTTTTAGGGACTGTTTTGTGGTGTTATAATTCTGAAAATTTAGTCACCATTATGCATGTTTAAGTGTGGTAATTGCTAAGGTAAGTCCTAAAGGAATAAGGGTGTGGAAAGGCATAGAAAAGCTTCACATTCTACCCTCGTTGTTGTTGGAACATGGGCTGTTTTGTGGGCTGTTTTTAAGGTGGCTTAAGAGGCTAAATTTACATGAGAAGTGGGTGTGTAAATTCCCTTTATTGTTGTTTTGGTTGTGCCCTTAATTGGTGCTTGTTTATTGATGTTATTAGCTTCGTTTGGAAGTTGTGGAAACATGTATAAACAGGGGAAGTGCTGCCCGAATTTTTATAAAATAAGAAGTCGTTATTCGATATAAGTATGCTAGCGACCATAGAATTGACGAACGTATTACCATTATTATAGGTTGAAGTTCTAAATCGAGACGTACTCTAATATAGAGTTGATTAGTTCGTCTAAGAGGTATGAGAACTATTCCTTCTTTCTTTGGCATGATTTTTATTTAATGAGGGTACGTCGGACGTACTTGATTCTTATACAGTTTAATTCCTAAAGAGGATTGTTATGAGAAGTGCCTATGATTTTTCAGCAAAGAGTTTATTATGACATTATTACAATGATTTCATTGAGAGTCAGATGATAATTTTTACTTGCATATGGTTACTCATGATATCTACTCGTGCTAAGTGTTACTACTTTACCTCACCGAGTCCCGGGCCGGGTTACGACTCGTGCACAACCTTGCATTGTTCACCGAGACCCTCACTAGAGGGCCGGGTTACGTAGGATGGATCCATAGATGAGAGATGACTTTACCGAGTCCCAGCATGGACCGGGTTGTGATATGATTCCACCGAGTCCTGCACTAGTGGGCCGGGTTACGTTACAGATGTATATATATGTATATGGACAGACACTCATGTTTTCTTGACTTGACTCTCATTTTTATAAGGCAACTGACTTTTATTGTTTATGGCACAGTTGGATTTGGATTCTGACTTTTATACTGATCTCATGTTTCTGTTGGCTACTTATGATCTCATATGCAGTATTTCATGTTTACATACTCAGTACATTATTTCGTACTGACCCCCCTTTCCTCGGGGGGTTGCGTTCATGTCCGCAGGTATAGGTGCTCAGTTAGGTGATCCTCCGGTTTAGGTCCCTACTCAGCAGGTTGGGAAGCTCCTTTGATCCAGAGCTTTGTCATTTTGGTATTGAACCTCTTTTAGACTTATGTTTGTATTTAGGGGCACGACGGGGCCCTGTCCCGTCATATGTTGTTGTTCTTCTTATAGAGGTCTGTAGATAGTGGTGGGTTGTACTTATGTAAGGGTTATAACTCTGTTTTGGTCAGCCATATCATTGTACTCTATGTTGGGGGTGTTCCCGTGTATATGTTATATTATCTGTTGGCAGCCTTGTTGGCTTGCCTGTTTATTGTGTTGGCTAGTTGTGACTCCTCAGGAGGCAGGTACGTTCGGGGGTAAAGGCAGCCTTGTCGGCTCGCCTACCCTGGCATATGTTGATATTGCAGCGTTATGCTGCCGAATTTCAGACTTATTAAGTGTGAGTTGGATTATGTGTGACAGGTTAGTGTAATGACGTCATTAGGGAGGTTAGTCGCGGCCCGTCGGGTCGGGTCGTGACACTTCTGGGATCAAACTGTACTTCTGGTAAAGTTCTCAGGCCCAAAAAGATAATATCAGAAGGCCCGTGGCCCAGAACTCAGAACCGGACGGGCGGGCGGCGCCGGGCGCTCGTGTGGTCTTTCCTCGAACCAAAGCACATCTAGGTCCTCCCTCCTTTAAACACATGGGATACCCCTTGGGGTCCCAAACCCCAAACCAATTTCAAGTCTTATATACACAACAATTCTTTCTTTCTCTACCGATGAGGGAGAATTGAACACAATACCACACTTTCCATGCTTCAAACACCTCACTTCGTGAACCAATATCTCTTTCATTTCTCAATGAAATTTGACGGTTCTTGGCCCTACGGTTATCTACGTACTTAGTAGATCATGCATGTGTGAAGAACCGGATTCTCCAACATACGTAACACTAGTGTTTAAGCCGTTAAAGTTGGTCGGTCGCAACTCCCGCCAAAGGCAAATTTCCAACAGAAAGTATATCAATAAATTGGGTCCGAAGGTTATTAGAAAGTACCTCGATTTATCCAACGAAAATTCCATAAAATGTGTATGATACTTTTTTTAAGTTTAGTTGGTGTCCCAATTTGTGTACTCTTCGTCTCAAATTATAATTCTCTTTTAAGCAACACTTAAAAATATTAATTATGAAATGTTTTTAATTATTTTATATTTCATTGATATTTGAAAAATCATAACACTACCCCATAATTAAGGTATTTGTAGTTTTTAAGAAGTAAAAAAAAAAACTTAACAAATTTTATCTTAAACTTCTAAAATAACTTGGACTTAGAAGCTCAAAGTACGATACTGATTCCCAATTGTTCCGTGAAACTAGCAATTCGCGGGTAAGTCATTCTCAGCAGCAAGCCATTCACTATGACTGTGCAGCCAGTCGGTAGTCCGACCAAAGTGAAGTACACTACAGGGTACTCTTTTCGCCGTGAAAGAGATCAGGCCTATCATAATGGGAATTGAAACAGTAAAGAGCATTTTGCTCAGCTCCTGTTTCTGTAAATTTTCGACAAAGGGGCATAGCTGATCAGGACCAATATCGACAACAATATGTTCGGACTGCTTAGTATTTGGTACTGAGCTGCATGCAGTAGATGCAGGTTGCATGGTTTCTATCTGTTGACAAGCTGAAGGAGAGCCAGTAATGGCCAGCGATTTGTTGCGACGGGCATTCAGTTTTTTCTTCAGAAAACTCACCACAGTTATGGCAGAAGTCCTGATTTTGCTAAATGCGGAGCATGAATGCTTCGCGAAATTAGCTTTGGACCAAGCACCATCTGATGAAACTCCATCATGAAGATCCCTTCGCGAAAAAATAGTGGCAGCATCCATAAATTAACTTGTTTGAATATAAGCTTTGAGGGTATACCGGTCGGAAGCTGTGGTTTTTTTTTTGGGTCAAAAGGTTTCTAGTAAATGGAAAAATAGGCCAAAGTGTACGTAGAAGGGTGTGTGTGGGGATGGGGGTTTGTCACGATCCAAACCGGAGGGCCGCGACGGGCACCCCGACCTCATCCGCCGGGTACCACTAGCCATACATTTATCGCCTAATCATGATTAAACACGGACTATGCCGAAAAAGGATTATGGAAACAGTAAACCAGAAATCCAACTTATGTATATATACCAAGGCCGACAAGGCCATACAAGACTACTACACACATGACACCTGTCTACAAGCCTCTAAAGAATACATGACACCACACGGACGGGACAGGACCCCGCCATACCTAGAGATGGCAGTGGATCCTGGACCCGGTCCGGATCCGGTGGATCCAGATCCGTTTTATAGGATATGGATCTTCAAAATTTGGACCCGACGGATCCGGATCGGATCTGGATATGGATCTTGTATTTGAGATCCGTATCCGGTCCAGATCCGATCCGTGGATCCGTTTTTTATTAAATATATTCATAACCTAGAATGTAATTTTATAAGTATTTTCTTAAAATTGCTAAGCACATCGTTGTAAGTTTAATTTATCCCCGCGTTAACTTAAAAACCAAAAAATAAAGAGGTAACTTCGATAATAAAAATCAATGTTATATTAGTGAATGACTAACATCTCCATAGACAAGTAGTTAAAATTATATTCACTTCATCTGTGAAGATTCCAAGCACATGCAAGTTCTGCATTGTGAAATACTAGTAAGCATTTTCCACAACTATTGTCATTGTCCAACATTTTCAATTAATAGCTCACAATCAAAATGATACAACGAACAAAATATCTCATATGAACATTTCAAAATTGAAACACAGTAAATTGTTAGCTAAGTAAAAATCGTTTGTCAGTTTAAAAAAAATTCTTAGCAAGGTTACATTCTTAGCAAAGCAATTTTTTTTACATGTGAATCCAGATCCGATCCGTGGACCCGGTGGATCCGGATTTGGATCTGATTTTTATGGACCCGATGGATCTGGATTCATGTATGAAAAACGGATCTGGATCTGGATCTAGTAGGATCCGATCCGATCCATTGCCATCCCTAGCCATACCTAAATGCGTATGCAAAAATACTGTACCACGACCAAACTGTAACTCTGAAACAAATAGAGTGCTCCAATATCAACTGAACCAGCAACCTACTAGCGTGAACCATCACCCTCTTTAACTGAATCTGCGGTATGAAACACAGCGTCCTCCGACAAAAGGGACGTCAGTACGACTGATGTACTGAGTATGTCAGGCATGAACAATAGCATAACAGGGTTATAACAATAGCTGAAACAGAAACAGCCGACCAGCAGTAAATGCCTCCGAGGGCCCTAATACATATGCCTAAGTGTTATGCACAATGCAAATGCGATACATCGGCCTCATCTGGCATCTTCCCTACCATAACAACTTCTGTGGGCATCATACCATATAATGGTTAATGAATGTATGCATGATACAAATGCGGTATACATATATATTGGCCACACAAAGGCATCTTCCTGTCAATAACCGCATATGTAGGCATCAGGTTATATCGGCCACACAAGGACATCACATCATATTAGCCTCTTCGGGCTCTTTCGTGATTCTCTGTACCAGCTGCAGGTGGTGTGCGTATATAACGCCTTCCCTTTCCCCATATCCCCTACATATATATAATATTTACCATATAGTAATGTGCATAGCACATGTGGGTCCAGGGTAATATATGAATATAATGCAAATGAAAATGCATGAATGACAATAGCACATCATGGGTGAGACAAATCCTTGTACCTTTGGCTAACACTGTGAATATCAACATTTTTTCCATATGCCTCAATAAGGTCTTGGAAACATATTTAGACATACTTTTAGCATATGAATCAATAACATGAATATTCTTAACTATTAGGAGTAGAATAAATTATGGAGCAATATCACGATTATATTTCGTTACATGAAATATGTCAAAAGAAAGAAGAAATTTGCCTTAACATATCTCGAAATTGAACTTAAAATGGAAGCTTCAATTATTGTTGATGCACTTGTATCCTAATACTACTACTGCTTCGTATGTTCCCTTTTTTTTTTCAAATCACCAAGTGAAATGCTTCATACGTTTTTCTTTCCAAATAAAAAGTGAAGTGCACTGTTTTAGTATCATACAAAAGAAAAAGAAGTTTGGAGGAGTAAACGAAAGTGATTCACGATTTGCTTAATAAATGGGATGCTAAGGATTTCTGGACGATTCTTTTGGTCTTCAAGAATTCACAAAGCCACGAAATAAACTCCCAAGGTAAGAACAAAATGGATTCTCCTCCTAATCATTTTTTTTTCCTTTTAAAGACATGCCTAACTAGGCATTAAGAGGTGCTCATCATCCGGTCCCCCACTTAGCCAAACTTGGCGGTGGAGAGCTTCATTTAACGCCACATACCTCACAACGTACCACTTTGCCCCATTAATTAAGTGACTTGCTTCCGTATAATTTATCAATCATACACATAATTAATTTTGTGATCCAAATTCTCTTAAGTCTTAATAACTTATAAGACTTTCATATACTCAATGTCATAATTTTGTGATATGACACTAGTCCATAACCTCTTTGTGCGCACACCAAATTTATTTCCGATCCCTGTCGTCACACTTGTTGTTGAAAATTTACTAATGTGGAATTAAGTTTATCCCATTATTTATGACTCGAACAACTGGGCCCCGCACGTCGGAAACGTCGCTTCCACACACGTGCAATCTTAGTGCCAAGTATCATAAATTTCGTTAATGAAAGCGATATTGGTACGTAAGTGAAGTGTTTGAGACATAGAATGTTGAACTGTTATTGGATAAATAACAAGTGTTCCACGTCGGTAAACGAAGGAAGGATTGTGCGAGGTGTAAGATGGTACGGGTCGAACCGCGGAGACGAAAAGGGCCGCGACGCTGACCGGACTAGGCCGCGGCGTCGGAGCGTCGCGGCGCCCCCTAGCAGGCCGCGGTACTTGGTTGGCAGTGAGCCGTTTGGCTAATTAGAGTTGCGACGCTAATGCTTTAGAGCCGCACCGCTTCCCAGGCAGTGTTTGCTCGACGGAATCCCAAAGGTTTGGCTGTTGAGGTGATTTCAATGGCATTGAATCCACCCAATAATGGCCTTTACTTGGACCATTATGTTGCTGCATTACTTGAGGGTTAAATGTCATCCATTACATGGCAATTGAATGTCATTATGGGGCATTTGAAAGGCCATTTTGCACACCTATAAATTGAGGCCTTTGACTCAATTCTATAGATGAACATATATGAGAAAGTGAACATACTCACAAGTTAACAACACCACAAACAGATCAGATTTTCCTGATAGCAATCCTTCTCTTAGCAATCTTCATTATTCGCGTTCTTCGCTGGGATCATTTGTGTAGGCTTTGCACATTTGATAGTTTGTTGTTTCATCTTGGGAGACTATTGTCCACACTTCCGTAAAGCCTATATACGGGGGAAATCTTGTCTTAAAGAAAGAGAGTCATCTCTCGACTCAGCCGGTGGTGTTGTGTTTATCTAATTGGCTGCTAAGTGTTTCAGGTGTTAACTTAACATACAAAGAACTCTAACCGTTCGTATTCTCAACGGATCTACAAGCCATAAGTGTAGCAGTTCATGTTCTTGTATTTAAGAATACAAGTTCCATATTTGAAGTTTCAATTCAAGATCAAGATATTGACAACTTGTTGTTGTCCTCTTTGTTGTTTATCCTTTCGATCACTGTAATAGTTATTTACTATTCCCGTACGTGCTTTACATATCCAACACTTGTTACGTCCAAAATAATTTCGGGGTTTTATCATTTTATATATTAATCTCTTTATTAGCATACGTAAATATAACATAAATTTTCCAATTCTCGGGTCTATTTACACACGCCTAGCGATTCAAACGTGACTCGAAATTACGAGATGTTACACGATTAGCCTGACCTTTGCAAAGAAAAATGTAAATCTTTAGACTTCGACCTAGCAAGCATAAAAGAATAAAAGAATGCAAAAGGAGAAGAGACTATGCAAAGGACCATATTTAGAGCAAAAACTAAAGGCCTTTTTTTTTTTTTGCTTCTTTGCTAGTCGTAGCATTTTTATCGGATGTCCTTTTTAATAATTTAATTTAGTTTGATCCGATTTTGTAAGTATCATATTTGTCCTTTACATGACGAAAAGGCTATTTCTATCTACCGCACCTTAATCTTCTAAGAATGTATGTCCCAATTTATATGAGAACATTTTTTTTTGGTCTAAAAAGAATGTTATTTTTTTATATTTAGAAATAATTTAATTTTTTGAGATAATTTATAGCCACATATTTATATAAAATTTATTTGAACCACACATTTCAAAAATCTTCATTTCTTTCATAAACGCCGTGCTAAATCAAATGGTGCCATATAAATTTGGATGGAGAGAGTACTAATACTTGGTGTCCTTATCAAATTATATTAATTAATCATCCGTTACAATTTATATGATGTAGTTTGACTGAATTCGAAGTTTAAAAAATAAAAAAAAGACTTTTGAATTTTATATCTAAAACAATTTAAAGATATTTGTGCGGTTATAAATCATCTCGTTAAATGTAAAAAAAAATATTTAAAGTTAAATTATTATCAAATAAAAAATATATCAGTTTTTTAATATTAATTAAAGAAAAAATATTTCTTATAAATTGAGAAACATGTATTCATGGTCTTCTTTTTGTACCAAAAAAGAAAAGAACCGACAATTCACATCGTGTAAAGGAGGAAAGCATGTTATCCTTTAGCCGGCAGCTTCAACCATACGTTAGCATCACTTTGGAGTTTGGAATAAACCTGAGGCACTTCTTTCCGTAATGACATATATTTGCGAGGATTATATTAACATTATTGACAAATTTTGTACTACTACTTAATCACGTTGCTTACGTAACTATTCACGTTCTCTTGTAATTAATTATCTGCAACAGGAAAGAAAGGAAGATAAAAAAACTTCGCTTTCCATTAAAGAACTAACAGAATATTTTATAAATCGTTGGTTAGCCCATAATTATTTAATACTGCGCCATCAAAATAAATTGTTGACCATTGAACAAGTCTAACATTTTATCTTTTCACAGGTGTGATTTACGTTATATCTAACGCATTTTATAATATCATCAATAGATATTTATAGTCCAATTCTTCTCAGAGTCTGCGCATAGCAGAAGCTTAGTGTACCGAGCTGTCACACTATGTGACGTGATTATGAAAAGTATTATATATTTAAAATATTCATAACATTATGTGATTATGTAAGATTCCGATAAGTAAAATTATTTTACAAAAAGTCCGATGCAAAGGCGTTTGGTGCAGCATAATCTACCCACATGCGTGTCATCACATTATATTTATTATTATTACCATTTTTCTTTTCATTATCATTTTTTAATTATTGTCTGTGTGCTAATAATGTTTGTCAAAATTCACCATGAAGAAGCAAAAGAAGTCAGACACCGAATAGGATATGGCTCCCCACTAATATTTCCATTTCCCCTAAGTTGAGCCTTCGATTTCGTACACTTCTCCTTGAATGTACAAGAGGGATTGAATTGTCCCTTTTTCAAATTTAGTGGATCACTTAATAAAGTTAGTTAACTAGTTTGGAAATAATAAGTGCTATTGGCGGAGGAATCTAGTCCGGACCAGGATTGAAAACCTAGTTTAACTCTAATAGTTTTATAATAGAATCTTAGTCTAATATTTGGTAAATTATAATTATGGTAGTTTTATTAGAATAAAGTTTCCTTGTTAGACTAGGGAAAGAAAGAACTTACCTCTATATAAGGAAGTCATTGTGATGAATGAAAATCAAGAAAGAATTCTCTATTGTTCTTTTTCTCTCTAAATTTTCGTTCCCTCTTGATTTTAACATGGTATCATAGCCATGCCCGATTCGATGTGGGTCCCCAAAAAAAGAGGGGCAAAATGCTTCGTCGAACCAATTAAGCCTGATTCGATGTGGGCATCCCCCCAAAAAATGGGGACAGAATGCTCCCTGGACCAATTGACCTGTCCCGGACCGATAGGGGGTGAAAATGACCCCGGTCTATGAAAGTGCACGCTCCAAACCAGACAGAGGATCCTGGATAAAAAGAATGTCCGGATCTGGGCGTGAGGGGGGGGGGGTGAAGAGAATATACCACATCGGTGACGGATGAGAGAACCTTGGATTCCTTATAAGGCTTGAGCAATCCTCCTCCCTTTGAGCTAGCTTTTGGGGTGTGAGTTAGGCGCAATGCCTAATTTGACATGGTATCAGAGCCTAATTAAAAGAATACAAAAATCTTAAATAATGGCGGGTGACGGAGAAACCTGGGATAAAAATAAAGGAATCGCCGGTGAAGAAAACAAAATTCAAAAAAAGACAATCTCCCCATATGACATTACGTCAAACGATAATTCTGGAATTGTGGTGACAAAAGTCCAATTAAAAGGAGAGAATTACGAAGAATGTGCTAGATCAATGAGGACGTCTATAAGAGCAAGAAAGAAATTCGGCTTCGTTAATGGTACAATCAGGAAAACGGATGAAGAGTCACCACACTTAGAAGATTGGTGGGCTATAAACTCTTTGTTGGTGGCATGGATTCGCAACACCATCGAACCAACGCTTCGCTCAACGATTTCATATAAAGAGGAAGTAGAAGAATTATGGACGAGCATCCGAGAGCGGTTCGCTGTTATCAACGACCCTCAGATGCAACAACTGAAGGCATAAGGGAAGGACCATAGTGGATTACTATGGTAAGCTAATTAAGTTATGGGAAGAATTGGCAAATTACGAACATATTCTGACTTGCAAGTGCACGTGCAATTTGGGGATGATCTTGGAAACCAAAAGAGAAGAAGAAAAGTGCATCTTTTCCTTATGGGATTGGATGAGGCAATGTATAAAACAGTGAGATCGAACATACTCGCCCAGGAACCGTTGCCATCCTTAAACAAAGTAAGAGTGTGTGAGAGGACTCACACAAAAAATGGAAAAATGGAGTGAAACCATGGCCTTTACTGTACAAGGGAGAAATCCTTACCGTGACCAAGGTGAAGGGAATAACAAGGGTGCATTCTGCACATATTGCAAGAGATCCCGATATGTTGTGGAAGGATGTTTTTGTAATGACCCGTTCCGTCGTTATTGGTCTTTCACTTACTTTTCCCAAAATGCCTTCTGATAACTTCTTATCTGTGCTTTTGGTGGAAATTGAAGATTAGAAGTCCCTAAGTATTTTTTTATTGGAAACTTTTTGACTGGTAGCTGACTTTTATGTTGTTGTGTCTGGACCAAAACTCTGATGATTATGTTAGGCCCGGAATGTGATTTTAGTCCTAGGAGTGTGATTAGTTCGATTCACGAGGACTTGGGGGCATTTCTGTCTCTCAGTTTGGTTTTCATATTTTGGCTGTTGGGGGTTGCCTTGGTCAATAGGACCTCGTATGATGATTCCGAGTGCGCGGATGAGTTCGTATAATATTTTTATGTTAGGTTGTATATTTGGTTTGTGTCCGAGAGATTTTGGGTGAGTTTCGAGTGTTTGGTTGAAATTCGGGGAAACCAGATTTTCGGGTGTTCATGTAACTTGTTTTCTTCTTCGTGTTCGCGAGGAAGGACTCACATTCGCTAAGAAGAGAGACCAGGTGGGTCCGTGTTCGCCAAGTGAGGCTCGCATTCGCCTAGGCTGGTAAGGATCTAGGCCTGGTTAGGGTTGTTCATCACGTTCGCGACTGTCCTGTCGCGTTCGCGATAGTTTGGGCTGGGTGGGCTCCCATTTGTGGGGCCATCTTGCGATCGCGATGAAGGCCTATTCAGAATCAAAACTTAAAATTCCAACTTCGTGATTTGACTTCATATTCTCATATTTTCCACTTAGAAGCTCGGTTTTGGGAGACTTTCGCAACATTTATCATTTGGGTAAGATTCCAAATACCTTTTCATGATTATTTTCATTGTTTAATAAGATTTTCCATTCCTAGTTTCTTTCTTTTAAGGGAGGTAAAATGGAGATTTAAAACCCTAGGCATGAAATTGTTTTTCTTCGATTAAACATGAATTAGTGATTGGATTTCGACTATTTTTGGTATGTAGACTCTATAAGTCACGGGTAAACTAATTTTGAACTAAATTTCCTATTTTTCCCTTCATGTCTCAGAATCCTATTTTGGGTGACTTTTTGGGTTCGATTTTAAAGTATCTCAATATGGGTACCATTAGGTTCGTATGACTTCCTAAAGTAATATTTTAATCTTATTGAACCCGATTTTCCTACGAAATGACTATTTTCCCCCTCAAGATTGGAAATGGGGTTTTAAACTAACTTTTCTACCCGGAATTCTCCTAAGACTATTATGGGTATTCTTCGAATCTTGTGTTAACGTAAAATTCATAATTGTTAGACTTTGCTTATTCTGAGGCATTTCGGAAGAAGAAATCTCAAGTTGGATAGTTCGTGGCGCCTGTTAGACCTTTCAGGTAGGTTACAACTTACCTCTTGGTTAGACTTCGGTTAGCGAAGCGTATGTATAATTAGATATTGTAGGAGAAAGCATATAAGCCTTCAGGTATGAAGTTGGAATGAATTACTTAGGTTGGATACTGTTAACTGTTTGGGACTTGTTGCTTCTTTGTGATTGTTGGACTTGTACATAGTTTCCACACCGTACTTGTGATATATTTGTGTGTCATTCATCTTGGTATTATCATGGATATGGAAACAAACTTGCTTTGATACTGATATTGTAATATATGTCCATGTGTGACACGATTGGAATTTGATTATAATTTACACTTGAGATTGATACATGCATATCATTCATACACATTATACATGAATCTTTATTATGAACTGTGATTTGACATTAAAAAGTAAGAGGGAAAGTAAAACACCGGAGGCTTCCTATTATAGTGTTTGCTATGTGCTTATTCTGTGTGGCCTCTCTTACATGTATAATTATATTTACCGATGTGGTCCAAAGGGATAGTGTTTTGGATACGGTATTGTACATATTTGGGAATAAGGTCAGATTGGTAATTATTTTACGGATGCTGTTATATTTATTTATCTCATGATTAGTGCTGAATTTGACATTCGTACATGCATTGATCCTCATTTCTATGATGCATTGACATTACATATGATTGGCGTGATGGTGATGCCGCGACATATTGATAGTACCTGTGTTTGGCGTGATGGTGATAAGTGAGAAAGAAACAACATTGATTCTTATGACATATTATTTGCATATCCATTCTAGCTGAGTGATATGGAATGACTAGAGGTGTGGTAGGTGGAAGATTCACTCTAGGATGTATGATACGAAATGACTGGTTCATAGACTTTGTGGGTCCCTCACGGGTCATGACTACTAGGACGATGATATATTCCGCCCGGAGCATGTATGTACGACAAGAGACAGTTGGCCAGTGCATTACATTGTATTAGATTTTATCACATATACATTCACATTACATCCACTCATATCTCTCATTCTAGATGTTGTTTTCATGATATTGTGTGATGTGGTTCAGCCTTGATTCCGTAATTGTTAATACACTTGAGATGGTGGTTGCTTGTTAATTTGTTACTTAGGCACTCGGTGGATTCGAATATTAGAATTTCCGCCTAGGCTATGACTGTAGACTACTGAGACCTAGTGTAATTTACCTTATTGTAAGTCTTAAGTAGGAGTGCTTAGTGATTACCTCATTTCCGTACTCCTTGGATTCTGACTGGATATTTGATACTCGGTTGTTTACTTTTAGACCGTGATAGGGTTTGTACTTGATTGCGAGCATGTCTATTCTTCAATTTCTTTCTTTATATATGTTAGCTAACTATTGTCGGCCTATGATACCTATCAGTACATAGTATTTGTACTGATACTACTCTTGCTACACCCTTTTCGGGGTGTAGAGTTGTTGTAGGAACTTCAACAAGGTTCTATTAGCCTTCAAGGATCGCATGAAGTTAATCTAGATTTCTCTGTTTAATCCTCTTTCTAAACAACAGTGTATTCAAGTTGTAGTTGTAACTTTCATTCAAGTTGTATACTTAGAAGCTCTTGTACTATTCAGATCAGATCCCTTGGGTAGTTGTTGTGTTCCACATTTTTACATATCTATGTTTTTGGACTTCTACTGTTCTTCTTATGTATTTATATTTTGGGTAATTCTTTAAGGGACGGGCTCGCCTACCGAGATGGAGAGTGGTAGGTGCCCGCACGACTTAGTAATTTGGGTTGACAGAGTTGCTATCAGAGCCGTAGGTTACTTGGTCTATGAGTACAAGAATAATGTCTATTAGAGTCCTACTTATGGGTGTATTACGCGCCACACTTATAATTGAGAGGCTATACGACATTTAGAAAATTTCAAATTCTTTCATTCATTCATGTTACTTCATTCAAATTGGTATCTAGTCGATTCCAATTGGTATCTGAACTTTCATGTTTTACTCTCTCCTGGATGATGGGTACTCGTGCTTAAATTCTTATGCGAACGGTTTGTCTATGACATGTTGTGGTATTGTACGAGATGGGTTATCCTAATTCAGATGCATGACCAAGTTCAGTTTATATCTTTGGCTTGAGGATTCAGTTGTGGGGGTTTTCTTGAGAAATGAGAGAAATGTTACAGAGAATCACATGATCCCCACGTTTCAGTGTTGGGTTGCTCGGAAGTAGTAAAAGTTCATTTATAGCTTAACAAGAGTGATTTGTTCAATGATATGATTGGTTTTGGGAAATGTTTCAACTTCGTTAAAGCATTATGATGGTGTGTGCGGCACAGGTGTACCAGTGACATGTCAATGATTTATCAGTGACAGGGTATTAGATTTTGATATGCGGGGATGAGTGTAAGTTCGGTATGGATCTTTGGTTGTGGAAAAAGTATAGTGACCGCGTGTAATAAAGAGAAACAGTTGAGAATAAGGACATAAATGATGACTTTTGTGGGAAACGTGTAGCGAAGTAAGACTTCTTAGGACCGGATGGTAGGAGTACCTATTTGTCATATGCGACGAAGGCGTAAGGAAGATAATTTGGAAGGATCAATCTCCGCTATAGGAAGGGAACGATTGGTATATGACGTATTTGTTGGGATAAGTTGCAAGGTGTACACGAGCATAAGTCGTATATGCGTTGGTATGTGGGACACGTCATAGGCTAATAGGAGCCACTGATCGACTAATAGGAATAATTCTTGCACTAGACACATGCAGAGGTATACTTGAAGGATTACTGGGTGTTGCATCTAGTTTTTGGATAAGATTTGTGGGCATTGGTATTTATAGGTTAATACTTGAGAAGTTCTACAATTACTGGTATAATGACTTGGGAGTTGACCGAGGACAGGGGAAAATTGCACAGTTGGTTGGATGTTTATGGTTCGACAAGATAAGGTAAGGGTTGATTCTAAGCAGGCAAGCATCACTTAAGGACTATCGAATAAGGTGTTGGTCAATGGGGTTATATAAGGTAACAGATTGATGACGGTGTGACTAATATTAGGGGTGAAGAGCTTTTCAGATATTGATGATCAGGTCAGTAAACTTGTGAACCAATATATAAGATGAATTACTTCAGTTAGGAATTTTTGGCAAGGGTACTTCGACGTAACAATATGAGAATGTTAGCAGGTTTGAGTAGTGATCGGTCATTAGTGGTGGTTATGATTTGAATGAAAGGTGTGAATTGAGAAACTAAGATAATTTGAAACGAGTAAGGCATCTCTTCGAGAAAGGGGAGAATTTGGATTCAAAGCAATGGAAAAATATCGGGCTAACGCCATTGTTGTCAAGGATATACAGACTGAGATAGAACAGATGAACACGGGTGGGATAGGACCTCACAGTCTGAGTGAGGAGATCCGTCTACAAGTCCTCGCACTTCTTACGAATGATTATCTATATCATATAAAGGGTTGATAAATATCGAATCCATATTATATAGAAAGGCTCACTTAGGCATATCGTCGAACACTTAGGCACATAGGATTCTTAGGCTTCTTATACAAGAAAAACTTATGTAATTCGGTCCCACAATCCTTCAAACCGTAATTTCCTTGATCCCATAAGACATACAACCAGTTGATTATCAATTTCAACTTATACTTCAAGTAAAACAGCCCAACAAGTTATACCACAATAATTCCACAAGTTTACAATGATTATCCAAATTCTTTCACAACTTGCTCCAAAACCTCAATTAATCATAAGAATTGGTAGAGGGGGATAAATGATGTAAAAATCCCCATGAGCTCAAAGTTACAATTTTATCGTCAAGGTGATAAGCTCGGAGTTCCAAAGATGGTTGATCATCTGATGATAATATGTTTAAAATGGCATGGAATATGGAACGAGATTGAAGATTGGCCTTAAAGATTTTAAGAAGAAATTTATTTTTGTCCTTCGTGTTGGTCTTGGCCGAGACCATGTTTTCCTGTTAGATTATCTTTAATTCTTAGCTTAGCTTTTAGTTCTTCTTAGGACATAGTTAATGTACCATGTAATAGGACAAAGTGACTAGGACAAAGATGTAAGGGAATGATATGACTAGGCCATGTGTGTAGGCCGTGTGAAGAGGATTAAGCCGAAGGTGACAAATGGACAAGAATAATCTATAAGATGAGGTTTCCAAGAAGACAATTCATGTATTTGTCTACATGGAAGACACCAAGAATATGAAGGGGTGGTCGAAATGCTCTTCCATCTACATTCGGCCAAGGACATATGAAAGGAATGGAAGTTTCCAAACATATTCCAACAAGATAAGATTTTGAGGAGCCAAGTTAATGCATTCTTCTACATAGGAACTACAAAGGGGTGTGAAAGAGATTGGGTTCATCCTTGTCCACAAGTAAAACCGAAACCTTTCCAATTGATAGAGTTGAGACCGAGAACTTCCTTGTTCCCCAAGAAAGTCGAGACCCTTCTCACTTGTCCATACTTGGCCGAGAGGTTCAAGTAGTTTTTGTCTCTTAATTTGTCTTCTAAAAAGGTCCATGTATTACTATAAATAGGACCTTTATGATGTTGTAAAAGGAAGAGTGGATTAAATATAAACTTGAGTTTTACTCATACTCTAAAGTATTCAACTTGTGTGTTGTCTACCTTAGATTGGTCCTTGTGTGGTCCTTGGTTCTTGTGTGAGCCAACCCCTTAGTGTAAGTTGAAGCTAGGACTTGTGTGACCTAGTTAAACCTAAGCTAAGGTCCCTTCGGTGTAAGTCTTGGTTAGGACTTGTGTGACCTAATCAAACTCAAGGTTAAGGAACCCCCTTGGTGCAAGTGGACGTTGGAACTTGTGTGATCCAACCAAACCCAAGCCTAAGGTCTAGCTTAAGGTTACCGGCCACCCTCACTTAGCTTGTTCATGAGCTTGTACTTAGCGACCTCGGTCAAGACCTTGTCCAATTGGCCAAACTCATCTTGGTGTCGACTCGATCATTAAAACCCTTGTGTCATTATCCTTGCTTTATCGACCGTCCTATACTTAGTTTGTACTCGGGTTTGCACCTAGCATCCCGTGTTCATTCATTGTTCAAACCACCATCTCGTTTCTACCACCATATCCCACAAGACTTCCCAAACACCCACACTCAAAGCCACCAACCGAGACCATCTACAATCAGTCGTGTCATCCCGACAACACCAAACAACCCACTACACACCCCAACCGAGAATCTCACTATTTTAATAAACTTCCGACATCCTCCAACAATAAACTAACAAATCCCGATCACCATAACAATCCTCAACCTGTCTACCATAACCCCATGAAATTCCTAAACCCAACTCTCCCTAAAACTACACGAAATAACCACCAAATACCACACTGCCGGCAGAATCCGAGAACCTGAGAACCCCACTTTGAGTCCCATTTTCAGGTTAACCCATTTACAACCGACTCTGACCCACTTACCTTAACTCACTCCTTCTTACTTATATCATATTGGTATCAGAGTGAGGCCATCCCATCCTACGCTTTGACGCTATGACTCACGTAAACAAAGAAGAACTAAGGAGGCTCGTAAGTGATATTTTTATGGAACAAGTGCGGGCTGTGAAAAGAGAACATGTGAGACGTATCGTGAGTAATAATGCCAAGTCAGGGGTTGTGCAAAATATTCCAAGGCTTGAAAGGAAATGTACCCTAGTGTCCTTTGTAAGGCCCACGGATATTAAAGTGAAGGGCGGTATCTCTTTTACTAACCTCTTGTATCGTCACGAAAATGCAAAGAAAGATCAAAATGTAAAAAGGGGTAGCAACTAATTTACTAATCCTCTGTAGAACTACAAAAGTATAGAAGTTACAAAGGGATTAGACAAAAAGAGAAAGAGGTGTTTCAAGTGCCAAGAATTAGGGCACCTTTCTAAGGAATGCCCAAATCTGTGGGTCATGACAATTAAAGAATATCAAGATTATGCGGATTCCTTTTTTTTTTTGAAATCCAAAATAGAGGAAGTTGTCACCCTTGCGGAGGAGGATGGAAGTTTGGTACTCCGGCATGAGTCTGGTGTACCACGTGAAGAAGAGGAATAACTTGAGACCCCCTTACTTGATGCACAAAAGATAGAGGAAGAATTTAAGTAGGGAAGTTCTATAGATGAAGATTCGGAGGAACTCTTAGAGGAATCGGAAGACGTATGTGTGAATGATCTGCATCCGGAACACTATCGATGGAAGATGGTGAACTTGCTCTTGATTTATTTTTAAGAAGTTCATTGTCTACTCACCAAGACTATGGATGCCATCCGAAAGAAACTAAGGGATTACAAGGCCACGAAAAAAATTGTTAAGTGAAGGTTATGACCGAAAAGGCCTTAGCCCCTACACAGCACCTGCCATGTTGATATCGAAAGAGAATGGGACTTGGCACGTATGCATTGGTCACTGAGAGGTGGGTCACCTCACTATGGAGTGCATATTCCCTATGCCGATATTGAAAGATATCTTGGGTAAAGTGAATGGAATGAATTTTTTCGCCGCGGAAGACTTGAGGAATGACTACCATCAAATGAGAAGCCGAGAAAGAGGTGAAGGAAAGTTGGATTCCAACGCCAAACATGATTTGTCTAAATTCTTGCGATGTCATTTGGAGTATGTAGCACTCCAAGATCTCCCGTGTGTTTCATGCACATGATACTACAACAATTCACAATTTACATGGCATTATCCTAAGGCATGCTTGAAAATCCATCCACGTTAGGAGTGTCTGAATGTCTATCCTCAAACATCGATATTGGTTATGCCATTAAAATGGTTCCCGGAAGTTCATTACCTAATTACGGTGAGGATACGGATGAGGCTTCCGAGTTTCTTGTCCAAGAGGATCTCTGTGCACGTACAATACCTATTTTGGTGCCGAATGAGAATGAAACTTGGTGTGTGTGCATAGATGGCCGAACGGTGTACACTTTTACCGTTGAAGTGCTATTCCCTAATGTCGAGAATGGATGTCTATTTGGATAACTTGAGTGGAATTAGATTGCTTCCCGAGGTGGCTTTGAGAGAGTTCCCAACTAATGAAGTTCCAAAAGGAAATTGAACGAAAAGTGATCGTCAAGATCCGTCATGGCGTGTGCAAATTGCATGTGATGTCATTCGGTGTATATTACGTCCCGAACTCTTCCGTACATCTCATACACAAGAATTGTGTGGTCCAAAAACACAAGGCATTACCCAAGGGCCTCTACATTAATCCATCTGAAGTAGGAACTAGCCGAAGTGGTTTCAAGAACATAAGTGTCATCCAAAATTATGGGTTGGCTTCTTCCTGTTATCATGCCATCCGAGATTAGGGTTTCTTTGTTGTCCCTATCATGGAGGTAATATTTGAAGCAGAACGTGACGTCGGAGGAGTTGATATTGGTACCGACCTAATTAAAAAAGAAGAACCCATTGTTTCCTATAGTAAGAAGTTGGGAGGTGCACATCCTAATCCTTTGACCTATGACTCCTTGATCCAATGGGTAAAATATTTGAAGTGTGGTCCATTCAAGTTAGTGACCAAGTTCCTAGATAGGTCGTACAAGGGAAAACTTCTGGGCAAAGATAAAGGTTCAACATGTTTTGAAGTGTCCTCGTGATTAAACAACGAGAATTTTAGGGCAAATTCTTTTGAAGAAGGGAAGAAGGGGAGTCTGATGTAAAAATCCCTGAGAGCTTAAAGTTACAATTTGATCCTCTAGGTGATAAGCTCGGTGTTCCAAAGATGGTTGATTATCCGATGATAATATGCTTAATTTTTAGCTTAGGTTTTAGTTCTTCTTAGGACATAGTTAATGTACCATGTAATAGGACAAAGTGACTAGGACAAAGATGACTAGGCCATGTGTCTAGGCCGTGTGAAGAGGATTAAGCCGAAGGTGATAGAGGGACAAAAATGATCTAGAAGATGAGGCTTCCAAGAAGAAAATTCTTGTATTTGGCTACATGGAAGACACCAAGAAGATGAGGGGGTGGTCGAAATGCTCTTCCATCTACATTCGGCCAAGGACATATGCAAGGAATCGAAGCTTCCAAACATATTCAGAGAAGATGAGAATTTGAGGAGCCAAGTTCATGCATTTTTCTACATGGGAACTACAAAGGGGTGTGAAAGAGATTGGGTTCATCATTGCCCCCAAGTAAAACTGAAACCTTTCCCATTGATGGAGTTGATACCGAGAACTTCCTTATTCCCCAAGAAAGCCGAGACCCTTCCCACTTGTCCATACTTGGAAGAGAGGTTCAAGTAGTTTTTGTCTCTTGATTTGTCTTCTATAAAAGTCCATGTATTACTATAAATAGGACTCTTAGGATGTTGTAAAAGGCAGAGTGGATTAAATATAAACTTGAGTTTTACTCATAGTCTAAAGTATTCAACTTGTGTGTTGTCTACCTTAGATTGGTCCTTGTGTGGGCCTTAGTTCTTGTGTGAGTCAACTTCTTAGTGTAAGTTAAAGCTAAGACTTGTGTGACCTAGTTAAACCTAAGTTAGGTCCCTTCGGTGTAAGTCTTGGTTAGGACTTGTGTGACCTAATCAAACCCAAGATTAAGGAACCCCCTTGGCGCAAGTAGACGTTGGAACTTGTGTGATCTAACCAAATCCAAGCCTTGGGTCTATCTTAAGGTTACCGACCACCCTCACTTGGCATGTTCATGATTTTGTACTTAGCGACCTCGGTCAAGACCTTGTGCAATTATCCAAACTCATCTTGGTGTCGACTCGAGCATTAAAAACCTTGTGTCATTATCCTTGCTATATCGACAGTCCTATACTTGGTTTGTACTCGGGTTCGCACCTAGCATCCCATGTTCATACCTTGTTCTAACCACCATCTCGTTTCTAACACCATATCCTACAAGACTTCCCAAACAAACACACTCAAATCCACCAACCGAAACTATCCACAATCAGCTGTGTCATCCCAACAACACCAAACAACCTACTACACACCCCAACCGAGAACTTCACTATTTCAGTAAACTTCCGACATCCTCCAACACTAAACTAACAAATCCCGATCACCAGAACAACCCTTAACATGTCTACCATAACCCCATAAAATTCCTAAACCCAACTCTTCCTAAAACTACCAAAAACAACGATCAAAAACCACACTGCCGGCAGAATCCGAGAACCCCACTTTGAGACCCATTTTCGGGTTAACCAGTTTACAACCAAACTCTGAACCACTTACCCTCACTCACCCCTCCTTACATACATCAATAAAACTTACCTTTACACACCATAATGTCCTCAAAACATCAAGCTACTTCACCTCCAAGGGTTTTCCAAAATCAATTTTACGAGGAGAAGATGATTACCATGATAACCACAGGATTTATCACGTTGATCTTATGAGATTTGCCTTGGATTTAATCTTAGGATGTCATAGTACCTTAGAGAAGGTTTTGGGAGAGTTTAGGGTCTGTTCTTAAGGAAAAATAAAGTCCCAAATCGAAATACACAATTTAAACCCGAAAGAAAAATTGCACCGCCCAAAAGGACGGTCCATTTTGACGGTCCGTACAAATTTTACGGTCCGTCAACTGGACCGTCAAATCCATAACTGAAACATCAATTTATCAGACAAAATTGATGGTTCAAATTTCCCAAATTAATGGTCTGTACAAAATTGTATATCCGTCAATGTTGCCTGTCGAATTGGAAATTTTTTCCGATTTCTTCGATCCATTTAACTTCCATATGCTCCTGTACTTCCAAAAATAACTTGTAAACCTTTATTACCCTTCTGTAAGGTCGCACCTCTTCCCGGGACATTGGTATCAATTAATGACATGAAAGAACGTGAAACTTACGGGGCATAACACCAAACCTGCAATTACGACCTCATATTCGGCTTCATTGTTAATCAAAGTTACACATTGAACATATTTCCTAATTGTTGCCCCCGATGGGGTAACATGGATAATCCCAACCTTGTGTCATTTACGTTTGTAGCCCCGTCCGTGTACATGAACCATTCTCTGGATGCAGTCTGAGATTCCCAGACCGTTTCTTTTTGGGAATGTGGCATAATGCCCGAACTGTAGTCATCCACAAAGTCTTATAAGGATTGTGACTTGATCGCAGTTTAGGGTCGATAAGTAATATTGTACCCGTATATTTCAATTGACCAATTTGCTAGCCTGCCCGAAAGTTCAGGTTTGTGTAGGATATTCCCCAGGGAGAAGGGCGTCACTACACACATGGGGTGGCATTGAAAGTATGGTCTTAGTTTTCAAGCTGCGAATACTAGAGCCACTGCCAATTTTTTAAAATGGGGGTAATGGATTTCGGCCTCAGACAGAGCCTTACTGGTATAGTAGACAAGTGATTGCGTACCTTTTTCCTTATGTACTATCACAACACTTACCGCAGTCTCCGAAACTGCCAAATAAATCAGCATGGGCTCCCCTAGCTCTGGTCTCGTGAGTAGTGGTGGGTTTGATAAGTACATTTTCAAGTCTCTTAGTTCTTGTTGACATTCTCGGATCCATTCAAAGTCTTTTTTCCTTTTAGCACGCTGAAGAATTTTTAGCATCGTTCGAACGATCTTCATATAAATCTCCCTAGTGAGGTTATTCTCCCAGTCAGCCGTTGTACCTCTCTGGCATTGTCAAGTACATCCAGTATTTATTTGATTGCCCAGATGTGATCCGGATTGTCCTCAAAGACTCTGTTTGATACGATAAACCCTAAGAATTTTCCTGAGCCTACTCCGAAATTGCAGTTCTCCGAGTTTAGCTTCTGATTGTATTTGTGGAGAACCTCTAATGTTTCCTGCAAATGTCTTATATTTTCCTCTATTTCCAGGGACATAACAATTATGTCCTGACCTAAATGATGTTGGAATGCCCATTTGGTCAACTGGTGGAAGGTGGTCCCTACGTTCTTCAAGCCAAAGGGCATGACATTATATCAGTAGGTTCCATGCTCTATGATGAACAAAGTCTTTTCCAGGTCCACCGGGTCCAACCGTATTTTTTTGAACCTTGAGAACATATCCAGAAAGCTGAGTAATTCGTGCCTGCCCACCGCATCAACAACTTTATGTAAGCGGGGCATGAGGTACGAGTCCCTCAGACATGCCTTATTCAGGTCTTTCAAATCTAAACACATTTGGAAAGTATCAAATTTTTTAGGAAGTACCACCATATTATCCAGGCAATCAGGATACTTCACTTCTCAAACCGCTCCCAATTTGATGAGTTGAACTACTTCCTCTTTGATGAATTGGGTATGTTCAGCCAACACCGGATGCCATTTTTTCTTAATGGGCTGACAATCCAGATTCATGCTTAGCTTATAGATGGCTAACATTGGGGGAACACTTGTAATGTCCAAGCCCGACCAAGTGAAGCTTTCCATGTTATCTGATAGAAATTTAAGTAATTTTCTGTGGAACTCGGGATCCAGGCCCGAGTCTAGGTATACCCGGATGATAAGCGGTTAACTCAAGGTCTTCTGTTATGGTTCTTCCTGCGTTCATTTCTTCTAGCACGACAAATTCTTAGGGTACCCATTCTAGCAATTTCTCTGGAGATGGGTTTTTTGTCTGCTCTTCTTTGCGTTCGACCATTGGTTTGATACCGAGGTCAGACATCTGTAATTGCTAACTATCATTTCTGTCTTATTCGTCTTTCATGGTCACCCAGGTCATATTCCCCTGATGAAGTTCTGAGTCTCCCCATATTTTAGCGATCTCCCACGGCGTCAGGAACATCATGACTTGATGAAAAGTATAAGGGACCGTCTTCATGGCACGCAACCAAGGTCTTCCGATTACCAAATTATAAGGTATTTCTCTATCGAGGATGTCAAATAAGGCCTTCAAAGAGACCACTTCCATACGAGTGGTCAGCTCGATTTGTCCCTGGGTTATTTCGCTAGACAGGTTGAATTCAATCAAGAATTTGATTACCAGGATCACTCATTCTGTTAATTGCATCTCCTTGAGAACTCAGAGTTGCACTACATTTACAGTGCTACCTAGATCAACAAGCACACGCTTAACATTAAAATTAAAGATTTTGATAGATATTAACAGTGCGTCAGTGTACGGGTCCTCGATACTTCTCCTCTCCGTTTCACTAAACTTGATGGGATATGATCCCTTTCTCTTTGTTTTGGATAGGGAAGGTCCCCATTTTATTTCCCTTGATATACAGTTCCGATTATTTCCCTTTCGGTGATCATGTTGATCGTGCCTAGTTGCCTTAGATGTTCTCGTGAAGTCCCAGTTTCTTTTTTTAGGCATATTTGGACCTGCTGCTGAAGAACTCTTTTAGGTGTCCTCTTCTCATTAGGTTTGTTATCTCATAGCACAAATGTTTGTAGTCTTCGGTTAAGTGACTCGAGATTCCATGAAACTCACCAAAATTCCATATCCCGCTTTTTGGATTGCATTGCTATTGGAAATCTCGCTTCCTTCGTATTTTTCATTTCCATGACCAATTCTCCAACCTCTAAATTAAAATTGTAAGACATCATGCTCGGTAGACCCGGCTCATTTGTCGACTTCCTTTGTGATGTCTCCCTGTCTTTCCTGGGCTGACTTTGGTCATACCGCGACCTGTTAGTCCTTCCCTTATTTCTTAGAGGTAGGCGAGCTGGGTACGGCTCATACCAACCCCTTGGGTCTCTCTATATAAATGGGGGAGCATTTCTAGGTTTATCTTGTGACCCACTCCTAACTTATATTTGGGTATCACGGCTGAGGTCAGCTTCTATCCTCATTTTGGTCGTGTACCTGTTGTTTACTTCATTCCAAGATTTGGCTGGAAATTTTCTCAAACTTTCCTTCATTGTTTTTTAAGCATCTGAGCTATACGCGTTCAAAATATATGTGAATGTCGCGGATTCCCAGTCTTTAGGTATAACGGGTAACATCATACTTTCCCGCTGGAACCATTCCACATAGCTGCGGAACAACTCATCCTTCCTTTTATTTATGGTGAAGATGTCTTCTTTGTGTGTTTCGACCCTTTGGGCCTCTGCATGTGCCTTCGCGAATATATCTGCAAGAGCATCAAAAGAATCAATAGAGTTTTCAAGTAATAGTATACCAAGAAAGCACTCCCTTTGTGAGTGTCTGACTGAATTTCTTCAACATGACCAATTTGATTTCATGATGCTTTAGGTCATGCCCGATGATAGCTTCTTTAAAGGTTACAATATGCTCCTCCAGGTCTATGGTTCCATCATATTTGGGTATGCTTGGCTTTTTTAAACTTCTTAGGGATGGGCTCGGGAGCCGCATTCAATTTGTAAGGTATTTTCTGTACTTTCTGGCTCCTGCTCCTTTTAAGATATGAGGGGACCCTAGTATCTGGATCAGTCGCTCATGGAACTCATTTTTAGCACGGCAAGCCTTGCCAAGTCCGCATTTGGTATGGTTGGTTCCGCCTCTGCCTTCCCCACATCTACTACGGAAGTCTCAGGCAATTTGACAACCTCTGAGTTATTCGATGAGCGACTACCCGGTGCTGCCCCGGATAGGGAGTTTATGAACTTTTCCATGCTCTCCATAATTGCGCTATTTGATACCAAGACTGCGGCCAAAGCAACTTCCGAAGGACATCCTTCTTTTTGAACATCCTTTTTTTATTTTGTTTTTATTTTTTTTAACATCACATCCACTTTAGAGTGAATGCGTCTTTTCCTTTTCTTGGAGTAACGCCCTTTGGGTCGTATCTCCATGCTTTCTGCCGAATGATTCTGTTCGTTTTCCTTGGGGACCTCCACCGGGGGCGTTACTGCCTCTTCCCTTTCTTCTCATGCATCTAACTCTGGGTGATTCTTCCTGTTAGAGCTCCATAGATCTATTGGTCGTGACCCCTGTGGGTCGCTTTTTTTGAGTGGAACACTGCTCTCCGATGTGTTGTTAGCTTGTTCAGACATGATCAGGAGTTAAGTAATGGAATAGTTTTGAATATGCGTAAGTTTTAGAGTCTCGAGTGACGAATCAGGACAACACCACAGTTGTTTATCCTTATAGAAGGTGCCAAACTGTTTTCAATGAAAATGATTCTAACCAGAAAATCAATTGGAGATTTATTTTATAGGCTTTGAAGACAAGTGAGTTGTATCTGATCCGGAATACTCTTTAACGCATCTGGTTTAAATGATAAAAAATGAATATGACTGATAGGTAATACAAGAAAATAAGCAAGCTTTGATTCAAGTAAGTAAGTAAGTAAATGATGGATCTTCGAGTATATTGCTTTGAGAGAAAAAATAATATTAGGATTACAAAGTGAACAAGATGCCCTTTCTTCCTTCCTAAGCTATCCATATATAAGCCAAGGTGAGACTTTTCTTCCCCTGCAATAAGGATGACGTGATCCATATGTCGTCCCTAACGTTCGTGTGCGCCGAGGTGCTCTGATCGAGACTGCCTGATGTGACACGGGTTGGTGGAAATGGGGAATAGTTGTAGGGCTTCCCCGGGTATTTTGGGCCTCCGGGTATGTTCATTCCCCCGGGTGCACTTCATACTCAATACTCCCTCCGTGACCTACTTTCCTTATTAGTTTGTCCCAAAAAGATTGGATCATTTCTATATTTAGAAACAATTTAACTTTATGAGATCATTTACAACTACATAAATATCTAAGATGTATTTTGGACCATACATTTCAAAAGTCTTCCTTCATTTTTTAAACTTTGTGTTAGTCAAACAAAGCCAGCCTTTTTGGGACGGAAGAAGTACAATGTTTATGGACCGACACGAAAGTTATTGGATGTCAATCAAAATTAGGATAATTTGGATCATAACCTCCTCTATATTAGCTTTAGTGTGAAACGTTCCGGTATAAATTCTCTATGCTCGTGTAAGCAAACGGGCCAGTGCCAGTAGACCCGTAAATCCAAAAGAATCTAGCCATATGCTTGGTCTAATATTAGTTGTGAAACTGCCTTGGATGCCCACCCAAAAGCAAATATGAAAAACACTTATCCTTATGCTCTCGTGAAAAAGCTATGAAGTGTGAAAACTAAAAAAAATCTTATAGTATCGCAAGCTCTTAAACTAAATATAAGTCAACATACAAGCATGACAACGTGCAAGAAAAAACATGATTAAGAAAGGTTACCATCACAAGAAATGCAATTGACTATTGATAAGAAAGACTAACTTAACCTATTCTAAATATATGCTTTATTATTTTTTAGGAATGAAAGATACTAATCATTCTTATCAAAAAGTGTTGGGATCAGGCGCTTTAAGATGAGTTGACTAGCGAATAGCAATTGAACTGAGGGAGGAGAGAGTGGTGTCTTGACCAAAAGCGGACTTTCTCTATTAACGAGAGATCCCATTGAATGTGAATCCCTTGTTCAATCCAACATCCCTCTTCCTTTGGCTTCTTCCATTCTTCATACCTAGCCGAGTTCAAATGGCTTCCGCACCTTCCTTCTCTTCTTTTCTTAGCGTTCGAATAAAGTGGGTCACCCTCTTTTTGGCTTATTGATAAGATTGCCATCTAACCTTTGTCTTGGATACATTATGTTGAGTTTCAAGAAAATGATACTTTAAATTGAATGGACCGAACTATCTCACGATATTTTAAACCTCACGTACTACTTTAATGGTCGAACAACCGAACCCTTGAAACATACTACAGTCTCATGTGGCAAAGAGCTGACATCGAGGTGCCAAACCTTTCTGATGTGATTTCTTGGAGAATATCAGCCTGTTATCCCTAGAGTTAACTTTTATTTGTTGAGTGATGGCCCTTCTATTGGCATTGTCGGATCCTGCCTTTGCACTCGAGGGCTGATCTCCGTCCTGCCCAAGAAAATGTTTGCACGTACACCTATGTTACCTTTGGAAGGCTTACGCTCTATAGAAACTGTTTACTTGAGACTTTCACTTGGTTCGTAGGTTCTGACACAAGGTTAGAGTTCTAACCCTTCCAGAATGGTATCTCACTGATGGTTCGGGGCCCTCCGGAAGGAGGCGAAAATCCTAGGCAGATCTGTTTATTTTTGTCTAAATTCAAACAATCAGTCACAAATAATTGACTTACTAAGATTATCTTAATCCGTGTGATAGTAGGCTTGACAGCAGTCCTAATAAATAAGCAGGGCCAGCACTTAGCATCTTTGCATGCTCATGCAGTTCAGTCTACAAATGAATGTACTGAAGAAAGGACTAAATAGAAGCATCGTTTTCTCTATTTTTTTCCTTTTGTCCTCAAATTGATAGGAGTATAATAAAATGTATACCATCACCTAGGAAAATAAAAATGTTACAAGAAATAAATAGAAATACACCATTTTCCATTTTTTAAGCTTGTTTGATTTCACGACACATCTACACAACAACGTGATAAAGGGAAAAGGTAAGTGATTAAGAAGAAAGCTGAGATAGATTCTGGATTTTATGTCATTAGGAATGTGAGTGTCATTACTTCTATTTTTTTTGTAGGAGTTAATTTCTCATACGGTCACTTAAAACTAATAACGTAACTTTTATCTCAGAAAATCATTCAACTTTGTTTTGTAACACAATAAAAGTTACTCAACTAATGATAATTATATCTGAAAGTCACTCAACTTTGTTATGTAATAGAAAAATCACTTAACTTTGTTATGTAATAGAAAAGTCACTTAACTTTGTTATGTAACAGAAAAGTCACTCAACTATTGTCATTTTACTTACGAAATCACTTAACTATTGTTATTTATCCTACAAAGTCAGTCAACCAATTCAGGCGATATTTCCGACAGATATTATTGACGTGGAAATTTTTTTAAGCCAATTTTTTTTTAAAATGAAAAGTTATTTATCTTATAGTACAAAAAACTATCAAACTATTTTTTCTAATCACAAAAATCACTCAATTTCCACTAAATATCATTCCGAATGAGAGATGCATAAGGACATGAGCAAGATATATATGTAAAAGATGGAAAAGCTTGCTTCCTTGTTCCCTTTTCATTGAATTGAAGTGATCAGTGGCAAATCTACCTTAAAGGTGCTTAAGCGTGTCACCCATTAGTTTTTACCTAAACATTATATTCTTATATTGAAAACTAATATGTACTTCAATAATATAGGAAGATATTGATTGAGCATCCAATCTTGAAATGTTAGTTTAAATTTATTAAAACTTAAAAGTATTTGAGCATTCACGACAGCCATTTGAAATGGTATAGTGATGATTGAGCATACAGTCCGTCTTTTCTAGGTGACCTACGTTAGGTCCCTGTGGAAAGATCTAGAAATTGATAAAACAGCCCCCCCCCCCCCCCCCCCCCCAATTCGGAATGTTGAACATCAGGCATAATTTATAGTTTAAATAATTTTTTATAGTTTATTTGATGTGTTCGGTATTTATTTTGAGGTCTAACTTATTTAAATTTATATTGAAAATCTCATTTTAAAGCATAAACTGCTCCCGGTAAAAAGTGACTTTATTTACAAGATTAGTCTCCCAAGACTTTTGATTAAATATAGTGATATATACTTACTTCTCCATTACAATTTTTGATGTTATCTTCTGACCCGACTCCAGCATTTGAATGTAATATGTTTGGTGTTATCTTGGCTGTAACCTTGTGTTTGTCACAAGATATTTTGCTCAAATTCATATTCAAAAACTCAATTGTGGAACCGAAGGTTGGAACTGCTGGCGCTATCAGTCTCCATCAACAGACAAACTTGGTCCCCGTGTATATAATATATTCAATGTATACACACGACCAATTTTATATGTATTTCAAGCAAATAGATCATGTTTTATTTTCTTGTTAACAGAACTTCTTTTTTCTTCTCTTGATTGTTTGGGGAAAATATTTAGTACTACTTTAGCTTAGGTTTACCAGTAAAACGGTACAGTTGAATTTGTACATGTGGTCAAGGACTCGTGGATCTCAAATGACACGTTAGAAAGGAATTTTAGATGAGTTGCACTGAAAATGAATAATAACAAGATAAAGTAATGCTTAGCCTGAGCCTTATGACAGCTTCTGAGCAAAGTGATGGTAGCTTGTATGAAAGCACAGAAATTAAGAGAATAACAATAAGTATTTTGTAATTACTAGAATCTGATGGGTTACAATGGAATGAAGTGCCCTATTTATGCATGAGCTACACGGGTACACAACCCACGAAATATGCCCTCATAAATACAGGAGAATGAATGTTGTAATAATTGGACAATCAATCTCTCAACAAAGGTCATTAAAAGGTTGTTGGAAGTGTATGATCGGCTTTAGTAACGGTCGGCCGCTACGATGCAAACGGCTCTTAGCCTTCTTTATTACCGGTATCAGTCTTGCTTGTGTCGCTCCCGATACCATTTTTCATGTGTCACATCATAATTCGTACAACTGTTATATAAAGATTTTGTCCTATACAAATAGTCCCTTGCACTTTCCAGTCGTGACTCTCATGCAACCCGAAAGTCCTATACAAACCCTGTCAAACATCACATCTATTTACTACTTCTAAAACGGCAGCCACCGAACCATCTCTCCGATCGATCTGAACTGCCGTAATGATGGTTCATGTCTTTTCACCTCCAAAAATGCTATATTATTTTACCATAAATAGGAGGCCAAATCTTTCACATAAGGCAACCACACCATCATCGAACTGCTATTGTATTATTTGATCCAGGATCTACTTTCTCTTATGTGTCTGCCTACTTTTCTGCTAAATTGGAGATATGATGTGATCTACTTGATATGCCTATTTGTGTGTCTACACCAGTCGGTGATTCTGTGATTTTTTATAGAGTATATCGCATGTGTGTAGTTACTTTCATGGGTTCTGACACTTGGGTAGATTTGGTTATATTAGATATGGTGTACTTTGATGTTATATTGGGTATGTATTGGTTATCATATCATGCGATTCCGGATTATTTTTCCAAGATGGTCATGTTGGCTATGCCTGGTCTTCCGAGGTTAGAGTGGAGAGGCACTCCCATCCCCTCTCCTAGGAGGATTATTTATTATATTCGGGCTAGGAAGTTAGTGGACCGGGGTTGTTTATCTTATCTTGCTCATATTAGGGATACGATTGTAGAGACTCATTCTCTTGATTCTATTCCGATAGTTAGTGAGTTCACGGAGGTCTTTCTTTCAAATTTACCAGGTATGCCGCCAGATAGAGACACTGACTTCTGTATTGACCTCGAGTCGAGTACTCGACCTATTTTTATAGCCGAGTTAAGGGAGTTGAAGGAGCAGTTTCAGGATTTGTTGAGTAAGGGCTTCATTCGATTAAGTGTATCTTCATGGGGAGATTTTGTCTTCTTCATGAAGAAGAAGGATGGCATTATACGTATGTGCATTGATTATAGACAACTGAACAAGGTCACCATTAGAAACAAATATCTGATTTCGCGTATTGATGGCATGTTCAACCAGCTTCAGGGTGATTCTGTGTTTTCAAAAATTGACTTGAGGTTCGGGTATCACCAACTGAAGATCTGAGCCGAGGATTTTTTTAAGACGGCTTTCCGGACTCATTGTGGCCATTATGAGTTCTTGGTGATTACATTCAGGCTTACCAATGTCCCCGCAATATTCATGGATTTGATGAATGCGATATTCAAGTCGTACTTGGATTCTTTTGTTAGTGTGGTTATTGACGACATTCTGATTTATTCGAAGAGTCTGGAAGACCATGAGCAGCACTTGAGAGTGGTTCTTGGGATTTTGGAGAAGAAGAAGCTTTATGCGAAGTTCTCGAAGTGTGGGTTTTGGTTGAGTTATGTGACATTCTTGGGCACATGGTGTCCAATGATAGGATTATGATTGACCCTAAGAATATAGAGGCAGTCAGGGACTGGCCTAGACCGACTTCTGTGATAATAGATTCGGAGTTTAGTGGGTCTTGCTACTTACTATCGATGGTTCGTCAAGGGAGTCTCTTTTATTGCTTCTCATCTGACATATTTGATTCAGAAAGAGGTGTCATTTCAGTGGTCGAATCAGTTTGAGGAGAGCTTTCAAAAGCTCAAGACTTTATTGACCACAACCCTGATTTTATCCCTTCTAGTGAAGGGAAGGACTTTATAGTGTATTGTCATGCTTCTAGGATTAGATTGGGTTGTGTGTTGATGCGGGATGGTAAGGTTATTGCTTATGCATCGAGGTAGTTGAAGGTGCATGAGAAGAATTATCATGTTCATGATTAGGAGTTAGCTACCATTGTGTTTGCTTTGAAGATTTGGAGGCATTATCTTTATGGTGTTCATTATGAGGTGTATACTGACCATCACAGTCTCTACTATGTGTTTAATCAAATGGACTTAAATTCTAGGCATCTTTGGTGGATGGAGTTGTTAAAAAATTATGACATGACCATTTTGTACCATCCGGGCAATGCTAATGTGGTGGCATATGCTTTGAGCCGAAAGGTGGTCAGTGTGGGGAGTTTAGCTTGTTTGGTTGTTTTTGAGCATCCTTTGACATTAGAGGTCCAGTCTTTGTCCAACTGTGTTTATGAGACTTCATATTTTAAATTCGGGTAAGATTCTGGCTTGTGTGGAGGCGAAGTCATCTCTTTTGGATAAGATTCGGTCACACCGGTATGATGATGTGGGGTTGTGCAAGATTCAAGACAAGGTAATGAGTGGCGAGGCCAAGAAGGCCATGATTGATAGTGAGCGTGTTCTGAGGATCAGGGGTAGAGTATGTGTGCCTCATATGGAAGATTTGACTAGGTTAATTATGGAGGAGGCCTGCAACTCTAGGTATTCGATTCATCCGGGTGCTACTAAGATGTATCATGATTTGAGGCAGCACTACTAGTGGGGGAGGATGAAGAAAAACATTGCTGATTTTGTGTCTCGATGTCAGAATTGCCAATAGGTCAAGTATGAGCTGTCTCAGAGGATTCCCATTCCCGAGTGGAAGTGGGTGAGGAACGTTATGAATTTTGTTATGGGATTGCCCAAGACATTGGGCAAGTTCGATGCGATTTGGGTTATTGTTGATAGATTGATCAAGTCCGTGTATTTTATTCCAATTCAAATAATGTATAATGCAGAGAAGTTGGCTAAGATCTACATTTGGGAGATTGTTCGTCTTCATGGGGTTCTTATTTCTATCATCTCAGATCGGGGTATTTAGTTTACTTCGCATTTCTGGTGGACTTTGTAGAAAGAGTTGGGTACTCGCTTGGATCTCATTACAGTGTTTCAAGTACTGGAAGACATGTTACGATCTACAGGATTGATTTTAGGGGTCATTGGAACCAGCACCTACCTTTGGCAGAGTTTGCGTATAATAACAGTTACCACTCCAGTATAGATATGGCATCGTTCGAGGCCTTGTATGGTAGGAGATGTCGATCTCTAATTAGTTGGTTTGATGCATTCGAGGTCCATAATTGGGGTTCTGATTTATTGATGGAGTCCTTAGAGAGAGTGAATATGATCCAGGACAAGCTCTTGGCAGCGTAGAGCAGGCAGAAAGAGTATGCGGATCGGAAGGTCCGAGATTTAGAGTTCATAGTTGGTGACAAGGTTCTTCTAAAGGTTTCATCCATGAAGAGCGTGATGAGATTCGGAAAGAGAGGGAAATTGAGTCTGAGGTATATCAGAGTGTTTGAGGTTCTTCAGAGAGTGGGAGAGGTGGCATATGAGTTGGCTCTGCCACCAGGTCTTTTAAGGCGTTCATCTAGTCTTTCATGTGTCTATGATGAAGAAGTATTATGCTGATGGTTTTTATATTATCTAGTGGGACTCAATATTGCTTGATCAGAATCTAGAGTTCGAGAAGGAACCTATGGCTATTTTAGACAGGCAGGTGAAGAAGTTTAGATCGGAGGAGATAACTTCAATGAAGGTTTCGTGAAGGCATCATCTTGTCGAGGAGGTGACTTAGGAGACCATGTCTGATATGCGAAGAAAATATCCTGTCTTGTTCACTATTTTTGGTACGTTTCTCGATTCATTTCTCTCCGTTCGAGGATGAATGTTGTTTTAATTGGTATCTGATGTAATGACTCATAAAATCATTTTCAGCTGAAGACTCTTATTTGCCTATTTGACCCTTCATAGACTCTATGTGGGTATGTGATGTGCAGGATTGGGTGGCACAGATCTCGAGGTCTATTTATATGAGTTTTGGATTAAAAGCCTGAATTTGGGAACTTAGAGTTGGTTAATTTGACTCAAAGTTGACTTTTGGCTAGATGAGTTCATTTTCGAATTCTGTCACTTCTAGTAGACCCGAAGGGTCATTTATGACTTCATTGAGTTATTGGTTCGCTTTCTGAGGCAATAGTATATATTATGTGGCCTTATTTGTAAAGGTTGGATTTTTGGTTTGTCTTGGATGATTCTTTATAAAAGTATGTCTTAGCTCGGTTATTTATGAAATTCGAGGGTACGTGCGAGTTTGTAGAGTTATTTACCTTAAACGAGCATATCTGGTTTGTGTAAGGGGATCCCATGAGTGTTTGGGGTGTTCAATGGAGAATTTGGGATATTTTCCTTTGCTGGTGTCTAGTGTCCGCCACGGCGGCACCAGCATTCGCTCCGGTGGGTCTACCTCAGTGAGAGGTTGGCTCACCGAAGTATGAAATGGGGACTGGGGGGTTTCTGCCATAGCGGAGTTGGGTCTGCCATGGTGATGAGTGAGGTGTCAAGTGACTTTCGCCCCAGTGAAGATTTTTCTGTCGCAACGGGTCCGCTCCAGCGGAGTCGATTCCACTGGGGCTGAAGTACTGTTCAGGTGGCCTATAAATATTTTTAGGTCGGATTTTCTTTTCCCAAATAGCTAACCTCGAAACCAGCGCCACATAAGGGTATTTTCAGAGCTTTAGGAGCATTTTCAACCTTGAGATAATAGATTCTTTTTCTCTTATGGCTTAAGTTATGATTATAGGTTCTTTTAATGGTGGTTTAGCATATTATGTGAGTTGGGAAAGATGAGTTATGCATCTTGAGAGATTAAGAGAGTTATATGGTTGATTTTAATGAGGATTTAAGGATCAAATAGTGTTAATATCATAAATTAGGATTGGGTTATGTTAGATTATCACGTTTTAAAACTTACTTTGATTATTGAAGTTGTTTTCAAAAGGGGGAAATCTAGGGTTTCAAATTGAGACTTTTAGATTATTATTCAATTGGAGGTCCATTTGTGTTTAGATTTGCAATTAAATTAATGATGTGACTACCTAGTATGTAATAAAGGTTTTTGTGTAACAAAGTTTGAATCTTGGTAGCGTAGGCTCGGGATGGGTACTTAAAGTCTTGTTTTGTTTTGTTAGCTTTATATTAATGATGTAATATGTGTGAATAGACTTTGACTATTGCGAAGAGCAAAAGAAGGGCAAGGCTATCTTAGAGGCTTGATTTTGTTGCGCATCTATTCGGCTTTGAGGTAGGCTACGGTTTAGCTTTTTGAGACTCCAAAATATATACAAATATTGAGAGGTATTGGGCGTGTTTAGGGGTCCCACTCATCCGGTTGTGATGAATGGTTGAGTGTGTACCGATGTTCAATTGTGATGATGGGATGATTTGGGGAATTAGCCTTATGATGGTTCCAATTACTGATTAGTTGGGCTTGTCGCCATATGTGGGCTTGTTGCCATGTTTGCTATTATTTATTTACTCATCACACATATTTTCGATTGATATCCTGATTTGACTTGGATTGTCTATGTGTTGTTGAACTCTTGAAAGCATATGTACATCATCTCTATACTTGATTGCATCTCGTTATATCATGATATCTTTCCTTATATTGTCATTTCATACATACAATCATGGTTTTGTGATTTGATGTGAGAGTGGTATGAATATGTTGTGGTCCAAGAGACCGGAAAGGTAAGAGTAATATGAGATTATAGAACTTGAGATGATATTGATACATGGGGAGCGGAGTTGCACGCCTGCAACATGATTGACACTCGATAGATAAGTCATGGGCTCTAGTCATATTCGTGTGTGAAATTTCGACTGGCTAGGAGCGGTATATGGATTTTGCGGGTCCCCCATGGGTGTACAAATCATAATTAAACCTTGATGCATTGTATACCAGGTTGAGAAAGGTACCTTGCATATGCATTGCATTCATATCATACATATTTATGTCATTTCATTTATGAGTTATGATGAATTGTGTATTGAGTGATTATGAACACCATGGTTGAATTCTGAACTTGGAAGGTTTATTTATTTCTATTAATATATGATATACTATTGAACTCTGTGAACAACATGTTGACTATATGACGTACTTGCGTTATTGAACTGTTAGCAAAAGATTATTTGGTGTCAACTTGGTATTTATCTCTGATTATGTATCTTCCGTCGTTGTCAGTCTATGATATCTATGAGGGTACATTGTGTACTCATGCTACACTTGTTGCAGTCTTTGTTGATGCAAATTCAGTACCTTCCACCTCCGCAGGACCACGTGACTGAGTCAGAGTTATGATCCTCTATATTCAGTGTGAGGATGCTCCTTCCAACATGCCTTGGATACGTTCCTCTACTTAAGGTCTTCTGTTCTTACTTGAGAGACACATTTCAGACTATGTATTTCAATTTTGGTCTGCATGCCCTTTTCCTCAGATTGTTATGATTTTATTAGTGCTCTTGTATTCCCAAATTTGATCTCTTGGGGGAGTTTGTTGGATGTATCAGATTATCACTTATTCCCACTTATAATGTTACGAGATCTTGTTTTGGTATCCGTATTTCTTCTGCTTTTATATGCATATCATGTCTTGAGAATTATGTGGGAGTGGTTCTCCTACATGGTGGGATTATGTAAGTGTCACCACGATTCCCTAAAGGGGGTCGTGACAGGAGATATCTCAAGCTGGGAGTTTCAACTTCTACCAGGACCAAGGCTTCTGCACCATTTTGTTCTTTAAATTCTAGATTATAGTCTTGTTTGTCGACTCTGCTTGTCCATTTGCGTTGGAATGATAGGGAGTAGAGGTGATCCGTTTGATATTCAATTCTTCAAGGAATTTTGTGACCTTGGCATCGATGAAATTCGGGCCATTGTCACAAGCTATCTCCTTAGGGATACCAAAATGACAAATAATATGTTACCAAATAAAATCCTTCACCTCTTTCTCTCGTATCTTTACATAAGATGCAGCTTTAACCCATTTAGAAAAATAGTCAGTCATAAAAATAATTTGAGATACCTGTCTTGGAGCCGCTGGTAAGGGTCCAACGGTGTCCATCCCCCACTTCATAAATAGCCACGGGGACATTATCGGGTGCAGCTCTTCTCCCGACTGGTGTAACAGTTATGCATGGCGCTGACACTTATCATATTTCTGTACAAATGCCTTCGTATCTTCCTCGATCCGTTGCCAATAATAACCAACGCTCATAAGCTTCCTCATTAGGGATTCTGCTCCTGAATGATTTCCACAAATGCTTTATGGACTTCTCTCATCATATAATTTGCTTCATCGAGGCCTATGCACCGGGCTAGGGGACCATAAAAACACCTACGGTAAAGCTTTCTGTTTACGACACAGTACTGGGCAGCCTTGGTCTTCAAAGCTCTGGATGTCTTTGGGTCCTCCGGGAGCTTTTCATTCATAATATAATCTAAGAATTCATTTCTCCAGTCCCAAGTTAGGCTAGTTGAATTTATTTAATCATATCTAATGGGATCCAGCGCTGAATGCATCAACTAAACAACCGACTCGGTTTTAGAACCCTCGACCTCCGTGTCGGAGCCTAAATTTGCGAGTGCATCCGCCTCTATATTTTCCTCCCGGGTATATGTACCACCATCCACTCTTGGAAATGGGACAACAACTTCAAAGCCTTTTCAAGGTATCTCGACATACGCTCCTATTTGGCCTCGAACACTCTGTGGACTTGGTTCACTACCGGTAGCGAGTCACACTTAACTTCAATGATTTGTGAACCTAGCCCCCGGGATAGCTCTAAACCTGCAATCAAAGCCTCATATTCTACTTCATTATTAGTCAACGGAACACTATGTATTGCTTGCCTCAAGACTTCACCGGTGGGAGTTCGCAATAGAACACCCAAACCAGTCCCCTTGACGTTAGAGGCACTATTTGTAATAAGTGTCCAGATCTGGGGGGCAGTCCCCAAGACCAGAATAGCCTCCTTTTTCGCCTGTGGGGTTACTCCCGAATTAAAATTAACCATAACGTCTGCAAGGACCTGTGACTTTATTGCAGCCCGGGTCTATATTTAATATCAAATTCACTTGATTCTACCGTTAATTTATCCAATCACCTGGATAGCTCGGGATTATGCAACACATTTTTTAGAGGAAAAGTTGTTACTACGGCAATTGAGTGACATTGAAAATAAAGTCGAAGCTTTTGTGATGACATTACTAAGGCAAAAGCCAATCTTTTAAGTAATGGATATTGTGTATCGGCCCCCTGACATTACTCTACTTACGTATTAAACTAGAAATTGTGTACCATTTTCCTCCCGCACCAGTACTGCACTTACCGCTACCTCCAAAACTGCCAAGTATAATGTAGTTGCTCCCCATCCTTTGGCTTTGACATGAGCGGAAGACTGGATAAGTACGTCTTCAGGTCCCTTAAGGCCTACTCGCACTCGGGTATCCATACAAAGTTATTCTTCTTTTTTAAAAGTGAGAAGAACCTATGACATTTTTCCGAGGACCGGGATATAAATCTTCTTAAGGCCTCCATACGACTGGTCAACCACTGCACTGCTTTAACATCTTCCAGTACGTATGGTATGTCTTCGATAGCCTTTATTTTATCAGGATTTATCTAGATCCCCTCTGAGTAACCAAGAAACCCAAGAATTTACTGGAGTCAACCCTAAAGGCACACTTCTCAGGATTCAGCTTCATATTGTACTTCTTCAGTACCTCAAAGGTTTCCTGTAAATGACTTGAATGGTCTTCTGCACAAAGACTCTTAACACGTATATCGTCTATATATACTTCTATTATTTTACCTATTTGCTTTTCAAATATTTTATTTATAAACCTTTGATATGTGGCCCCGGTATTTTTTAGTCCAAAAGGCATAGCGTTGTAACAATAAGTACTGAAAATAGTTAAAAATATGTTTTTTCTTGGTCTTTCGGGTGCATCCTTATTTGGTTATACCCAGAATACTCATCAAGAAAGCTCAGTAGCTCATGCCCCGCCATAGAATCGATCATCTGATCTATATTCGGTAGCAGGAATGAGTCTTCAGGACATGCCTTATTTAAATCCTTATAATCAATGCACATTCTAAATTTATTCCCTTTTTTAGATACTATAACTACGTTTGCTAACCAATCTGGGTATTTTACCTCTCAGATTGACCTTATATTGAGTAGTCTAGCTACATCTTCTTTAACAAACCTGTTGTGAAGTTCGGCTATCGGTCGTTTTTTCTGTCGTACCGGAGGGAAATTGAAATTCAAGCCCAACTTATGAGTGGTGACTTCTGGAGTCTTAATGTTTTGTATCCACGGTCTCCCGAATATTGCATTGTACATCATGTCCACATCGAGAACGTAGAATTTTGTCATCTCAATAACCTCTATTAAGTCCATCAGTAGGTCTTCTTCCCCCTTTGTGGTTTCACTTGACATGCTAAAACCTGAAAGGGTTCTTGCAGCCGAAACTATCTTGTCCGCCATAATTATTTATTCTACAACATTTAGCCTAATTATGTTAGCTGAGCTTCCGGGATCAATTAAAACTCTCTTCACCTGGAAACAGTCGATAGGCACCTGATCACTAGTGTATCATTGTGGGGAAAGATTACACCGACAGCGTCTTCTTCAGTGAACGTGACAGTATGTTCGTCAGGTATCTCCCGGAACCTCTTTTCCCGGGTCACAGAAATTTTCATCTTTTTAGCCGATGTGAAAGACGTGACGACAATCATTGATCTACCATATATCATATTTATGACATAGGGTGGAGCAGTCGGATTAGGCTTACCTTCTGCGGGTGGTACTCGCTCATAGTTGTTCCGAGCTCTCTCGCTCAAATATTCCCAGAGATAGCCCTTGATTAGCATTCCTTCCACCTCTTCTCGCAGATGTCTGCAATCCGTAGTTTTATGCCCGTAAGTGCCATGGAAATCGCACCACACGGATTGATTTCTTTTACTCGGATCAGAATGCAGTGGTTTCAGTGGTCAAAATGTCTGACGAGTTCTTAACACTGCCACCATCTGTTCTTCATCGATATTGAAATTGTACTCGGATGATTTCGAATACCCGGCACCCTTAGATGAATTACTTTTCTCGGAATTCACCAATCCTTGATTATTTTGCCCGGAGCTTCCTTTGTTATTTGATTTATCAAAATAGCGGAAATTTTGTCCACCTCCTTGCTTTCCGGCGGAAGGATAGGGTTGATAACGATTTTTCGAGGAATTCCCTTTTTTTGCCTTTGCGAAGATACTCCCGGCTTTAGTTCCAAGCATATCATCCTCAATGCAGATCTTGAACTCATACCGGTTGTGCACATCTTCCCAAGTTGTAGCCTGGAATTCCAAGAGATGTTCCTTGAGCTTTCATAAAGCATCTGAACTTGAAGTATTCAAACCCTTCGTGAAGGCCTCTGCAGCCCATTCATCCGGGACCGTTCCTTCTGGAACTGGATAACGAAATCTCTAAGAAGTTCGGTTTCTCCTTGTGCAATGCAAAAGATATCCGCTTTGCGCGTTTTCACCTTTCGAGCTCCCGCATGAGATTTTATGAACATGTTAGCGAGTTGGGCGAAAGAACCAATAGAATGCTCAAGGAGTTGTGAATACCATATCAGAACTCCCTTAGCGGGTGTTTCAGCGAACTTCTTGATCAGAACTGTTGATGTCTACATGGTACAGTAGAGGCCATTATATTACACTAACATCAAATGGCAAGTATTCAATTACTGGAAGTTATATAGCATTGCTTGGGGAGCTGACTAAACTAAAGGAAGGATACATGATATGGACTTCAATTATGCTACCTAAACAAAGGGTCATTGCTTGGTTAACATATCAGTAGAAATTACTTACCAAATGTAGAATGAAGAAGATGAACATTCCTGTAGAAGGATACGAAGTGTTGTTTATGCGATGTTACTGTTGAAGAAACACATAAGCACCTGTTTATTACATGTAGATGGTTATCTGAAGTCAGAATTGGTCTGGCTACTTGGGCTGGTGTACAACTTGTACAGAAAGATGCAAAAGAAAATTTACAGTGGATCGAATAAAGGCACTGGAGACAGTTTAAAAAAAGAGGTGGTAACAACTCTATGGGGTGGAATGATCTACCATACCTGTCAAGTTCGGAACTGGAAGATTTTCAAACATAAAAATGTAAATACAAATTTTGCTATATCACAAATATTAATGGCTCGAGCAGGACAAGCAACAGTACTACCATAGAGAAGGTCGACCCGATCATGATATTTCACTCGTGATCTGGCCTGGTCGACCCAATCATGATAATGAAGGATGGGACCTTTTCTCGAAAAACTCCGGATCCAGAGAAGAGTTGAAGATGGTGCAACATCGAATCCTGTTACGTTACTTCGAATGGAATCTTAGAGAGATTAGAGAGAGGATATTTACATTAAGAGCCTCAAAAAGAGCTTTGAGATGTCAATACTGGATAGGAAACTACGTAATTAGAGAGGTGTTTTTTTTCTTTGCTTGGAGGTCTAGACTGTCTTACTGCACCCTTCCTAGAAGGTGGCATGGACAAGTAGATGCTCTTTAGTTTGTATTTGGTTCTTTTATTGTTAGTTATGGTAATATTTTACAGAAAAAACTCTAGCTATAAATGCATCAATATAAACTATCATTATCTTCGTAAATGTCCTATTTAATTAACTCTTTCATAATTTTAAAAATAAATAAATACTTATTGTTGTAATTACTATAACGTTAAGTGATTTGAAAGAAATATCATTTGTCAAAATAATTAGCATTATTTTTGACTTATTATATGTGATTGGTCATAGTAAGAAAAAATAAGAAATAAAATTAAAATTTGTCATCTAAAATATTATGTTATAGACTTTTATATATCAATAAAATTATGTTATTAAGAATAAAATTAGAATTTCTATCTCTCTTTTTTTTATCAACAAATAAAAAAGTGTATCATATAAATAATATTTGAGATTGGAGAGAATATTGTAGTAGAACCCCTAAAAGTGAGGTGCCATAAAAGATCTTGTAATAGTTTTACGTTATTCCATTTTCACAATAAATTACTCATACTCGCTTTGTCCTATTTTATGTTGCGATTTTGACCGGTCCCAAAAATTTAAGGAAACATATAAAATGTGTGATCTAAAATATGAGGTGATTTACAGGAATGACCCTTTATTTTATGTAGCTAAAAATCATGTTATTAAATGTTAAAATAATATTTCTGTCTTATTTTATGATAGAATAATATATAATTCGGAGTTTATGTAAATGTCCTAGCTTTAAAGGAAGTTGTTGACTTAAGATATACCTTGATCCAAGGATGAGCTAGAATTTTGTCTTCTCTTATCTTGAAAAGAAAAGAAGTCTCAAGCCAATAAGTCATCATATTTGAAAATTTCGAAAGAACTGTACTCGCTCTGTCCTATTTTATGTTGTTATCTTTTAATAATACCAAAATTTAAGAGAAAAAATTAAATTTTTTGATCTAAAATATGAGGTGATCTACAAGAATGACCCTATATTTTATGTAGCTACAAATTACGTTATTAAATAATATAAATTTCTATTTCTCTTTCTTTTTTGATAGAATGAAAAGAAAATGTATCACATGAATAAATTTATTATAGAACTCCAAAGAGTGAGGTGCCATAAAAGATCTCGTACTAGTATTACAGTTTTTAATTTTCTTTATAATAAATAACTTGTATTCTTTCTGTCTTATTATATGTTGCGATTTTTTATTGATACCAAAATATAAGAAAAAAATTAAATTTTGTGATCTAAAATAGGAGGTGATCTACAGGAATGACCCTATATTTTATGTAGCTACTATAAAATTAATTAAATAATATTATAAAATTTATGATAGAACAAAGAGAAAGTGTATTACATGAATTTGTTATTCTCCTAAAAGCGAGGTGTCATAGAAGATCTTGTACTAGTTCTACAGTCCTCCATTTTTTTACAATAAATAGCTTTTGCTCACTCTGTGTATGTTGTGATTTTTGATTGGTACCAAAATTTAAGAAAAAAATTAAATTTTGTGATCCAAAATATGAGGTGATCTACAAGAATGTCCCTTTATTTTATGTAGCTATAAAATTATGTTATTAAATAAAATTTTCTTCGTCCCATATTATTTGTCGACTTTCATGGTAAATGGCCCTTAAAAAATTATAAATAAAAGTGTATTTATAATATTATCTTTATCTCTATTCAATAAATTGCACTCTAATTAATATTGATTAATTTAAAATAATAATTAATCTGAAGAATAAAATAAAAAAAAATTAATTTTATCTTAATTTTATAAATTAATAAATATTTTGAGATAAATATTTTAATAATATGAATAACTAATATGAGGCGGGAGGGTATAAAATTTCTATCTCTAGTTTTTTTAATGATAGAATGAAAAAAAGTGTATCACCTGAAATTTGTTATAGAACTCCTAAAAGTGAGATGCCATAAAAGATCTTGTAATAGTTCTACGGTATTTCATTTTTTTACAATAAATTTTGTGCTTGTTCAATTGTATATTTTTTTTTATATTCAGCTTTCCGGTTTACGCCAGACTATTTTTGTAGATAGTAATCCCGATTCCTCAATACTACTATCAGTAAATCGCGAACATAAGATCATAACTCAGTACATAGCGAGAGTTTAATGCGTTTTTTTTTCTTTTTTAATTCTCTCTCTTTGAATTTGCTTTCTAATATATAGTCATACTTATCTCTCTATCTTTATTGCTTTCTGGTTGCTTCTTTCTCTTATAATCTTCCTTCCCTTACATTAACTGTACATTGCAGTTTTGAATATTTACCCAAAATTTTGTTGGAAATTAGCCTTTGGCGGGAGTTGCGACCGACCAACTTTAACGGCTTAAACACTAGTGTTACGTATGTTGGAGAATCCGGTTCTTCACACATGCATGATGTACTAAGTACGTAGATAACCGTAGGGCCAAGAATCGTCAAATTTCATTGAGAAATGAAAGAGATATTGGTTCACGAAGTAAGGTGTTTGAAGCATGGAAAAGTGTGGTGTGTGATCAATTCTCCCTCATCGGTAGAGGAAGAAAGAATTGTTGTGTATATAATACTCGAAATTGGTTTGGGGTTTGGGACCCCAAGGGGTATCCCATGTGTTTAAAGGAGGGAAGACCTAGATGTGCTTCGGTTCAAGGAAAGACCACGCGCGCCGCCGCCGCCCGTCCGTCCGGTCCGGTTCCGGGTTCGCGGGCCGCCTGATATTATCTTTTTGGGAGAAGTACAGTTTGATCCCAGAAGTTTCAGATGTGCGGTTTGGACCGAATTCTTTCGGATGTACGATTCGGTCCCCGAAGTTTCAAGATGTACGGTTTGGTCCCCGAAATTTTTCGAAAAGGCGTAATTTCGACGGTCCCGAACGAAACGTCCGGCAAGACTCAATTCGGCCATTTATTTTGGCTGAATTACACCTCTTATAATGGCCAATCCGTTGGCAATTTTCTCCATTTATGTGGTGGCTTTACTACCTCCATAATGGTCATTATTTGGCCAATAATGGTCATTATGGAGGCGATCAAACAAATCCCTCTTCCTCCTATATAAACACCCCTTACACCATTGTTGAGGCACATTAGAGATACACGAAAATACACAAAGCGAGCAAGCAAAGCAAAGCAATTTTCTTCCTAATCTTCCAAGCATCATTTCGTTATTCAATATTCTTCACGGTAGCTTTTGAGTTTCCTTTGCTCAATAGTTCCATTCTGTTTTATCTTGGGAGACGAATTGTCCAGGACGTATAAAGGATACATACGGGGCAATATTGTCTTAAGGACAGAGTGCCACACTCGACTCAAAGAAAAACAAATTTCCGTTTTCTTGTTCAACAAAATAGTAATTTCAGTTTTGTTGTTATATTGTAATTTTCAGTTTTATAGTTGAATTGTAATTTCAATTCTTACATACGCAGTTACTTGTAATTTCCGTTCCTACAATCCTTTGTAATAACCAACAAATTTAAGGTACTCTCTATTTTTTCAATTGAAGTGTTTTATTTACTTTTTGATTTATGATCACTTTATATATTTAATAAGTTGATAATTTTAATATTTTACGTGACAAATTAATTGTCTTATTTTTTCTCTTTTAATCTGTCGCTTCTTTTTATATTTAGTAATGATAATTCAAACATATTACCTGACAAGTTAAAATTAGTCATATTTTTTTTAGGATTACAAAATTTAAAATTTTCATTTTTAATTTTTTTTTTTATATCAAATTAAAATAAGACATCTAAGTAAAAGAAAAAACAAAGGCATGTACATTAACATTTCAAAAAAGAGTGTACTGTGTAGAGACTGCAGAGTAGCAGCAAACCAAGGTATCTTTCTCCCTTCAATTCCCACTTTTGGGTGCTGTCCATCTCAGTTTCAGAGCTGAGCTGGGTATTTATGATGTTGAAATTAATGTCTCTTGTATTCAGTTAACTTTACTTCTGAACACTTTCTTGAACTCTTTATTGAACTGGGATTGTGTTTTCTTGGACATTGGTGGGGCTTTTCTTTGTAATTTTGAAGCAAAGATTGGAACTTTTTTACTGCCTTCTGTGTGTTGAACTGGGGTTGTGTTTTCTTGGACATTGGCGGCGGCTTTTCTTTGTAATTTTGAAGCAAAGATTGGAATTTTTTTACTGCCTTCTGTGTGTTGAACTGGGATTGTGTTTTCTTGGACATTGGTGGGGCTTTTCTTTGTAATTTTGTAGCAAAGATTGGAACTTTTTTACTGCCTTCTGTGTGTTGAACTGGGATTGTGTTTTCTTGGACATTGGTGGGGCTTTTCTTTGTAATTTTGAAGCAAAGATTGGAACTTTTTTACTGCCTTCTGTGTGTTGAACTGGGATTGGTGTTTTCTTGGACATTGGTGGCACTTTTCTTTGTAAGTTTGAACCAAAGATTGGAACTTTCTTTCTCCCTTGAGTGTATTGAACTGGGATTGTGTTTTCTTGGACATTGGTAGAACCTTTCTTTGTAATTTTGAAGTAAAGTTTGGAACTTTGTTTCTCCCTTGTGTATTGAACTGGGATTTTGTAAAGCTACCTCTTTTCCAGCTGTTAGGGAGCAAGTAGCTTGACTGGTTTCTCTGTCCTGCTTTTTACTAATCTTCTTGGACGAATTCTCCTAAAACCTTTCTGGTGTAATTACTTAAGTTTTATTTTCATTTGTTGAACTAGAATTTATGGAATTATTTTTCTATCTTTATGCAGAAAAGTAGAATCTTGTTCCTTCATTTTCTGTTCCAGTATGGTTGTGTAATGAAGTGGAGGCGTTTCACCAGCTGAGACAATCCCTCTCGTCTTGACAAGGATCCTTGGAAGTGGCCAATTGCTTGATTTACAATCTTATGGATTGTTTTCCGCTAATCAAATCCTGAGGCAAGGAAAGGCTTTGTTTTTTAGCTTGAGTAAATTTGATTCAATTCCAAATAATAGATATCAGTACTTCAGTAGTAAGAATGATACTGAAAAACAAATGAGGAACGAGGATGCTGCAAATTTTCAGTCACCAAGTATGTCCTTAGAATGGCAATTAAGTGGCAGCAACTTGACAAATTCATCCATGGGGATGATCCCTAATAGAAATCCTTTGGTAGATTCAACTTTTCCCACTATTTGGGATCGGCCTACAAATTCACAAAACTTAAGTTTCTATGGTAATAATGCTCAAATCAATCCTTGCACTACGAATCAACACGAGACTGCAGCAATTGGTTCGGGCCCTGCTAGAGCTAGTGTTGATAGAACAGCTGGTATGAGTTGGAATCCACCGAATGCGATGCTGAAAGTGGGCATGTTTGTACCGCCTATTCCTGGAATGCTTCCTCAAAGCTTAGCTCAGCTTCCAGCTGATTCAGGTTTCATTGAGAGAGCCGCAAGGTTTTCGTGCTTCAGTGGAGGAAACTTCAGTGATGTGATGAACCCTTTTAGCATCCCCGAGTCTATGAAGCCTTGTTATAGGGGAGAGGTATTTGCAAACAACGGGTTACACTCACCCTCTGCTGTGAACCCTCAGAAGCAGAACATGCGAAGTGGGGCTGAAATTTCCAAGGACGTTTCTTTACCAATTGAGAACAAGACTGATGATCAAAGCCCTCTCAAGAATGAGAAAAAGAACGAAAAATTTGCTAGGTCTCAGGATGAAGGAAAAGAATCAGTTGGATTGCCTGGAAACGAGTCTGACGAAGCTGAATGTAGCGGCCGTCAAGAAGAAATGGGAAGTGCTGGGGCGAAGGGCCTTGGCTCAAGGAAAAGGAAAAGTTATGGTCAGGTAGGACATTTTAGTATGTTCTCTTGTGACCTACGTCGCTCGGACTCTAGAAATGTTGTCGCACCCGTGTCAGATCTCCAAAAATGTACTACTTTTGGAGGATCCAACACGCACCCATCAATATTTTTGAAGAGTCCAAGCAACATAGCTTGTGACCACTATATCTCCAAATGATTCCTTACTGAGTGTTCATATAATTTTGGCAGGATACTGAGCTTGATCGAATGAAGGGAGCACAACAGCTGCCAGCTGAACCTGAACAAGACCGAACAGACACACAGAAAGGAGAGGACAGCCTGAGTTCACCTGCCAGCAAGCATGGTGGAAAAAACAGTAAACAGAGGTCTCAATCTTCAGATCCACCTAAAGAAGATTACATACACATTCGAGCTCGAAGAGGCCAGGCAACAAATAGCCATAGTCTGGCAGAAAGAGTAAGACTTCATAGTACAGTCAGACCTCTCTATAACAGTCATCCTCTATAACAACATTTCACTATAACAGCCAAGTTTCCTTGGGAATCACTTTTTCATGTTATGTTATATTATATGTTCTCTATAACAACATTTCGCTATAGCAGCTAAAAAGTATCCAGACAAACGATGATGTTATAGAGAACTTTGACTGTATAAGTTTTAAGTTAGGGGATTTTATTTAGTTTTGGAAATGACCTAAGTGGTCTTGATTACAGGTAAGGCGAGAGAAAATAAGTGAAAGAATGAAATTTCTTCAAGATCTTGTTCCTGGTTGCAACAAGGTTAGTTTTGTTTTTACACATATGGCAAACTTCTAGTAATAGATAGAATGTTGTTTATAGTATCTGGGGCTTGATTTTTCAGGTCACTGGTAAAGCTGTAATGCTGGACGAAATCATTAATTATGTTCAATCTCTGCAAAGACAGGTTGAGGTATGAAATCTATTAATTGATTATCAGAAGCTCATTTGTCAAAATCGTATTTGTTCAGCACATTCTGATATTCAATGTGAATGATTTCTTCCCCTTCTTTGGCCTTTTACTGGTTGTTGTATAAAGTGCGATACAACCATTTTAGATTAATTTACACAGGATTTAACATGTATTTTTTCTTTCGTTTATGTTATTACTATTTGCTAATCTCATCCTATAAGTAATTTTGCTATGAAAAAGTTTAAGAAAGAAATGTTGTTCATGTCTCCTGTAGTTATGTGCTTATGAATGACTATTGTTATTCTCACAGTTACTCTCAATGAAGCTTTCAACAGTAAACCCACGGCTAGATTTTAATCTTGATGGGCTCCTCGCAAAACATGTAAGAACTAGTATAATAAGCAGAGCTCGGTGCATAAGTTCCAGCTGCTAATGCCGGGATATACGCTTGCCTTTTGCTGCAGATCCTCCAGTCACACGCAGGTCCTTCATCCTCACTTGCTTTTCCACCTGATAATACAAACATGACTTATACTTCTTTGCACGGGTTGCAATCTGGTCTGCTTCAGTCAGGCTTTTTTGGTGATGGAAACTGTACTGATGCGTTCCGTAGATCCATCAATCCCCATTTCGCCTCTATGAATTGTGACTACAGGGATCCTTCATCTCAGGTAGTATTTGGATAGCTACGCGTTTCAGAGCTAGGATTTTTAGTTTATGGGTTCTAAACCACAGTTATTTTTGCTTACTTGGATTTTTGATAGACTTTTGTACATATAAAAAGAATTTTTTTAACACAAGTACAGGGTTTGAGCCAAAGCTATTGGGTTCTGCCGAACCCGTAGCCACCATTGTGGCTCTGCCCCTGATTGATCATATTTTTAGGAGAGTACTTTGGCATAATGAGTCGTGAATCAAAGTAATATGGTATCGTGATCTAACCATTTGCCTTGCAATTTATATTGTCTGCAGGTACCTAATGTATGGGATGATCAGCTGCATAATGTTGTGGAGATGGGATTCAATTCAAGTGCGCCCCTCGATTGTCAGGATTTAAGTAAGTATTTTCTGTGCTCACGCGTGATTTTCTCTTTCTAAATTAGCATCAGCTACTCTAATAATCACCAAACTCTCGGTACTTATAGGTTCTTTGCCACCCGACCAGATGAAAGCAGAACGTTGAAATGTTTCAAACCGTCAACCAGATACACTTTATGTTTCTCTGGGGAGTAAGTTGCATAGATCATCTTGTTCATTTTGGCACCGACAAAGTTAAACCATTTGGGAAGTTATCACACCGAGAGCTCCCCATCCTTCAAATACTGCCCCCCCCCCCCCCCCCCCCCCCTCTCTCTTTCCCTGAAGAGTTCTGAGTTCAGTTGTATAGCAAGTCCACTAGCTTTTCTGTTCATTCTATATAAGTCCAAGAAGTGAAGATTTATACGCATGATCGAAATTCTTCCATCAACAAAATGCAAATGAGGGTTCAAGAATTTATGAGTTCGGGATACTATGTCAAGTGAGAATACTCATTCATGTTTAGTTATAATCTTGAATCTTTAAGATGAATGGTTGTACCCTTAATGTATTGGAAGAAACTTGAAAAATGTGTGCTTTGGATTTAAGAAAGTGAAGTTTCATTCTTTTCCTTCCAATGTCATTCTCTACATGAATATTTATGTATTTCCTGAAAAAATTGATTAACATGAATCCCATGCTAATCTGAATTAGTCAGACCAGTGAGTTATTAAGCCTGGATTTGATTTTGTTATTGCTTTATTGTGTCATTGTACAGCAAATTATATGCTAGAAAGATGCCATAATAATTATATATGTACTGTCTTACCTACATTATCACATCAGTCAGTGAATGGGGTCAGGGAATTTATAAACAACTGAGTTGATAAGATTCTCTGTACCAGATGTCTGATAATCTTACAAGTTACCAGGAAAATGAAAAATAAAGAAAAAAAGTCTTGGTGGGACTAGGGGGGAAAGGAAAAGCATGAAACTCTTCCAATATTCTGGCTGAAATTGGAATTCATTTATAGATTTATTAAGGAGTTAAAAAAATTCACATTCCCTTATTGTTTTCAGATAAATTTATACTAAATGTATTACTCCCTCGTCTCAATTTAAGTGTCTTACTTTTCATTTTGGTTTGTCCCAAAAAGAGTGTATCTTTCTATATTTAGTAAGTTTTTCAATTCCAAGATATATTTAAGACGATAAGATTTAAAAGACCTCACACATCTTTAATTTAAGACTATAAGATTGAAAAGTCTTTCTTTATTTATTAAATTCCATATTAATACACTTAAATTGAGACGGAGGAATTATTCTAATAGTCACTTTTCTCAAAGGATCCAAAGTTAGGTAGAAAGCTATGTTCCCATATCCATCAGATCTCTATGACTTCCAAGGTCATAAAAGCTACTTTCTGAGTGTTTATCTATATCCAGATGGGGTTGTGAATAAAGAAATTGATGTGATTTTGTTGGCATCTGAACACCTCCTTGATGGTTTCTTTTTCTTTTTTATACTTTTTGATCGTGAATATATGAACTAATTGTTTGTTGTTCAAGAATTCTTGTTTAAATAATTTATACCATTTATTCATAGTGTTTTGATGTAAGATTTCAATTTTTCTGTGTTTAGCAGTAACATATTCTTCTGTAGAACTAAGGTCTAAAATATGAAAGAAACAAGTATTTCCACGACTTTATCAACCAATCAATTCTGGTCCACACCGAATTGGAACAACACTCTGGCGTACCACTATATCATCAAAATTCATTTTTTTGGAATAAATATCTGCTACACGGTCCACACTGAACAAATAATTTCAGATTTGTACTGTGTACAACACATTAAAGAGAAAACACCTTCTACCAAGAGTTTTACTATTGGTGCCTCTGATTATCTTTTAGTGGTAATGAATGGATTCATAGTTAATAACCAAGAAAGAAAGCAAAAAGTGAAGTAATGAAATAAAGGATGAAACTTTTCTCGGATTCAGTTTCATCTTGATCATAGACACATTCATTATGATCGTTCTTTCTAGCATTATTCCTCGTGTCAGTAGACGATGATTTTGTCTCTAAAACAACAGAATTGTTATAAAAAATCTCCACAAATGAACTGACAGTACCATTCCAAATCCAAGAATTCCTTGACAACATCATCAAATACTTGGCTATTTCTTCTTCTTCTTGCTCTTGATTATCAATCTCAGACACGAACGACGAACAATTAAAATTATTCAAGGACTTAGCTACAATCTTTTTGTACCTCTTAGTAGTATCTGAATGGCTATGATTATTAGTCCATGAGTTATCATCCATATCTTTGAATCCCCCTTTATCTTTTTCGGAGTGACAAGCCATATGACCACACAAGGCTTTCAATGATTGAAACACTTTGCCACATTGCTAACAGACTCTTTCTTGAGGCAAAGAGGAATACTTAGAATTTGTGTTGCTCGGACTATTCAAAATTATTGACGGGTGCGTGTCGGATCGTGAGCAACATAGCTTAGAATCCTCAGCCCTCCAAGCTTTCTCTGGGGTTCTCTCTAAGCCCATAACCATAAGAAATCCCACCAAGTTCAAATTTTCCCCATGGGGTTGAGCAAAATCTTTTTAGAGCTAATGGTCAAAAACACACCTGAACTATCAGGTGTGCGAATTTCCTACCTGAACTAATTTGCAATTGTTTGTGGTGAGCAAGTAAAACATGTTCACAGCAACCCTGCCAAAATCATTCGTTTCTGATAATCGAGCAAAATAAGAGTAATAGAACCTTTAGGAGTCTAGGGAATTGGCTCCATCCACCTCTGATGGAAATATTAAGTTACAAGAGTATGCAAACGTTTCCGTGATGTATATTTTCACGAAGTACATCACGACTGAAGTTCAGTATACTATATGATTGATGAAATAAAGAAGCAAAAATGTGACAAAAAGGTTTTACATTTGATTCATTCAATCTTTAAGACCACAAAACGGAAAGAGACCTGTAAGCCTACCAACCACCCTTCCCATTTTTGAAGAATATGACTATGTATACTTGCATTAAGCAAAGATCATAATGTTAAGGTTAAGTGATGTATATTTTTGAACTAACCACCCTATAAAAAGAAATTAGAAGAATGTTAGAATCTGCAACAGAGAATGCCCTGCCTCCAATGTATGTGTTTCTGAAAATGCCTGTTTTCTGCCATTCCCATTCTTACTGGACTGCTGTTCCATTCAGATTGTAATCTGGACCAAAAAAAAATAAGGAAAATATCAATCACAAGGCCATAATGATCAGCTGGTAATTGGAAAAAAAAGATGTAGCAGAACAGTACATTGGGAAGGCAAAGGATCCGGTGCTAGTTGTGCTGCTATCTGATCCAAGAGAAATGCTCTCAGAATATGACATACGCCCCGAGTTAAAATTCAAACCTGATGCAGGTCCTAATGCCGAAAAACTTGCCTCCCCATAAGCAAACTGACCCTAGCTATCAAGTAGGAGACCGTCCAATGATTTATCCTCAAGATTCGCCATATTTTGGGACTCAAGGGATTGTTCATGAACATTGTTACTGTTAGAAAAATGCACTTGACTGGCATATGAGATATTATTACAACTCCCATCTGTGTGACCTGTACTGGACTCTAATCTGAGGGATGGTTCAGGAAATGTTTCAACACCTTGATCCGTGTTGCTAGTTGATGCTGGCTTAGTTGAGTTGAGGTCGAAAATAATAGCTTCAGTTCCCAACTCGCTGTTATAGAATAAGTCAGTAGCTGGCACGCAGTATCCTCTTCTTTGTTTTTTTCATATTCTACAGATGATTTAGACCCCCCTGTAGAGCACGATTCAACATCAACACTTTCCGATGTGTTGCTGTGCTGGTCTTCATCAGCCGGTATAGACACATATGTGCCTTGTTGAGCATATACAGGTACAATCGCGTCCATGCATGTCTTTAACAATGTTATAGTTACTTTCTTTATAGAAAACAACTAATTCAGGCAACTCATATTCGTTAGTACGTTTCTCGGTATATAACTTTGTGTCTGTCTCAAAGAACTTGCAGCCTGAGGTAAATCGTGCATCAGAGACAGTAGATCCATTTTCTTTCCCATCAATGAAATCGGAAATTATTGAGCACTCATATTCCGGAGTGTTCCATTGCTGATCTCTATCTTTTGTATCACACGCAAACGGATTTCCATACCTCCTGGAAGTGATTATGTTAGGAAAGGCCTCCACAGTTGAAATTTCCTTCTCCCTTTCCATACTTGCATCTGTAAAACACAAAAGCCCACCTTAGCAAAATGTTAGTTGTTCATCAATCAAATATATATCATTTTTAAGACCACTAAAAAGTCAAGTTCTTTTAATTCATGATAATCAAATAATGCTTATAACAATATTAGAAATATCCCACATTTTACTATTAAAGGACCAACTATTCCTAGCTTTTCAAATAAATCACATTAGATGCACACATAAGTTCAATAAGTTCATTGAATAACATTCAAAGGAAAAAAACCATACCGCCAACTAGTAAAATTATTAATTCTATGAATATCAGGCCATAATACAAAGCTCATTTTTAAGGTAGTTAAAGATCTAGGGCAGTGAAACACATATGTTCAGCTACTACTTCTTTCATCTCACAAATCCTTCATGTAGCATCTTGTCACCTTAGCCTCTTAATTTTGGCTTCCAGTGGTTGCCTCGGGACAGTTAGAAGTTAGCTTCTGGACATAGTTTACTTTAATTAAGTAAATAATGGATAGTTTAGTCGATCATAATTAAAATTAATTATTGGATCTCATATTTGGGAAGCACTTATGTTGCTGGGAAATAAATTCATTCAAGTGATATTTTCTGGTGCACAGTTGAACCACTTCACTAAGACGTGTCACCGATCTGTTGTTCTTTGTCACCACTCTTCTGTCCATTGACTTAGGTTCCAACATAACATGGCCATGAGAAGAGAAAGAAACAGGTAAGTGAGAAACAGCAGTGCTAGAGCCGATCATAATTTTCAACTGAGAAACATGAAATGTATGATGAATTTTGGCTTGAGGAGGTAACTCCAAGTGATAGGCAACCTGACCAATCCTTTTGAGCACTGGAAAAGGACCAAAATATTTTGGACCAAGCTTTTGATATGAGTGACCCCTAAGAGAAATCTGTCTATAAAGCTGAAGTTTGACATACACCAAGTCACCTACTGCAAATACCCTCTTAGACCTCTTCTTATCAGCTTGTTGTTTCATCTTGTGCTGAGCTAACACCAAATTATGTTTCAGAAGTCTGATTGTTGCATCCATGGCGTGTAAATTTCTGTCTACAGATTCAATCATTGATGTCTGAGGGAAATATGGAATATGAAGAGGATGTGACAGACCATGACTACTTCATAGGGGGTCAACTTGGTAGAAACATGAAAGTTGGTGTTGTACCACCATTCAGCTAATGGGAGTCAGTGGAATCACTCTTTAGGCCTATCTCCACACATGCACCTAAGATGCCCCTCTACACACTTATTCGTTGCTTTAGTTTGACCATCATTTTGTGGGTGATAAGCTAAAGAATGGTGTAGTGCAACTCCTTGAGTGTTGAACAATTCTTGCCAGAATTTGCTCAAAAATATAGTATCCATGTCACTTACAATGGTTTGAGGTAGACCATGCAACTTGTAGACATTATCCATAAATAACTTAGCAACATCTATAACTGAATAAGGATGGGACAAGCCAATAAAGTGAGCATACTTGCTCAGCCTGTCAACCACCACTAAAATCACTGATTTAAACTGAGATTGGGCAACCCTTTTATGAAATCAAGACTGATGTCTTTCCAAATCCTGTCAGGTATGGGAAGAGGTTGCAGCAGCCCAAGAGAAGCTACATGCTTAGATTTGTTCTTCTAGGAAGTGACACACTCTCTAATATGCTTAAACACCTCATGCTTCATGCCCTTTCAATAAAAGACAAGTTTCAACCTTTGAAGTGTCACTTCCATGCCTCAGTGCCCCCTAATGCAATATTATGGTAAGTATGTAGAAGCTCCTGCTTCAGTGCAGGCTGATTCCCAACCATCAACTTCCCTTTTTCTATAGAGCAACTCACCCTTCAATGTATAACTAGGCTTGCAAGAGCCATTTGCAGTCAATACTTGTATCAGCTGCAAGATTCTAGCATCTGTCTGATAAGAATCCTTCACCTGCTGCAATAACTAACAAGTGACCACAGAGATAGCCAACAACTGTTGTTGATGATAACCCCACCCCTTCTGGACAAGGCATCTGCAGCTAAATTCTCACTACCCTTCTTATAAGCTATGAAATTGTCATAACTCATGAGCTTGGATAACCATTTCTGCTGACTAGGAGTAATAATCCTCTGCTCCATTAAGTATTTCAAACTTTGGTGATCAGTTTTGATTGTGAAATTGCTCCCTATGAGATAGGGTCTCCCCTTCTGAACAACTAACACAATAGCTAGCATCTCCTTCTCATACATAGATAAAGAGGAATGCTTAGGGACCAAGGCTTTGCTCATGAAAGCTAAAGGGTGGCCCTTTTGCATCAAAACAACTCTAACCCCCATAGAACATGAATCAGCCTCAATAAGGAATTCTATAGTGAAATCAGGAAGTGCCAAAACAGGAGGAGAGATCAACACTTTCTTCATATCCTGAAAACTCTTCTCAACTTCTGGTGACCATTTGAATGCCTCTTTTTTGAGTAAATCAGTAAGAGGTCGAGCAACAATACCATACCCCTTCATGAATCTTCTGTAATACCTTGAGAGATCCAAATATCCCCTAAGTTCTTTAATTGTTTTTGGAGATGGCCACTCCTGCATGGACTGCACCTTTTTTGGATTAGCAGATACTCCTTCTCTAGATATTATGTGGCCTAAATATTCTACCTCTTTCTGAGCAAAAGAACATTTGCTAAGTTTGACAAATAAGTTGTGTTGCTGCAATATCTTGAAGGTCACCTCCAAATGTTCCAAATGGCTGCTCAATGATGAATTGAACACTAAAATATCATAAAAATACCAATATGAACTTCCTAAGTTGTGGTTGGAAGACATGATTCATCAAACTTTGAAAGGTTGATGGTGTATTTGTCAATCCAAAGGGCATAACAACAAATTCATAATGCCCATAGTGAGACCTGAAAGCAGTCTTTTCTATATCACTGTCCAACATCCTGATCTGATGATAACCAGACCTCAAGTCCAATTTGGTAAGGAACTGAGCTGCTCCCAACTCATCCAATAATTCCTCAATCACTAAGATAGGAAATTTGTCCTTCAAAATATGTTTGTTCAACTCTCTATAATCAATATACATCCTCCAAGATCCATCTTTCTTCTTCGCCATCACTATAGGAGACGAGAAAGGACTCACATTTGGCCTTATAATTCCAAAATCCAACATTTCATGTACTTGTTTCTCAATCTCATCCTTCTGTATAGTTGGATATCTGTAAGGTCTCACATTAATAGGAGAGACCCCCAACTTCAAGATGATCTTGTGATCATGCATTCTATGGGGTGGTACAGTTGTAAGATATTTAAGTATAGGGGAATATCTGTCAATTACTTATTGTACACCTCTGGAAATACTCACTTCCTGAGAATTCAACAAATGTACATCGTCATCATTCTTGATTGTGATCATTGTGACAGCCATCATAGCTAACTGAGCAGGTTTCTGCATTAGCTTCTGGATCTACTTGTTATCAACCAACCGAGTCTCAGCTGATTGGATTTCCCTCAAAGAAACCTTCTGTTTTCCCACCATAAACTATATTTTAAGTTGCATGTAATTCCACTTGATGTCACCCAGAGTAATCAACCACTGTATCCCCAATACTACATCATATCCTCATAATACTGAGATTAACATATTAGAGGAAAATTCAATTGCTTGCATTTTCCAACTGAATCCACCAGATATATGTGAACTCCTGACCTTGCTCCCATTTGCTACATATACATGAATAGCAGGAACAGTTTTCAAAAGGCATCCCAACCTTTTAGTTGCTTCAAAGTCAAGGAAGTTATGAGTACTTCCTGTGTCAATCAGGATGTATGTCATTTTTCCTTAAAAGATCATTTTACCCTCATTATCCTGTAATCATGCACTCCCGATAAAACATGAATTAAGCCGTGCTATATTCCCCCTTCCTCATTCCTCATCACTTCTTCCACCTCATAATACACATCCAACCCCTGATCATCTTCCTCCTGAACTTCAAACAAATAGAATTGTTTCTCATCACACCAATAACACAAGCCCTAAGATCTCCTCTCATTTATCTCAGTGCTACTAAAAACTTTAATTGGTTTAGAGAAGGTCTTAGTAGGAAAATTCTTAGTGGTATTAGGCTTGTAAGGTTGGCTAAAAGTAGATTTTGGAATGGGTAGTATAGGAGGGTTATTTCTGTGGTAATTAGATCTGTTACTGAGATAGTTACATATACTGCTAGTGTTATTAGTATCTTGAAGATCTAGTGACTTCTCAACTAGTTTAGCTTGACCATAAGTTTTCATCAAGGCCCGGACACCCAACAATTTTACTTGTACAACTATTTCTGATTTTAATCCAGCTAACAAACAACTAATAGACTGATCTTCATTGCGGTCTACCGCATTCAATAATGCATCAAATTGATCAAGAAAGCTTTGCACAGTACCTGTTTGTCGTAATGACACCAATTCAGATATGGGATCAAAGTAGGTTGAAGTTCCAAATCTTTGTCGAAAAGCTCATACATAATCATCCCAATCTGGAAATTCCTTCGAAAATTGAGTCCTCGTGTATATTTGATGTCATTGCAATGTTCTTCCCTTCAAATGTGCAGTGCAACTACTTTGACTTTAGGTTCTTCAGTAGTTTCCTCATACTCGGAGAATTGCTCACATCGATATACCCATCCCCTCAAATCATTGTTGAAAATTTGCCTTTGGCGGGAGTTGCGTCCGACCAACGTTAACGGCTTAAACACTAGTGTTCCGCATGTTGGAGAATCCGGTTCTTCACACGTGCATAATCTACTAAGTAAGTAGATAACCGTAGGGCCAAGGATCGTCAAATTTCGTTGAGAAATGAAAGAGATATTGGTCCACGAAGTGAGATGTTTGAAGCATGAAAAAGTGTGGTATTGAGATCAATTCTCCCTGATCGGTGGGGGAAGAAAGAATTATTTTGTTTATAAGTCTGAAAGTTGGCTTGGGGTTTGGGACCCCAAGGGGTATCCCATGTGTTTAAAGGAGGGAGGACCTAGATGTGCTTCGGTTCGAGGAAAGCCCACGCGCGCCGCCGCCGGTCCGGTCACGGGTCACGGGCCACGGGCCACGGGCTGTGCTTCTTCTGGCCGACGTTTCAGAATTGTTTCATATGTACATTTTCGTCCCTGAAGTTTCAAGAAAGTCAAATTGGGCAGAGAACTTTTCTATATGTACAGTTTGGTCCCTGAAGTTTCAAGAAAGTCAAATTGAGCAGTTTTTGGAACGCCGACCAGCCTTTATTTGCACTCAATTCAGCCATTTATTTTGGCTGAATTACTCTCCCTAATGGCCAATCCGTTGCACATCAAATTCACCATTTATTTTGGTGAATTACTACCTCCATAATTGCCATCAAACGAGAAATCGAGCAAAGATTCCAAGGATTTGATTGTTCCGATACCAACTTGTTACAGTTTATCAGTGTTCACTGGATTGGACAGAGATTTTCTATGCAAACTCATAAAGAATCTATGGAAGAAATAATCTTGAACAAGATTGTAAAGATGAACTCGTAAGAGAGAATATAGACCGAAAAATGAATTATTATTAATCTAATCAAATGATCCAATAAGATATTATTACTTCCAACTAGAAAATATCTTCACAACTAACTTTCTCCCTCTTGTAACTAACTTTCAGCCCGGCTAACAACTTTAACCGACTAAGGGAAATGACTAATCTACCCTCCAACTAATTGGCATATAACATTTTATTAGTTAATTTGTTGATATAGAAAGTAATGTCTGCAACATATTTTTGTTTTAAAAAAATCTTTTTCAAAAATTCTATATAAAGTTATATGTCAAATAGAGATAGTTACATTTTCAAAATATTCTAACAATAATAAAAATGCTTATGCTTTATTCTTCTGAGTAGGCAAAAGGAGAGATAAATTCATAATGAATGAGCCACAATTTTGTTTCAAACTCAATATCTTATGAGAAAAAGAATAATTTTATTAGAATCCTCACTCAACCACCTGCCTCCCCCTGTTAACACACTCTCTCTCTTTATCCCCCAATTTAAAATGATTTTTTTCGTCAAAAACAAATTACTTATCAATTTTATCAGATTATCAATGAATATTTTGGTTGATTAAGTCGTTGCGTCTATCCATATTCAACCGTTTGGAGTGCCCAATAAGGGTTCACCTGTTAATTGTGTCACTGCATACTTTTTGATATTAAAGAAACATAATAAATGACATAAATACAATTTTTTCATTTATGGCTTCTTCTTAATTCCATATAAATCCCACACCACGATCAGTAGAAATCGATAAAAAGATATAAAATTACTCAACAAATTCAAAACAAAACGGCCAAGACACCCCCCCCCCCCCCCGTAAAATTGGCACCAAATTTAATTTATACACCACAACTAAACCATTAGCCATTGAACATTTAATGTATATCAAAAGTGTACCTATTGAAATGGAATTTGAACACATTCCATCCCCATATGATTCAGTTTCAAAAGTCAAAAAGAACAAACAGGGGTTCTCAACCTTAATTTCCCCAAAACAAACTAGGTGCCCATTGAAAGGGTAGAATTTCGGTTTGTAGGACTTTGAACCAAACTCAAGGTCCCTCTAATTGGGCCAATGAACAAGAAAAAACAAGGAAGATTTGATTCTCTAGATACAACTTACAAGTAGGAAACAAATACATCTAAATGCAAATCTGCTTTTACCTCTCAAATTATTCAACACTAGTGAATTTGTTCGCGCTTCACGCGATTATGAAGAATATTATTAAATATATGAAATAAAAAAATTTAATATTTGAATATAAAAATATTTCAAAGAATTTTTTTTATTTTAAATTGAAATACATTAAATTTCAAGTTTTATTATTAGCTTGGAGATATTAGTAATTTAAAGGATGATCTTCTTATAACATTAGTTGAGATAGAAGATAATTTTTCTCTTAGCAAATACCGTATCACCTACATCTTGATATATCTCATTTGTAAATTTAGGTGATCTTTCAAATAAAATATTGTGGACGTTTGTTATTTTTGTGCTTATACATTCTATAAATATAGTACTACTGCATGGTATACAATATTGTTTTATCTAATTTTACATAGTTTTAGTATTTCATCTTTATGTTATGATATATTACGTTTTTTAGTTACCTGAGTTTTCTTTCTATATTAGCGTGTATATTTTCTTGAAAGTTAAAATCATGTACTTTTATAGCCTTTTTCCTATTTCAAATGTCAAATGAAAAACAAAGGGAGAGATTGGTTAAATAAAAGGAAAGTAATATAAAAGGAAACACAGCAATAAGATAGAAAGAGTCTTTCTTGCTTGTTTAGTAAAGTCAAACTTTGACGGTAAAGTTGGGATCCTTTCCTATGTTTTTAGGGTTTTCTGTTCATGTGCTCCGCCCATCCTTAATTTTATACTCTTATTAATTGGTTGATTGCAATAAGTTCATCATACAATTACAACTTTTCATATCATTTCTCAATTATTACTACAACAATAAAGTTTCATGTTTCAACTTTTTATTACCCTCTCTAAATGCACTCAGTGAATAAATATGATGGGGAAGAGGAAAAGAAACCAATAAGAGGGAGGTAAAAGCAAAATAAGAGACTAAAGATAAATGATTTGCCAAAATAGGCTCGAAAGTAGAAAACACATAGATAATCTATATTTCGTATCAAATTATTCTGTAACTGATATGAAATTAAATGATTTTATTAATTAATGTTTAATGAAACTCAATAAGTAAGGTAGAATATGGTTAATCTTTTATGCCTAGTTTTATATTATATTCTACCCTTATTTATGTCTAGCTTTATATTATATATGTCTAGCTTATTTATGCCTAGTTTAATGAAACTCAATAAGTAGGGTAGAATTTGATTAATCTTTGATTAAAAAATAAGGTGCCACAACACCTTATTTATGACTAGCTTTATACTCTCTCTATCCCAATTTATATGACACTCTTTTCTTTTTAATCAGTTCCAAAAAAATAATACATTTTCTTATTTGACAACAATTTTACTTTAAATTTTATCTTTTACGCTTAACGAGATGATCTATAATCACACGAATATCTTAAACTTATTTTAGACCACAAGATTCAAAAATCTTTCTTTATTTCTTAAACTCTGTGCCCGTTCAAACTACATCATATAAATTGGGACGAAGGGGTATTATATATTGATATTGATGATTTTGGGTGTGTTCGTTATCGAGAAAAACATTTCAAAAGAATTTCCAATTATTTGATCCTCGGTTGGTCCAAAAAAAATTTAAAATATTTTCTCTAGAAAAATAAGTTTCTTAGAAATGAGAAAACAATTTTCTTAATAAACACTTTAGAGCTTGACCAAACAGACTATTAACCCATAGAGTTACAAGAGAGAAGCTGAAAACAGGAGAGAAAAATTGAACACGTAGTCATCAAGGAGATAAAAAGTAAAACGAAAATGTTGCTGCCCAGGATCGAACTGGGGACCTTCAGTGTGTAAGACTGACGTGATAACCACTACACCACAGCAACGTTGATGATCCTTGCCAAGCGGTGATATATTTGAACGCAACCCACAAAAAGGATAGCTTGTGGTGTATTTTTATTCAGAGGACTAATAGTTAATCCCGCCGATGGATTAGAAGAAAAATTACAACTTTTTAGCACATGTTTGCATTTACTGACAAGCTCTTATAATAATTGACATGATTTGCTGAAGTTTATGACTCTGCTATATATTATGGATATTTTTGGTATATATTATACATATTTAATTAATGTGAGCCTTTTTTTATGTTTTACAATTCTTATCTAGTCAAGCACGGTCATTTATAAGGAAACGCATTTAGGAATATGAATTATAAATATATTCAATTCTATATGGATATGGGTTTTGATACTACACAGCATACAGCAACAAAGATCACAATTAAAAATCCTAACTTTTATTTTTATCTTTTACAAATTTTAATCAATATAACTATTGTATAACCAATATATACTGAATGTTCAGCATGGATGACTACAAATGACTATAACCAAAATAAGGTGGACAAAGAATTGACATGTCTACTTTTGGTTATGGCCTTATGGATTCTATATTAGTGTCTTACACTATTAACACTTTTTTAAGTTGCAACCCGCTTTCTTTTTCCAGCAAGCTGCATTATTATTGTGTGATTTACAAGAATACCTTTAAAGTGAGGGGTCTTGAATGTTTTAGTCGAGAGATCCCATTGAACGCGAATCCCTTGTTCCTTCCAACATCCCTCTTCCTTTGGCTTCTTCCATTCCTCATACCTAGCCGAGTTCAAATGGCTTTCGCACCTTCCTTCTCTTCTTTTCTTAGCGAGGAATAACCCATTATCGACACAGTAAGTTCACTTCAAACAAGTGAAATTCATGCCTTACCTTTACCTTTGTCAAGGCCTTCGGCTTCTTAGCGTCCCATGAGGCCTAGTGTGAGTATTTAGATTTAGTTGCTTTATAATAGCCAGGGTGTTGTTACATAACTGTTATAAGATAAGTCATTCAAGCCGCCCAATCCTCAAGAGCTGGGTACTACGATTCTTGATGTGATGACGACTTTGAGGATGCAACCATTCATGTTGATCCGGCTAAGACAAAGTAGGGTCTCGCTTCTCTTGGACCGTCGGTGGGTGTAGGTATGAAATCGCTTGAGAATAAAGTTGATTCGTGCGGCTCGGCTACGCGAACTTAAATGCCTCGGAGTTTTTTGACGAAGACCAAGCGGATTCTGAGGACTAACCACAGTCCGTAGGCCTCATATTCGATTGATAGGTCTCAACAGATCTCCTCGGGAAATGGGCTCAGATAGCACTTTTTCCAGCGGAGAGGGATAGTACTAGGGTTTAGTTAGACCTTAAACCCTAAAACGAAGACATTGGTACAACAGGAGGCTCGAGAGACCTCGAGCATAAGACACAAGGTACTTATATTAGATCGAATGTACTTCTTAGATCTAATAGAATGATTTTGCCGTATCCAGACTAATACCAAGCCATTTCATGAATAAAATGTGACCAATTAACCAACCAAGAAAACCACTTGTTACAAATAAGATCTTGTTGTTGCATCGAAAGAGAAAAATGTTGACTAATTTGACTAACATTGAACTTGGTAAAATGAAATGGTTGAATAATAGTTGTGTTAAGATAAGTGGCACTTGAATTTGAACCCAAAGTAGGATTCACACCTACATCCGGTGGTCATTTTGCTTGGATTGGATGTTGAATCTCTATCCTTTGTCTAACTGGGTTTGTTGATACTTCCCTGTCTTGTTGACTATGAGTCTGTCTGTACGCAATGAATTGATTTGTCTTCAGTGTACCCGGGTTTCGTCAGTCTCACTCGCTCGCTTGCTGGAAAGACTAGGACTAGATTGATAGAGCACAAAGCATCTGCTCGTTAGCAATCCGGTTCAAAGCCAGTAGCACGATAGGACGACTTCTCGGTCCATTCCATCCTTTCAGTCAAGCCAGATGCGAATGAAATAGTGCTCCCATTCCGACAAGATCATGAATTCTTTTATCTAGCACGGAGCCAAGCTTGTGTAGCCGATCTTTTGCAAGCCTATACTAGAGATGAATTACTACATTCAATCCTTTCAGATAGAACTTGGCTGGGAACCGAAGATTTGATGGGAAGGACATGAAGTATCGTATTATTCATTCCACAGGACCTTGGTTGAATGTTACGAAGTAAAGGTCCTTGGATTATGAGCCTTTGATGGATCTTGGACCAACGTATGGAGCGAAGAAGCTCGATCTTGCTTTCCGCATGCCAGCCCGGTCGACGAGAGCCGTCATATAACCGATTGTCCTGTCGGGTCTAATCAGCTGACCTTACCCCGCAAGCATGTTTTGCCCACCGAGTAATATTTTTAAAGTTTAATCTTGAAGTTTTGTATGGGATAAGCAGAGGTCAAAAGTTTAAGACCACATAATTTTAAGCTATTGGATGTAATTTCCTGATATTGTGTTGGGTCATTTGCAATTTTGTGCCTATTTTGTGTTGGTCTTTAATTTTTTCCCCTTATAATAAATAACTTTTTGGTGAGGTATAAGTTTATCTTTTACACATTATAATATCTCACAAATTATGCCCACCCCTTAAAAAACTTATGCCCCGCATATAGAGATGGCAACAGATAGGATCTGGATCGGATCCTACTAAATCCAGATCCGTTTTTCATACCCGAATCCAGATCCATCGGGTTCATAAAAATCAGATCCAAATCTGGATCCATCGGATCCACCGGGTCCACGGATCGGATTTGGATCCACATGTAAAAAATATTGTCTTGCTAAGAATGTAACCTTGCTAAGAATTTTCTTTTGAACTGACAAACGATTTTTACTTAGCTAACAATTTACTGTGTTTCAATTTTGAAATGTTCATATGAGATATTTTTTTCGTTGTCTCGTTTTGATTGTGAGCTATTAATTGAAAATGTTGGACAATGACAATAGTTGTGGAAAATGTTGACTAGTATTTCCACAATACTGAACTTGCATGTGCTTGAAATCTTCACAAATGAAGTGAATATAATTTTAACTACTTGTCTATGGAGATGTTAGTCATTCACTAATATAACATTGATTTTATTATCGAAGTTACCTCTTTATTTTTTGGTTTTTGAGTTAACGCGGGGATAAATTAAACTTGTTTTGAGAATTAAACTTGCAAGGATGTGCTTAGCAATTTTAAGAAAATACTTATAAAATTACATTCTAGGTTAGGAATATATTTAATAAAAAATGAATCCACGGGTCGGATCTGGACCGGATACGGATCTCAAATACAAGATCCATATCCAGATCCGATCCGTCAGAAACGGATCCGGGTCCGATCCGGATCCGTCGGGTCCAAATTTTGAAGATCCATATCCTATAAAACGGATCTGGATCCACCGGATCCGGACCGGGTGCAGGATCCACTGTCATCTCTACCCGCAGACATAAATTCGATTTTGAAGGACAAAAATTAAAAATCAGCTTATTTGAAAGGAAAAGTTAAAGGCCAACCCATTTGAAGAATAAATTGTGCAATTAAATGCATTGCGTGTTCGCTAGGCCCAATACTACAAAATTTTACATTGTGCAAATGCCTAATGTAGTATAGTAAAATAAAAATGTACAAGATAAATCACATTAAATTTGAACGGGTAACCGACTGATTTTCCAATAAAGTTAGAGGTGTAAAATATATTTATTGAGGGACTAATAGATGGGTAAATTTGAGAGTACAAAAACGTGCGTTATTGGTGGACTATTAATTCCGGAACTTAATGACCCAAGAAAAAATTAAAGTGATCAAAGTAACCCATAAAAAAAAAAATTATCAAACTACCTTTTACACGTACTAATTTATTGCTTAATATAAAAGCCACTAAACGTCCCACATTAAAAACCGTGACCTTAGTTTTGAGGGTTTTTTTAAAATACTACATTATGCATACAATTGTGCGCTTTGCAAAAGCAGACAGTATCCCACCCCTTCTCTGGCCCATACTCTCCATTTAGTTTTGCTTAAATTTGGAAAATTTAAGCAAAACTAAATGGAGAGTATGGGCCAGATTGGTGTCCCTAGGGTTACGTGTCAACAGGAAGATGCTCCAGACCCTATAGTATGTTTATTTTATTTTTAGTATTAATACTTTTTAATATTTAAATTTTGTCTTATTGAAAATGTCATTTTCTTAAATTATTCTTTTGGTAATTTTTAACAATTTCAGACTGATACAGCAAATACTAATTATGGTGATAACTTTTAACCAACACTCAAAATCCCTAACATAACAACAACAACATATTCAGTGAAATCACATATTGTGGGGTCTGGAAAGGGTAGAGTGTATGCAGACATTATCCCACCTTGGTAGGTAGAACGACTATTTCCGGGAGATTGAAAATTCTAACTTCTTTCCAAAAAGAATTCCTTATATTCTGTCGTGTAAAGATTTCTGAGGTCTCCAACTCCAATTCAATCTATTAGCGTTATCAATTTCAATTTTGATCTCTTTACTTTCTTCAAACCGTATCTGACTTTTTTTGTTATGTTTTCTCTTAAGCCGAGGGTCTTTGAGAAACAGTCTCCCTATCTCCCAAGATATGGGTAACGTCTGCATACACTCTACTATTCCCAGACCCCACCGTGTGGGAATATGATGGGTATGTTGTTGTAACCTATTAATAAAAAAGAAAAAAAAATATACATACATTTATTATCATTATTTATTTATAGTAAAATATTAAAAAATTAAGACATATATATTTCTTACGTTTGCTCTATTATTTTTAACATTGGAACAATCAGGAAGAATGCTAACTGACCAAGCAGGAACCGTATAATTTTTGCCTTAAAAAATCATCGTATAATCATTTTTGTCATTTGCATTGGCCAAGAAGCTTGCCTTTGAACCTTTGTATTCATACTGAACAAGACCATATTAAGAAAATTAGTAATTAAATTAACTAGTAAATCAAATATAAATTATTAGAGCTTGAATTTTAAGGGTATATGTTAAAGATGAAATAAAACAGAAAATGTATATCCATATTACATATTAATAACCGTGTATTGTCAATCGTCGTTGTTGTTAAGAGTCTCACATCGGATATGGAATAGGAACATGTACTCCTTATATGGACTTGGACAATCCTCACCCTACAAGGTAGCTTTTGCGGTTGAGTTAGGCCCAAGATCCATTCTTTACATGGAGAGTGTTAAGAGTCTCACATCGGATATGGAATGGGAACATGAACTCCTTATATGGACTTGGACAATCTTCACCCTACAAGATAACTTTTGGGGTTGAATTAGGCCCAAGATCCATTCTTTACATGGTATCAGAGTCAGACTCATTCTAATTCTTTGTTCATCTATGTTAGGGCCCCAAATTATATTATACACGCTCCAGTTAACAAGGTCTGGACGTGCGAGGGAGTGTTAAGAGTCCCACATCGGATATGGAATGGGAACATGGACTCTTTATATGGACTTGAACAATCCTCATCCTACAAGCTATTTTCCTCATTCTACAAGCTATTTTTTGAGGTTGAATTAAGCCCAAGATATATTTTTTACCGTTGCCATAACGCTTAGTTGTTACATTGCCATATGTGAAAAACTTCTCAATTGATAAGTAGTCGTGCATTATGATCGAACTATTGAATTCACGAAAAAAAAAATTCGACCACTATTAAATTTAGTTTACCATATTCATTAAGGGGTGCATCGTAGTCATAAGTTGTGGTAATATATGGTCAACTATACGGCCAAAGTTAGTACCACCATGATACTACAAAGAAAAATAATTAAATAAATAATATGATTTAAATGATAGATAAGTAAATCATTACCAAATAAAAAAATGAATTATTTACTAATCATATAGTAGTAGTTTTGCAATGTGCCGCCCTTTTGGTAAAAACGAGCAACAGTAAATGTAACATCTTCAGCTGTTCTATGCCAAAACAAATAATCAAACACAGATAATATTTAATCAGAGTATGAAAAATTAATAAATTTCTAAAGATAAATTTAACTAACCAGCTAGTCTAATTTTCTGTCTACATCTTAGGGATTTTGCGTGTTGGAAATAAGTTATCACCATAATAACAAAAATTGTGCGTAATGTAATTTGTTAAAAAAAAACTCAAAACTCGGGTGACGGTTTTTAACCGGAGACGTTAAGTCACTTTTATTTATATAAACCATCAAATTAATGCGTAAAATGCAATTTGGTAACATTTTCTTTTTATGGGTTACTTTGGGTCACTTTAATTTTTTTTTGGCTCATTTAAGTTCCGGACTCTCGTTAATAGTACCACAGAAAATGAAATTCCTTACTCAAAGCTAAGGACACAACCAGCTAGAGTTGTACGTTTTTTGGTACCACTTACGAAACAGTGTTTTCTTCAATTAAATAGTAGGAGCAATAACGTTTATTCCACCGGTCTCATTTTATGTGATCACGATTTATGAGCATGAAATTTAAGAAGGAATTATGTGATGACGATTTATGAACATGAAATTTAAGAAAGAATAAATAATTTTAAAACGTGTGGTTGAATTGTTTTTTAGGTATTAAAATATTTCATCTTTTTAGATAAACAAAATAGGAAAGTTGTCATATGAAATATGACAGATGATCAAATGATTTTAATAACAATTCAACTACAAAATCGATGATTAATTAATTTTTTGCATATTTTCTACATATGCATACATTTTTATGTTAAAATGTTGAAAAAAATCGAGACTAAATTCACCCTGAAAATTAGATATGCTGATTTTCTAACTTGAATACATTGAGTTTTGAACTCTATACTCCATTTTTATTTTAGTGGGGGAATTATAATTTTCACTAAAGAAGTTTAAAATATATAAAAATAAATATAAGTAAAGTTTAAGGAAATTCAACAAAATATTTTTGACCTTGTAAGTATATAATATATTTTTTGATGATCAGAACCCTCTTACGATATCCCAAATCCGCCCATGATTAAAACATGCATTTATGAAATGTAGGACGGGATTGCATATTCTCACAATGCTCGAGGAGAAAAGTATGAAAGAATAGTGAAAGTGTAGCTCTAAGTGACAATGAGGTTGTTGAATATTCTTTCATGTTTATAATAAGTGATTTCTTAAGATAAGTATTTTTTTCAAATTTATCCTTATATAATAAATAATCTTAATAAATTTCTAAACAACTACTTCAATTTTTAGATAAAGAATGCAGGGAGAAGGAAAATAAAATGATCCTAAGAAGCGTGAGTTAAGTTCAATGATTAATTTAACAAAATGCATCATTATGACTTTCCGCTATTGGGAAATGGAAAAGAAAAGTGGGATTTGGATAACATCGTTAGCTAGTTGACCTTGAAATTTATGGTTTTATGGATGATTTGACTTGTGAAACTTTTTTTATGTTGTTTGAACTCTAAAACATTGGATAGGTTTATTTGCCCAAAAACTTGTCCTCGTCAGCTAATTATCACGTTCCTTTTTTTTTGTTTCACAATTGGTGTTTGATATCTTAGTTGGAGCCCACTAAATTCGTATTCGCGTCAAAACCTCTCGCATTAAAGGAAAAGCGCTTCCTAATAAAGGCGACTTCGTATCTGAAGAGACTCTAACTCGAAACCTCTTATTAAGAATAAAAAAATATTTATCACTCCACCACAACTCTCGTACCCTTATTCCGTAATGTGGCTGTGGAACCATGCGTAGACGTGGTGGCAAAATAACCTCATCATAATTAATGAGTCAAGGAAACCGACTACTCAGTTCAATTTCATGTTTTCTTTTTTGTTTTGAGATTATTTAAGTTTACGTGGACTAATATAAATACCAAATAAATAATTGGTTGACTAATATTCACAAAATTGACCAAAATGATTATTAGTGTGTTAAATATCCACAGGATATACACATGTATATCCTATGTATATTGGTTCTCGGTTTTGCTTCTTTGACCGTGTATATGGTCTAGAATTTAGGTAATGTTTTAGTCTCCTAGTTTAGGTAATGTTGTAGTGTAATTAGTATTGTACACTTACCATAATATTTGTATTACCATAATTGTATAGTTAGTGTCGAAGTAGAATAAGGTTTTAGGAGTAGAATAGGAATAAGATTCTCCTATTATGGAAATATGTAAATTGTATATATACTCTTTCAATTAATGAAAATAATCAAGGAATTATTTCTTTCATGGTATCAGAAGTCTAGGTCTTAAAATCCTCTCTCTAAAATTCCTCCAACTTCCGTCACCTACCTCGAGTTCCGAGCCCTCTTCTTCTCGGTTTTCGTGCAGACGGTTCATCCTTTCTCCCAACTTTTTCTTCCAAATCCCTCAATAACATATTGTTCTATCAGTATGTATACATCAAGTAATACGTTTCATCCTGCCCTTGCAGTTTTTAACATCAAAATAACATTTCGTTTATTCTTGAAATAGAAAACGTCCAATATGCGACGTGGGCAGAACTGTTCAAAATTCACGCACGCTCGAATCAAGTCATCCATCACATACTCCCCATGGCTCCTGAGGACACAAAGGTGCCAAGACGCGAGGATGATCCTAAGTTGTGGACGACTCTTGATGACATTGTCCTTCAATGGATATACACCACGATTTCTACCGACCTTTTGTAAACGATTATTGAGTCTGACGCTACGGTGCAAGCAACTTGGGATAGACTACGTGATATATTCCAAGATAATCAAAATTCTAGAGTTGTTACTCTTGAGCAGGAATTCTCCCACGTCAATATGGAAGATTTCCCTAACGTTTCAGTTTATTGCAAAAGATTGAAGGAAATGACGGACCAACTCCGCAACATTGGCGCACCGGTTTCGAATGATCATTTGGTCCTCCAAATGGTTTCAGACCTCTCCGAGGCCTATAGTGGTGTTGGCACACTTTTTCGTCAAAGCAATCCTCTTCCGCAATTTTATCAAGCTCGTTCTATGCTTACACTCGAAGAAGTAGGCATGGCTAAAAAGGCAGCTACCGGTGCTAGTCCCGTAGTCATGATGACCGAGTCCACTTTTCATCCTACCGTTTCCAACAACTCGGGCCAAAACCGCAACAACGGTGGCGGCAAAAAGGGATAATAAGAAAAATAATGGCAAGAATCGCGGCGGCAACCGGAACAGTGGTAGTGGCGGTGGTGGCCCTCGGAGCGGTTAGCGATGCGCAGCTTTTGGGCCTGCCGGTGGTAGTAGGCCCCACGGTTTGGGCCAAACGATGGCGACCCGGCGTCTCGGCCTCACCACCGGTAGTGGGCGGCGGCCACGACCAAGGCCCAACATGCAGTGGCCCAATTTCAGTAATCCATCTGGGCCGAGGCAGCAAGTAGGGGTACTTGGGCCTCGGCCCCCGCAGGCCCACCATGCAGTGGCCCCCACTTCTACCTACATCGAAGCCGCAATGCATACGCTTTGATTAAATCCTCCGGACCCAAATTGGTATATGGACACCGGTGCCACTACCCACATGACATCCGATTCAGGTACTCTCATCTTATTCCAATTTGAGCAACCCTCGTGGCATAATTGTTGGTAATGGTAATTCTATTCTAATTCGTGGTTATGGTCATAAAACTTTGTCTCCCCACATCCACCCCTTATCTTGAAAAATACCTTACATGCCCCCAAATTAATTAAAAACTTAGTGTATGTTCGTAAATTCACCACTTACAATTCCGTGTCTATTGAATTTGATCTGTTTGGTTTCTCTGTGAAGGATTTCAAGACGGAGAGTCATATCATGAGGTGTGATAGTAGGGGAGATATTTATCCTATCACGCCAAGTTCCGGTCTATCTAGTCAAGCCTTGCCGTCAGCATTTGCAGCCCTTGCTCCTTCCTTGTGGCATGCTCTTCTTGGTCATTCGGGGTAATCTATTTTGTCTTCCTTAGATAAAAATAATTTTATTCATGTAAGGGTACACATAGTACTTCGAATTGTCATTCTTGTTCTTTAGGAAAAATTGTTAGGTTGCCATTTGTAAACTCTAATTCTCATACTTCAATGTCATTTGATATCATTTATAGCGATTTATGGACATATCCTGTTGTCAGTTCTTTGGGTCATCGGTACTATGTTCTATTTTTGGATGATTATTCTATGTTTTTATGGACTTTTCCGATAGCGAAAAATCTCACATTTTTCCACCTTAAAATTTAGAGCATTCATTAGAACCCAATTCGAACTGAAAATAAAAAATATTCAATATGATAATGGCAAAGAATATATTAATGGGGTGTTTAGGGAGTTTTGTGCTAATAATGGGATCAATTTTCATTTTTCTTGCCCTCATACTTCTTCACAAAATGGGAAAGTTGAACGTAAAATTTGTACCATTAATAACATTATCAGAACTTTATTAATTCATGCTTCCGTACCCCCTTCTTTTTGGCCTCATGCTCTACAAATGGCTACATATCTCCTTAACATTCTCCCTTCCAAAGGTTTGACATATTCGTCCCCTTTTCAAATTTTATATCATAAGACTCCTTCGTATTCACATCTTAGGATCTTTGGGTGCTTGTGTTATCCACTTTTTTCGTCCACAACAATTAACAAACTACAAGCTCGGTCTACCCCTTGTGTGTTTTTTGGGCTATCCGTCTAATCATTGTGGTTACAAATGTTTTGATTTGTCATCTAATAAAATCATCATTAGTCTCTATATAATTTTTGATGAATCTCAATTTTCGTTTGCTAAGGTTAGTAATTTCGTGCCTAGTTCGTATAATTTTTTGGATGATGGCATATCCCCGTATATTATTCACCATTTTTCAGACGTATCCCGCACCTCAAATCTGCCAGCGGGCCCACTGCCCGTTGGTTCTACAGTTCCCTCGTTGTCTCCCGTCGTGGGTCCAGAAACTGGGCCGTCTCCCCAGCCCAGTTCTGGCCAATTCTTGTTCCTAGTTCTTCATCGAAAACAAGATGGCCGTCTTACGTGTTGGGCCGGGGCCAAGCAGCCCACTCCCGCCGCGCGTCCGTCACTGGTCCCATTATTTCCTAAAATTCACCCAATTCTCCCCCAAGTCAAAGACCTACTACTCGTAGTCAACGGGGTAGTTTTAAACCGAAAATATATTTTAATTTTAATTCTAATGTTCTTAAATCACCCTTACCCCGTAATCCTATGTCTGCATTAAATGACCCGAATTGGAAAATTGCTATGACCGATGAATATAATGTTCTTATTGATAATAAGATGTGGGAGTTGGTGCTCCGTCCATCTGGTATTAATATTATTAGGTCTATGTGGATTTTTGCTTATAAGGACAATTCAGACGGTTCGTTTGCAAGGCATAAGGCTCGACTTGTGGGTGATGGTAAGACTCATCAGATTGGTGTGGATTGTGGGGAGACGTTTAGTCCAGTGGTCAAGCCGGCTACCATTGGCACTGTACTCAGCTTGGCTCTATCGAAAGAATGGCCCATCCATCAGTTAGATGTAAAAAAATGCTTTCTTACATGGTGATCTCAAGGAAACAGTGTATATGCATCAACCCTTGGGATTTCGGGACCCCAAATATCCTAATCATGTCTGTTTGTTGAAGAAGTCCTTATATGGGCTTAAGCAGTTTCCACGGGCCTGGTATAAGAGGTTTGTCGACTATGTTTGGACTATTGGGTTCACTCACAGTAGGTCGGATAATTCCTTGTTCATATATCATCGTGGCTCGTCCTTAGCTTATATACTATTATATGTGAATGATATTATCTTGACTGCCTCTTCAGATGCCTTACACCAGTCTATCATGACTATGCTCAGTTCTGAGTTTGCTATGAAAGACTTGGGGCCCTTGAGTTATTTTTTGGGGATTGTTGTCACTTGTCATGCAGGTGGATTGTTCTTATCACAGAGGAAGTATGCAACAAGATCATTGAGAGGTTTGGGATGTCATCCTGTAAGTCCACTTCCACTCCGGTTGATACTAAACCCAAATTGAGTGTTGCGGCCGGTGCACCATACGAGGACCCGACCCACTACCGCAGTCTTGCAGGGGCCCTTCAGTATCTCATATTCACGAGACCAGATAATACGTATGACGTATAGCAGGTGTGTTTGTTTATGCATGATCCCAGAGTTTAGCACATGAATGCGCTCAAACACATCATTCGGTATATTTAGGGTACACTTGACTATAACTTGCATTTATATCCTTCATCGACGTCCACACTTGTCTCGTATACAGATGCTGATTGGGGTGGCTGTCCGGACACCAGACGGTTTACGTCTGGCTATTGTATGTTTCTTGACAATAACTTGGTCTCATGGTCTGCAAAACGTCGGTCAACTTTGTCCCAATCCAGTGCCGAGGCCGAGTATCGAGGGGTAGCTAATGTGGTCTCAGAATCATGTTGGTTACGTAATTTGCTGTTAGAGCTTCATTGTCCTATTCAGAAAGCGACCTTGGTTTATTGCGATACTGTTAGTGCCATCTACCTTTCTGGTAATCCGATTCAGCACCAGCGCACTAAACATATCGAGCTCGACATTCACTTTGTTCGCGAAAAGGTTGCTCGTGGTCAAGTACGCGTCTGTCATGTCCCGTCCAGGTATCAAATTGCCGACATCTTTACAAAGGGTCTTCCCTCGGTCCTTTTTGGTGATTTTAGGGACAGTCTCAGCGTTCGAAGACCGCCCGCTATGACTGCGGGGGTGTGTTAAATATCCATAGGATATACACGATATACACGTGTATATCCTATGTATATTGGTTCTCGGTTTTGCTTCTTTGACCGTGTATATGGTCTAGAGTTTAGGTAATGCTTTAGTCTCCTAGTTTAGGTAATGTTGTAGTGTAATTAGTAATTTACACTTACCATAATATTTGTATTACCATAATTGTATAGTTAGTGTCCAAGTTGAATAAGGTTTTAGGAGTAGAATAGGAATAAAATTCTCCTATTATGAAAATATGTAAATTGTATATATACTATTTTAATTAATGAAAATAATTAAGGGATTATTTCGTGAAATGACTATAGAAAGAATATTCTTACTTTTTCAGGTCAAAAGTAAGAAAGAATAGTGAAAGCTCTAAGTGACAATGAGGTTGTTGAATATTCTTTCATGTTTGTAATAAGTGATTTCTTAAGATAAGTAATATTTCAAATTTATCCTTATCTAATAAATAATCTTAATAAATTTCTAAACAAATATTTCGATTTTTAGATAAAGAATGCAGGGAGAAGGAAAATAAAATGATCCAGGGGGGAGGGAGGGGGGAGGGCGAGGGGGAAGCTGAAGCAGCTAATTTTCAAAGTAACAAAAACTACTTTCAAAGTAACAGAAAAAAATAAGGACTAGAATGGGAGAGTTCAAGGGATGATTTGGAATTTAATATAAGAAAAAATGTTTGGAACCTTCTACCATAAAGAGGATGAAGTATTAGCTAACTTTTAATGAAGCAATGATGAACATTAAAAAAAAGATATGGATGAGACTCGTCCAAACCAACTACATTGCCTTAACAATCAAGCAAATGTGAAGAGAAATGTAGCACATCAGCGTGTGATGAGATTTCTGAACTTTTTATAAGCTTGAGCAATTCTCCTTCATTTGAATTAGTTTTTGGGGTGTGAGTTAGATTCAATGATTAATTTGACAAATAGATTTATTTGCCAAAACTTGTCCTCGTAAGCTAATTGCCACGTTCCTTATCCTTTTTTTTATTTTTTTTGTTTCAAACTTGATGTTCGATATTTTTATTGGGGTCCACTAAATTTGTATTCGCTCCAAAATCTTTCGCATTGAGGGAAAAACGCTCCCTAACAAAGACGATTTCGTATTCGGAAATTTTTTAATTTGCGACCTCTTATTAAGAATGAAAATGTATTTCTCACTCCCCCCACAACTCTTGTTGCCTTATTCCTTAATGTGTCTGTGGAACCATGGGTAGACGTGGTGGCAAAATAACCTCATCATAATTAATGAGTCAAAGAAACCAACTACTCAGTCCAATTTCATGTTTTCTTTTTTATTTTGAGATTATTTAAGTTTACGGGGACTAATATAAATACCAAATCAATAATTGGTTGACGAAAAATTCACAAAATTGACCAAAATGATTATTAGTGTGAAATGGCTATAGAAAGTTACTTTCATCATGTGACAAAATTTAAAACTAATTTTATCACATAATTTTCAATAGTTAAATAATCACTTAAGCAATCACTCATTATAACTAAGAAGTTTAATTAATAAATACTGTATATGGTTAGATTGAGTTAACAACCATTGACTAACGTTGGAAATAACTATTAGATAGAGTTAATTCATAAAGGTTGCTAATTAACCCGTTAATTCATTAGTTTGTCTTCTCCCTAACGTCTCCTATAACAAGTATAAATATATTATTAAACAGTGTTGAAAAATATAGGGTTTCCCATCATAAATCGACTAGAGCTTACAAAAAAAATGCCCTGCATCTTCTAGAGGAAACCTAAGTTGTGGATCAATTCCCGACGATCAATAACACAAACTGTGGTTGCTGTAAATTCACTTTCACTAAAGAAAAACTCGTATTTTATTTAGTATTTTCGATTAAATACTACCAATCAATATTGAATCCGTCTCTATTAACGTGTACAAATTTAAAAAAAAAAAAGAGAAACTAATTATGGGGTGTAAAGGTGAGAAAAAAAGAGAGATAATCATGTCGTGCATTGAAAAGTTATTTGGTGTTAAATCAAGAAAGTGAAACTAGAGCAGAAGTTGTTAAGAGTCTCACATCGAAAATAGAATGGAAATATGGACTCCTTATATGAAGTTGGACAATTCTCATCCTTCAAGCTAGCTTTTTGGGATTGAGTTAGGCCCAAATTTCATTCTTTACATGGTATCAGAAGCCAAACTCTACCCCCTCCCTTCTCTCTATAGTCCATATCGATACTTATTTCAGTGTCCTCTGTAAAATATTGCTTCTGTAGCTTCCACCAAAATTGAACAAACAATGAGCATTGCTTATTGTTGAGAAACGGGCCTTGTGGCGTTGAACCCACAACAGTACACATCTTAGTCTTTTTTTTTAGTTTTAAATATTTTTTTAAAGCGTATCGCTCGCTTTTAGGGTTCTTCAACAACCTTATCTTTCTATCGCACCTCCTGTCCACCAACATGACAGGGTATTTCTCGTTGCAGCCCAGCATCCTGGGCCCACCTCCAGGCCCACATCACACGGTCCACCAGTACCAGGCCACTACATAGCACCCAGCAACAACATCCCAACCTCAATCCAACAGATTTGGGCCATGCTTTCTGTTCTTTAAAAATTTAGCAGCCCGATGATGCGTGGTATATGGATACAGGCGCCACGTCTCACCTCACCTACAATTATGGTAATCTTCCCCAACTGCGCAATTTAAATATTCCTCAATCTATTATTGGAGAATCCAAATTGTCTTGAAAAATAAAGGCAAAGTAAGAAAATGATATCTTTCGAGAAAAAAATAATACTTCCTCCGGTCCTAAAAAGATTGTCTAGTTTAATTTGGTACGGAATTTAAGAATAAATGAAGACTTTTGAAATGTGTTCTCCAAAATAAGCCGTAGATATTTATGTGATTGTAGATCATATCATAAAATTAAGTTATTTTTAAATATAAAAATATTTCAATCTTTTTTGGATAAATTAATAAAAAAACGTAGGATAATCTTTTGGGACGTAACAAAATGATTTTGTTTGACAGTTTATTCTAACGTAGGGTATTCTAATGATTTAGTACTTGGTACGGCTTTCTGAAATACTTCACCAACTCTCCGACCATAATCTTCTTTAATTCGATTGGAGTTGCAACTGCCACTTACGTACAATTTAATTTACCTTTAAAAGTTGCAACTTAGATACAGAATTCGAACTTACTAAAGTCACTTTTTCCAATCCTTTGGGTCAATTTAGTGGGTGTTTCCACATAAAAAATGTAAAATTTTAAACAATAGTGTTTGAATAAGTTGAAAAATGATATTCGGAAATTGGGGTGTATTTAGATATAAATATAACTTGAAATAATATTAAATTTTTTAAAGTGATTTGAAGTGAAAATTGTGAAAACATGTATTTGAAGTTTTTCTAATTTCATAAACTGTAATGATTCTATGTCCAAATATGATTTCGGGATACAATTCTGAAAATAGTAAAACCTATTCATGACCAAACGGGCCCTTTGCGAACAAGTTATATTTGAATTATAATATTAAGATTAAATAATGACAGAATTATTTAGTTATAATATATTTGTATTGATTAGGTTTTCTTTTTTTTCCCTTAGAAATCCACTTGCTTAGGCTTTTCTTGTTTTTTATTTCTGTATATTTATCGTTTCAGAGTGTGGTAGCAACAATTTAGTAGGCGTTTGGCCATGCATTTCAAATCATGGTTTCATAATTTGATTTCAAATCACGTTTGTTTATGCAATTTGGACATAACTTAAATTTTAAATTAATGTCATGGTTTGGAATTTCAATTCATCCAAAAATGTGTGATTTGGGATTCCAAATCATGATTTTAATTTTTTTAAATATAAAATTTGGTCCATAAGTTTATATTTCGTACAAAAAATCCATAAATTAGTAGATAATCAATTGATCGACTTTCTATTGTATTGAATATAATTGTCCAATACATAATTTATATTGTATATATATACAAAGGTATGACTATGTCATGACTTAAAAGTGTACAACATAAGTTTATATTTTGTAAAAAAAATCCATAAATTAATAGATATATACCAATTGATCGACTTTATATTGTATTGGATATAATTGTTCAATACATAATTTATATTGTATATATATACACAGGTATGACGATGCCATAACTTAAAAATGTACAATTTCGAGCTGCTTATTAATTTTGTTATGAACTATGACTTTCTCATTTGGTAAGATTGCATAAGAATTATGAAAGTTTTGATGGTTTTGACAACTTGTGGGGTTTTTATGTCAATGAGAAAAGATACAACTTAAGAAATTCAAATTGCATGTTCAAACAAAACTTCAACTTCAAACCATATGATTTCAAATCATGTCCAAACGGCTCCTTAGATACAAAATTCAAAGGTAATGAAAGTCACTTTTTTCCAATCCTTTGGGTTAATTTAGTGGGCGTTTGGATATAAAAAATGTAAATTTTTTAAACGGTAGTGTTTTAAAAAAAATTAAAAATAATATCTAAAAATTAGAGTTGTGTTTGAACATGAATATAACTTAGAAAAATATTTTTTATTTTTTGAGTGATTTGGAGTGAAAAGTATGATAACAAATATTTCGAGTTTTTCGAATCGAGAAAATTATAATAATTCTATGTCCAAACATAATTCCGAAATACAATTCCGAAAATCCACTCGCTTTGGCTTTTCTTGTTTTTTATTTCTGTATATTTATCGCTTCGGAGTGTGGTACCAGCAATTTCGAATCATCAGTGTCCGTGGTCCAATCTTTGGATTTCTGCATATTGCATTAATGCACCATTTGCTACCATTACTCCTTTTGGTCATCTACGATCTATATTCCTTCTTGTTAGTAATATGCGATACTATATTAATTTGCTTCAGATTCATTCAGCCTTTCTGAATGATACTTGTTGAAACAATAAAAAAAAGGCCAAATACATTAATAAATCTTTAGATTACATCAGTAAATTTTATTTAAACACTCAATTATGGTCTATTTAGATGATTGTAATTGAGTATCTGAACACACAATAAAATATTTTTACAAGACACTTCCGACTCAAAATTTGGAAAAGCTTCTTTGCATGTTCTCAAGTGCACATTACGTAGATAAGTTAACTACTTAAAATATTTCACTTTCTTTAATTATACATATAGCTTCAATACGCCGTAACATATCAAACATGTTTCAATTGAGATTGATGTGTATAATTAACTTATCTACATAATGGGATTGAGATCACACACATAAAAAAATTTAAAATTTAAACCACAAGCTTCTAATAGAAACACATTATCATGTTTCAAATGGTCAATTATAACTAATCATTACTTAATTGTTTAAATAATATTTACTAATAGTAAATTTGAAGGGTTACGATACACACCGCTATAAAACACAAAAAAAAACTACAAAAGATAAAAAAAAAAAGTAAAAGAAAAAGAGGACTGCCTGAAATTAGAAAATTTAAAAATAATTGGTCAAAAGAACATAATCTTATAAATAGTTAGACATCATTACAAAATATTGAGTCACTAAATGAACGATACAAAAAATGAGACATTATTGTCCCCAGGCATAGCTGGATGGAAAAGGAGGGGAACTTAAAATCCAGATGGTGGTCAGCGGTGTGGGTTTGAACCCTGGTGGGAGCAATTTGCTCTCTTCTGGGGTATAACCTTGTAGGTGATACTCTGTTTTCAAACCTTAGTCATTCAGACACAATCCGCGATTTACTGATAGTAGTATTGAGAGATCGGGATTACTATCTCTAGAAATAGTCTGGCGTAAGTCAGAAAAATGAATATAAAAAAAAAGAGACATTATTTTACCGAGAGAAAAAAAAAGAGACTAAAAATTGAGTAGATGACAGTTGAAGATCTTGTCTTACTGACGAGAATCTTAAGACTTTGGGGGGACTAAACGAAAAAAAGGAGCTGGGAACGTGGCCTAGTGGCTGCCTCCCTGGCCAAGAGCGGAGCTAGGTGCTAGCGAAGGGTTCACCCGAACCTCATTCGACGAAAAATTATCTTTTATATAAAAGGTTATAATTATTTTTTATCAACAGATAGTAGATGTTGAATCTCCTTGGTTTCTTCGTTTGTATACTCCTTTATAATTTTTAATCTCCTTCGTGAAAATTCTGGCTCCGTCACCGCGCCGCCCCTAACCTCAAGTACTCTCCAAACTACTAATAAAGACGTTTTAATTTTAATTATTTTGTGCGTCTCAATTTATATGATGGTGTTTGACTGAACGTTGAATCTATGAAATAAAAAAAATTAATATTTATGTAGCTATAACTTATCACACTAAAATAAATAAATACTTTAAAATTCAATTATTACTAAATATAACTATAAATTATCACACTAAAATAAATAAATATTTAAAAATTTAATTATTACTAAATATATATAATGTCATTTTTTTTGTAATTGAAAAGAGAAGAATGTCAATAAACTGAGAGAATGAGTAGTTGATATCATTTATATGAAATTTTTACTTCTATTTCTAGGTTTCCATCAATTTGCCATATTGTAGATTTTGTGAGAACACTTCTATTTTGCTTTTACAAAAGAGAAGCCAAAACTTAAATTTTAATATAATTATATCAAGTGTTAGTATAACTGTTTCTTGAATTTAATTTTTGTATATATTTTTTATATAAATACAAAAAATTGAATTAAAATTAATATATTCGACCAACATGTAACCTTTGAGCTCCACTCCAATCTTTCAACTATTACAATGTCAAACGCCATCAACTATTATAATGTCACGCTTACGAATTTATGCATCTGAAAAATTACATGAAATCCCACAAATAATGTCATTTTTCCCACAAACAATGTCAATAATGAGAAAGTATTATTCGATGCTTATTTCATATTATACCTCATAAAATAATACACAAGCTCTATATGACTCAATACGAGTCGCCAATCAGACGATGCATTAGGTATATGCTGATGAATTATTTTTTCTTGTGCAATCAACAAAACACTGCATCACATAGTGAAATTCAACAGTCAGTTGTTGCTAGCAACAACAACAACAACATATCCAGTAAAATCCCACAACGTGAGGTCTGGGGAGGATAGAGTATACGCAGACCTTACCTCTATCTTAGTAGGTAGAACGGTTGTTTCCGAGAGACCATCGACTCAAGACAAGCAAAGCAGGAAAAACATTCAGACCTGGTCAAATTTTTAAAGCAGTATGAAAATACTGGTATCACACGCGCATACGCCATGATAGTGCATCCTGAAAAAGGAAGCAGTGACTAACGCAGGTAAATAAGATAGACAAAGTACACTAAAGAACACATAGCAGAAGAAATCAAACTACAGGGGATTATGACGCAATACTGCGCCTATCCGTATGATATGTTAGGCGGGCCTAGAGTAATAACACTACAACTACCAGTTTGTAAGCGTAAATAAGACTACGCTTGACTACCTACTACCCTTCTACCCTCATTCGTGTCCTCCACAACTCCCTATCTAAGGTCATGTCCTCAGTAAGTCGCGCCTGCTCCATATCCCGTCTAATCACCTCTCCCCAATATTTCTTCGACCTACCTCTACCCCTCCTGAACCCGTCCATAGCCAACCTCTCACACCTCCACACTGGGGAATTTGTGTCTCTCCTCTGCACATGCCCAAACCATCTCAACCTCGCTTCCCGCATCTTATCCTCCACCGAGGTCACTTTCACTCTGTCCCGAATATCATCATTTCTAATCCTATCCCTCCTTGTATGCCAACACATCCATCTCAGCATCCTCATCTCCGCCACTCTCATCTTTTAGATGTGCAACGTCTTGACTGACCAACACTCCGCCCCATACAATATAGTCGGTCTAACCACCACCGTATAAAACTTGCCTTTCATTTGTTGCTAGCAACCAGACAATATATTATTTAATGCGATATTTATGTTGAAATTAACTATGTTAATACACGAAATGATTCCTTACTATGTAATTGATTCAGCACACAAAAGTTATATAATTTGTGTTGTTGATGCAATAATAACAACAACATATCCAGTAAAATTTCACATAATTTGCATTGTTGATGAACACCTAATAATTTTGTGTAATTGATTTATCTATTTATGTATATTGCAATCCGACATGAAAAATATGAAAGTCAAGATCATCCCATGAATGAGAAAGCACATTTTCAGGAACGAACGGAAAGAAGGACAATAAAAACTAACTTAATGAAAAGCTTATTGGATAGACGAAGAGTTATTCGTATGCCTAACTTACACTATCCGACCTCGAAAGATAAAGCTAATGTCAACAAGTTTTAACGTCTTGTCATTCTGTTGAAATAATATCATGTTTTTCGCTGATAAGAATTGTGGTAAAGTATTAGATATTTATTTATTCTTAATCAAAGATTTTGAGTTTCAGCCTTCGTCTTTATTAATTAGGTAACGATTTATCTCTGATGTGAGATTTTTCTTTTTGAATCTAAATTTAGTCAAGTCACAATATAGACACCGAATACCCGGTAAGAAATTAAAAAAATTCATTCTTACACTGCGCATAATCTTTTAAATTCAACATTATATTTTCTTGGAGACTGATGATTAAAAAGTATATCCCCGCAGGCTCAAGTGAAGTACAAATTGACTCATGTGGGACTTTTGAACACATCATCTGTTGGAAATTTACTAATGTAGAATTAAGTATATCTCATTAATTTATGACTAGAACAATTGGGGCCCGCACGTCGGAAACGTCATTTCCACACACGTGAACACGTAGTGCCAAGTATCGCAAATTTCATTAGTGAAAGAGATATTGGTACGTATTTAATACGTTTGAGATATAGAATTATGGACAGTTATTGGTCAAATGACAATGTATTCCACTTTGGTAAAAGAAGGAAGAAGTGTAAGATGAAACGAGTCGGAAATCACCGCGGAGCCGCGACGCATCCCCATCAAAGCCGAGGTGCCGAAGCGCCGCGACGCTAATTGGGTGGCTAGTCACTGGAGCCGCAGCGCTAATTCACAGAGCCGCGGTGCTTCGGAGGCAGAGTGTTGCGACGGGTAGTTGGAAAGTTCTGACCTTTGGGCTGATTTTGGAGCATTGATTCTCCATTACTTGGCACATGAATTCAGCCATTATTTGGCTGAATGTAACCTCTCAATTAAGTGTCATTACATGGCTATTGAAGGCCATTAGTTGGCTAGTTGAGGGGTCTTCTCCTTACACTATAAATTGAGGCATTTGGCTCAATTGAAAACACTACACAACACTTAGAAAATACTCCAGAATTTTCTGAATTCATCTTCTTCCTCTCTAGCAAAGTTACTATACTCAAAGTTCTTCAAGAGTAACACTTGAAATTCATTTGCTCAATTGTTAAATTGTTGTTGTATCTTGGGAGACTATTACCCGATAACGTAAAAGGAGATATACTGGGCAATCTTGTCTTAAAGATAGAGTGCCATCACTCGACTCAATAAATCACACAAGCAGTTTGTTAAGTTCTTAATTTCCAATTTATTGTAATATTTAGTTTATCCTTTCTTACCATTGTAATAGTTACTTACTTCCCGTTACCTGCAACAATTGTATCCCAACAATTTTAAGACAAGATTTGTTGTAAGTACCTAGAAAGATGACTGGAAAAGAACAAATTGCTTCTGATTCTGCTGCTGCTACGACTCAAGGCAATCCTTCTGCCTTCCCCACTGCTCAAGGCACACCTAATGTCTTTCCGGTTGCTCAAGGCTCATCCAATGCCTTTACTGCTGCTCAATGGAACGTTGTCGTTCCTCCACCCATTGGATTCCACCATGAATGCCCTGAAAAGTTCATAGGCTCCAACTTCAAGAGATGGCAACAAAAGATGTTATTCTATCTGACTGTTATGGGAATGACTCATTTCTTAACAGAAGATCCTCGACAAGCTGGAGATGAAATGGACCATTCGCCTACTGAAATGGCTGAAGGGGGCCTAGGTATCCATGTCATTAATAGCATGAAGATAGTTCTTGATGCATGGAGTCATAGTGATTTCATGTGTAAGAACTATATATTGAATTGCTTGTTAGACCCTCTCTACACGGTGTAATGCACCGTAGGCACTGCCAAAGAGTTGTGGGAGAAACTGCAGAAGAAGTACAACCCACAAGATTTTACATCATCGTTGGGAAATTTCTGAAATTTCAAATGGTGGATAGTAAAACAGTGATGTCCCAAGTCCAGGAATTCCAAATGATTTTACATCACCTGGATTTGGAAGGTATGAAGCCAAATGAGCAGTCTTTTATTGCATCACTGATTGAAAAGTTACCTCATTCGTGGAATAAGTTTATGAGTTACTTAAAACTCAAGACAAAGGAAATGACCTTTGAAGAACTTATTATCCAACTCTAAATTCAAGAAGATAATAAGAAGGCCTTGCCTAGGGGTAAACAACCCGCTGAGTCAAAGGCAAATCTAGCTGAGGCCAAAGGGAACCTAAGCATGAAGCGCAAGTTCCAGAAAGACGGCAAGACCCAAGCAGCGGAGAAGTTCAAAGGAATCTGTCACCACTGTGGGAAACCTGGTCACATGATCAAGGACTGCCGCAAGCTCAAGACTGAGCAACAAAGGAAGGCCAAGGCTAAGGGCAAGACACAGGTTAACGTCGTCAAAGACAAATTTCTGGATGACATGATTGAGGTGTTCTCAGCGGTGGTACTAGAAGCAAACCTTGTTGAGAATCTCATGCAATGGTGGATGGACATAGGTGCTACAAGACACATCTGTTCCAATAGAGATGCCTTCTCCACTTATACACCGGTTACAAACAAGAAGCTATTCATGGGCAACAACGTTTCCTCTAACGTGTTGGGGGTAGAAAAGGTAGTCCTGAAGATGACTTCTGAAAAGGAGCTCACTCTGAAGGAGGTGATGCATGTTCCTGAGATTAGAAGAAATTTAATTTAAGGTCATTTATTAGTTAATGCTGGTTATAGGTTAGTATTTAAGTCCAATAATTTTGTAATCACTAAGAATGGAACGTTTGTGGGAAGAGGATTCGTCTGTGAAGGCCTCTTCAAAGTTAACGCCATGTCTGTATTACGTACAAGCAATAATATTGAAGTTTCTTCTTACTTGCTTGAGTCCTCTAATTTATGGCATTATAGATTAGGACATGTCAACTACAAGTCCATCCAAAGGTTGGTAAAGTTGGAGTTATTACCGTCTATCGACGTAAACCCTCAACATAAGTGTGAGGTGTGCGTATAGGCAAAACTCACAAATCTTCCTTTTCAATCCGTCGAAAGGAATACCGCTTCTCTAGAACTTATTCACATAGATATCTGTGATTTAAAGTTTGCTCAAACTAGGGGGAACAAGTACTTTGTGACATTCATTGATGATAGCACAAGGTATTGTTATCTTTACCTGTTGAAAAGTAAGGATGAAGCCTTTGAAGCGTTCCGACGTTACAAAGCAGAAGTTGAGAACTAACTAAGCATGCAGATTAAATCCATTTGTAGCGATAGAGGGGGAGAATATGTAGCGCCATTTGAGGAATATTATGCCAAATCGGGCATTGTTTATCAAACGACGGCTCTATACTCACCTCAGTCGAACGGTGTGGCAGAATGCAAGAACCGCGCATTGAAGGAAATGATGAATGCCTTGCTCATCAATTCTGGTCTTTCCCAAAATATGTGGGGAGAAGTCATCCTTATCGCTAATACGATTCTTGACAGTCCCACATAAGGGTAAGGAAAAAACTCCATATGAATCATGGAAGGGAAAAAAGCCCACCTATAAGTATTTAAAGGTGTGAGGTTATTTGGCAAATGTCGAAGTACCCAAGCCAAAGCAGGTCAAGATTGAGCCTAAGACTGTAGATTGCATTTTCATCAGATACGCAAATAACAGTAGTACTTATCGCTTCTTAGTGCATAAGTCAGATATTCCAAATAACCACGGGGGTACAATCATGGAATCAAGGAATGCTCAATTCTTTGAAGATACCTTTTCTAGAAAGGAAAAAGACATAACCTCTCGTAAACGAAGTTATGAACAAAGCTCTCAGGAATAGGGAGTCGTTGACTGCCCGGATCTAGATGGTTCAGATCTAGTGGACTTTGAAGTGGTTGAATATCCGGACTCTAGTGTTACAGATTCTCAGAGCTTGGAGACTCTAGAGATGGAACCAAGGCGAAGTAAAAGGGCCAGGAAGGATAAATCCTTCGGTCCTAACTTTGTAGCTTATATGGTTGATGATAAACCAAGGACAATTGCTAAAGCATTGTCAACTCCAGAGGCACCGCTATGGAAAGAAGCTATTAAGAGTGAAATAGACTCCATCCTGCATAACCATACTTGGGAGTTGGTTGATCTTCCTCCGGGAAATACCGTTGGGTTGTAAATGGATACTCAAACGAAAGTATAAAGCAGATGGGTCTATAGATAAGTATAAGGCCAGGTTGGTAGTCAAGGACTATCGGCAGAAAGAAGGCCTTGACTATTTTGACACGTACTCCCTGATGTCTCGGATAACATCCATACGGGTATTCATTGCGATCACAGCATTGTGTGACCTTGAGATACATCAAATGGATGTCAAGACATCCTTCCTAAATGGTGATTTAGAAGAAGAAATCTATATGGAACAACCCGAGGGGTATGTGGTTCTAGGACAAGAGAAAAAAGTCTGTCGGCTTGTCAAACCTCTGTACAGGCTGAAATAAGCCCCGAAGCAATGGCATAAAAAATTGATAGTACTCTATTATCGAAGGGTTTCGTCATTAATGAGTGTGACAAATGTGTCTACATGAAAGGTAACTATGACTCATTTGTCATGATATGCTTGTATGTAGATGACATGTTGATCACAATGAGCAGCCCTAGTTTGATTCTAGAGACAAAGAACATGTTGAAATAATGCTTCAACATGAAGGATATGGGTATCACAGATGTCATCTTAGGGATAAAGACCTCTAAGATGTCTGACAGACTGGTCTTATCTCAGTGTCACTACATCGAGGATGTGTTGAGAAAGTTTGAGATGTTTGACAGTTCGCCTATAAAGGCACCACTGGATAGAAATCAAAAGCTTGATAAAAATCATGGTGCACCTGTATGCCAGAGCAATATGCACAGGGTGATTGGTAGTTTGATGTACATAACAAACTGCACCCGACCTGATAATGTTTATGCAGTCAATAAGTTGGCTAGGTTTACCCGTAATCCGAGTAATGATCATTGGAAAAGCGTTGAATCGGGTACTACGATACCTGAAATACACGCTAACTTACGGGTTGCATTATCGAGATATCCAGCTGTACTAGAGGGGTACAATGATGAAAACTGGATATTTGATAGAGAGAAAAACCAAGTCCACCAGTGGGTATGTATTTACAATTGGTGGTAGGGCTGTGTCTTGGAAATCCTCTAAGCAAACTTGCATCGCACGATCCACGATGGAATTAGAGTTTATTGCTTTAGACAAAGCAGGAGAAGAAGCTGAGTGGCTCGACTTCTTAGAGGATGTTCCTTGTTGGGACAAACCCGTACCTTCTGTAATGATCCACTACGATAGTCAGTCGGCTCTAGGAAGGGCACGGAGTTCTATGTACAATGGCAAGTCTCGTCATATTCGACGAAGACATAAGACCGTTAGGCAGCTGATTACCACGGGTATAATATCCATTGATTACATAAAGTCAAAGGATAACATAGCGGACCCGCTGACAAATGTCTTACCCAAAGATCAAATATTCTGCCTGTCTAGAGGAATGAGCTTAAAACACAAGGTATAAGGACCAATACGGTGGTAACCCAACCTTCCTGACTAGAGATCCCACGAATTAGGTTCAATGGGAAAACTAAGTTGTAAAGGTTCAGTTGATCGCTTTGGTGGAAGCATGAGCTCTTCGGATAGTGATTTCTGTAAAGAAACACCAAATTCAAAGCCGTTCCCGCGATAGACTATAAGTGCTATCTGCAGTGTGTGTGAAGGTTAAGTTTCCAAAACCTTTAATGGTCCTCACCGGTTGAGGTTAGGTTTGGGGAAACTTTTAATGGTTCCTAACACTTGTAAAGTGGGGTATAGCATGATACCTTGTAGGAGACCACCTATTTAAGTGCGAGGACAGGCCGCCTCAAATGAACGCACTTAAGAATCCAAGAAGTGTCCACCGCCACAACGGACAAAACATTATGAAGAATTGAGTAAAGGAAGTTGTTATGTTGGTACCGTTGACTTGGCTTACACTAAACACTGACGGTTCAAGACATCACGTTCACCGCGTAGTAAATAAGTCCGATGGTATCAACTATGGAAGGTTCAAACCGTATGCTACGTATCCAGATGCAACATCGGTCCGCTGAAAGATTGCTGGAAAAGGCACCATGTGTGCGCGCCAAAATCTCTTTCAAAAGGGGATTGTTGGAAATTTACAAATGTGGAATTAAGTATATCCCATTAGTTTATGACTCAAACAATTGGGGCCCGCACGTCGGAAACGTCATTTCCACACATATGCACACGTAGTGTCAAGTATCGCAAATTTCATTAGTGAAAGAGATATTGGTACATATGTAATACGTTTGAGACATAGAATTATGGACAGTTATTGGCCAAATGACAATGTATTCCACTTTGGTAAAAGAAGGAAGAAGTGTAAGATGAAATGAGTCAGAAATGGCCGCGGAGCCGCGAATCAGCCCCGTCAGAGCCAAGGCACCGGAGCGTCGCGGTGCCTCCCAGGCAGCGTCGTGGCGCTAATTGGGTGGCCAATCATTAAATCTGCGATGCTAATTCACAGAGCCATGGCGTTTCGGAGGCAGAATGCTGCGACGGGAAGTTGGAAAGTTTTGACCTTTGGGCTGATTTTGGAGCATTGATTCTCCATTACTTGGCACATGAATTCAGCCATTATTTGGCTGAATGTAACCTCTCAATTAAGTGTCATTACATGGCTATTGAAGGTCATTAGTTGTCTAATTGATGGGTCTTCTCCTTATACTATAAATTGAGGCCTTTGGCTCAATTGAAAACACTACACAACACTTAGTAAATACTCCAGAATTTTCTAAATTCATCTTCTTCCTCTCTAGCAAAATTACTATACTCAAAGTTCTTCAAGAGTAACACTTGAGTTTCCTTTGCTCAATTGTTAAGTTGTTGTTGTATCTTGGGAGACTATTTCCCGACAACATAAAAGGAGATATACGGGGCAATCTTATCTTAAAGACAGAGTGACATCACTCGACTCAACAAATCACACAAGCAGTTTGTTAAGTTCTTGATTTCTAGTTTATTGTAATATTTAGTTTATCCTTTCTTACCATTGTAATAGTTACTTACTTTCCATTTCCTGCAACAATTGTATCCCAACAACATCCACATCCCATCGACTCTTTCACTTTTTAATTTTTTTTATTTTTCATTCGATGTTTTTCATTTTTAAACCCGAGTAAAATACGGATTCACGTTAGAAAAATATCCCATTAGAGGCAAACACTCTCTAACAAAGTAATTTCATACTCAAAGCTTAAATCAAAATATCTTATTAAAATAGAGTACTTACGTACTATTTCACTACAATCCTTGTCGGTAACTCGATGTCGCTCTCGATCATCCCCTAGCTCACCTCACGTACTCTAAATTATACAGTAACCTTTATATGTACTATGATAAATTAAACGTGTAAAATGATAATCAATCTTTTGAATTTTCTTTAGTTGATTCAATGTATATAAAATTAGAAAGAAGAAAAACAAAACAATAATGCAACTTGTTTCCGACCGTACTAATGTAGCAAGCTAGTTTCTTCAAGGTAATAATGAAGTTAAAAAGAGGACGAAAATAATAAACATACTCGAGAACGCAATAATTTTGAACCCCTCAAGGGCCCTAACGTTTGAAACATTTAAATTTGTTGTGAATCATTTAAGTTTGATGTAAAATGTGCATGCAAAATAATTTACATTTGTTGTTGAAGGATGGAATAATTTCCCTTGGGGATTCCTTTCATTATTCACAATATATATAGCTGTACAAGGTTGATTCCTAATATGGTACGAATCCTAACTTACCTTACAAAGGTTGATTCCTAATACAGTTAGAATCCTAAGTTACCTTAATTATACATCTACCATTATTACAAAATATACGGAGAATATTCTGAGAATATTCGCTAATACTCCCCCTCAGACGGAGCGGGAGGAGGCCGAATGCTAAGGCTGGATCGGAAATCGGTGAAGAGCTGTCACGGTAGTCCCTTTGTGAAAATGTCTGCATACTGATAAGAGGAAGGCACGTGTAAAATTTTGACCTGACCACGGGCAACCTTCTCTCGCACAAAGTGGATATCCATCTCAATATGCTTAGTCCGCCGATGTTGGACCGGATTATGAGACATATAGATAGCGAGATATGTTGTCACAATAGACTATAGACGCCTTGCGCAATGGACACTGGAGCTCCAAAAGAAGATTTCGGAGCCAACAGATCTCAGCGACAACATTAGCAACTCCGCGATATTCTGCTTCAGCACTCGAACGGGATAGCGTGGCCTGCCGCTTGGCGGACCATGAGATAAGATTATCCTCTAGAAATACACAAGCACGAGGTGGAGCGACGTGTGTCGGGGTATCCCGCCCAATCTGCATCCGTGTAGGCTAGCAACTTGGTTGGGGCGAGGGTGTATAGATGTAAACCAAAGTCTAGTGTGCCCTTAACATATCCGATAATACGTTTGAGGGCGGCAAAATGGGACTCTCGGGGTCGTGCATGAACGACACACCGCTGAACGGCATATGCAATATCGGGCCTAGTGAATGTAAGATATCGAAGAGCACCTGCTAGACTCCGATATAGAGTGGGATCGAAAACTAGCGCACCGTCATTAGCACTAAGCTTGGATTTTGAGTCCACCGGAGTTGGCATAATTTTACAATTTGCTATCTTGGCCCCGTACACTATCTCTTCGCATACTTACGCCGACACAGGAACATAGTGGTCACGCGATCTTGTCACCGATATACCCAAAAAATAACTTAGCTTGCCCAAGTCGGTCATAGCAAATTCGGTTTTGAGTAGAGCAATGATTTCATTCTTCAACCCGTCGATGAGGCGGTAAAGAACAATGTCATCGACATATAATAGCAAATATGCAAAGGTCTTTTGCTACCTCGGTGAAGCGTGAAGAGAGATGTATCACACCTGCTACATACAAAACCAATCTGCGAAGATACACGCGAACCGATCATACCAAGCGCGGGGTGCTGTTTCAATCCATACAATGATTTCCCGAGATGACACACAAATCGCGAGTCTGCTTGGGATGAACAAAGCCGGGAGGATGATGCATGTACACGCCTCTTTCAAATCCCTATGAAGAAACGCATTCTTGACATCAAGCTGATGAATCGGCCAATGCATGCCCATAGCAATACTGAGAATAGTCCGAATAGTGGCCGGTTTAACAACCGGACTGAATGTCTCACCACAATCAATACCCTCCTGCTGATTAGTGTCATTGGCAACTAGTCTTGCCTTATACCTCTCTAAGTCACCACTGTCTTTGAACTTGTGACGAAATAGCCACATACACCGGATAACATTCACACCAGCTGGTCTAGGTACCAACTCCCAAGTGTTCTGCTTGGTTAAAGCGTTAAATTCCTCGCACATGGCCGCATTCCAATTTGGGTCCAGTTTTCCTAGTTTTAGATTTTTTGGAATGGGTGATAAGGTTTGTGTGGAGAGATTGAATTGAACCTTGGGTTTGAAGATCCCGTGTTGTGCACGAGTCTCCATGCGATGTGAGGGCAGTGGTGGTGGGTCGGGGGCCGCGAGAGGTTCTTTGGTCCACCGTTCTCGGACCGGTGGGCGCGATGTCGGCCGCCGGTGGCGCGGTGACTCGACCGGGGCATAGGGGGTGAGCGAGGGGGGCCGGTGGTGGGGTGGTGACGGACGGTGGGACCGTCGGAATAGTGGGCTGCTTGTTGGTATAGATTTTGGATGACCGGGGACGACTTGGTTCATCGAGAAAGATGTAATCGGTGGTCCGAAATTTCGGAGATTTGAAAAAGGAAAGGTTGTCTCGTCAAAGGTGACGTGACGGGAGACGATGATTTTGCGAGTAGCAATGTCATAGCACAAGTAGCCCCGATGATTAGGAGATAGACCAAGGAAGACACATGGAAGAGTGTGAGGGGCAAGTTTGTGGGGTGCAGTGGAGGCTATGTTGGGGTAGCATAAGCATCCAAAAATACGTAGGTGATCATATGATGGCCGCTACGGTATAAGATTTCTGTAGGAGTTTTGTTTTGGAGTGTGCTAGTTGGTAAAATATTTAGAAGGGATTCTACCATTTTGACAAAGATAGACCCAAAAAGGCGGTGGTAGGCGGGCATGAAACGAAGTGTGCGGACCATGTTATTGATGGTACGTATAATTCTTTCAGCCTTTCCGTTTTGGGAAGAAGTATAGGGACAAGAAAAATGGAAAACCATGCCTTGTTTAGAACAGAAATTGTGAAATGCCAAGTTATTAAATTCACGTCCATTATCACATTGGAATGATTTAATAGGTTTTTCAAATTGTGTCTTTATGAATTTTTGAAACTCGATGAATTTTGCAAAAACTTCAGATTTGAATTTCAGTGGGTAAATCCAGAAAAAATGTGAAAAATCATCCAAGAATACTAGATAGAATTTATGACCCAAAGAGCTAGCAATCGGAGATGTCCACAAATCAAGCATGAACAATATCAAATGGAGAAAAAGTAACACTGTTTGATGACATAAAGGGAAGACGAGTATGTTTGCCTAGTGGACAAGAAAAACAGTGTTGGGCAATTTTTCCATTATTACATTGAATACGCTTAAAAGTCCTAAGAAAAGTAAAAATTGGGTCTCCGGGGTGTCCGAGTCTGTTGTGCCAAGTTGAGGAAGAGATCGCCGCAAGGGATAGAGGTGCTTGCGGTCTGTCAGCGGAAGATTGAGTGAATGGGTAGAGATCTCCCACACTATTGCAGCGTGTAAGAATTTTCCCCGTATTGAGTTCCTTCACGAAAAGCCAAAAGGGTCAAATTCGACGGACACGAATTATTGCTAGTGAATTTTCTAACGAGAGATTAAGTTTTTAATGATGTTAGGTGTGTATAGGACGTGGTTTAGGGAGAAAGGTGGGTGTGGATGTTTGGTGTGTGTGTTACCGTAACCTTCAATTGGAATGCGATGACCATTGCCGACGGTAATAAATTGAGGACACTTTAGCCGATGTAGTTGAGATATGTTACCCGACGACCGGGTGAGGTGAGATGTGGCTCCGTGTCCATGTACCAAATTTCGTCGGGGCATTGAAGGTTCACGGTGGTGTATGCCTGGCCCAAATCGGTCGGGACCAGGTTTGTTGGGGCGCTGCTGCAGTGCTCTGCAGTACCGCTGCTCGCTTCTTTGGATTGCGGTGCAGTGCCGTAGGCGCTTCTTGTTGGACTTGCCATCGAGTGGGCTGTTGCTTTCTTTGCTGCGGTGGGCTCGCTCGGTGGGCGGGGCATGGCCCAAGAGGCCGATCGACCAAGGCTGCTGGAACCGGCCCCTACGGTCGGGTACGGGCATGCGGCGAGGCCCGGTTCGCCGGTTGGGCCACCGCCGCAGTGCTTCTTGATGCTTGTCCGGTGGTTGGGCTTCTGTCCGATCCACCGGGTGCGTTGGCCCTTTCCGCCGCCCTTGCCTTTGTTGTTGCGACCTCTGCCGCCACGACCTCCGCCACTCTATTTCTGCTTTATTCTTCTTCTTCTTTGGAACCGCCGGTTCTTCTTTGGTCGCAGTGTTGCCATCCCGTCAACGCTAACGCCTTTTGATTATGTTCCTCTTGTTTAGCACGTCTAGTTTCTTCCAACAATAGTTGTGAACGTGCCTTGTTGAAACTTGGGAGAGGGTCGGCTTGTTGAATCATTGTTGCGAGTGTGTCATATTCACCTTTTGGTAAACCCGCAACAAGTTGAAGCACCATCTTGGTTTACGAAACAAAGTCCCGACGTTGGATAGTTGATCGGTTATGAGTTTCGATTGCTTACAATATTCGGACATGTTGTTAAAATTCTCGAGGCGGGTATTATTCAATTGCTCTTCCAAATATACGGCCCGAGTATTTTTATTGTCCTGAAAGATTTCTTCTAGCCAGACCCAAAGTTCACGTGCCGTAGCACTGTTTTCATGATAGTGCACAACAGGTCTTTGGAGATGGTGCCGTAGATCCATTGTTTGACGATGGCGTCAAGACGACGCCGTATTGAGTCCGTAACATCGGTGGGACGAGGAGCGATTCGTCAATATGATCGAGCACGTTGTATGCACATGCATGAATGTAGAATAGTTCCATCCACATGGAATATTGACAGTCTTCTTGGTCAAGAATTATAGGGATAAAATTTTTGATGTTGTTAACGGCAAATGCCGGATGAAAAGAAGATACTGAATGTTGAGAGGGGTTGTCAATTGTGCCAGTGGATGAACCGGAATTTGGGGGGGAAGACATGGTTGCCGCCTGCCCAGGGAAGGGAATTTTCTGGTTTGGCTGAGAAAGAGAGGAAGAAAGCAGAAATTTTTTATTTTTTTTCAGAAAAAAAATTGCTAATTTCGGCCAAGAATAAGGAAGAGGAGGGATTTAGGTTTTAGGCTTTGATACCATGAAAGATGGAATAATTTCCCTTGTGGATTCCTTTCATTATTCACAATATATATAGCTGTACAAGGTTGATTCCTAATATGGTACGAATCCTAACTTACCTTACAAAGGTTGATTCCTAATATAGTTAGAATCCTAAGTTACCTTAATTATACATCTACCATTATTACAAAATATACGGAGAATATTCTGAGAATATTCGCTAATAATACAGTTAGAATCCTAAGTTACCTTAATTATACATCTACCATTATTACAAAATATACGGAGAATATTCTGAGAATATTCGCTAATAGTTGTGACTTGAAAATGTTTTTGTTTAACTAAACGTGTAGTCCAGATTGGAATTATAAAAAAGTCGTTGTATTTCGTGTTTGCTTTATTTATTTTTTTACATTTTATGAGTGTTTGGATTTATTTTGTGTTGTTGGATCATGTGAATTTTTATTATTAACAAATAATATGTACTTGTACTGAGTTGAAAATCAAATTGATTTATTTAAAATATATTATTTTTGGGTCGAAGATGCGCATGTATGAGTAGAAGTATTTTTGGAAATTTTTAGTTGGAAACATTATCCGGTCATAAATTATTTTTCTGGTTCGTAATTAATTAGACTTTAGGGATTTAACTTAAGGAAAGCGGCGTACGTTTATGGTAAGATTGAAGTCAAAATTTTATTTCTTTATGTAGAAGATCTTCAACAATTCGTTTATTTATTTACTTTGGACGTCTTATGTTACTAATAACATGATTTTGTGACTTATATATACCTCAGGGTAAAAACTATCACGACCCCTCTTCAAGAATCGTGGTGGCACCTATACATTCCCGTCGGTAGGCGAACCACCTCATGTATAATCAGAACAATATGAAATAAATGCGGAAATATGATCAAAACATCAAACAACCCCCAAAATTTGGTATGTGATACAAGAGCGCTAATGCGGAGTACAAGTCTGAATGAAAGCAACATAAGCCAAAACTGAATAACAAAATCAAAATATCTAACTACGACTTTCGAATCCAAGTGTAAAGACAGAGTAAGAGAATAAGCATCCAAGGCATGCCGGAAGAAGCACCCTCACCCTGGAACGTCGAAATCCACCTGTCCGGACTCGCAATCGAGCTCGCAAACTAGTAGAGGGACCTGTATCTGCATCAGAAAAGATGAAGCAAGTGTAGCATGAGTACACAACGTACCTCCGTAGACATTATAGGCCGACAACGACGGAAGATACGTAACAGAGATAAATATCAAGTTGACACCAGATAAGCCTATACTAGACAGTTCAATAGCCCATATAAGTCACGTTGTACACATATCAGTTTAATGACCATCAAGTCACATTGTTCACATAAGGTTCTAATCATAATCAAGTATAATCAATCCATTCACATATACAAGGACCATATTATCATAGTACCCACCAACTATTAGTCTATTATCCAAGTCATATTCAAGCTTAACCCCATTTACTCAACCTTAACACATCAATAAACAAGTTGACACTTAGATCAAAACAACCCCTTTAGAACGCCTTTCCAGAGCATTACACTTAAACTAACCATGATGACATTAACTCTTTTATACTTCTTAGCCTTAGAATTAGTTAAATCTCTATATTGTTATAGTCTGACACATATAGATCATTCAACACCTACTTTTCCAATAGCAACACTTAGTATAGGCTCCTTACTAGACTCAATACCTATTCACACGGTCAATTACTAGACAACACACACTGCACATATTTTCCCTAGATCTAGACCATAATCCTGACATATTGACACTTTTGACCACAGTAGCAGTGGACATCAAGACTTAGACTTACAAATTATACCTATAAAATTCATACATAAGAAATCAAGCCACACATGGCACCAAATTCAATATTTATCCAAAAGTTCACAGATCCAGGTATCCATGTATCCACAGAGACAAGCCCAATTATGGAAATCAATCTGATTCAATAACATCAATCCAATTATCTAGATAAAGCAGGGTTTCACCCAAGTTCCAATAATCAACCATAATTAATTAATGAAATGGCATATATAGATGTATGTATGATATGAATGAAAATTTAAATGCCAGGTACCTTTCCATCAATCGGTATACACACTTTACAGGGGTTTGATGTATAAAAGTAATCCATGGGGGACCCGCGAAGTCCATATACCCCTCCGCTCCAAAATAACTCATCGGATCATGGAGCCTAGCTCTTGGCTATAATAATATCATGTTGCAGGCGTGCAACTCCTATCTCCGAGTATCATCATATCCGTTGTGGCGTGCAACTCGAGTCATCCATAATATTATCAGCATCTCAATGTTGCCAATAATCTCATAAGTACCTTGCATTTTCGGTCTCTTGGACCCACAATATTTTCATACCACCCTCATATCAATATCATCAGAACCATGAGTGTATGAATGCAAATGATAATACAAGGCAAGAAGTCAGAATGCATGAGATGCAACCAAGTATAGGAGATGAATAACACATGCTTTCATAATTCAACAACAAATAATCCAAGTAAAATAAGGATATCATATCAAAGCATGTATGATGAATAAACACAACAATATCAAATATGCCGATGAGCCCACATAATGGCGACAAGCCCACAAAACAACAGTCGAAATCAGCTTAAGGCTGATTACCCAAATTACCCATCAACACAGTTCAACATCGGTACCCACTAGACCGTTCATCACAACTGTTTGAGTGGGACCCAAACACGTCCAATACCCCTTAACATTTATAACTATTATATACTTCTATAGGAGTCTCGAAAAACTAAATTGTAACCTACCTCAAAGTCGAGCAGGAGCTAGGAAGTCCTAATCCACAAGTCCTTCTGAGCGAATATCGGACAGTCGTAGCTCAAACAAGCGCATGAAGTTCTTATGTTACCACACACATTCAATCAACACATAAGGACCAATTCTACATTACACATGATTCTAATGATACCAAACATGTCTTCAAAGGAACTCGGAGTCAAAAGTAAATCTAAAACCTCGTCCCAAACTCAAGGGTCAAAATGGTAATTTTATTGAGAAATTGAGTTCAATATTATCAAAATAGTGTTCTACAGGTTCATACGAATCCAACAACGCCCATATTGCTATACTTTAGTCCGAAACCCAAAAAGTGACCCTGGAGACACAAGGGCAAAATCAGAAATTTAAGTTAGAAACATGTACCCATAATCTAAATAGTCATAATCCAAAGTTGCATGAAATTCTAACTCCAATTGAGAATCCAATTTTATGACTTTGTGAAAACCTTTTTTGTATCAAAACCCATAAATCCAATTTTATGACTTTGTCAAAACCCTTTTTGTATACACACTTTACAGGGTTTGACATATAAACTTAATCCATGGGCGATCCGCGAAGTCCATATACCCCTCCGCTCTGAAATAACTCATCTGATCACGGAGCCCAACTTTGGCTGTAATAATATCATGTTGTAGGTGTGCAACTCCTATCTTCGCGTATCATCATATCTGTTGTGGCATGCAACCCGAGTCATCCATAATATTATCAGCATCTCAATGTTGCCAATAATCTCATAAGTATCTTGCCTTTCCGATCTATTGGACCCACAATATTTTTATACCACCCTCATATCAATATCATCAGAACCATGAGTGTATGAATGCAAATAAAAATACAAGGCAAGAAATCAAAATGCATGAGATGCAACCAAGTATAGAAGATGAATAACACATGCTTATAGAATTCAACAAGAAGTAATCCAAGTAAAATCAAGATATCATATCAAAGCATGTGTAATGAATAAACACAACAATATCAAATATGGCGACGAGCCCACATAATGGCGACAAGTCTACATAACAACAGTCGGAATCAGCTTAAGGTTGATTCCCCAAATCACCCATCAATACAATTCAACACCGGTACTCACTCAACCGTTCATCACAACCATTTGAGTGGGACCCCAAAATATGCTCAATATCCCTCAATATTTATAACTACTACATACTTCTATCGGAGTCTCGAAAAACTAAATCGTAGCCTACCTCAAAGCCGAGCAGGAGCCACAAACTCTTAATCCACAAGTTCTCTCGAGCGAATATTGGACGATCGTAGATCAAACAAGCACATGAAGTTCCTATGTTACCACACACATTCAATCAACACATAAGGACCAATTCTACATTATATATGATTATAATGATACCAAACATGTCTTGTAAAGAACTCGGGGTCAAAAGTAAATCTAAAACCTCGTCACATACCCCAAGGGTCAAAATGGTAATTTTATTGAGAACACAAGTTCAATATTATCAAAATAGTGTTCTACGAGTTCATACGAATCTAACAACACCCATATTGCTATACTTTAGTCCGAAACCCAAAAAGTGACCCTGGGTCCACAAGGGCAAAATCAGAAATTTAAGTGAGAAACATGTTACCACTACAACAAATAGCTTCAAAAAGGGCGACTAACTAATGCAAAAAAGGGCTATTATATAATGCCGTTGTTGTTAGGACCAGAAAGGGAAACATAAAGTCGTCTTTTTTAATTTCACCAACTAGGGCGAGTATAATCTTTTGCCGTGGTTGAAAATCCAAAGAGGGCGACACATAAAGTCGCCATTTTTTAATTTCACCAACTAGGCAAGTATAATATTTCACCGTGGTTGAAAACCCAAAGAGGGCGACATCTTTTCATTCGCCCTCCTTGAGTCCCACAAAATATTGCGACTTGGCCCAACGAATCATTAAAATGGGTAAAACTCTTTTTTCACTTAGATGAACGGTTTTCCCTTGGCGAAACCCTAGCAGTCAACGGAGCAAAAATCAAAGTTTTGAGTTTGAACTAGGGATCCGACTTGAATTGAAATCCTCGTTCGTAATTCTCAAATTTTGGAGTTAGTTTTAAGCATTTTACCTTTTTCTTGTGTGTGGCTGAGGATTTGTGGAGCTCAAAGGATCTCCAATTCCATCTTCTCGGCCAGACTGCACCAAAAAAATGTACTTCTATTTCCACTCTTTTAATTTCTGTATTATATGTGTTTATGCGAGCTTATGTGTTCATGTTTTATTTAGTTTAATTCTAGTTAGATTAGAATTAAAATAGGGTTGTATAGAAAAAGGCAAGAGCTTATGTTTTGAAATGGGTTTGTATAGAAAAGAGAACGGAAATTTATCTTGCATTTCTCATTGGCACTTGTTTTAACCGAGGTTGTTTTGGCCTAATTTGAGTTTCTTTGTTTTTGTTAGAATCATGATTTTGCATCCCTTAGCTTACGAATCATTGTAGTTTTGGGATTGCGACCCATTTTACGTAGTTGAAATATGTTTGTATAGAATAAGAAAATGGAATTTTCTATTGAATTTCTCATGGGTACTCGTTTTACTTGAAATATGTTTTGTCTTAATTTGTTTTTTTGTTGCTAATTTGGGTTTCTTTGTTTGTGTTAGCAATCATGATTTTGCATACCTCATCTATAGTAGCTTATGAATTAATGTGATTTTGGGATTGAGACCTTGTTGTAATTGTTGTTGAAATGTATCTTTGTAATGGTGGATGTTATGGGATTAACTTGGTTGAAATGAGTTTGTATAGACCATAGAATAAGAGAATGGAAATGCTCTCTCGCATTTCTCATTGGTATTTGTTGTTGAAATGTATCTTTGTAATGGTGGATGTTATGGTACTCACTGCTCATTCTTAATATTCTTACAATTGTTCCTTCGCCATAAATATAAAGACAAGAAAATTTATTTAGCATTGGCGTGAAATAGGCTTGAATAGAATGAAATGAGTATATAAGATTTATACAATTAATGCAAAATTAGTTTGGGATTAGTGCATAGTTGTTTGATTGATTTGTATGTTTATTGAAATGCGACAGTTCAAATAGAGCGGTTTGGATACATAAAATATGTTTAATATTAAGATACATCTTAATATTAAAATGCGGTACTTAGATATTCCCTTTTCATATTTGATTGTTGCTGGAAACAAAGTGCAGACATTTTTTTTGGAAGTCATTGTAATGGAAGTCGAAGTGTAGAACTTTTTTTGGAGTTTCAGTGGCTGTTCTTTTTTTTATGATAAAGCCACATATTTTGAGGTTGTCATAAATAGAACAGATTGTGATAATTTTATTAAAAAATTGAATTATCAATGACATTAATGTTTTAATATCAATATTATCTTTTTTGTAAATATTTTTATTGGTGATAGAAAAGATACGGAAAATTGACGATATATTGCATTGTATTGGAATAAGAAGGGCGATTATATGATCAAGTAAGGAGATCAAGTTTCCCTAGTTGATTATCTACCAGGGCAATTGGAATTTCCATTTTAGAGTAATTCAAGAAAAAAGGCGAGTTTAGTTGCCCTATTTGAACCATATCAAATAAGGCGAGTTAAGTTACCCTATTTGGTCCAGCTCAAAAAAAGGCGATCACAATTTCCCTTTTTGAACCACATCAAATAAGGCGGGTGAGGTCGCCCTATTTGGTCCTTATCAAAGGTGATGACATAAGAAATCGCCCTCCTTGATCTAAGACAACTGACATAATGCGGCGGAGTGAAGGGTGACTTAAAATCGCCCCCTTTGATCTAAGAGGGTGATTTTCCACCCAAAGAGGGCCGACTTTGCTCGCCCTTTCAGAAGCTATTTGTTGTAGTGTACCCATAATCTAAATAGTCATAATTCAAAGTTTCATAGAATTCTAACCCCAATTGAGCCTCCAATTTTATGACTTTGTCGAAACCCTTTTTGTGTCAAAACCCATAAATCGATTATTTGCAAAATCTGGATTGAAATCCAAATTTATGTTAGAAATAGTTTACTCAAGATTTAAACAAGCCAAAAACCTAGAATTTACTCAAATTTAACCATAGTTAATTGAAGAAAACTCAAATTTCAACGTAGGGTTCAAAACTCCCAATTTTCCCAACCAAACATGGATAAAATCGATAACCAATGGAAACAATATTAAAGAAATATTAAAATAAAGGTTGGATACTTACCCCCTAGTTGAGACGAGAACAATGTCGCGAAAATCACCTCAATCGGAACTCTAAAACTCAAGTTATGTGTAAAATACTAAATGGACGCAGTCTAATTTTTAATACTCAATCATTTCCGCCCCGGCGGACATTAGAAACCAACAATCATTTCCGAAACTAAAATGGGCATAACACCCTCATACGGTGTCGGAATTCGACGATTCAAGTTGTTATAGATCACAAATTTCCATACGCATCTATTCCAATAATCAAAACTCAATTTTAACATCAAATGAATATAAGGGTATATTGAAGCGTCGAAGGCGAGAGACTTATGCCAACGACTCAAACACCTAAACTTGATCAAATGAAGTCCCAATCCAATTTCGAAAGTTCCTACAAGTCACAAATGATCAGACGAAGCTGCTCAAACTCTCAAAATACCTAAATGGATCCATCTTGACCCGATGTTGACCGTGGTCAACTCAAAAGCTAGTTTCTCAACTAACCACATTAATCACATCTGACTCTCTCAGGAACCGAATCAACAACTCGACTAAGTCATAAATCACGTTCCGTAGCTAATGAAATTGACAAAACTTTGAAAAAGACGCATTTTCCCCGATGTTGACTTTGGTCAAACTTCTTCATTTCCTAACTTAAGAATTTTTAAAATATCCTTTTCTTTATCCAAAACTCCTTCGAAACTCTCGAGAATTGCTCCACCCATCCCCGCAAGTCGAATACACTCTAACGATGATAGGGGAAGGGCCAACAGGGATAAAGGGGTAAAACACCTAAACGACCAAATGGATCGTTACATCAGATATCAATTAAACAAATGTTCATCCTCGAACGAGCAAACCGGAGGGTCGCGATGGACACCCGGATCCCACCCGCCAGGTACCGCCATTAGTATATTTAACATCTAATCGTAATTCATTAAGCACTAAGACGAAAGAAAATTATGAAATCATGTAACCATCTTATATATACACATACCTATACCAAGGCCACACATGACAACTAACCACAGGACACCTGTCTATAAGCCTCTAAGAATAACATCATCAAAGGTCGGGACAGGGCCCCGCCATACCTATATATACAAGCAAAAATGTACCGTACCAAAATTAGACCAACACTCCGAATAAGGAGAGTGCTCCAAAAATCCGATGGATCCACAATCAACTAACGTGAACCGTCACCTTGCCTATGTGAACTTGCGGGCATGAAATGCAGCGTCCCCCTACAAAAGGGACGTTAGTATGACTGATGTACTGAGTATGTCAGGCATGAACAATAGCATAACAGGAATATACCAATAACTGAAACAGAAACAACTAACCAACAATAAATGCCTCTGAGAGCCCTGATACATATGCCTAAATGTTATGTACAATGCAGTATACATATACATCAGCCTCTTCGGGCATTTTCCTTACCATAATAGCCTCTGTGGGCATCATTTCATGTCGGCCTCTGTGGGCACCATACCATGTAATGATTAATGAATGTATGCATAATACAAATGCGGTATACTAATGTCCACACAGGAATCCTCCCATAATCGCCTCTGTGGGCATCAGGTTATATCGCCACACAAGGGCATCACATCATCACATCATATTGGCCTCTTCGGGCTCTTTTGTGATAGTCTGTATCAGCTACAGGTGGTGTGCGTATATAACGCCTTTCCCTTTTCCCATTCCCCGTACATATATATATATATATATATATATATATATATATATATATATATATATATATATATATTTACCATATAGTAGTGTGCATAGCACAAGTGGTCCAGGGTAATATATGAATGCAATGCAAATAAAAATGCATGAATGATAACACAATATTCCAAACTCAACGGCTGACATAATACCTTTATACATTCGGCTAACATTGAAAAAATCAACATCTTTTCCGTATGCCTCAGTAAGGACTTAGAAACATATTTAGATATGCTTTTAGCATAGGAATCAATAACATGAATATTCTTAACTACTAGGAGCAGAATAAATTATGAAGCAATATTACGGTTATATTTCGTTACATGGAACATGCCAAAAGAAAGAAATAATTTGTCTTAACATACCTCGTTTCACTAAACTGGAAGAAATATATTGTTGCTACACTTACACAATTTTTCTTACTCAAATTCCTAATACTAACGTGAATTACTTCTAAATGAAATAATTGCTGAAGTCTCATTTCTTTATCATAACCAACTGCTCCTTAAATGAAATGTTCTCCAAAATGAAGTTACACGTTGCTGAATCATTCTTTGTCTTCAATGAATTCTTCACACCAAATTATAAATATAATCCCCCTAATCATGAAACCCAATTGATTCCCATAATGGTGTCTCCCACAGGCCTATTTATTGGCGGTGGGAGCATTGGTGGTCGACACATACCCATTAACATGCATGGTCCGTATAATTTATCAATCACACACATAATTAATTTCGTGATCCCAATTCACTTAAATCTTGATAACTTAGAAGATCTTCATATACTAAATGTCATCATTTGTAATATGACACTAGTCCATAATCTCTTTATGCACACACCAAATTTATTCTCGATCCCCGTCGTCACACTTCTTACGTCCAAAATTATTTCGGGGTTTAATCCTTTTTATATACTAATCTCTTTATTAGCATACGTAAATATAACATAAATTTTCCCAACGCTCGGGTCTATTTACAAACGCTTAGCGATTTTCCATACGCCTAGCGGTTCAAACCGTGACCCAAAAGTACGGGATGTTACATCCTTCCCCCTTTAGAAACATTCGTCCTCGAATGTTGGGGTGACATATCTGATCCTTGTCGCATAACCAGCGAATACAACTACCTTCATACATGACTACATCAGACTTCTCATACTCCCTTCCTGAACACCCGAGAATCGCCACCTTTGACCGAAGAGTTCCTTCTGCCCCTCCTCCACCATTGATCCTTACGCCATTCTAGAATAATCATACCTTTGTGAGACCTATATAACTATAACCTCATTTACCTTTATCCTTCTTGTTGCAATTCTTCATTCTATTTGTCACTAAGCGGAAAACATTTCTGCCTTGATACTTAATCATATCATTCCATTAACTATTTTCATATTCCTTATCACCACCGTATGTACACTCAATCCAACTTCAATCTCCCTGCTAATCATAATCCTTCTGGAAGAAGGTACTTCTGTAATCGTAAATATGATAAGGTCTACAAAGAAAAATCCTTACAACCTCCTGTGTTCCGATGCTTAGTACTTCATTTAACTTACTAAACATTTCGCTTTCTAGGCTTGCATCATCTCTTCCATCTTCTGTATATGGGTGAGACAACTCCTCACAATCTCGAATTTTAACAATAATACTGCCCCTTCTGGCGTATCAACCGTCTTGGTAAAAATCGCTCATTTACTGGCTACGAGAATAAACTAACCGAAGTCTTTTTTGGTAATCATCATTACTGAAGCGATATAAGGTGCGAGTCAAACTCGAATTCCTAAGACTCAGCTCTACTGCATGATTTATGAGATGAAAGAATATAAAACATCCCTAAATGTCAGGCAGCCTCTTGTTTATAAGTATGGTGCACAACATACCCATAAACAAGATTCTAATAGACACGACTTGTAGACTCCCTAGGACAGACATGCTCAGATACCAAGCTTGTCACGACCCAAACCGGAGGGCCACGACGGGCACCCGAATCCCACCCGCCGGGTACCGCCATTCATATATTTAACATCTAATCGTAATTCATTACGGACTAAGCCGAAAGAAAATTATGAAAATCAAGTAACCATCTTATATATACACGTACCCATACCAAGGCCGACAAAGCCACACATGACAACTAACCACATGACACATGTCTACAAGCCTCTAAGAGTAACAACATCAAAGGTCGGGACAGGGCCCCGCCATACCCATATATACAAGAAAAAATGTACCGTACCAAAATTAGACCAATACTCCGAAAAAGGAGAGTGCTTCAAAAATCCGTTGGATCCGCAATCAACTAACGTGAACCGTCACCTTGCCTATGTGAACCTGTGGGCGTGGAATGCAGCGTCCCCAGACAAAAGGGATGTCAGTACGACTGATGTAACTGAGTTTGTCAGGCATGAACAATAGCATAATGAATATACCAATAACTGAAACTGAAACAACTAACCAACAATAAATGCCTCTGAGGGCCCTGATACATATGCCTAAATGTTATGCACAATGCAGTATATATATACATCAGCCTCTTCGGGCATCTTCCTTACCATAACAACCTCTGTGGGCATCATTTCATATCGGCCTCTATGGCCACCATACCATGTAATGATTAATGAATGTATGCATAATGCAAATGCGGTATACTAATGTCCACACATGAATCCTCCCATAACCGCCTCTGTGGGCATCAGATTATATCTCCACACAAGGGCATCACATCATTACATCATATTGGCCTCTTCGGGCTCTTTCGTGATAGTATGTACCAGCTACAGGTGGTGTGCATATATAACGCCTTTCCCTTTTTCCATTCCCCGTACATATATATATATATATATATATATATATATATATATATATATATATATATATATATATTTACCATATAGTAGTGTGCATAGCACAAGTGGTCCAGGGTAATATATGAATGCAATGCAAATAAAAATGCATGAATGATAACACAATATTTCAATCTCAACGGCTGACATAATACCGTTATACCTTCGGCTAACATTGGAAAAATCAACATAGTTTCTGTATGCCTCAGTAAGGACTTAGAAACATATTTAGACATGCTTTTAGCATAGGAATCAATAACATGAATATTCGTAACTACTAGGAGCAGAATAAATTATGGAGCAATATCACGGTTATATTTCGTTACATGGAACATGCCAAAAGAAAGAAATAATGTGTCTTAACAAACCTCGTTTCACTAAACTGGAAGAAATATACTGTTGTTGCACTTACACGATTTTTCTCACTCAAATTCTTAATACTAACGTGAATTGCTTCTAACTGAAATAATTATTGAAGTCTCATTTTGGTCTCATTTCTTTATCATAACCAACTGCTCCTTAAATGAAATGTTCTCCAAAATGAAGTTACACGTTGCTGAATCATTCTTTGTCTTCAATGAATCTTCACACCAAATTATAAATATAATCCCCCTAATCATGAAACCCAATTGATTCCCATAATGGTGTCTCCCACCGGCCTATTTATTGGCGGTGGGGAGGATTGGTGGTCGACACATACCCTTAACATGCATGGTCACTTGATTATGCCGCCGTATGATTTATCAATCACACACATAATTAATTTCGTGATCCCAATTCACTTAAATCTTGATAACTTATAGGATCTTCATATACTAAATGTCATCATTTGTAATATGACACTAGTCCATAATCTCTTTATGCACACACCAAATTTATTCTCGATCCCCGTCGTCACACTTCTTACGTCCAAAATTATTTCGGGGTTTAATCCATTTTGTATACTAATCTCTTTATTAGCATACGTAAATATAACATAAATTTTCCCAACGCTCGGGTCTATTTACAAACGCTTAGCGATTTTCCATACGCCTAGCGGTTCAAACCGTGACCCAAAAGTACGGGATGTTACATCGGCCTTACCTTTCATTGCCCAATTTCTTCCAAGTCCTTTATTACCTGAAATACCTAATCAAGCTGATAATCAATAATGTCTCAACACAATCGGCCCCCAATCGCCATTCACAAACCCCAGGAAATGTTTATCATAACACTTAGTTAATTACCATAGACCTACTCCTCCGAGCATACTAATAATTTCACCAGATCTGAAAGGTGCGAAAATAAAGCCACCATAATCCACCTAACCCAAGAATTCCCATTTCTTTGAATCCAAATTATCCCATTTCTCGAAGAGATACCTTACTCGTTCCAAATTATCTTAATTTTTCAATTCACACCTTTCATTCAAATCATAACCACCACTAATGACCGATCACTGCTCAAACCTGCTAACATTCTCATATCGTTTCGTTGAAGTACCCTTGCCAAAAATCCCTAACCGAAATAATTATTCTTCTATATTGGTTCATAAGTTCGTTGACCCGTCCTCGATACTCGAAGCCTTTCACAACTAGAATTAGATCAAACTGTCGTCAATCTATTACCGTAAATATCCCCATTGACCAACACCTTATTCGATAACCCTTATATGATGCTCACCCGCGAAGAACCAACCCTTACCTTATTTTGCCGAACCATACACATCCAAGTAACTGTGCAATTTTTCCCTATCCTTCGATCGACTCCAAGGTCATTATACCGATAATTATAGAACTTCTCAAATATTAACCTTTACATATCATGCCCACAAATCTTATCCAAGAACTAAATACGACACCTGGTAATTCCACGATAGAACCTCACACTCATTCAGCCCTAAAGTCCTTCCTATTAGTCGATCATTGGTTCCTATTGTCCTACGACGAGTCCAACATACCAACACATATACGACTTTTACACTCACTCAATACTAAAAAATAGCGAAATAACTCACAAATCAACAATTTCTTGATTTCAACAATCCCTATCATCACTAACCTCGAATATGCCAAGTGAACCCACGAACACACTTTTTAGGTGAAGAAATGTGACTGTGTTTTACTAAGCTTCACTCATCACAAGTAACATTGCCACCTGATTTCGATCAGAAAACCATTCCCTGAAAGAACTCAGAACCGTCAATTCTACTTTGTAATCACAATACTATCAAATCAAAGCCAACTTAACATACCATATCCTATACGACATCCACCCTCGTACACCCTAGAACTTATTCCATCAAACACGTAAGATACCAATTTTTCCCTTCATACATTGGAGATTGATCCATCCAAATTCTTTCTCATACATTTCTGAATTGTCATTCCTACTTTCCAAGGTTACCATCGAACTGAAGAGTCACAAACGTAACCCCAATCAATCATAACCTCAAATCATCGCTGGAGACTAAACATGGTCACGTGCCTGTATCATGGTAGCACACCTCATACCCTACCGTGCGACATCATATCAAACCACCTACGCACGAATTTAAGAGTGTGTTACCACCATTAATGATAGAGCAGGAAAAAGAAGTTCATATACCAGTTTGATTCAACTTAGCACGAAAGGAATAAAGAAAGAAAAGTTTCCTAAATGTCTCATAGCCTCTCGAAGATAAGTACATACGTCTTTGCACATTCCCGTCGATAGGCGAACCACCTCCTGTATAATCAGAACAATATGAAATAAATGCGGAAATATAATCAAAACATCAAACAACCCCCAAAATTTGGTATGTGATACAAGAGCGCTAATGCGGAGTACAAGTCTGAATGAAAGCAACATAAGCCAAAACTGAATAACAAAATCAAAATATCTAACTACGACTTTCGAATCCAAGTGTAAAGACAGAGTAAGAGAATAAGCATCCAAGGCATGCCGGAAGAAGCACCCTCACCCTGGAACGTCGAAATCCACCTGTCCGGACTCGCAATCGAGCTCGCAAACTAGTAGAGGGACCTGTATCTGCATCAGAAAAGATGAAGCAAGTGTAGCATGAGTACACAATGTACCTCCGTAGACATTATAGGCCGACAACGACGGAAGATACGTAACAGAGATAAATATCAAGTTGACACCAGATAAGCCTATACTAGACAGTTCAATAGCCCATATAAGTCACGTTGTACACATATCAGTTTAATGATCATCAAGTCACATTGTTCACATAAGGTTCTAATCATAATCAAGTATAATCAATCCATTCACATATACAAGGACCATATTATCATAGTACCCACCAACTATTAGTCTATTATCCAAGTCATATTCAAGCTTAACCCCATTTACTCAACCTTAACACATCAATAAACAAGTTGACACTTAGATCAAAACAACCCCTTTAGAACGCCTTTCCAGAGCATTACACTTAAACTAACCATGATGACATTAACTCCTTTATACTTCTTAGCCTTAGAATTAGTTAAATCTCTATATTGTTATAGTCTGACACATATAGATCATTCAACACCTACTTTTCCAATAGCAACACTTAGTATAGGCTCCTTACTAGACTCAATACCTATTCACACGGTCAATTACTAGACAACACACAATACACATATTTTCCCTGGATCTAGACCATAATCCTGACATATAGACATTTTTTACCACATTAGTAGTAGACATCAAGACTTAGACTTACAAATTATACCTATAAAATTCATACATAAGAAATCAAGCCACACATGGCAATAAATTCAATATTTATCCAAATGTTCACAGATCCAGGTATCCACAGAGACAAGCCCAATCATGGAAAGCAATCTGATTCAATAGCATCAATCCAATTATCCAGATAAATCAGGGTTTCACCCAAGTTCCAATAATCAACCATATCATATTACCATACCATAATTAATTAATGAAATGACATATATAGATATATGTATGATATGAATGCAAATTCAAATGTCAGGTACCTTTCCATCAATCGGTATACAGACTTTACAGGGGTTTGACATATAAAAGTAATTCATGGGGGACCCATGAAGTCCATATACCCCTCCACTCCGAAATAACTCATCGGATCACGAAGCCTAGCTCTTGGCTGTAATAATATCATGATGCAGGCGTGCAACTCCTATCTCCGTGTATCATCATATCCGTTGTGGCGTGCAACTCGAGTCATCCATAATATTATCAGCATCTTAATATTGCCAATAATCTCATAAGTACCTTGCCTCTTCGGTCACTTGGACCCATAATATTTTCATACCACCATCATACCAATATCGTCATAACCATGTGTATATGAACGCAAATGACAATACAAGGCAAGAAATCAGAATGCATGAGATGCAACCAAGTATAGGAGATGAATAACACATGCTTTCAGAATTCAACAACAAATAATCCAAGTAAAATAAGGATATCATATCAAAGCATGTGTGATGAATAAACGCAACAAATATCAAATATGGCGATGAGCCCACATAATGGTGATAAGCCCACAAAACAGCAATCGAAATCAGCTTAAGGCTGATTCCCTAAATTACCCATCAACATCGATACCCACTAGACCGTTCATCACAACCGTCTGAGTGGGACCCCAAACACGCCCAATACCAATTAACATTTATAACTACTACGTACTTCTATTGGAGTCTTGAAAAACTAAATTGTAACCTACGTCAAAGTCGAGTAGGAGCCACAAACTCCTAATCCACAAGTCCTCCCGAGCGAATATCGGACAGTCGTAGTTCAAACAAGCGCATGAAGTTCCTATGTTACCATACACATTCAATCAACACATAAGGACCAATTCTACATTACACATGATTCCAATGATACCAAACATGTCTTCAAAGGAACTTGGAGTCAAAAGTAAATCTAAAACCTCATCCCAAACCCAAGGGTCAAAATGGTAATTTTATTGAGAAATTGAGTTCAATATTATCAATATAGTGTTCTACGGGTTCATACGAATCTAAAAACGCCCATATTGCTATACTTTAATCCGAAATCCAAAAAGTGACCCTGGACCCACAAGGGCAAAATAAAAAATTTAAGTTAGAAACATGTACCCGTAATCTAAATAGTCATAATCCAAAGTTGCATGAAATTCTAACCCCAATTGAGCATCCAATTTTATGACTTTGTCAAAACTCATAAATCGATTGTTTGCAAAATCCGGATTGAAATCAAAATTTATGTTAGAAATAGTTTACTCAAGGTTTAAACAAGCCAAAATCTAGAATTTACTCAAATTCAACCATAATTAATTGAAAAAAAAACTCAAATTTCAACTTAGGGTTCAAAACTCTCAATTTCCCCAACCAAATACGGATAAAATTGATAACCAATGGAAATAATCTTAAATAAATGTCAAAATAAAGGTTGGATACATACCCCCCCCCTATTTGAGACGATAACAACGCCGTGAAAATCACCTCAATCGGAGAACTAGAACTCAAGTTATTTGTAAAATACAAATGAACGCAATCTGATTTTTAATACACAGTCAATTCCGCTCCGGCAGACCAATTTTTGCCCCGGCTGATCCGCTCCGGCGCTTAGAAGTCCACCCCGGTGGATACCAGAAACCAACAATTTTTTCTGAAACTAAAATGGTTATAACTCCCTCATACGGTGTCGAAATTCGACTATTCAAGTTGCTACGAATCACATATTTCGATACACATCAATTTCACCAATCAAAACTCAATTCTAACATCAACTGAATATAAGGGTATATTGAAGCGCCGAAGGCGAGCGACTTATGTCAACGATTCAAACACCTAAACTTGACCAAACGAAGTCCAAATCCAAATTTGAAAGTTCCTACAAGTCACAAATGATCATACGAAGCTGCTCGAACTCTCAAAATACCCAAATGGATCCATATTAACCCGATGTTGATCATGGTCAACTCCAAAGCTAGTTTCTCAACCAACCACCTTAATCACATCCGACTCTCTCGAAAAACCGAATCAACGACTCAACTAAGTCATAAATCACGTTTCGGAGCTAATAAAATCAACAAAACTTCGAAAAAGATGCATTTGCCCCCAATATTGTCTTTGGTCAAACTTCTTCATTTCTTAACTTAAGAATTTCCAAAATATCCTTTTCTTTATCCGAAACTCCTCCGAAAGTCTCGATAATCGCTCCACCATCCTCGCAAGTCGAATACACTCTAACGATGCTAGGGGAAGGGTCAACAAGGGTAAAAGGGTAAAGCACCTAAACGACCAAATGGGTCGTTACAAAAACTTATCTGCACCGGGTGTTTATGCCAAACTATTAACTAAACGACACTTGTCACTTAATCTAACTACAACTGTTAGTGCTTAATCATAGTTAACTTTGATTTATTTTGCACATAATCTAAAATAATAATTTAATATACTTAATAATCTAGCTAGCTATATCGATAGTGTTTTTTTACTTATTATTTAACTGGACAAAGGCTCTATGGTTTTGATATTCTAGTACTAGTAGTAAAACGATAAAATTAATTGCATAAAAACTTAAATTAATTATCTTTCTCAATTTCCTCTTCCCACCGAACTTAAACAATTAGCTAAAGTAAATTTAGCCAAACGAATATACACTTGACTTTAGGCCGGTTAGTCAATATTGGTAAAAAGGTTGTTTTCAATGATTAGAAATTTTCGAGTTTATGTTTTTTACTTTCCTGTGTTTATTCGTATCACTATTGCAGAAGAAGGCAAGATTTTGCTCAAATATTTGACAAATAAACAGGATTATAATTTATAAAAAGTTAGGGAGAGAAGGTGAGGATTTTGAATCTTTACGGTCACTTCAATACATAATACTTACGCCACAAGATGCACCAAGAATGCTAAGAGGATGATTAGGGGGATATAAAACAAAGAACACGATGGCAACATTAGAATTTTGTAATGTTAGTTATTACTCCTATGATTTTACCAGTCTCTCTTTAAGATTTTTATTTATTAAAAATAAAAATCCTAGAAGACCTTAGTTTATCTCCTACAGTTAATTTAACTATACTTGGTGTAAACATCCGATGTGGTAAGTTTTTACCTATATCTCAGTGTCGTTTAGAATTAATTGTATATAACTAGTCCATTTTAAACTATCAAGAAAATAATAATTCTGGTCTAATTTCTCCAAATGCTAATATGGAATAACTGAGGAAAGTTATGAATTACCTTTGAAGTTTTTAATTTTGTTTTTTTTTTATGAAAGTGGAAAATTACCTTGTTCTGAGCTTAGAATTTGCATCTTTAAATATAAAAGGAAAAATTTCAAATTAAAGTTATATTAATAAAATTATAGGATAATTAAGCCTTTGGAATTATTTTTAAAATTTGTGTTCAATTACAAAATTCAATATTTTATTTTGATTGTCTGCAACTTGCAACTTTAATTATTTGAACTTTAAGCTTCAAAATACTAAATACAAAACAACAATAGCAACATATCAGTGTAATCCCATAAGTGGGGTCTGAGGAGGTAGGATGTACGCAAGCCTTACCTCTACCTTTACAGAGAGAGGCTATTTCCGATAGATCCTCGGCTCAAAAGAAATGTACTCAATGCATGAATATAGAAAAGAAGAAGAGACAATAAAATAACAAATTTGTCTAATATCAAAACAAATATAGTAACAGATATTAATGCACATTGGCAAAAAAGAAACTATGCAACTACCTAAATCATACAACTACAAGTACGATAACCCTATGTTACCTACTAATCCTCGACCTTCACACCTTTCTATATAATATCATGTCCTCAGTCAACTGGAGTTGTGCCATGTCATGACTAATCACCTCCTCCCAGTTCTTCTTCAGCCTATATCTGCCTCTCGTAACTCCTGTTATAGCCAGCCTCTCACACCTCTTCATTGGCACATCCTCGCACCTCCTCTTCACATGTCCGACTTATCTCAGCGTCGCTTCCCTCATCTTGTCCGCCACTGAGGCCACTCCCACCTTTTTCCGTATAACTTCGCTCTTAATCATATTCCTCCTAGTATGCTCATACATCTATCTGAGCATCCTCATCTCCGCTACATTCATCTTCTGAATGTGGGCACTCTTAACTGGTCAACCCTCTGCCCTATACAATAGTGTTGGTCTAACCACCACTTTGTAGAATTTACCTTTAAGAATAGACTACATTTTCTTATCGCACAATACCCCATACAATAGTGCAAGTTTTTTAAGGAAATCAATTCCATGGTTTATTTCATTCCCATATTGAAATATATATACAAGTATATAATGCTAATGTTAAGGAAGGCCTATCTAATTATCCTAAAATACATGATACTAATTTACAGTCACATTCTAATCATCTTAAATTATGTGATTACAATTTATATGATTTGAGATAATTATGGGATGGCCCCATAATTATCCTAACAGTCCCCTACAGTCTTAGCGGGAGGTTCTCATATGCTGAGACTATCCCTGAAATCATACAATAGTACGCGTGGAGGATCTTTGGTGAAAATGTCAGCAATCTGATAATGGGACGGTACATTGAGAACTCAGACTTGTCCACGTGCAACCTTTTCTTAGAAAAATAATATATCCATTTATATGTGTTTTGTGCGTTGATGCTAGATAGGATTACCGGATAAGTATATCACACTCACATTATCACAATAAACCACAGTTGCTTTTTCAATCGGATAATTTAGCTTTAAAAGAAGATCACTGAGCCAACATAATTTAGCAACCACATTGGCTACCCCTCGTTATTCTACTTCAGCGCTCGACAGAGACATCGTCGATTGTCATTTTGACGACCATGGAATGAGATTGTCTCTAAAAAATACGCAATAACCAGAGGTGGAACGCCATGTGTCCGGGAAGCCACCCGAATCCGCATCTGTATAGGATGAGAGACTCGAAATGAAGGACTTATATAGATGCAAACCAAAATGAAGAGTCCCCTTAACATATCACAGAATTCTCTTGAGAGCCCCCATATGTTCTTCCTTCGGATCATGCATATGTAAACATATTTGCTGGACCGCATATGAGATATCGGGTCTTATGATGGTCAGATACTCCAAGGCTCCTGCTAGGCTACGGTAATGTGTTGGATCGCTGTATGGGGTACATGTAGAGTTACTCAATTTGGCCATTGTATCAACCGGTGTATGTAATGGTTTGCAGAAGGACATTCCGACTATGTCAATTATTTCCTCGACATATTTGTTTTGACTGAGGAACAGACCACCTGCATATTGAGTTACAACAATGCCTAGAAAATAATTTAAATGACTCAAATCCTTCATTGCAAATTCTGCTGCAGGAAGAGACATAATAGACTAGCGAAGTGATGTAGAGGATGCTGAATGTCATCTACATATAGAATGATATATGCCATGTCACTGCCCTTCCTATAAATGAACAAGGACTGATCTAACTTGTTGTGTGAAAAAACCAATTTGGATACAAATCCTGCAAACTTGTTATACTATGCCCGGGGAGCCTATTTCAAGCCATGTAAAGATTTTTTCAACAGGCAAACATAATTCAGATGAGTATAATCTTGGAAACCCAAGGGTTGTTGCATGTACACCGTCTCATGTAAGTGGCCATATACGAATGCATTTTTGACATCCAACTGATGAATGAACCAGGATTTTGAAAGTGCCAGGCTAAGAACAGTCCTGATAATTTTTGTCTTAATCACCAGACTAAATGTTTCACCACAATCCACACCAACTTGTTGAGACCTGCCATCACCAATAAGAAGAACTTTGTATCATGCAAAAGAGCCATCAGAATTCTTTTTATGACAGAAAACCCACATAGACCGATTATGTTAACATTAGGTGGATGGGGCACCAATTCCCATGTCTTATTTTTAATAAGAGTAGCAATTTCGTCTAACATAGCAACTTTCCAATTCGGGTATGATAGGGCTACTTTGGGATTTTTGGGAAGAGGTGATGGTTGGACCAAATATGTCAAGTTAAAATGAAGTTTGGGCTGAAAAATGCCGTGCATGGCTCGGGTTTCAATGGTTCGTGGGTGGGCTAAAACCAAAGACTGGGGATTATGGCTCTCGGGTATGGTAGTGGGTCGAGGGTTAATCAGATTTTGGGCCAATGCCGGTTGTTGGGCCGAAAGGAGATTGGATTGTAGGCCTGAAACACTGGGTCCGGAAGCAGGGTCAAAAACATGGGCCAGCCACGAGAAGTGGACTGGGCCGAGGCCAACGGTAAAGAGGCAGTGACCTCCACACCGCGAACTGGCCCAATCCCATTTTATGGTTGGGCCGATAAGGTGTGAGGATTATTTTGGGCCGATTCCATTTGATTATTGTTATGGAGATGATGTTGTAAAATTGGATGCATTTTTGTGTCCAAAAAATCATATGAATGTGAGGATGCCACATAGGAATTAACAAACGGGAATGTAGACTCATCAAAAACTACGTGATGAGATATAATTATTTTTCCGTTCATCATATCATAACATTTATATCCCCTATGATTTTGTGCGTATCTCAAAAACAAACAAGGAGTTGAACGGCCATATAGTTTGTTAATGGTTGTGGACGGAAACAAGGGATAACATAAACACCCTCAAATGTGTAAAAGATGGGAGCCGATGGTACAATATTTGTGTAGGTGATATATTGGAGAGTATTTTGCTAGGGAGAATGTTTAAAAGATATGTGGCCATTAGAAGTGCATGATGCCAAAAAATCGGTAGTGTGGACGAATGCACAAGAAGAGACCTAATGATATTGTTAATTGTTCGAATTTTTCTTTCGGCTTTCCCATTTTGAGGTGATGTATGTAGACATGAAAGACCCGAAGACATCCCATTTTGGTGACAAAAAACATTAAATTGGGTATTTATGAATTTCCTCCCATTGTCACATTGAAAATATTTAAAGGATTTGCCAAATTGAGTTTTGATAAAAACACTAAATTGTTTTAAAATAGTGAAGACTTGCGATTTTTATCCTAAGGAAAATGTCCACAGAGAATTCGAATAATCATCTAGAATAAGCATATAATATTTATGACCTTCAGAACTCAAAACCGGTGATGTCCACAAATTACAATGCACAAGATCAAAAGGCAAAAGCGTATTTGAAGTAGATAATGAGAAAGGAAGTTTAACATGTTTCCCAAACACACAAGTTTGGCAAACAGAAGAGTTCAAAAGTTTGTTACAAGTAACAAAATTATTCTTCGTAAGAGTGTTGAACACCAGTGCTCTCGGGTGTCCCAATCGATTATGTCATACTGTAGGGGAAATAGCTGCAAAGGTCATTGGTTTGGTCACGTGGTTGTTAGAAGTGGTAGCGATGGGATACAAGTCCCCATGATATTACATCTCATTAGTGGCATCCCCGTCTGAAAATCCTTCACAGAAAATCCAAAAGGATCAAAATTCACAGAAACATTGTTGTCAATTGTAAAACGTCGTACATATATCAAGTTTTAAATCAGATTTGGTGCATGTAAGACATTTTTCAAATATAATGGTGGGTGAGGGGAGAGAAGTTTTACTTGACCAATACCACGAATTGGAATTTCCTGCCCACTGGCGACAATAATATTTTTATTATTGTTCATATTAAAATAAAATGAGAGATTACCTTGAGATGCCGTCATGTGAGACGTAGCCCCGGTGTCCATGTACCACGACTCATCTGGAACATTCAGATTCATGTTGTTCATATCTTATTCGATATCGGTGGGAACATATCCTACAGAAGATGGTGCATGGGATGCAAAGGCATGTTGTGGACGGGAACCTAGAATTCCAGACTGTCAGTTTTTGGATGATGACCTGGACCATGACGAGGTGGAGTATGGACACGGTGGCGAAACCATTGTGGTGCCCAAGCCCACAGAGGTACTGCCTTCACTGGCCCCCATCGGACTGGGCTTACGGCTGCCACTGGCTGGGCCACCACTACACCGACTGTTGGTTGTTGCCGCTGCCGCCGGTGGGTTGGCCTCCACCCCTTCCATGTCCCTTTCTGCCATTATTTTTACCTTTGTTAAAGTTGTGATTTGACCCCCATTTTGACCACTATTATTGCGGTTTTCGGTTCCTCCCGAACTGGAATTTGGTGTCACAAAATCCGCGGAATGAGAGTTGGTGGAGACAAGAGTTGTTCCAGCGGTGGTTGCCCTGGAGGATGTCTGCTTTGCCTTACGGGTTTCTTCGAGAATCAACCTCGAACAAGCCTCGTAAAATGGAGGCAACAGATTACTCTGCTGAATAAATGTAACAACCCCATCATATTGTTCATTCAACCTTGCAATCAATTGAAGAATCAACATTTGATTTGTCACAGGCGAACCAACGTTGGATAGTTAGTCCGCAAGTACCTTCAACTCTTGACAATAGTCGGAAATGTTATAGAAGTCATTCAATCTAACATTGGTAAATTGGTGTTCAAGATATACTGCCCTCGAAAGTTTATTATCTTGAAAAATATTTTGTAAACGTTCCCATGCCTGTTTAGACGTAGAGTTCGGTTCTAATATGGTATGCAAAAGATCATTTGAGATAGTGTCATAAATCAATTGAAGGACTATAGCATCTAAACGAGACCATAACTTTTTTTCTACCTCAGTGGTGTCCGATGATGATTCGAAAGGGATAATATGGTCTATTACCTCATATGCGCGGCAATGGATTTTGAATAATTTCATCCAAAAGGTGTATTGCCCTTTTTTCATCTCAAGTGTTATGGAATAAAGTTCTTGACGTTGTTTACAGGAAGAGCTGGATGAAATTTTTGTTTTTCAGCCATAGTTTTCCACGCAAAGACAAAACAAGAATGAAAGAAAGAGAGAAAGGTGTTTTGTGATTGGTGGAATTTGAGGAGAAAACCCTAATGGTGTCGGCTAGGGTTTAGAAAATGAGAAGAGAGAAAAAATAATAATTAGGGATTGGTGGTTTTAGGGTAGCCGACGATGGGGGGTGTAATAGTTTAGGGTTTTGTTTTTTGAAACTTAGGGTAGGGTTTGTAGTATAACAAAACCCTAGCTGGGGTGGCTAGGGTAGGCCGACGAGAAGGAGGGGGTAGGTTTAGGACAAAAATATTTTGGCTCTTGATACCATGAAGGAAATCAATTCCATGGTTTATTTCATTCCTATCTTGAAATATATATACACGTATATAATGCTAATGTTAAGGAAGACATATCTAATTATCCTAAAATACATGATACTAATTTACAATCACATCGTAATCATCCTAAATTATGTGATTACAATTTATATGATTTGAGATAATTATGAGATGGCCCCATAATTATCCTAACAATTTTACTAAATACAAAACTAGCAAAAATTAGTAAAATTGAAAATTGAACCCCCCCCCCCCAAGCTTGAAGCAACTCACCTCAGCCCTGTTAGAATCTTAACGGGTAGGGGTTATATCGAGCCTTCGTTTGTCTCTCAAAATTGGCCCTAACACCATCCCATTATGGCAGCCGCCGATAGGCCGATCTTTAATGGTCTGGATTATGCCCCTACGGATCCATTTGACAACCATTTATCAACCTACTTTCGAACCATTTAATAAGTGCAAAGGTCCTTTCCTTTAACATGATGAATTTGCGAGGTTAAAATGAAACCCTTATTGAATATTTTCATGCAACTTCAAATGTCCTAACTAATACTATTTCAATTGTATTTTCTAATTTATTTGTGAATGGGTTAATCCATGAGTTCACATTTGATTTTCAGTTCTTTTTTTTTTAATAATGTTGTATCTTTACCTAAACAAAAGTGCTAAATTGTTGAGTTCCTAGCTATATCATTATCTTAAAACTTCTTTCATTTCATAAACAATACAAAATTTTTAGGTTGGTCTTTGGGTTAGAAACCCTATATATTATATATGGAGCAATTAAGTGGAAACTATGATCTCTTTTTTAATGAAGAAAAAAGATTTTATTGATCAATCACCACTCCCAATTACAAGTACTCCTCTCTATCTATACTTTCTAAAGTAGTACGGGAAGTAAGTAACTATTACAAATGTTCGAAAGGATAGATAAATGGTCAATCTTCAAAACTGCCGCAAGCTTGTTGTGTCTTGAATCTTGATAACCTTGCAAGGCCAATGTTGAGAACTGCCGCAAGCTTGTTGTGTCTTGAATCTTGATATCCTGAAATCAAGAAACAACTAAATCTGGATGGTTACAACGTTGTGTGTTGAGTCGAGAGATTGCCATATGTCCTTAAGACAAGATTGCCCCGTATATATGCTTTTACGTTAGCGGGCAATAGTCTCCCAAGATAAAAACAACACTTTAATCTCAACGCTACAAAGCCAATAGGTTGAGCCTGGCGAAGAAAACAAATATGACTTGACTTGCTGAAGATATGGAATAGGAAGGAAGAGTTTCTCTTTACTCTTCTCTTTTGTCTTTGTGTATATAGTGTGTATCTTGTGTATATGAGAGGGTTTGGTCACTGTTTTTCACACAGTTTTACTCACTGTTTTGTGCTATTTTGGTGACTGTTTTTCAATCTGTTTTTCATGGTTTTGCAGTGTGTTTTTCAGTCATCTGTGCAATGTATTTCAGTCACTGAATTGAGCCAAGGAAGGCTCAATATATAGCATGGAGGAGGGGTTGTCCAACTGCCAAAAACAAAGCTGTTAATGGCCATTAGAAGGGCATTAAACAGCCAAGTAATGGTTGTTAAAGGCCATTGAAGAAGGCTGCCCAACTGCCCAAGTAATGGGTTGTTAATGGAGGAGTTAATAATATCATAAAGTCCCCACAGCCCACAGCCCGAGACCCGAGAACTCGAGAACCCGAGAATTCGGAACCGGACGGGCGCGCGGCAGCGCGCGTGTGGGCTTAGCCTTGAACCCAAGCACATCTAGGTCTTCCCTCCTTTAAACACATGGGATACCCCTTGGGGTCCCAAACCCTTACCAATTTGAGACATATAGAGAGAGCAATTCTTCTTATTCCCACCGATGTGGTAGATTTGTCCCACACCACATTTCCATGCCTTAAACACCTTACTTCGTGGACCAATATCTCTTTCATTTGTCAACGAAATTTGACGATTCTTGGCCCAACGGTCATCTACTCAATTCGTAGATCATGCATGTGCAAAGAGACAAGGTCTCCAACATGCGAAAGACTAGTGTTTAATTCATCAAAGATGGATGGACGCATCTCCCCGCCAAAGGAAAATTTCCAACAAGACATTCATTGGCGGGAGACACATTGGAGATTGCAGTTCTATTCAGAGACTAGATTCATGCGGAGCGTAAAAGGTGCGGCCAACCGGAGACCAATGAGGAAGAAAACTACAACTATAACGAAATATTATCCGATGGAGCAGGAAGCGACGTTGAAGAATTTGACAAATAAATTCCAATTCCAACAGAAGATCCTCAAGACATTGTGAGGAAATTCTAAAGAGTATGGTTGAATATGTAATTTTTTTAATTGCAATTTTATTATGTCATTTGCAACTTTTGAACAACACCACAAAGTTGCAATTTTGAAATTGTATTACAAAAAAAATTATATTACTATTAAATAATATAAGAGGCACAAAAACAGTCTTGAGATGTTTTTATTACACTATCTTGTTCAATTATTGAAGTGTTTGTATATATTATTTTCTAAAATTAAGTGAGAAAAAAATCGAGTCCCGACCCAAACCGACCCCAATCCGCCGGGATGTGGGACGGAGCGGGACCTCCCACCGGCCCGCCGACAACCCAATCCCGACCCTCTCCCGTCCCGCCGGGTCCCGCCCCATTGTACACCCTTAAAATAAACTATGAAGCTACATATCTAATCTTCTTTCAGAATCAAAACTGATAAATATTTATAGAATCTATCATTAAAAATTTCAAATATAAAATACGAAAAAGACACACTAAAACCACCGGTACATGCACGGATCATAATATGTCCTTTGAATACAAAATATTATCTTATAGACTAAGACATGTTCACTGATTTTCTTTTCACCCCACCCCACCTCCATTCAAATAAAAGATTTTTTAATACTTGGATATGGTACAATACACACTAGGGCCCAATTGTGTAAGTCCTTCATATAATCTTAGATTTGCATTTTGCTTTACATTGATCTTTGCACATTATGAAATCCAGATCTTCGTTTGCTCCTAATTAAAATAAAATAAGACCCTGTGTTCTTTATAATTTTCTTTTTCCTTTCATTGTAAATCTATTTGTTCATTGTACAAGTTAAAAATTATTTTTTGTGTACTTCCATCATATCATACTATAGGTGTATGTAATAGTATTTTTATGTGTGCATGTCTTGACTATATATAGAAGCAACATGTATTTTTCCGAATTGTTTTGAATTGTTTTTCTATTGAGCCGAGGGTCTATCAGAAATGACTTTTCTACCTCCAAGATAGGGTCGTACTTTACCATCTTCAAATTCCACTTGTGGGAATTAAGGGTGGGCGTATATCAGTTCATATCGGTTTTGTATCCGAAAAATATGAACCGAATAAAAATAGTTTTTTTTTTAAAAAAACCGATATGTTCGGTTTATATCGCCGAACGTATAGGATTATATCGGGTTTTTCTAGTGGGCCGGGGCGGGTCAGGGATTTTTTTTTTTAAAATTGAATTTCCAAAAGTGAAATTGACATTCACACCTACACTATCATGAAAATTCGACGTTGAAATCTATTGTGTATCGTGAGATGTTTACTAAAGAAAAAGGAAAATTAGAAATTGATTTGGGGGAAAACACAAATTGATTGGAAAAACGGACGTTTTTTCTAAAAATTGGATGTGCCAAACCGCCTTGTGGCGGTTTGGACCGGCCCCGTCTCGAAAAAATAACCAAAAAAAATCGGGTAAAACGAACATCCGAGCGCAGAGTTATGACCATTTAAAGTTTTACCAATTTACAACTACTTTCTCTCCCTACATTTTATGTTAATGCTTCCGTGATATGTTAATCAAGTTCATGCCGCGTTCGACTTCCATAAAAGCTTCATAGATTGGCTTCAATGGCTATGATTCAAGAGATAGTAGTAGTCTAAAATAAAAAATAAGATTAATTACATATTTAATTCGGTTTTTCGGTTCGGTTCGTATCCAAAATTAAAAAACCGAATCGAATCACTAAATCCTGATTCGGTTCGATTTTTCAAAAAATCATTTTTTTAAAAAAACGAATAAAAACTAAAACGAAAAGCCGGTTCGGTTCGATTTTTTCGATTCTTCGAATTTTTTGCCCATCCCTAGTAGGAATATAATGAATATGTTGTTGTTGTCGTTGTGTATTTGTAAACTTTAAGGGATCAATTAATCCTTCATGTTGGTTAGAAATGAAAGTAGAAATGTGATATTAACTGAAACATGTAACACAGAGGAAGGTTAATAGTGGAAAAGATAATATGTTGGATTATTTAAATTGACAAAAAAGTGGGTAATAATTAAAAAAAAAAGGAAAATGGTAAGTTAAATCATTTAAAATCAACTCTAAAAGAATGACAAAACTAACTTGAATCACTGGGTTGGCAGAGCCGGAGGGAGGCATGTGTTAGGTGGAGACACAAGGGCAGCTAGCATGTACCGTAAAGACATGTTTAGGCAAAATACATAGTTACCCTTCAATTATGACATTTTATTTCAAAAAGACATTCCAACTTTGGAAAGGTCCTAATATCTACCCCTTATTCATGTTTAAAGTGAATTTATTACCCCTTATAAACATACGTGGCGTGTAGGGTGTAATTCACTCTCCAATAGAGCGTGAGATAACCAAAAAATAGATTTTTTTTTCAGAATTTATTTCATTAGAAAATATTTGGGATAAGCCACTATTACTCTCCTGAACTATACCCGAAGTTGCTACGACACACCTTACCTTTGCGGGTCCTATTATCCCATGAACTTTTTTTTCTGTATTTGTTTTGCACCTTATGTGCTGATGTGGAGGAAGGCGTGAGAACACCTCCTTCAAGCGCGTGAGAACTTAACAAAATGGCTCTAACCTATACGAAATGACCACGTGTCAGTTCCAAAGCTGATTTTCAAGAGCTCTTCATTCCCATTTTATCACCCATTTTCAAGAACTCAAATCTAATTTTTAGTTTCAAAATTCAACAGCACCTTAGCTAAATCCACACCAATCAAGCTCAAATTTCAACTACAACTTTACAACAACATTATCACCAAATCCAAGTAATCAATTTGACCAAAAACCAAGAATTTTGACAAACCCATTTTTTTTGTTCTTCAAGGTTCACAATGGTGGATTCGAAATTATTTATTTATTTTCGAATCTCATCAACAACTAAGAATATAGAATGACTTTACCCCTTGAATCTCAACTTTAAAACTTCAACAACCTTCTAATATGATCAACACCTCTAATTCTTTTTCAAGTTCATACAAAAACAATAACAATTATCCTTTTCATTTTTTAAATATAAAATAATATTTTCATTACATTTTGGAATTAAAAAAAAAATAAAAAGGAATTAAATAAAGAAGATTTTACAAAAATTAAAAATAACTGTGAAATTACATATGGCAGCGCGTGTATTTCACTACATGTCAAATGTGACATTTATTACACTTTAAAATAGTTTAGGAGATAATAGAACTCCCGCAAAGGTAAGGTGTGTCGTAACAAATTTGGGTATTAGAAAGATTGTAGGAAGATTTGTGAGAAAGATGAAGAGAAAAATGAGTTATTTATAGTTGAAAAATTGAATTAAAGTGTAAATATAATAACTTATGAGTTAAAAATAAATATTAAGGGGTAGGGGGTTGAGGGAAGGGAGGCCAAAAATGATCGTTGCACAACTACCAAAATCTAAAATGACCGTTGGTGCAACAGTTATTTTTGTAAATGGGGGGTTACGGGCGGGATCGGGACGGCCTCGAGGTTGGGTCGGGATTGGCGGGACTGGAGCGGGACGGGTCGGGATGAGACATTGTCCCGTCCCGGTTTGAGTCCCGCTACCGTTTTTTTTTACTCGGATTCGGGGCGGGATCGGGCCACTGACCAGCCTTAGTATTTACTCATATGTTTATATGTATTTGTGCAAGGAAAATGTAATACACTAGGTTTAAGTGGAATTTTTAACTTAAAATTTAGGTATATGCGTTAAAACTACAAATTTAACAAAAAATTAATATTAAATTTCGAACTCATAATTCTCAAAACATAATATAATGGCTTTAAAAAAAGTAAATATCAAACTAATATATTATTAAAAAGACTTGCTCTCGGCGCAAGATAACAAGGCTATAGGCGCACGTTAGTGGTGCAACCAACGTACGCCCCTCGCCGTTATGGCCAAGGGTAGGGGCCGGCCAAGGAAAGATGCGGAGACCATAGATCCACAATTAAGGAAAGCTACTGTTACTAACAAGGATACTGTGACGGCTACGAGTACTGGTGTTATCCCGGTGAACAAAGAGTTAGAGGCGAGAATTGTTGCTTTAGCCCAAGCAGAGATGGTTCGTCTAGGGTTTATGGTGACGCAGCCAAATACAGTGAAAGATGGGCTGAAAATTTCAACACAACAACCTAAAGTGGTGGTGGCGCCATCACCAACGACGGGGATCACTATCTCTGGTGCTAATAGGAGGTTGGAATTAGCGATCCTCTAGTTGTGACGAAGGAACTGTTTAGTTGAAGCTTTTCACAGGTAATTCTATGGCCTCTAAGGGTATGCGTTTACAATTTATCGCCCCGATGATTAAGAATGGTGAGAAGATTGCTCAATTAGCGAAATTAGAGGTTGAAAAGGGTACAGAACCTTGGAAACATGTTGTTATCCTGTATGTTGTGGGTGATTCCCCTACTATAAGAGCAGTGTGTAGATTTTTGAATCAATGGTCCTTTGGGTATAAGCCATGTTTTTTTTTATCATGAGGATGGATATTTTATAATACAAATCCAGAATGTTACTGATAGAGAAGATATTATGGCAACTGGACCTCATATGATCAACAAAAGGCAGGTTATTGTGAAGCCATGGAGTGCCACATTTAATTTTAGGAAGAGATCCTTAAAACTATACCTATTGGGGTATCTTTGCCTAGCCTTACCTTGAATTGTTAGAATCCTAATTCACTAAGTAGGATTGCTAGTCACTTGGGTGTCCCATGTATGCAGATGAGTGCACTTCCAATAGGTATAGAGTGACATATGCTCGGGTGTTGGAGAAAATGGATGTCACTAGGCCACCTCATGAAGTAGTTAAGGTGATGGATCCGGGTGGTCATGTGTTTGATCAATTTGTTAGTTATGAATGGTGGCCTCAATACTGCCCCTCCTGTTGTCAGTTAGGGCATATGTGTCAAGAACCTCCACCTAAACAGCCTCCAAAACCCAGACCAGAGAATAAAGCTCCTACAGGTGATGCTAAGAAGGCCAAACAGGCATGTCACCACAAAGAGGGTCAACCTCAGCATGTGCAGCAAGCAGGGCATGGGAAAGAACCAGTTACTACTCAAATCAATGGTAATGAGTGGCATACAGTCAGAGGGAAATCAGCTAGTAAGAATGCAGTGGTGCCAGAAGAACAAATAGTGGAAATTGAGAATGGTTTTGTTCCTCTTTCAGAGATAACTTTTCAGCAAGTATTTCAAGTTGCAATGCACATTTATAATGGTGGTCAGAGTAGTGGTACTAAAGGAAGAAATGTGTCTGACCCTCGCAATCCATATCAATAATTATAGGAGCATGGAATGTGAGAGGGTTTAATAAGTTGTTCAAACATAAGGAGTTTAGTAAAGTAATGAATAAAGAGAGGTTTTCAGTGATAGATATTACAGAGCATAGAGTAACAAAGCAGAATGCACCTAGAATCATGAGGAAAGTACTACCACTGTGGAGATGGCATAAAAATTATGATCAACATAGTGGCAGAATTTGGTTAGCCTGGGATCCTAGTAGAGTAGATTTGTCTTTGATTTCTGCACATCCACAATATATCCATTGCACAGTGAGAGACCTAGTTACTGATATGACTATTGATTTCACTGTTGTTTATGGTATGCATACTATTCTGGATAGACAGCCCCTGTGGCTAGCATTAGAGGCCATCAATGCCAGTATTCTGGGTCCATGGTCCATGACTAGTTATGGGAGATTTCAATGCTTTTCTGGGTGAAGATGATAGAATAGGAGGGAGTAAAGTACAAGATGCTGAGGCTAGATATTTTAATGCGTTACTGGATATCACAGGGCTTATCATTATGAAATCAATTGGGAGGTTCTACACATGGACAAATTCTCATAATCAGAGTGGGATTGATAGAGCACTAGTCAACAGTGCTTGGACGAGTTTATGGCCTCATGTGCAAGTGGATGTCAAGGATCCCCAATTTTCAGACCATGCTCTTCTTAGTGTTACCATTGGCAATGTTCAAAAGCAAGAGGCTAAGCCTTTCAGATTCTTGAATCATTTGTGCAAGCACAAGAATTTCTTAGGTATTGTGCAAGAAACCTGGGATACAACTGTTCCAAATATGGTATGGCCAGATTATGGAATAAGCTCAAAGGTGTGAAAGAAGAAATGAAGGCACTGAACACTAAAGAATTCTCTAAAGTTGAGGTTAGAATTCAAGAGGCTAGACAACAGCTGCAGGATATACAGGAGAAGCACAGATTAACATTTGATGATCCTGTGTTATTTGAGCAAGAGAGGGAGTTGAAGAAAGCATTAGAAAAGTGGGTGATAGTTGAGGAGGGTATCCTTAGACAAAAGTCTAGGGTGCAATGGCTGAATTTGGGTGATACTAACTCTATATATATTTTCATACAAGTATCAAAAGCAGAGTATCTCAGAACCATATCAATAGATTAGTTGCAAGTACAAGGGATGTGTTGATATCTGAGGCTGGTATTGAAAGGGAGGCAATTGGTTTCTATAAGAGGTTGTTGGGAACATGTGATGAGCAGTTGCCTGTAATTGATCCAAGAGTTATAGATTCAGGAAAGGTTCTTAATAGACAACAACAGCTTGAGCTTATAACTTCAGTTACTAGGGAAGAAGTGCACCAAGCATTGAAAGATATATCTGAGCAGAAAGCACCAGGTTGTGATGGGTTTAATGCTTGCTTTTTTAAAGCAACATGACCTATTGTGGGAGAAGAGATCACTGATGCAGTTCTGCAATTCTTTTATGATGCTAGGATGTTCAGAGCCATCAACTGCACTACTATCACTCTAATACCTAAGGTACAAAACCCCTCATCCATTAAAGAATTTAGACCAATCTCTTATTGTACTGTGTTATATAAGTTAATTTCTAATGTAATCACTAGGAGAATGCAAAAGGTCATGGCTTAGTTGACTGTAGCCAGGCAGGGTTTGTACCTAGTAGGGTTGTCACTGATAATATCCTACTAGGGCATGAATTGGTGAAGGGGTATGGGAGAAAAGAGATGTCACCTAGGTGTATGCTTAAGATTGACATGCAAAAGGCTTATGACTCAGTTGAATGGCCATATCTTGAGCAAATTCTTCATAGTTTGAATTTTTCTAGGGTGTTTGTTGGGTGGATAATGAGTTGTGTAACCACTGTGTCTTATTATATCATTCTTAATGGTAAACCTGCTCAGCCTTTTGATGCCAAAAAGAAATTAAGACAAGGTGGTCCTATGTTCCCTTTCTTATTTGTGTTGAGTAAGGAGTACCTCAATAGGCTGCTCCATCAGTTGCATAATGTCCCTGACTTTAATTTCCACCCAAAATGCTCCAAAATAAACATAATTCAGCTACCTTTGCAGATGACCTGTTGTTATTCTGCAAAGGGGATACTAGCTCAGTGTCTTTGCTTTATGAGAAGTTTCAGATTTTTTCACAAGCCTTAGGCCTCATTGCTAATCCTGCCAAAAGTTCTGTTTATTGCTGTGGGGTAGATAGTGAGACCCAAAGTGCAATTCTAGCAATTTTGGGATTCAGTATAGGGGATCTTTCCTTTAGGTGCTTAGGTGTCCCTCTCAATACTAAAAGGGTGTCAACTGTTCAGTGTAAGCCACTTATTGATAGGGTGGCAATTGGGCAGGGCAAAAGCAGGGCGGGGTAGGTTAGGGGCTTAATGGGACAGGGCAGGGGAGTACTTAAACGGGGCGGGGCAAGGCAGGGTGGGTCAAAACACATATTCAAAAAAATTGTAATAGGGCAGGGCAGGTAGTAGGCCAAAAGCTTTCAGGCTGCAAATTATTTTTTTGGAGCTGTGTATTTTGTTTTGCTGAATACTTGATTCAAGTCATAAAATTTAATTATTAAAAATAACTTTCTGGAAGTTTTAACTGAGATTTCATTCTCTTTAATATATAGGAAACTAGATGTGCAGTCAATAGATAAGAATTAAATAAACTGATGACTTATAAATGTGTACTTTGTTTCTCCTAGTGTTGGGTTTTAAGTCTAACTCTGTACTTTGGAACAAAGTAAAGTTACATTTTCACATATTTTGTAGCTTTCTGATAAAGAGAAAGAAAAAGATTTTCTGGTTGATCTAATGCTGAACTACTTCATAGTCAATATATCAATGTAGTTCATGTAAACAATGATTCATTAGCCATTGTTTTTAAAATATGCACCCAAATTGAAATATAAATGAAATAGCTATTATATGTATTACTGACTGGGAAATTGAATTGTAGTGAATATCATGTTGCAAAGTGAAAAAAAAGATAACATAAACGGGGCAGGGCAATTTTTTTAGAAAATGCTAAACGGGAAAGGGCAGGCGGGTCAAAATCTTAGCAGGTCAAGCCTTGCCTTGCCCTGCCTTAACCTGCCCCATTGCCATCCCTACTTATTGACAAGATTTTGGGTAAGATCATGTCTTGGACTGCTAAATTCTTATCATATGCTGGAAGAGCCCAACTGGTAAAGTCAGTCCTGTTTTCTATCCAAGTTTTTTGGGCTGAAATCTTTGTGCTACCAAAGAAAGTGTTTCAAGTCATTGTAACTACTTGTAGAAGTTTTATGTGGACAGGAGGTGTAGAAGTTTCCAAAAAAAGCCCTTTTATCATGGGATAAAGTATGTCAACCTGAGACTGCATGTGGGCTGAACATTGTTAATCTCAACATTTGGAACAAAGCTGCCATAGTTAAACTGTTGTGGAGCCTTAGTCGTAAGAAGGACAAGCTCTGAGTCGGTGGATATACTGCTATCATGGGAAGAATAGGGATATATATGAAGATGTTCCTAAACAGGCATCTTAGATCATTCAGAAGATATTGAAAGCCAGAAAACATGTAGAAGCTGTAGGTTATAACATGGGGGAGTTGTTTCACTTGTCAAAATTTACTATAAAGAGTTTCTACCTTAAGCTTAGAGGTGGCTTTGTGAAGGTGGGATGTAGGAAGCTAACTTGTAATAACAGGGGTTTACCAAAATAGATTTGTATCCTGAGAATAACACTGCAAGCCAGACTATATAGTAGAGATAGATTGGTGAAATGGGAAATTACTACTGTGTACCCTCTTTGTGAGCAGTTAATGAAAATCATGAGCATATATTTTTTGATTGTCAGTTTTCCAGCCAGCTGTGGGCAAAGTTACTGAAATGGCAAGGCATCAATAGATAACCGACCTGTTGGGGAGATGAAGTGCAATGGGCTACTAGTTTTGCAAAAGGTAGAAGGGTGGAGGCAGAAATATATAGAATGGTGCTGCTATCAGTTGCTGTATATATCATTTGTGTAAGGAGAGAATTCTTAAGGTGTTCCAGAAACAAAGATAGCAGGTGAATTACATTATCAAAGTAATTGTGCAGGAGGTGCATTTTCGAGAGAATGGCATAGTGAAGATTGTTAAATGGCCTGATCATCATAATTTCTATCCGCTGTAATATAGTAGTTTAGCTTCTTGGTGGTTAGGTGTAACTGCTGCACTGGGGCATGATGTCCAGTGCTCAGCTTCTCTTTGCTTTGTAACGAACTATCCTCTTCTGATAATATAAAAGTCTTATTTACCAAAAAAAAGTAAAGACTATATATATATATATATATATCTTGTGCTCATCTCCATATGTGCCCAAGAGGGAGGAAATGAGTTCCATTAATTATGTACATTTATTCATGTAAGTGTAGACATAGACAGAACCAACATTGCCATATTCATTACCTTTAACTCTAGTATTTGTACACATGGGCGGAGTTGCAATCTCCCAAAGATGGTTAGACAAACCTCTTTCGTCGAAAAATAATATCGTATATATAGATCGAATGATATAATATATCATATATATTAAAGTTTGAACACCAAAATAATGGCAGCCTAGTTGTTGAGGATGTTTAAATCAAATGAAACATTTTGAGTTCGAACCCCTCTTCCTTTATTTTGAATGATTTCTTCGAAAAACAAACAAAGCAGATGATATATAGATGAATGTCGAACTAAAGAAAAGAAAACTTATAGTCGGTGCACACATTTATTGTTTTTTTTTATCAATGTAATTCATAGGAAATATTCGCTTCTTCAAAATTTAAACACCTTTAAGAAAACTCGACACCACTGTTATAAATACGAAGTATTTATTTAATTTAGAATGAATCTAATGAAATTAATTATAACAAAAAAAATTAGAATTTAAAAACTTTCTTATTGATTCTTACGCACTTAAATTTGAAAACTTGTAAAGGATTTGGATATACTATTTTCCCAACATCACCGTACAAGGAACAAAGACTTATTAATTTGTAAAAAATAGATAAAAAATTCTAGAAAAATTAATCTGGTTGCAATCTAACTCTATCTCTTAATATCTAATTTAATCTAAATATGATTAAAGTAATTCTGAAGAAAAAGTAGGCAGAAAACTTAGAAATAGATGATTTCCAAACGATTCCTAAATTAATTAAGAAGATCATAGAAGTCCTAAATATTAGGAATTCCAATATAATTTAAATAAAGAATGATTTGATAAATAATTTTTTATGTTCAATTCAAATAAGGAAAAAAATTATATAAGGTAAAAGTCTTAATTAATTTTAAGGTTTTAAATATTAGAATTTCCCTACATAGTTCAAATAGAAGAATTTAATAACAAAAATAAGCCTTAAATATTAAGATAAATTAAATTATAATTTTATTCAATTTAAATTCTATTTGTAAAGGATAAAAAAGTCGATCTATAGTTTACATATCAATTTGTAACAACAATGTAAAATGATATTGACACAATTATGTCATTTGAAAATTAGTTTCGGGTAAATGTACACTAAACATATTTTGTACTTAGAAAAACAAATCTTCTAGAGAGTGTATCCTTAGTTTCTACTTTTTCTTTATTCTAAAATGAAAAATAGAAAAAAGAAAAATACAGTGACTAAAATTAATGAGCGGTTATATTACACCAATAGTGAATTAAAATGTTTATGCTGTCATAATAAGTAAAAAAAATCTAACTGATGTTGAATAGCTTCATGATATAATTTTAAGGCTTTCACCTATAGCTCTTTTGGATAAATTTTTAAAATCTGTTTATTTTGAGAATATTTTTTTTAATCAAACACGATTTTTGAAAAAGAAATTATGGAGATGCTTTTGCGGATCTTCTATAAATTTTTCTATTACTCAAAAATATTTATGATTTTCTTAAAATTTTGATCAAACATCTCAATTTTTTAAAATAAAGATTTTTAACCTCCAAAATTTTGCTAAACACGCTAAATTTCCAATGACAATCGTTAAAAAAGGAAACTGATTTATTGTCCTTTTTCTCCGTCCGTTCTGTTTAGACAAACTTTGGTCACATTTAATTCTACATCAACACCTGGTTGAAAATTGACCATAGCTGTAAAACATACTCTTATTATATTTTAATTATAAATATACTTATTTTTTTAGTTTTTCATTCGGTGTCTGATCATATTGGAGTCCGACTAAATCCATATTCACGTCAAAAAATTCCACATTAGACGGCAAAACGATATCTAACAAAAATGATTTTGTACCCAGAAGAATTCGAGCCAGAGACATCTGGTTAATGATGAAGGAATACTTATCACTTCACTATAACCCTAATTGATATTATAAAAAAGTTTAATCATCATAAATTCATTCATCTGATTATTTATAATATTAAAAAATTAATATTACTAGTTTTAGTATATTACCTATAAGTGGAGACTTCACTTTGTATTCGGAATTAAAAATATAAGAATATTTACCATTCTAGACTCATATGTGGGTGGTTTACTCCTTTGTCTCTATTTATCGTTTCAAGAGATTAAGAATAATACAGAAACTCTAATTATTTATATTCTATAATTTTTATCATTAGTAAGATGCTTTTTAGTGATTCAAAGATTTTTGTGCATAAGGTACTTTTTAAAAAAAATCAATATAGTATATGTTAAATTTATTTCTTAAAACTTCTGTCCAATCAAATAAAGTAAATTCAGGCAAAGAATACATTTTTACTGCCAGCCAGCGCCTTTACCTTATTCCCTGACTCACCTAACTTCCCCAACCAATCGCTAAAATACGCGCCGGGTGGTACCATACGTGCCATACGCTTGGTTCCTCTTGTTTTAGAAAATGAGATTATCTTATTTGCATCTAAGTCTTTACATAATTACATTCATTCAATTAATAAATGCTAAGAACTCCTTTTTATATATTGTTTATCACTTAACTATGATTAATTGATATGTATTTTTCCTTATTTTTTGGTTAACTAAGATTAATATTATTACTTAGGTGTAAATATTTAGTGCGGGTTGGTGGTTTTTAAAGTCACTAAGTAATAGACTTTAAAGATGAAGTGTGAATTGAGAAATTGAGGAAAATAAAATTGGGAAAATGAGATTTTTTAAAACTTTTTCAACTGAACATTATACCACATTGGTGGTGGAAAGAGCTATGTATATGCTTATATGTAGAAGCACATCTATTTTTAGTCTTTGAAAAAGATACAAAAAAAAAGAGGGGATGAAAAAACTATATTATTTTCAAAACAATTTCGTAATTTATGAGTGTGTGTAAATGAGGCGAAGTCTGTAAAAATTTATAGCCACCGTTGGAAGTCTCAACATATGCGAAAATGTATGTTGGGAAGAGAAGCTCCTGTTCGGAAAAGAACAAATCGTTGGGTATTTAATTTATTCTGTAAAAATTAATTAATTAATTAAATTCACGCGAATTAATATTAGGCAAAGGAAAATTAAATAATGAAAGTGGAAACTAAATTTGGTCCAAAAAGATTATCAATTAGATCATTTGACCAAATTCGAATATGAATAGCCGAAGCTGAGCCGAGCGACAACGATGACGCGAGAGGAGGTCCTCTTCTCAACTCTTTATGAGCTAGTTGTGTGATTACTTCCGTTGGTTGAGTTCGCTGAAGTTCCGCAATTTCGATAGTCAGTATTGCAGAATAGAGTTCTGTTCTATCCTCTGAGGAATTAATCCAAACCTTGGATAATTATGACGGGGTTAAATTTCTTAAGGAAACACAATTTTCTATGGGCTCGAAACTACCATTTTTTGTTCTTCAAGTTTTCTGTTTTAAAGTATATATTCTGATTACAGAGATAACAAACTTAAGGAATTTAATTTAATATATTTCTGTTTCATCTTATATTCTATTTTGGTTGGAGATTAAAGTCTATGGATTTTCTATTCCCTTAAGTCACTTGATTTGAAGATATAAAAACTTCATCAAGTGAATGTTTTTTTTTGTTTGAAGAATATAAAAACCTTGCCAGTTGATTAATTTTGTTTGTGTTTTTCTTTTCAAACAGAAATGGTTGATCCAACTAATGTTGTGAATTCTCTGCTGCTACTGCGACGAATGTTCAGAAAAACTGAGAAAGTTTTCTGACATTGACTTTAAGAGATGACAACAAAATATGCTTTTCTACTTAACAACTCGCAGTCTGCAAGAGGATGTCCCAGTCCTGCCAGATGATACTCCGAACAACGAACATTTTTTCTCGTGACAGAGGCATGAAAGTATTCTGATTTTCTGTGCATGAACTTTATTATGAATGGCTTGGATAATGGTATGCATAGTGTCTATAGCATCTGTAAGTCTTCTAAAGAATTATGAAACGCTTTGGACAAGAAATATAAGATCGAAAACGTCGTTTTAAAGAAATAAGTTGCTGTCAAATTTCTGAACTTTAAGATGATTGACAGCAAGTCTGTCATGTCGCAAGTCCAGAAACTACAACTGATTATTCACGATCTCCTTGCGGAAGGAATGGTGATTAACGAAACTTTTCAAGTAACGACTTTTATTGAAAATCTACCTCCTCTGTGGAGAGACTTTAAAACTACTTGAAGCACAAATGTAAGGAGATGAAGTTGGAAGATCTAATTGTCCGTCTTAAAATTGAGGAAAACAGATCCGTTGAAAAGAAAATCAACGGAAAACAAGCAGTTATGGGGGAAAACATTGTTGAAACTGCTCCAATAAATTCAAAGAAATTGAAAAGGGCTTCTGGACCAAAAATCTTTCAAGCAAGAAGAAGTTCAAAGAAATTCACTACAATTGTGGCAAGTTTGGACACATGTCTTCAGAATGTCGTGCACCCAAGAAGATAAAGAGAAAAAGAAGGGTCAAGCAAACCTGAAAGAAGTGAATGAGGATGTGGACAACTTATGTGTCATGCTATCAGAATGCAACTTAGTAGGTAATCCAAGAGAATTGTGAAAAGATTCTGGTGCAACCCGCTATGTATGTGCTAACAAGGAGTTATTTGCTTCTTATGCTGCAGCTGAACCCGACGAGATCGTTTTTATGGCAGATTCCGCAACTACAAAAATTGAAAGACTGAGTAAAATTGCAGTGAAGATGACATCAAGCAGGATTGTGACCCTGAACAATGTCCTTCATGTTCCTGAGCTGCGGACGAATTTATTCTTCGCATCCCTTCTAGTCGAAAATAGATTGAAGTGTGTTTTTGTTTCCGACAAACTTGTAGTTAGCAAAAATGAGATGTATGTAAGAAAGGGTTACCTCATTGAGGGTCTTTTCGAACTCAATGTAATTGCAGTTGATGTTAATAAAATTTATGTTTCGTCTTACTTGAGTCAAATAGTTTATGGTATGCATGTTTGGGACATGTTAATTATAAAACCTTGCGAAAAATGATTAACTTGGAAATATTGCCTAAACTTGAGTAAAATAATTCAACGTGTCAAGTATGCGTTGAATCTAAGTATGCTAAGCATTATTATAAGTCCGTTGAAAGGAATTCAGATCATTTAGACTTAATTCATACAGATACCATCTCGCTGTGGGAAAAATTATTTCATAACTTTTATTGACGATAGCACTCGATGTTGCTATGTTTATGTACTTAATAGAAAAGATGAAGCTATTGACGCATTCAAGCAATACAAAAATGAAGTTAAAACACAATTAAACAAGAAAATAAAAATGATTAGAAGTGATAGAGGTGGCGAATATGAATCTCCTTTGAGGAAATATGTTTGTAATATGACATTATTCATCAAACAACTGCCCTATATACACTCCACAATCCAATGAAATTGCGGAAAGAAAGAATCGAATCTTAAAGAAAATGATGAATGACTTATTGATAAGTTATGGTTTACCCCAGAACTTGTGGGGCGAGGCTAGCCTAATACTCAACCGAGTACCCCATAGCAAATCAAAATCCATTCATATGAAAAATGAAAAGGAAGAAAACTCAACTTAAAATATTTCAAAGTGTAGGGGTATTTGGATAAAGTGGATGTTTCTAAACCCAAAAAGGTATAAATAGGATAAAAAACCATTGATTGTGTTTTCATAGGATATGCTACTAATAGTAAAGCATATCATTTTTTGATTCATCAATCAGAAAATCCTGACATTAATGTTAATAAGACAATTGAATCGGATAATGCTGAATTGTTTAAAAATATTTATCCGTATAAAAAGAAATGTGAGTCATATAGCAAAAGATCTAAATGACCTCGGGAAGAGACAAAGAAAGTTGCGCTTAACGAGGAAAATCCAAGACGTAGCAAACATCAAAGAATATCTACTTCCTTTGATCTTGATTTCTTGACATTCGTAGTAGAGAATGAGCCTCAAACTTTTAAGGAAGCGATGTCTTCCTCAGAAGCACAATATTGAAAAGAGGCAACCAATAGTGAAATACAATTCAGTTTAGAAAATCACACTTGGGAATCAGTTGATCTTCTTCTAGGAAACAAACCTTTAGGTTACAAATGAATTTTCAAAAGAAAAATGAAAGATGATGGTACTATTGACAAATATAAGGCAAGACTTGTTGTCAAGGGATTCAGACAACGAGAAGGTGTTGATTATTTTGATACTTACTCATTGGTAATGAGAATTACATTCATTCGGGTGTTAATAGCGTTAGCCGTTGTCTATGCTATTCAAATCCATCAAATGATGTGAAAACAACCTTCTTAAATAGAGATCTGGAGGAAAACATTTACATGAATCTACCTAAAGATTTTGTAGTTCTCGGAAAAGAAAATAAGGTGTGTTGACTTGTTAAGTTACTTTATGGACTTAAACAAGATCCCAAATAATGATATGCAAAATTTGACCAAACAATGTTGGCAAATGAATTTAAGATTAATGAATGTGATAAATGTGTTTACATTAAAAACGTTCCAAATCACATAGTCATTTGCTTATATGTTGATAATGAGCAAAGACATTGCTGACATAAATGCTACTAAGCGTACGCTTGCTAGCAAGTTTGATATGAAAGACTTAGGAGTTGCTGATTTGATTCTAGGAATTAAAATCCACAGGACTCCTCAAGGTCTAGCATTATCTCAATCTCATTATATTAAAATGGTACTTGAAAAGTTCAAATATTTAGAGTTCAAAGTTACAAAGACTTCGATTGACGTAAACCTTGCTCTTACAAAGAACCAAGGTCAAAGCAAGTCTCAATTAGATTATGCTCGAGTGTTGGAAAGTTTGATGTACATCATAAATTGTACACGCCTAGATATAACTTGCACTATAAGTAAATTGAATCATTACACAAGTAATCCAGACCAAACTCATTAGATGGCAATGAAAAGATTTTTGGGGTATTTACAATATACTCAAGACTATGCTTTGAACTATAATAAATATCCCGCGGTAATTGAAGGATATAATGATGCAATTGAATCACCGAATCATCTGAAGTTAAATTCACAAGAGGATATGTTTTCACCGTTGGAAAAGGAGCAGTGTCGTGAAAATCATCTAAACATACATGCATCGCTCGCTCTATAATGGAGTCTGAATTTATAACTTTGGATAAGGTTGGTGGAGAAGCAGAATGACTACGGAATATTTTGGAAGATATTCAATTTTGCCCTAAACCAGTGGCACCTATATGCATACATTGTGATAGTCAAGCTGCAATAGGAAGGGTTGGAAGTGTGATGTATAATGGAAAATCTCATCACATACGACAAATACATAATATCGTTAGAAAATGACTCTCTAATGGAATTATCACGATTGATTATGAAAGTCAAAGGATAATGTGTCGGATCCACTTACAAAATGCCTAACTAGAGAGGCGGTTGATAAGTTATCAAAGGGAATAGGATTATGGCCAAGAACAAGTCATCATAATGGTAACTCCACCTAGTTGGCTGGAGATCCCAAGATCTAGGTTCAAGGAGATCAAACAAAGTTATGAATGACGGTTCAACGTTATCGTCATACTTAATTCACTCTCATGATAAGACAATGTTCAGGAAAAAGGATGAAGGTCCAAGTCTTTTTAATAATTTCTAAGTTTGACATGATACGAGCAAATAGTGTATCTATGGGTTACATGTTTAGGAATTATCTATGTGAGTGTGAAGTGTAAGTCGCTTCAAGGAGAATAAGTGTAAGGCCAGTTCTCTATGCACTCATAAAACCATGTGGTGTTCATGGCTGAAACGAACACAACAATGAGAACCAAGAACGGTTAAGAGTTAATTGTGTGACATATGTTGTCTAGGTATACATCAAAACTCAACGGTTCAAGAATATCACATCTACCGATTGATCAAGTATACCCGATGTATGTTCACTACGGAAAGTTCAAAGGGAAACCTACTTACCCAGATGCGATTAATCCTTACTTGTAAATCAGACAGTTTTTTCATGCATGTTTTCATAATATAACCATTCCCCATTCATGTGGAGAATTGTTGAGTTTTAAAGGCACAAAGTCACTAAGTGATAGACTTTAAAGATGAAGTGTGAATTGGGAAATGGAGGTAAATAAAAGTTTGGAAAAGTAGCATTATACCATATTGATGGTGGAAAGTGTATGTATGTGCTAATATGTAGAAGCACATCATCTGGCGGCGGCGTCGCTCGGCTCGACTTCGAATTTGGATTTAGATATGATCAAATGATCTGATGGATTGATAATCTTTTTGGACCAAATTTATTTTCTACTTTCATTATTTAATTTTCCTTTGCCTAATATTAATTCGCGTGAATTTAATTAATTAATTAATATTCACGGAACAAATTAAATCCCCAAAGATCTGTTCTTTTCCGAACAGTCACCCCCTTTCCTTATAGACATTTTTACATCTGTTGAGACTTTTAATGGTGGCTATAAATTTTCAGAGGCTGCCCATTTACACACTCAGAAATTACGAAATTGTTTTACTCCCTGAAAATAACACAGTTTTTTCATCCCCTCTTCTTGCATCGTTTTCAAAGACTGAAAAAACAGTAAGTGTCGTATGATTACATTTGTTGGTTGAGTTCGCTGAAGTTCTGCAATTTCGATTGCACAGAATATAGTTTCGTTATATCCTGGGAGGAATTAATTCAAACCTTGAGCAATTGTGAGGGATTTAAATTCCTTTAGAAAACTCAATTTCCTGTGGGCTCGAAACTAACATTTTTTTGTTCTTCAAATTTTCTGTTTTAAAGTATATATTTTGATTACAAAGATAACACGGATAAGTATTTACCAATTAGCATTTCATCAGAGTGAAAATTTCTTAATACACACACGTCTTTTAATTACCGTCCCTAGCTGAATCTACAAATATTTATATACGAAAATATACATTATTCGATTAATATTATTTTGATGAACGAAGTTAAAATCCCTTTTATTTATGCACAACATATAAAATGTGGTCAGAGGTGGGGTAGCGTGGAGTGGGGGTGGGGGTTTGGGGGAGGAGCATAGTATTAGAGTATTAGACAGAGAAAAGTAGAAAGTAAAAGGTCTGCTTGTCTGTTTTAGGGACTATGTTTTATGGAACCTTTTTTGGTCCCTAGTTGCATATATGACTAATACATAAATTTTAATTTATTTTTGGTAAATACATAAACTTTAATACTACTCCACTATTTAGGTAAGTATTTTATATATAGTGGGGCTAGTCAAGATTCAGTTACATGTAGTTGGGTAAAGTCCTGTCATAAGGCCACAAGTTCTGTTTGTCTTTCTGTGTGTTGTGTTGAGAGAATTAAGAAAATCTTGGTGACCCAATTCAAGAATCCTCAAGACTTGTATATGGGTACTTGCCATTTCTGCTCCTTCTTCTTGTTTTCTGTTCCTTAGTGGGGGTGGAGTGGGGTGGGGGTGAAGTTGTCACCTTGAGTTTGTTTTTGTTAATTGCAAAAGATGTTTTTTTTGGTTTAAAGTTTTATTTTTTATTTTTTGGTGGTAAAATCTAATGCTTTACTCCATATGTTTTGGTTGGTTAATGAAGTCTTTGAGCGTCTTTCGAAAACAATCTACCTCCGCTCTACCTCCTCAGACACCACGTTATGAGATTTCGGTATGTTGTTGTTGGTTGGTTAATGGAGTACTTGTTCTTTTTTTAAAGCTGAGTTTTATGGTTGTGGGATTTGGTAGATTTGTTAGTTGTCTGATGTAAGCTATATTTTCTTCTTTCATTATTATTGAATGTTTGGTGTGTCCAACTATTGATTTTGAATGGTCTTTTTGCTGTTCTTTCACACAATGTGCTTTTTTGAGCTGTTTAACATTATTCACTGTTGCTGTAAAAGATTTTGATGGCTATGAATTTCACACACACATATAGCCCCACCAGAACCCCCACCTCCCCACCCCAAACAACAAAAATAGGTACAGTGTACAAACACCTTTTTATGGTTGTTTAGGCTTCTTAAGTGGCCTTCTTTGGTATCTTGTTATTCTTACTCTTTACAGTCTTTCATGATTGGTCAACTTTCTTTTTTCTTGTACTACTTGCTTTACACTCTTGGTTTCCAATGTCTTCTTTGTGATTGGTAATGCTGATTCTATAACAACACAAAGCATTCAGCCTTAACAAGGTCCGGGGAAGGGCCGCACCAAGGGAGGGGTGTGATATAGACTGCGTTCAAAGAAATTACCTTTTCTCCCTTTGTCTGAGAATTTTCTACATTTGTGTCTCAGAAGCTACAGTTAGCTATTCTCGGAACATCATGGATGATGAATATGAAAAATTTATAAGAAGAATGAATCCACCAAGGTACTATTTCTATTGTTACTTTCAACTTTAATGCATTACCACTATTAGAGTACTTTGCATTTACTCTCATGTTCACTGTCTTTCTTGTCAGAGTGGTAATTGACAATGATTCTTGCAAAAATGCCACTATTATTCAGGTATGTCTTGAGTTTAGGTGCTTTATTTCAGGCTATAAATTGCTAATAAAAGGGGATATTTCTAATTTTGTGAATTTTTTGTACATTGATGCAGGTGGATAGTGCTAACAAACATGGAATACTTCTAGAGGTAGTACAAGTTCTAACTGATCTTAACCTTGTCATCACCAAGGCTTATATTTCTTCTGATGGTGGTTGGTTCATGGATGGTAATCATCTTTGCTTTTCCTTTTTGTTCCGTTTAATTCATCGTTAATCCGTTCCTAAATTGCTCGTAGCTAACAAATTTTTTTGCTAATCCGTAGCTAAATAGAATTAACGACGAATTTTATTGTTTAGCTACAGTATTTGTCAGTCGCTAATTCCTGTTTTTTAAGTAGTGCTAGCATTTGTTCCTTTCACTCTAAAAAAGGAATTTACCACACCTTTTAGGGGTAATTTGAAAGTTGATACTCTTTTGGCAGTTTTCAATGTGACTAATCAAGAAGGGAACAAGATTACAGATGAAGCAATGTTGGATTATATCATGAAGGTGAGCTAGCTGTATCCAGTATGCAAAGTTTGGCACTTATTCTTTTTGCATTGATGTGGAAAAGCAACTGAATCTTTTTTGTGTGGTTTTCATTTTCAGTCTCTTGGTCCAGATTCTTGTTTCGCGTCATCAATGAGAAGATCAGTTGGGGTTACTACAGGAATGGAGCACACCTCAATTGAGTTAATTGGAAGTGATCGACCGGGTTTATTGTCTGAGGTCAGCGCTGTCCTCACCAATCTCAAATGCAATGTGTTAAATGCCGAGGTGTGGACCCATAACACCCGAGCAGCAGCTATAATGCAAGTTACCGATGAGGAAAACGGAGGTGCAATTAGTGACCCTGAAAGGTTGTCTATGATAAAGCAACTCTTGTGCAATGTACTTAGGGGTAGCAATAAATTAAGGGATGCTAAGACGATAGTGTCTGATGGTATCTCTCATACCGAGAGAAGGCTTCACCAGCTAATGTTTGCGGACCGGGACTATGAACGTACGGCTGGTGAAGGATTGGATGATAAAGAGAGGCCTAATGTGAATGTTGTTAATTGGCAAGATAAGGACTATTCTGTTGTGACAATCCGGTGCAAGGATAGACCAAAGCTTCTCTTTGATACAATTTGTACATTGACCGATATGCAGTATGTGGTTTTCCATGGCAATGTTGATGCTGGAGGACCAGTAGCCCACCAGGTGCTACGATTTCCTACTCATTCGAAATATACAAAACATATGCACTGATTATGTATGTTATATATATATATATATATATATATAATGTACAAAACCTATACATTTGCTGGCTATTTTTTAAATTAGATCACCAAAAGGCACTGAATATAAATTTATGAACTAATATTATAAACTGTGTTCTCATTGAAGGAGTACTGCATAAGACATGTTGATGGATCCCCGGTGAAATCAGACGCAGAACGGCAAAGAGTGATTCAATGTCTTGAAGCAGCAATAGAAAGACGAGTATCCGAGGTCAGCACTAATGATTTACTTCCTAAAATCTTTTTAGGTCCATTATTCGTCACTATTCAGGTCTAGCTAGCTTAACTAATCTGATAAACTCTGTTCTCTTAATTCATTGATTAAGAATTAAGAGGCTTAGTGAGTACAATTTTGAGCGATGTAAAACAGGTTCTTTTCTTTCTATTTTGTCTTCAAAATGGTGATACATTTAGAAACTCTTAATCCATTGTGGGGGAAAAAGACAAACCTTGAAGTATATTTTATTTATATTAGGGTAAAGGTGTCTCTCTTGGCCTGTCTAGTGCATGCTTCTGGCAATCTGTGTCTATTAGTTGTCTGATGATGTCTTACCCCCATTGTCTTTACTTACAATTTAATTTATTGCCTCAGTTATGTCAGATAGTTTTGGAAATATCCTCTTGAAAAAAGAAAAATTGGGGTTCTATAGTGCCATTTTCTTGTCTTGTAGGCTTTGGATTCCATTTTCACTGAATACAGTATCGTTTTGTCTTGATATTTTTTCGCTGCTATTGCTTAATGTTGTTATAGAGAACGTATAATATTACATAACATGAAAGATTGGTTCAACATAAAACATGACTGTTATAGTGATATGTTGTTATAAAGGATGACTATTACAGAGAGGTCTGACTACACAAGTTTTCTTGTGTTTTGTCCAGGGATTGAAGCTAGAACTATGTACCACGGACAGAGTAGGACTACTTTCCGATGTCACTAGGATCTTCCGCGAGAATAGCCTCACCGTCACTAGAGCAGAAGTGACAACTAGAGCAGGCAAAGCTCTAAATATATTTTACGTTCGCGATTCATCAGGGTATCCAGTTGATGCCAAGATCATAGAATCTGTTCGTCAAACAATCGGACAGACAATACTTAGAGTGAAAGGAAACATTGAAGGGTTAAATCCCATTCCGCAAGAATCTCCAACCAGGTTCCTTTTTGGTGGTCTATTCAAGTCCAGATCCTTTTGTAACTTCGGTTTAGTTAGGTCATATTCTTGAAGAAACAGATCATAGTCCTCTACCAATGTACATCCGATCTCGTCTGCATCAACCTACATTGGTTCATCCTAGGTTTTAGATCTGGTTTACCAAAAGCTGATTAATATATGAAGCAGTATCTTTTGAGGTATAAAGGCAAAGAGATGGCAATTGTATGTAATTTTTCTCGATCGTTCTGCTTTGTTTATTGGTTTTGGATTCAACACTACGTTGGTCCAGTGATATGTCAGTTTGATCAGCTTATAAGCTTAGTCAAACACCCTCTTGCGATCTTTTGCTTTTTATAGGTATGTCTTAACTCTTAACTGTACAGTCAAATGCAGCCCTTCATTATTTCAGCCAGAAATGAGCTGTATTGTCTTTGATTCAAGTAGCAGCACATCAGGCTATGTTTGACTTGATTCTTCGATGTTTCTACAGTTCTGGAGAACAATGATGAACCTTAATTGGGAGGTTTAAATATATCATAGTTTCCTGTTAGAAAAATTCTAGAGTGATTAGGTTTGAACCCCCTATTACCATTTTAAGAAATTCACATCTAATTAGTATTAGGCGTTCGTGTTACTCCAGGACTATAACTCTCTTTAGATTAATAACCCTCAATTGATTATGTGTTAAAATGTTTGGGATAATTTGCTGAGATGCCCGTGGGAGATGAAAAGAGTTGTACAAATGAGTTTTATGGTAGGGAGGGGGTTTCTATGAACATTCAAAAGTTTAGGTATGAAATTTGCAAAACGGTGATGATTTAAGAGGAGGTTTTAACCTATTTACTCATTTTTTTCATGTTTACTGCCACTTGGAACTTATAGTGTGCGTCTTTCAGGAGGGGCGGGGGATATTTTAATGAGTTCATGATAGTTAAAGATTGATTTTAACCTATTCACTCAAAATTCTTTGCTAAAAGACAAGGTCACCAAGCACATTATTTTTCTCAATATGTGGAGCCAGCCATCCACCTTTGACTAGATAATCCTCTTAGCTTAATTTTCCAGGAGATCGCGGCGTCTTGTCACTTTTGATTTTGGCCATCATTAATAATGAGCTTAGCATCAAAAACCGATTAGCTGATTTGAATTGTCTTCTTGATTGTCGTAGATTTAATTGGTTTACTTCTACTTTTGTCATTGAAGCATTATAGCTTCTTTTTCTCTTGAAAGAATGATTTCTTTGTTGATGTTTTTTCAAAATTTTAACCAAATCCTGTGTTTGGTGTCTTGGTAGGGAGTTTAGACCAAAGGGGTTTCTCTTTTTGTGTATTTAGGCCCTTGGTCGCATTCCGCTAGAAAAATTAACACTAGAGCAACAGTGAAACTAATGGATGCATGTCATGGGTATGAATATACAATAACATCATTTAATTATAGTTAATTAATGTATATATTCACTTCACTAAATTACTTAACTACATTTAAGTTACATTGGTTTGGTGTAAACACCCCGATGGAGCTCGAGATTTATCGGAACTTTATTCGTCAATTTTTTTTTATTGTATACACAAGATTAAAATTATTTTATATGTATATATAATAGATGTTCAATTTTTTTCTTTTTTTATATTTTAAATTTTCTTAGTGACTATCGTGGTTATTCTGCCCTAAAGAAAAATACCCAAAAAACAATGAGATAAAAGCAACATATTTGATATAATCCTTCTTTGATAATCACAACCCCTTCTCCCAATCTGTTGAGCAAATCTTTACCATTATTATAATGTTATCTTAATGTTAAAATATACATCGACTACTTTATGTCTTTACCTTAATTTTTTTTATAAAAATAAATTATACGGTGTTATATTTGAAACTTTTAATTCATTTGAATTGTTACACCTAGTTTGTTCTTATGATTGTTCATATGTTTTGCCACATGATATTTTCTAGAGCTATGTGAATGAAACACTTCTCCGTATGTTATTTTTATTCCCAATAAAAATAGACCCTAAAAAATAATATTCATGGTATTAGTGATAAACGCGGAAGTTTAAGTTATGCTAAATCAACAACAAAAAAGAAAGTAATGACACCGAGAATTTTTACGTGAAAACCCTTTTGAATAAGGGAAAATCACGGGCCAAGAGGAACAACTGATATCACTATAGCAAGGAATTTTACACTGTGTAGTCACGAGTATAAATACTCCAAAGATAACTACACACTTAAAAGATAACCCTCTTTTGATTTTTCCACCTTATTACAATATCGCTCACTCTATTTTTCTTCACAGATTGTTTTCTTACATAATCTATGAAATACCTCACTACTCTCTATGTTTTTCTCTCTTTGTTGGTGTGTTTCAATTGATAGAGAGATTCCCTATTTATAGGGATGAATTAGATCTATTGATGCCATTGCTTACATCACTTGAGGAGAAAATTAATGTGCCTTCTCATCTTTTGTCAAACAAAGTAGAAAACACATCCCCTGAATTATGGGATATGATATAGGAATGGAGACCCTACAAATCCCCCCTCCAGTCCCATTTATCTTAAGGACACAACACTGTCTTTTAGTTTGAGTGCATGCCAATAAGACCTTTGCACAATTCGAACTTGTCTCTCGGTATCACCTTGGTCAACATATTTGCAGGATTTTCATTTGTATGAATCTTCTTGACCTGCATAGATTTGTCCTCTATCATTTCCCGAATCCAGTCATATCGTACGTCGATGTGTTTTGTCCTTTCATGGTACATGGAGTTCTTGCTCAAGTCTATTGCACTTTGACTGTCACAATAGACAACATACTCCATTTGTTGCAATCCAAGTTATTGAAGAAATCCTTTTAGCCATATCATCTATTTGCCAGCTTCAGTAGCCACAATATACTCCGCTTCTTTTGTAGACAGTGCGACACACTTCTACAACTTTGACTGCCATGATATAGCTCTCTCTGAAAAAATAAACAGATATCCAGTAGTGGATTTTCTATTATCAAGGTCACATGACATATCAGAATATGTATAACCCTTCAAGATTGAATCTGATCCTCCAAAACACAAGCATTTATTTGAGCTTCCTCTTAGATACTTGAGTATCCACTTCACATATTACCAATGCTCTTTCCCTGGATTTTTGAGAAACCTACTGACAACACCGACTGCATGAGCAATATCTGGTCTAGTACATACCATTACATACATCAAACTTCCGACGGCAGAGGAATATGATATTCTTGCCATGCTTTCTTTCTCCTCCGTTGTTGTAGGACACATCTTCTTGCTCAATTTTAGATGACCAACAAGAGGTGTGCTAACATGCTTAACATTCTTCATGTTGAAGCGTTCTAGTACACGTTTAATGTACTTCATTTGTGACAAACAAAACCTCCTTTCATCTCTGAAATGAGTAATCCCCATGCCTAAAATATTCTTAGCATGACCCAAGTCTTTCATAGCAAAAAACTCACTCAACTCTTTCTTTAACTCATCAATCTTGGAAGCATTCATGTCCACAATCAACATATCATCCACATATAGCAGGAGGATGATAAAATCATCATCAGAAAATCTCTGTGCAAACACACAATGATCTGAAGAGGTCTTCTTATAGCTTTGCTCCCCCATAACATATTCAAACTTCTTGTACAATTGTCTGGGATCTTGCATCAATCCATAGAGACTCTTCTTAAGTTTGCACACATTATTTTCTTTACCTTTTCCCTTGAAGCCCTCATGTTGTTTCATATAAATCTCTTCTTCTAAGTCACCATTAAGAAAAACAGTCTTCACATCCATCTGCTCAATCTCCAAATCAAGACTAGCAGTCAAACCAAGGATTGTACAAATGGAGAACATTTTCACAATGGGAGAAAATATTTCGTTAAAGTCAATACCCTTTCTTTGACCTAATCCCTTAACGACCAGTCTGGCTTTGTACCTAGGTTTCAAGTTGTGTTCTTCAACTTTAACTTTGAACATCCACTTATTCTTCAAAGCTCTCATGTCTTTGGGAAATTTCACAACTCATAAGTTTGGTTCTCATACAGAGATTTCATATCATATTGCATTTCTTCAATCCATTGATCATTGTGTTCATCTTTCATGGCCTCCTTATAACATTCAGGTTCTCTCATCTGTGAGTAATACATACTCATTAGGAGAATAACGAAAAAAGGAATGTGTTGTCTAGTAGACCTCCTGAATGTAATACATACTCATTAGGAGAATAACGAAAAAAGGAATGTGTTGTCTAGTAGACCTCCTGAATGGAATATTTGACTCATCCAAAACTTCTTGAGTAGGAGCATCTACCTCATCACCAGCGACATCGTTATTATCGGCATCAATATGATGATCTGAAACATGATTCTGGACATCACCATCATCATCGAGCCCACCAACGTCATCCATATTTGTATGAGGAACTTGATTAAAATTCACTAAACCATCAGAACTTGAAAATTTTAGCTTTTCCTCTTTGTCAATATCTTCAATGGTTTGATCCTCCACGAAGATAACATCACAACTTATCACAACCTTCTTATCAACTGGATCACATAACTTGTAATCAAAATCATCATGATCATAACCAATGAAGATGTACTGCCTTGTTTTGGCAACTAATTTTGACCTCTCAGCTTTAGGCACATGTACAAAAGCTTTGCAATCAAATACTTTCAAATGGTCATAGAAAATATCCTTACCATACCAAACTCTATTTGAAATATCACTTTGCAAAAAAAATATATAGCAAGAGATAGGTTAATAACATGTGCAACGGTCCATAAAGCCTCACCCCAAAAGGAATTCGACAACTTTGCTTCAGAAAGCAAACATCTGACTCTTTCCATCAAGATTCTGTTCATTCTCTATGCCAAACCATTAAGATGAAGATTTTTAGGATGAGTGTTCTAGTGTTTAATACCCTTTTGCTTGCAGTATTCATTAAACGATCTACAATATTCACAACTGTTATTAGTATAAATACAATTCAGTTTCTTTCCAGTTTCTCTTTCCACGGAAGCCTGAAACAGCTTAAAAATACCAACACTTAGTCTTTAATCTTCAAGACATAGACCCAGAATTTTCTTGAGCAATCATCAATAAATGTAGCAAAGTAAAATGCACCACCCAAAGTCCTTATCTTCATAGGATCACATAAATCTGAATGCATCAACTTAAGCAACTGTCTTTCTTGAAGGAGGATGAGATTTGAAAGAGACTCTATTTTATTTTTCGACCAAGCAGTGCTCACACTTTTCTAATTTTGCACTTTTGAAATTGGACAACAATTTCTTCTTGGCAAGACATTGAGTCCTTTCTCACTAATGTGGCTAAGTCTCTTATGCCATAACGTTGAAGAGTTATCGCTCTCAACTACATTCACCATATTAGCACAAGTATAAGTTGTAGTCCAGTATAGACCACAACACTTTATACCAGAGCCACAATTAAGGAACTCTTAGTGAGTTTCCACTTTCCAACACCATTGGTACCAACATAACCTTCATCATCCATAACACCAACATATATAAAGTGCAAACGAACATCAGGTGCATGCTTCACATTGTTCAAAACTAATTTAGTTCCAATACTAGTTTTCAAACAAATTGTTCTAATACCAACCACATTAGAGACAATCTCATTACCTACACTCAAGGTCCCAAAATCACTTGGAGTATAAGATGAAAATAAATCCTTCCTTGATGTCACATGAGATGCGACACCACTGTCCACAATCCAGCTTTACTCATCACAAGCAATATTTATCAAATTTGCACCAAGGACAGTAATAAGATCTTCTGTAGTGACGATGGCCACACAATTTCCATCTTCTTTCTTTTCCTCCTTATTTCCGTTCTCCTTTTTCAATATCCGACAGAACTTCTTTGTGTGCCTTTTCTTCCCACAATGATAACACTCAATATCTTTAAATATGCCGCTAGATTTACTTCTATTATGTTCTCTATTTTGAAAACTTCTATTCTTATTTCTCCCTCTAGAGTCAGTCACCAAGACATCTGACGAGGAGGAACTTTGAGATTTTCTTCTCATTTCTTCACTTAAAACACTACTCTTGAAAGATCCATAGAGATCACACCATCTAAATCAGTTGTTGATAATGAAGTTCTAAAAGTTTTCCAAGAATTTGATAAGGAACCAAGTAGAAACAAACCTTGAATTTATTCATCAAATTTAATGCCCATAGCATATAACTGGTTCATGATCCCCTGGAAGTTATTCAGGTGATCTGTCATCGGAGAACCATCAAGGTATTTTAAACCCAACACCTGCTTAATCAAGAACATCTTGTTGTTTTCAGTCTTCTGAGCATACAAACTTTCAAGCTGCTCTCATAGGATCTGAGCATGTGTCTCCCCTAGAAATATGGTTTAACACATTATCGTCAACCCACTTCTAATAAAGCCACAAACTTGTCTGTGTAATAGATTTCACTCTTCATCTGATTTATTATCAGGCTTTTTAGTGGAAAAGACTGGTTGATAATTTTTTTTGACATAGAACAAATCTTTGATTTTTCCCTTCTAAATGACATAATTGACACCACTCAAAGTAATCATTCTACTAGTGTTGGCTTTCATAGTTTATCACAAATACAAATACTATTTATTAGCAGGAGATCAAAATAATTCTTTTTTGATGTGGAAGTTCAGACTGTGTTGCAACTACAAAGCATACTCAGACATTACTTTAGCTTTGATACCACTTGTTGGGAATAAAAATAGATCCGCAAAAATAATATTCACAATATTAGTAATAAACGCGGAACACTAAGTTATGATTAATCAACAAAAAAGGGAAAGTAATGACACCGTGAATTTTTATATGAAACCCTTCTGAATAAGGGAAAAATCACGAGCCAAGTGGAGCAACTAATATCACTATAGCAAGGAATTTTACACTGTGTAATCACGAGTATAAATATTCCAAAGATCACTACACACTCAAAAGAAATAACCCTCTTTTGTTTTTTCCATCTTACTACAATATCGCTCAGACTCTATGTTTCTTCACAAACTATTTTCTTACACAATCTATGGAATACCTTACTACTACTCTCTATGTTTTTTTCTCTTTGATGGTGTGTTTCAATTGATAGAGAGCTCTTCTACTTATTGGGATGAATTAGACCTATTGATGTCATTGCTTATATTATGCCTTCTATCATTTGTCAAACAAAGTAAAAAACATATCCCATGAATCTTGGGATATGATATGGGAATGAAGACCCTACAATTTTCTGCCAAAAAGAAGAGTTTTGGTGGTACAAATTTTTTTGCCATACTCGTAAGATATAGAAATGACTAGATGTAGGCAAAATTGATCATAAAAAGATTAAATTCAATTGATTTAGTTTTTGAAACATTTGAGAGTTTAAGGACCCTTTTGGACATTAGTTTTTTTTTTCAAAAATAATTTCTGAACATCTGTTTTTTTATACTTTAGAATGATTTTTTGGTATGTTTTTGAATATGAGTTTTTCAAATTTGAAACATTATCTGACCAGTTTTTTAAGTGAAAATTTTTACTCACAAAATCTCAACTATCTTTGAAGTGAAATATTTATCCAAACGAAATTTCAACTTAAAGTATTACCCCCCCTTCCCATAATATCACTCAACTCTTGTCCAAACGCCTACAAAATTAGCTTAGAAAATTGGATGGATAAAATTGGGGCCACTCTTCATGACATCATTGTTCTTCCCCCCCTTCCCCAGTCCTAGGAAGTGGCCACTTATGCAAATTTTTACAACTCCTAGACATAGTAGAGAAAAGAAGACACAAATGGGTAAGTAATGGTCCATTTGATTTTCCTTTTGACCAAAGTCCAAACATGCAAAAGGAAATGAAATGGTGCTATTTGAATATCTAATGTACACAACTAAGAAAAGACATTCTAAAATGGTGAAAGAAGTGGAAGGAAAGGAGTCCTTTTTCTAGAGTGGCATTCCTATCCAACCAAGAAAAGGTAGTAATTTAATTCCTCTCTTCTACCTGTGCATGATTGGTCCCATTATGAAAACAATTATCTGCATATAGTGTTAAAATTAAGTGAACGAATACATGATATGTATGTTTCATATATAAATTTATTAATTAATTACGATTAATTTAAATATATATTAAGAAAGAAGTACAAATTTGTCATGATATTATTCAAAGGCTGAACCCATCGCAGATCCTTTGTGATCGAAAAAATCTTTCACTTAAACACTTACAACTAAATCTTATTTTATTTAGACATCTGAAATTGAATTAAAGTGTGTTATTATATACGTTTTGTTGACATGACAATGTGCTTGCACTTCACCTTTTCGTGGAGCGTGAAAGTGAATTTTTTTTCTTTTTTTTTTTTTTTTTTCTTTCTCCTTCGTATTTTTCCTCCCTCCTACCATTTTCTTCACCATATCTACAAGCTCTCTTCATCTACTCTTTTCTTGCTCCGCCGGAACCACCACATTTCCGTCATTACCTTCTTCTCAATAATATCGCCTAGTATTCCCAGTTAATGTCGTCCACACAATAGGATTTTTCTTTTCTTTTTTTGGTTTTTAATTAACTTGATAGTTTACAAATAATTTTTCTGCCCATATTTTATTTTTTAATAATTATTTTGGATATATTAGCTCCATGTCTTCATGTAATTCGTCATTTTGACATGTAGTGAGTGTATTATATTCTCTTTACATATTTGACCGATTCAATAAAAAATGTCTAAATGACACGGTCAGGATCCGCCTCATGTGTCAAAATGAAACAAGATTTAGTTAAATTATTTAAATGAAAGATTCTTTCTACCACAAGGGGGCCGCGATGGATTCAACCTAAAATTAAGTAATTCTATCATCCGTTAAACTTTTGATCCATTCATGCTCTTGCCATTATTAAATCGTCTTATATTTGTTCTTGCCTTTAACGAAGCTCTAACATAAACTTTTTTGTAACTGATAATTTTGTGTTTGACTTATGAAACACCAGCACTAACTTTGTATGCGTTTCATTTTTGTTCCGAAATAGAGGAATTTTGCCAGCTTTGTTATTGGATGACACAAATTAAGTTGTTGTTGTATGGAAATCCAAAACGACTACGAACACATGCCGTCATGATTATGATTGTCTTGCGTATGATTACTTAAGAATACTGGTCTCATCGAATTCTCCTCTTGTTTTATTCATCTTGAATATTAAGATGTAATTATAAAGTACTTTTTTTGATGTACGACTCACAGTATACAATAACGTAAGCAGAATTTCCTAAAGTAATGTCAACATTTACAGAAGTAAAAAAGATAAAAAGATCACTATAATAACAAACAATATTATTGATTAAAGTGTAACTATATGTCTTAAAGTTAAATATGATTCGCAAAGTATTTGACTTATTTGATAATCTTCAGCTTCTGCCGTCGAGAGAATTTTAATAACTATAGCATGTCAGTAACGAAGAGTTAAGGTAGTTAGACCTATACCCCAAATGCTCCTAGCATAGGAGCCTATGATTTCATACAATATACAATGACGTAAGAAGAATTTCCAAAAGTAATGTCAATATTTACAAAGGTAAAAAGATCACTATAATAACAAACATTATTATCGATTAAAGTGTTACTAAATGTCTTAAAGTTAAATATGATTCACGAAGTATCTGAATTACTTGGTAATCTTCAGTTTCCGTCGTCGAGAGAACTTTAATAACTATAACATGCCAGAAACATAGAGTAAATGTGGTTAGACCTATACCCCAAAATGCTCCTAGCATTGGAGCCTATGATTTCATTCTTGTTGTTGTTGGAGGTTCACATACCTCTTCTCAGTGTGGAATGATTGTAAAAATGGATCTTGGGTCTAACTCAAACTCAAAACCTACCTCATGAGGAGAGGATTCCCCAAGTCCATATAGGAGTCCAAACACCCATCCCACAACCAATGTAGGAGAATCAATCCCCCCCCCCCCCCCCCCCCCTCCGCTCGCCTAGGACTCGACATCTAGAGTGTGGACAATATAAGGTAAAAAATGATTTGGGATGAGTCTGACTCTAATACCATGTAAAGAATGAATCCTAGACCTAGCTCAACCCCAAAAGCTAGCTCATGAAGAAAGGATTACATAAGTCCATATAAGGAATCCAAACACTCATCCCACAAACGACGTGGGAGAATCAACAATGATATATTAGAAATAGATGATTGGGCTGCAACGTCCAATAACTATGTGCTACCTGTGGCCCATACCTCCTATTTGTTCAGGGTATGCAACATGAATCTGATCGATTCGATCCGGGTATTCAATTCCCCCGAGACTCATGGATTATCCCTTCCCCGTCTCTTACATACCTTCTTGGGTCAACAATTGGTTTCGTTGCCTCAGGCCTTTCTAGGGCGTGACCCCTACCCTTAACGACTTTTATTTATGAGATGTGGATTCAATTCTTACTATGCCTCATCCTAATAGGTGTATGTATCATTGAATCAACTAAACTTGCTCTGATTTATTGTGCGGCTGCTCCTATTTGGGGCTTACGTTTATATCCAATATTTTTATTTACTAATTGTCTCTATATACACATCTAATAAAAGAATTCGACAAAGCAGTGCCCCGTGACCACTTAGCAAGGTGTATCCGCCCCTAACAATATACAAATGATGTACTCACATTAATCTCGTCGTGAAAATTTAATCTCGTCGTGAATATATATATTAACTCTTTTATAGAAAGGGACATTTTGTTGGAGAATAAGTTATCCCCGATTATAAGATAAGAATTAAACAATAACGGGATTATTTAATGAATATTCTTTTATTGGAAGATATTTAGTTTATTGTATTAAAAATGAATATATGAATTATAATATAATATATATGTTTGATTTAAAACTGGATAAATTCGGATAAGCTTTTAATATTTAATTTTAATTTTGTCTTTCTAAAACCTTTGAGAGAAAAGCTTTGGCAATTAATGGCCAATATGTCATTTTGTTGTTTTATTGGTGGATTAGTAATCTTGGGAAATTATCTCACATAGAGTTTGGTACAAAAATAATACCATAATTATGGTATAATCAATTCTAAAATTACTAATCTTAACATAAGAAATTATACCAAACAAAAGATAAAATAAATCCAAAAAATATTACGGCATTATATTCTTTCAGAGCTCTCAAATAAGTTTGCATAATATATCACTCTTCGAAGATAGGTTCGTATCTGTATATTTTATTTTCATCAGTCAATGGTCAAAAACTTCGTAGAGAGTTTAAGCTGGATTCAGTGATTGAAATATCTCTGGCCTCAAGTATATCAAATTGAACACTGAACTTGTAACAGTTGATTGGTACTCTCTATCACATGGTATTGGAACAGCCATGAACGTGATTCAACTTTTAAAGAAAAAAAATGCATCCCCTTAAAACTATTCATTTGAGTCAGGCTATGCTTTTACTAAATAATTATTTATCTTTGTACAAGTTCAATGGGATTCATGTTAGAGCCTGTATTAATTTGAATATGCATTATATAAGGCTCATTAAAAGGGAAGCTTTCCCTACCATAATTTTTTCTATACCCAAAATTTTCCACGGTTGCCTCTCGTAAGTAGAGGTGAATTCAATATTTTAAGAGGATGGGTGCACCATTGCTAAAACAAAGAGATACAAAAGTGCAGCAAGTTGTGTTCAATCCCTTGACCTTTAGGAATTAAATGCAGTGCTTAACCACTAGTGCACTACTCAGTCTCGTTTGACCATATGTTCCTTCAGTTAATATTAGTTATATTTTAAGAATTATACACATAATATACCGAGTTTAGTCGAGTGACCATGAGTTCACGTGACCCATTTTGTATCCATAAATTCGCTCCTGCCCGTAAGAGTCTGGACTCTGTCTCAGTCCAAATATGAGTGATCACCTCTCGGGCCACCAATTGATCATCGCATTTAAGCTATTGCTTCACCAATTAGTTAATTAGATGAAGCCCCTCCTTATATATTCCTCCTTTTGCTTCTCATCTTATGATATATTACCCGTCATTTTCAATTATTATTCTCCTCTAATGTTTGAATATGAAATCTCTGATTCAGAATGAATGAATCGTATTCAGCCCACCATAATGATCCACCCACACTTATGGTCTTTTACTAGTTGAAGTAATATGTTTTAAAACAAAAAGATTGGCACGGAAATCATTGCGTTAATTAAAAGAGGTCATGTGCTAACTCGTGGAGTTGTTCAGACTTCAGACTAATCTTGGTTCTTGTAAATATATGCAGAATACGCTGATTCCACGCCCCACATAGACCAAGTCTCTACCCTCTAATTGCTTCCTCCCTTCTCATTTATTTTACTCCTCTCGAGGTGAATCCAACATTTAGAATCAATATTATGTCTAGAATGCATGCATCTATTAGCATATATTTATATTTGGGGCGTCTAATGGGTAGGTTCGATTAAATCTAAACCGGTTAAGTTGAATTTGTTTGGTTTGAGTGAGAATAGCATTTCTCTCATTTCATGGAGTTTTGAAAACTCCAAACATCTTAAAGATGAATATAGAAACATAGGAATTTCTAGAAAAAATTGTGGTCCTTCATATACCTTAGGAGTCCATTGATGAAAAAGAGGACGGAAAAGAATTAGATAGTCAAGATGAGTAAGGCGGAGCCAGCTTATACTTGCAAGGTCCACATATATTCATTAATTTTTTTTCATACACTGTATTTGTATTAAAAATACATTAAATATCTATCAATATTTGAATGTGAACTCATTTGTTATTGTATAGTAACTTGAGATTGCCATAGGAACCTACAAATTTCAAATCTTAAATTCGTTAAAATGGGTGCTGAAATGAGTAGGATCAAAATGAACTAAACAACGGGTCATAACTCAACTCGCTAACTTTTATCAAATTTAAATATTTTTATTTGTTTTCTTAGAATTTCCATAACTATCTAATTATTTTGTTTACTTATTATTTATATATTTGAAGTATCAAACAAAAAAGTTAAAAATATTTTGATAATGTTATTTATGGATTAATTTGAGCTATATATCAGGCTAACTTTTAAATGGACTGAATTTGACATGTGAAAATAGTCTAAATTAATAAATGAATAGGTCATTAGCCGTCCATGAATGAATTGTGCGGATGATATTTATATGAGCTAATTTTACATCCTTAATTTATATTTTAATACATAAGTGATTCGAATTGAAAATAATAAATTCGGTTAAACCATTGGACTCTCTATGTCTGCCTTTGCAGTCCCATTTCTTCCTCAGGCTTTCACAGTCAATAGTAGTGTAAAATTGTAATAATTTCCCCTTGGGAGTATTCTCATTATTACAAAATATAAATAGTGTGTACAAGAGAGAAAATCTAATTCGGTAAGAATCCTAATATACCATAAATATACAGTATTCATAATTACACAATATATGGCGAATATAGGGAGAATATTCGCTAATACACCCCCTCAGTCGAAGCGGGAGGAGGCCGGACGCTGAGACTGGATCTGAAGTCAAGGAATAATTGTTTGGAAAGTCCTTTGGTGAATATATCTGCGTACTTATATGACGAAGGCACATGTAACACTCTGACATGACCGAGAGCAACATTCTCACGAACAAAATGTATATCCATCTCAATGTGTTTGGTTCTCTGATGTTGAACCGGATTGTGAGAAATATATATGACAGTTATGTTATCACAGTATACAATAGACGCCCGACACAAAGGATATTGGAGCTTCAAAAGTAGATTTCGGAGCCAACAAATCATAGCTACAACATTGGCAACGCCTATGTATTCTGCTTCGACACTCGAACGGGATAAGGTGTCTTGTCTCTTGGCAGACCATGAAACTAGATTATTCCCTAAGAATGCACAATAGCCGGAGGTGGAGCGTCGCGTGTCCGGACACCCCGTCCAATCTGCATCCGTGTAAGATAGCAATCTGGTCGGTGCATAGGGGTATAGATGTAATCCATAATCAAGTGTGCCCTTAGTGTATCGAATGATACGCTTAAGGGCAATAAAATGAGACTCCCTGGGGCATGCATAAACAGACACACTTGCTGAACAACATATGCAATATCTGGCCTGGTGAAAGTGAGTTACTGAAGTGCACCTGCAAGGCTCCTATATAGAGTAGGATCGGAGACTGGAGCACCATCCATAGAACTGAGCTTGGACTTTGAATCAACCGTAGTGGACATGATTTTGTAATTTGCCATCTTAGTCATGTACACTATCTCCTCTGCATACTTACATTGACTCAAGAACTTATAATCTGCAGATCTAGTCACTGATATAACCAAGAATTAACTCGACTTTCCCAAGTCAGTCATAGAAAATTCAGTTTTAAGTAAAACAATAATCTCATTTTTCAACCCATCAGATGAGGAAGTGAGAACAATATCATCCACATATAGCAGTAAGTAAGCAGTGCTACTACCTCGATGAAAAATGAAAAGAGAGTTATCACACCTGCTGCATACAAACCTAATCTGCATAATGAAATGTGCAAAGCGGTCATACCACGCTCTGGGGGCCTGTTTCAAACCATAAAGTGACTTACGCAGATGACAGATATAGTGAGGGCCTCTGGATTGACAAAGCCTGGTGGTTGGTGCATGTAAACAATTTCTTTCAGGTCCCCATGTAAAAATGCATTCTTCACATCAAGCTGATTTATAGGCCAGTGCTTGCAATGATTATACTCAGAACTGTGCGAAAGGTAACCAGTTTGACAACCGGGTTGAATGTCTCATCACAATCAATACCCTCATGCTGATTTGTGTCATTAGCCACAAGTCGTATCTTATACCTCTCTAGTCTCCACTGTCTCTGAATTTGTGACGAAATAGACACATGCAACGGATCACATTCACCCCCTCCGGTCTAGGTACCAAATCCCACGTGTGTTATTTTGTTAAAGCATTAAATTCCTCACACAACGGCATTCCAATTAGGGTCTTATTTGGCCAATTTAGGGTTTTTGGGAATAGGTGAAATGTTTTGGGTCGACATGTTAAATTGGGATTTGGGTTTGAAAATCCCGTTTTAGGCACGAGTTTCCATTTGTGAGTGGAGGCAGTGGGTGGGTTGGTCTGCTGGTGGTTGGCTGGTGTCGGGTTTGGGTGCTGCTGCGGGTGTGTGGGTGGATGTATATCGGAACATTATGTGGGTATGAGTGTTGCGGTGGTTACTGGTAGATCTAGTGGGGTCGACAGTGGTGGGGTCACGATCAGAGGTGATTGTGGTGGGGTTGGTAGCATCGGGTAAGGAGAGGGTAGTGGTGCTGGTCGTCGAAAGCTGGGTTGGTGTCGGGTTTGTTGGAAATGACGATTTGGAGAGGTGTCAGAGCAGCCGACGGTGTGGGTCGGAGTTGGGTGGTCTGCAGGTTGTGTACTGGTGTGGAGACATCAGGAGCATCCAATGAAGACTGTGGGGAGGAAGATTCTGGTGGTACTATCGCCGGTCGGACGACTGAAGTGGTGGTAGTGGATAGCAGAGAGGAGAATCCGGTGGCTGACTTATTTATTTGACTGAGTATGACGGGAGAGATGTCGGGCTCGTCAAGAAATGAGTAGTATGTCTTTCGGAATTTCTGGAGATTCGAGAAAGGGAATGTGGTCTCATCGAACGTGACGTAACGAGAGATGTGGATTTGACGAGTGGACAAGTTATAGCATAGATAACCCCTATGATTTGACGGAAAATCTACGAAGACACATGGAGTAGTCCGATGTGCTAATTTGTGAGGGGCAGTGGAGGTAAGATTGGGATAACACAGGCAACCGAATATCCTTAGGTGGTCGTAGGAGGGGATCCTGCGGTATAGAATTTCGGTTGGAGTCATGTTGTGAAGGGTACTAGTAGGTAGAATATTTAGAATATATTCAGACATTTTGACGGCGTAGACCCAGAAGAATGGAGGGAGAGAGGCATGAAACAGCAGAGTACGAACCATATTATTAATGGTGCAGATGATGCGTTCAGCTTTACTATTTTGGGGTGAGATGTGGGGGCAGGAGAAATGAAAGACCATGCCATTATTTCTACAAAATCGGTGAAATGTAGAATTATTAAATTCACGACCATTAACACAATGGAATGATTTTATATATTTTTCAAACTGTGTTTTTATAAAGTGCGAAACTCAAGAAATTTGGCAAACACTTCCGATTTAAATTTGAGTGGGAATATCCAAATATAATGAGAAAAATCATTTAACAAGACCAGATAATATTTATGACCAAGGGAACTAGACACAAGAGATGTCCACAAATCAGCATGAATAATATCAAAAGGGGAAAAAGTAGCGCTGGTAGATTATTTAAACGGAAGACGAACATATTTTCCTAAATGACAAGAAACACAGTGTAGGGCAAATTTTCCATTATTACATTTGATAAAGTTATTGCCTTTAAAAAAATTAAAAACTGGGGTGCCTAGGTGGCCAAGCCGATTATGCCAAATGGACGGGGAGATAACAACGAGAGAGACTAGAGAGCAGGATCCGGCAACGAAGGTGGATGGAAATGGATAGAGATCCCCCGTGCTATTGCATCTCGTAAGATGCGTCCCCGTACGAAGATCCTTCATAGTAAAACCAACGGGTCAAACTTAACAGAGACATAATTATCACGAGAAAATTTGCGGACAGAAATTAGGTTCTTAATGATGTTAGGGGCATACATGACATTTTTAAGGGAAAAAGACGGATGTGTGTGTGAGGTACCATAGCCCTATATTGGAATGCATTGACCATTGCCCACAGTGATGTATTAAGGATACTTTAATTGAAACAGTGTAGGAATATTACATGTAGAGCGAGTGAGGTGAGATGTGGCGCCCGTATCCATGTACCAATTTTCATCGGGTTGCTGTAAATTCAGACTGCTAAAAGCTTAGCCCAAATCAATTGGGGTCAAACCGGTTGGTGGCTGCATGTATTGGGCCTGAGTGAGATGGGCATGTGGCGTCTGATATGGGGCTGCTCGGGTTACTGGGGAGGTGCCCAACAATCTCTGTTGAATATAAGAGTATTGGGCTGGTACCTAGGCAGGTATTGTGGCCCAATTAGGCTGCTGAAATTGAGACGATGGGCCGGTCCAGGCAGAATGTGTACTGGCTGCGGTTGTGATGAATAGTGTTGCTGGCCGCGACCCTTGCCACACCCTTTGCCTCTTCTGCCGCCACCGCCGTTTTGCCGCGGCTGATTATTTTTCGGCGGTGGTGGGCCAACAGTGATGTTATTTTGTGGAGGCGTTTTGACTGCTAACGCCTTTTGGGTGTGTTCGTCCTGCTTTGCACGACAAATTTCTTCTAGCAATAATTGCGAGCGGGCCTTGTGGAAATTAGACAATGGATCAGCCTGTTGTATCATGGTGTCAAAGTGTCATATTCGCCTTTTGGATGGCCTGCAACAAGTTGTAAAACCATCTTTGTTTCAGAAACAGGCGTGCCGACGTTTGATAGTTAATCCGCCACAAGTTTCAATTGTTTGCAATACTCAGTCATGTTAGAGAAATTTTCAAGACGTGTATTATTAAATTGTTCCTCCAAATACACATCACAAGTGTGCTTGTTATCTTGAAAAATTTCCTCCAACCAAAGCCATAAATCACGGGCCGAGGCACCGAATTTCATGATAGTGAGAAACAAGTACTGAGGGATACTGCCATATATCCACTGTTTGACAGTGGCGTCAAGACGAAGCCATGTAGAGTCGTCAACCTCAGGTGGGCGAGGGAAGGAGTCATCTATGTGGTGAAGCACGGTGTAGAGACATGCATGAATACGGAAGTGTTCAACCCATGGGGAGTACTGACCGTTTTCTTGATCAAGAATGATTGGGAGACATTGTTTGATATTTGTGACGGTGAGGGCTGGATGAACTGAGGGCAAAAAAGATGGTTTTGGTATTTTAGGGGTGACGATTGTTGAGAATGAGGCCACTGTGGGAGTTTGTGGAGGAGTCATTGTAGTGGATGAACTTTAATGAAGTAGGAGAAGGAATAAAAGAAAGAAAATTTTGAAGGAAAGTTGCCGGCGACAGTTGGGGGGGTGGGACACTTTTAGAGAAACTCTAGGGTTTTGGCTTCTGATACCATGTAAGATTGTAATAATTTTCCCTTGGGGAGTATTCTTATTATTACAAAATATATATAGTGTGTATAAGAGAGGAATCCTAATTCGATAAGAATCCTAATATACCATAAATATACGGTATTCATAATTACACAATATATAACAAATATATGGAAAATATTCGCTAATAAGTAGCACATTCAAGCAACTTACAGTGTAAGTGAACGTGTTGTCAGAGGTGACTAATTAATAACCATAGTATTATTGAAACTATAGGATATACAATATGATGATTTGCATAAAAGTAGTATAGTATTATTTTCATAGCAGTATATTGGATTACACCATAATAGATTAATAGTATTATTGGAAGAGGAGAGACCTATTTTTGCCTCCTGAAATTTGCGAAAGTCTAGATTTGCCCTTCAGTAATAGTTGAGATCAAATCTACTCTTGCCATAATAAAATGAGCTAATTTAAGGGACCTTTTCTTTTACCAAAAATAAATGTTCAAATTTGCCTATGAACTATACAAAATGGTCCAGATTTAATTAGGGAAAGTGACGTTTAATTTGGCAAAAGTTTCCAATTGGATTTTCTTAAAATATTAAAAATTCGTTCAGTTAACCGATAAGAGTAATAGCGAGATAATTTGGTAGCGATGGAGTTAATTTTGAGATCGAATTTTAGTAGAGGGCAAAGTTATTCAATTTGTACAATTTAGGAGCATTTTTTGGCCTTTATCCTTGTTGAAATGAACCAATTCATTCTTTTTACTGAATGTTTTTACAAGCACACCAACTTCCATTTACCTCCACTTCATGAATTAGCACCCTCAGGTTTAAAGAACCTTAGTACTCTTCCCAACTTTTGTCCATCACCAAGTAAAATGATTCATAACTTGTAAGTAGGGATGACAACGTATCGGATCTGGACCGGATCCTACTAGATCCAGATTCAAATACGTTTTTTATATTTGGATCCAGATCCATCGGGTTCATAAAAATCAGATCCAAATCCGGATAAATCGGATCCACCGGGTCCACGGATCGGATTTGGATCTACATGTAAAAATTTTTGCCTTGCTAAGAATGTAACCTTGCTAAGAATTTTTTTGAACTGACAAACGATTTTTACTTAGCTAACAGTTTCCTGTGTTTCAATTTTGAAATGTTCATATGAGATATTTTGTTCGCTGTCTCGTTTTGATTGTGAGCTATTAATTGAAAATGTTGGACAATGACAATAGTTGTGAAAAATGCTGACTAGTATTTCCACAATGCAGAACTTTCATATGTTTGAAATTTTCACAAATGAAGTGAATATAATTTTAACTATTTGTCTATGGAGATGTTAGTCATTCACTAATATAACATTGATTTTATTATCGAAGTTACCTCTTTATTTTTTGGTTTTTGAGTTAACGCGGGGATAAATTAAACTTGTTTTGAGAATTAAACTTGCAAGGATGTGCTTAGCAATTTTAAGAAAATACTTATAAAATTACATTATAGGTTATGAATATATTTAATAAAAAACGGATCCAGGGGTCGGACCTGGACCGGATACGGATCTCAAATACAAGATCCAGATCTGATCCGTCAGAAATGGATCCGGGTCCGATCCGGATCCGTCGAGTCCAAATTTTGAAGATCCATATCCTATAAAATGAATTTGGATCCACCGGATCCGGACCGAGTCCAGGATCCACTGTCATCTCTACTTGTAAGTGTATACCAAAATGGTAACACGTGGACTAAAATAACATTTTAATTATAAATGAGGACCAAATATGAAATTTTATCAAATATTTAGACCATACTAAGTTATCATGGGACCATACGGGTTGGACCATGTTCCCGTTAAGACATCAGAGATTCCTCCATAGGAGTATGGGAAAACAAGAAAAATCCAAATAATTTTCCGTACTAACATATCCTTATTGGTCCCCCGTTCATAAATTCTTGGGGACAGGCATGTTGAATATTGAGCAATTTCCGTACTAACATATCCTTATTGGTCCCCCGTTCATAAATTCTTGGGACATGCCTGTTGAATATTGGCACAAAGGTAAGCCCCTTTTATTGAATTCATTTTTTTTTATATTCAACTTTCTGATTTATGTCATATTATTTTTAAAAATAGTAATTTCAATCTCTTAGCACTACTATCAGTAAATCGCGGAATGTGTCTGAATTATCAGAGTTTGAGAACAGAGCAACTGATATCACCTGCAAGGTCCTACCCCAGAAGAAAGAGAATTGCTCCCATCAGGGTTCGAACCCACGCTGCAGGCTTCCAACTGAATTTTAAGTTTCTCTCCTTTGCTATCCCCAGCTATGCCCCGGGGGACGTGTTGAAGCCATCATTGTTGAAGTTGGCAGCCAAGAGTTAGGCTATCCACCATTGAAGACTTATGTGCATGTATTCATGCATTGTACGTGGCGGAGAGAGGGAATTTTCTCATCTATAAATAGATGAGATTATTGTAAAATCATAACATCCCAAAATCAGAAAGAGAGAGCTATCAATTAGGAGAAACAGAGAAATACTCATTATGTATAAGAGAGTATATGTGAGTACTGGGGAAACACTTTGGGAAACATATGAGAGATATTATTAATGGAAATTTGTATATATACTCTGTATATTTTCTACTCTGTTTAATAATACTTACTGCCTTCCGTGAAAATAGGCAAATTGCCAAACCACGTAATTCTGTGTGTTTTGCTGTACCGCTTTGATATATTCTATACCGCTATTTATTGGTATTTTTTGCTTCCGCGCACAACATGAACGACATTTCCAAGTTTCTAGAACTTTAAATGGAGAGAAAAGAGAAGTGGAAAATTAATTCGATAATGAAGTGAAAGATATTAAGGTGCTATGGTTTTCAAGAGAAGAATTGAGACACAACTTGCAAAAAGTTGAAGTTCGTTCTCTAGCGAAAAAAGATTGATGATTTTAACCTCTTTGGAGTGGCCTACTCAGTCTTCACTGAACTGATAGGCTGCAGAATTTTCAAGTCTAAATTTATAGGAGTAATAATTAGTACTCCTAGTATTAACAAGAACATAAAAGTACTATTCATAAATGCAGAAAAAGTTGAGCTTCCAATTAACATAGTGATATCAAGAACACATAAAAAAAATGGTGTTACCATTTGTAGGCATGTTTCTTATTCTATTATGCATTCTTCCCTCGATGGCGCCTTCCTTGGCAGAGTTGCAAACCTATACACCAGACCACATCACTTTCGACTGTGGTTTCTCAGAAACAGAAGTGCTACTCAATGGCCAGAAGCTTGATGCAGGTGTTTCCAGAGTTTCGAGTGAAAGCAACGGCGATGCTGATCAATCTCCAAAGATACATGCTTGTATATTTACGAAGGAACTAACTTACACGTTTCCTGTCTCTTCAAGTTCAATCTCCATCTGACTTCACTTTCATTTTACTGCTTACTCTGGATTCAACTTATCTAAAGGTTTGTTCTCCATCACTGCTGGTCCTTACATACTTTTGAGGACATCTGAGTCCACTTACTCTGGACGTACTACATTCGTCGGATATACTGTTAGAGAATTCATCATGAACGTTAATGGTCCAGCCCTGAATGTCACATTCAGACCATCAGTTAATATCTCCGATAGTTATGCCTTTGTAAACAAGATTGAAATTATTTCAGTAGCTCCAAACCTTTACATCCGTCCAGATGTTCTACTGCCACTTGTTGGACAACCTACTAAACTGTATTATGGGAACTACACCGCTCTCGAGACAATGCACCGTGTTAATATAGGTGGGCCATCTATCTCTGCTGATGAAGATGATACAGATATGTTCCGTCCCTGGGCAGATGAAACTGGTTACTTGATCTCTGGTGACTTGAGCACTACTGTCCATGCTAGAACTGATATTAAGTATAGTTCATCAGTACCTGCATATATTGCACCAAGAGAAGTATATGCCACTGCCAGAGTTATGCAGTGTAAAAGTCCTGTCAACCTTACCTCGTCTTTTCCACTTGATCCTGGTTTCTGTTACCTAGTTAGGCTTCATTTCTTTAAGATCACAAGCTCCGATCTTCCACCATATGTAATTCAAGTGTATATCAATAGCAGAATGGCAGAAGAGCGTGCTTGTGTGAGTGAATGGACCAACACAGAGCCCGGGTTCCAGCTTATAGAGACTATGTAGTGAATACCTCTGCACACCACAACTGCACACCACAACAAAGGAAGTCCGTTCATTGATGCCATTCTGTTACTTGAGTTAAATGGCCATCAACAAGGTTCGGAAATATTAAATGGATTAGAGATCTTCAAACTATCAGACAACAAAAATGGACTTGCTGGGGTCCATCCATTTGGGTTCAGGAAGTTTACATCACACGGAGAGTCTAAGCAGCAATAAAAGTGGCCAGAGCTGTATTTGGTGTCCTTTCAGGTCTTGTTTTCCTTGTGATTGGTTGTTTCATATTTTTGCACTTGCCAATAGGAAGGTGTGCGGCGCTGGTGCTGTCGTCGCTACCCTACTCAAAATTGCAGAGAACAAGCTTAATGAAATGGGCATCATAAGATAATTGCCGATGCTTTTCACTGACACATTATAATAGCAACAGACAACTTTTCTGATGTTAATCTCCTCGGTAAAGGTGGCTTTGGCAAGGTCTACAAAGGGTCCATAGATGGAGGAGCCACCGCTGTTGCAATAAAACGCGGAAGTCCAACGTCAAATCAAGGACTACGAGAGTTTCAGACAGAGATCACTATGTTATCTAAGCTAAGGCATCGCCACCTGGTTTCTCTCATAGGATATTGCATGGACGATAATGAAATGATCCTTGTGTATGACTATTTACATCATGGAACTCTACGTGATCATCTCTAGAGTACTTCAGGAAGGAGACTGTCACGACCCAAATCGGAGGGCCGCGATGGGCACCCGGACCCCACCCGCCGGGTACCGCTAATCGTACAACCAACTTCTAATCACAATTGAATACGGACTAAGCCGAAAAAGATTATAGAAAATCTTAACCAGAAATTCAATTTTCATATATACATACCCATACCAAGGCCAACAAGGCCACACATGACAACTAACCACAGGACACCTATCTACAAGCCTCTAAGGAATACATGACATTACAAGGACGGGACAGGACCCCACCATACCAATATGCGTATGCAAAAATACTGTACCACGACCAGACTGCAACTCTGAAACAAATAGAGTGCTCCAACATTAGCTGAACCAGCAACCTACTAGCGTGAACCGTCACCCTCTTTAACTGCGGGCATGAAACGCAGCGTCCCCCGACAAAAGGGACATCAGTACGACTGATGTACTGAGTATGTCAGGCATGAACAATAGCATAATAGGGATATAACAACAACTTAAACAGAAACAACCGACCAATAGTAAGTATCTCTGAGGGTCCTAATACATATGCCTAAATATCATGCACAATGCGGTATACATATACATCGGCCCTATTGGGCATCTTCCTTACCATAACAACCTCTGTGGGCATAATTTCATGTCGGCCTCTGTGGGCATAATATTTCTAAATGTTATGCATAATGTGGTAAATACATATATACTGGCCACACAAGGGCATCTTCCTCCCAATCATATATATATATATATATATATATATATATATTGGCCCTTAATCAAGTATCTTCCTTTATTAAGCCACACATGCTTTATCATTATCATATCCCAGCTGATCAGGTGGTATGCGTTTCCCGTTTTCCGTCCCTAATATACGATCTTGGGTAAAACATGAATGCAATGCAAATGAAAATGCATGAATTATAATAAAATATCCTGAATGATATAATTTTCTTGTACCTTCGGTTAAGGCTGTAAATATTAACATCTTTTCTGTATGCCTTAATAAGGACTTAGGAACATATTTAAACATGCTTTTAACATAGAAATCAATAACATGAATATTCTTAACTACTAGGAGTAGAATAAATTATGAAACCATATCACGATTATATTTCGTTACATGAAACATGCCAAAAAAAAGAAATAATTTGTCTTAGTATACTTCGACCTTCGAATGAACACAACAAGTCAATCATTTCAGGTAGACGTCTAACCTTGAACCTGAGCTCAAAGATCTGATGCCGAATTGTGGAAACTCAACTACTATATTAAATTTTGAAAGAAAATTCTTGCATGTCAACAGTCAGTTCTCTCCCTTGGAGGTATACATAAATAGCTATCTATAGAATTAAGTGAAGCTCTCCAATTTATTTATATCCTCGTAGGTCGGCTATGTCTATAAGCTACTTTTGTATCACTTACTTAGTTATGAAGAATTACTAATACAATATTGTATATTTGAATATCAACGTGTTAGCGGTTGGTAAATCCATATCCACATATTTGTCACCTAATCACTTTTCAATAAATCATATCCCAACTCTTGTAGAAAAATTATTCTTGAACTACTATAGTATCTCAAATTTCCATTCTATGCTTACCCACTTTTACAACCTGCACGTAATATATATACATATAGGTTTGGCCTACTTTTTTTTTTTACCCATTTTATACAACTAGATCTATTAGTTTAAAAACTCATGCAATATAAAATTGGATCCATTATCTATATAATTAATCATATACCTCATTATCATAATCACGTGGTACAACTCTAGTCTATAGCCTACTTATACACACACCAAATATATTTCTGATTTCCGTCGTCACACTTTTACGCCCAAAATTATTTCGGAGTTTAATCCCTTTTATATACTAATCTCTTTATTAGCATACGTAAATATGATCCAAATTTTTTCCAATGCTCGAGTCTATTTACATACGCCTAGCGATTCAAACCGTAACCCGAAAGTACGGGATGTTACATAGACTAAGTACGCGAATTGAATGGAAGCAGAGGCTTGAGATTTGCATTGGTGTTGCCAAGGATATACACTACCTTCACGAGGGCACAAAGCAGAAAATCATTCATCGAGATGTTAAGTCCACAAACATTCTCTTGGACAAGAAATGGATGGCCAAGGTTGCAGATTTTGGGTTGTCTAGATGTAGCCAGGACACAGTATCTTCTGAGAATACACATATTAGTACCATGGTAAAGGGAACTTTTGGTTACTTGGATCCAGAATATTACCGTAGGCAAAGGTTGACTGAAAAATCTGATGTGTACTCATTTGGGGTGGTGCTGTTTGAAGTGCTTTGTGCAAGGCCAGCAGTCCTGCCAATGGTGGCGGGGAGAGAGGACGAGATTATGAAACAAGCAAACTTGGCACAGTGGGCGTTGAGCAGTCTTGAAAACGGAACGTTTCATGAAACCATAGACCCATTTTTAAGGGGAAATATAGATCCTGAAAGCTTGATGACATTTACGGGGATTGCAGTGAAGTGTTTGGCAGATAAGGGGAGTGATCGACCATCCATGGGATATGTTATAGAGAATTTGGAGCTAGCACTGCAGCAGCAAGAGAGTGCTGCAGATACACAAGGGAATGAAGATGTGATGGCTGCCACTGCAGATGTTATAGTAATTGTGGTTGACAAACACAACTCGGATGCAACACCACGCGGTTGAATTTGCTAGAATATTTGCTTTTGGATTGAGTAACTTTGTTTTACTATTTTTGAATAATTTTATTTTTACTGTTAGTAATTGTTTGTTAGAATGATATACTCTGCAGAGTAGGCTATGTTAGTTAGTTAAAGATATACTCTGCGGAGATATTCTAGGCTAGTCTATGGTTATCTTTTTACTGTTTTTCTCTATAAATGCAGAGCTAAACATAGCTAAATAAAATAAATTCCTTTGACTAGATTGCAATATATATTTCTCTCAGTATTTTTTCTCTGTTATTTCCTATGTTTCTTTGTTAAAAACCAACAATTGGTAACTAGAGCCATTTTCTTGAGGGACCTGTGAGAGATGGATTCTTAAAATAGCTCTTCCCGTCTTTGATGGTGAGAATTACCATCTCTGGGCAGTAAAAAAGGAGACTTATCTTGAGGCTTTAGATCTTTGGAAGGCCGTGGAAGAGGATTATGATGTTCTTCCGCTGCCAAATAATCCCACAGTGGCCCAGATCAAAAGCCAAAAGTTTCAGAAAATCAAAGGCGAAAGCAACTTTGTTTGTTGGTGTGTCTGCAACAATTTTCACGAGAGTTATGGCTCTCAAAACATCAAAAGAAATTTGGGATTATCTGAAGGAAGAATACATAGGAGATGAAAGAATACAAAGCATGAAGGTGTTGAATTTAATAAGGGAATTCGAATTGCAAAAGATGAAGGAATATGAGACAGTTAAAGAGTACTCAAAACGACTTCTTGGCATTGTGAACAAGGTAAGACTGCTTGGCACTAAATTTAAAGATTCAAGAATTGTTGAAAAAAATTCTTGTTACAGTGCCTGAAAGATATGAAGTATCCATAACTACCTTGGAAAACACAAAAGATTTGTCCAAGATTACCTTGGCCCAGTTGCTAAATATATTGCAGGCACAAGAGCAAAGGAGGCTTATGAGGCAAGATGATATGACTGAAGGAGCCTTGATAGCCAACCACAAGACTCAAAGCAAGGGTGATAATTCAAAGAAAAATTAACCATCTTGTCAGCATTGTGGCAAAAAAGGTCGTCCTCCATTTAAATGTTGGAAGAGGTCAAATGCACAGTGCAAGATTTGCAATCAACTTGGTCATGAAGCAGTGATTTGCCAAAAACAAAATTCCAAAATATGAAGCAGATGCCCAAGTCGCCAATGAAGAAGAAGACAACCACTTGTTTGTGGCAACATATTTTTCAACCAAAAATTTGATTTTTGGATGATTGATATTGGTTGTACAAACAATATGACATATGTCAAAAATCTTTTTAAAGAGTTTATGTCTATGGGAAACAAGAAAGTTAGAATAGGGAATGGTGACTATATTCCTGCAAAAGGAAAAGGGACTGTTGCAATCAAAACAGGTTCAGGTACAAAAATAATTCCAGATGTTCTTTACGTGCCTAATATTGATCAAAATCTGTTAAGTGTTGGCCAGCTAGTAGAAAAATAATTTAAATTGTTATTCGAAGACAAGTATTATCGAATCTTTGATGCCACTAAGCATGAGATTTTACGAGTTAAAATGAGAGGTAAAAACTTCTCATTTAATCCAACAGAAGATAAACACATGCCAGAATTTGTTGATAATCAAGAGTTGCAACTTGGGGATACGGATCAAGCTAACTACAAGACCAAAGATGAATTGTCAGATTTGTTCACGAAGTCGATTCGAGCCAAGTCTAAAGTTTGCAGTTCCAAAACCAAGGATGAGTGTTAGAATATTTGCTTTTGGATTGCAGTAACTTTGTTTTTACTATTTTTGAATAATTTTATTTTTACTGTTAGTAATTGTTAGTTAGAATAATATACTTTGCAGAGATATTCTAGGCTAGGTTAGTTAGTTAAAGATATACTCTGCAGAGATATTATAGGCTAATCTATGGTTATCTTTTTATTGTTTTTTCCCTATAAATACAGAGCTAAACATAGCTAAATAAAATAATTTCCTTTGAATAGATTGCTGTATATTTTTCTTTCAGTTTTTTTCTCTGTTATTTCCTACGTTTCTTTGTTAAAAACCAACAGAATTCTCCGGTTGTTGCATCCAGCAGGCCGTTGAGTGGCTTGACCAATAATTCTCTCCAGGTCACTGCAATCATTTTTATTTTACCTTTTCTTGTTTATTCATATGGACAAGATTTATGCTTTGGCTAATGTTAATTTTTCAGCAATTGATTTGCTCCATGCTGAGTTGAAGTGTTAATTATGCATTTAAGCAAATGAACAAACTGATTGTCGTTGAACATCGTCAATAATCTCATGCGCTGAAATTGCAGCATACCGCTACTTATTAATTTCACCATTCACTAGCTTTTGTCTGAGTTTATTAAATTTTACTTGAAACTAATACTCCAATGATAACAATCCTACTGCAACAACTTATTAGTCGTACATGACAACTAATAATGTCATTGAGAACTAATTACTTCAATTACAGTACCCAAAGTATAAAAATGCCAAAAAGCTTAAGCTAATCTTTCTCCTCATCAACTATATGGAAGACAACTGTTGATTATCTCTTGAATTTTGCTTTCTATTGAAAGAAAACAAATTGATCATGTGCTCTCTAAATGCAAAATCCTCGTATCTAGGGAAAACAAACCTTCATATTTAAATTTTAAAAGGTTCTTGTTCTTTGTTTTCAAGTGGCTACATTTATCAAATGACGGAATTCACATATTAATGAACTAAGAAATGGATCATAGGTGGTGCAGTTTGAGCTGTAGCAATGTCATAGTATCAGAAACAACAAGAATAGGTCTGTCTTTTTCTAGGCTATGTTAGAATCAGGTGAAACAAAGTTTGAAACAATCTTAGACAACTACTCTGCCCCATCATATGAAGTTGGATTATGTTAATAAACGGCCGGTTATTCGTAAGATTCATCCAAAGTTGCATAGTCAAGCAGGTCTACCAAGTTAACATGTCTATTTTTTGGTGGACTGTTTTTACACTTGGTGTAATGAATAACCAAGAACATATCTGGACTAAAAAAGAGTTGATAGTTGGATGACAGATCCAAGTTAGAACTTCAAATGGAGAAAAAAAGAGAAGTGAAAAAATTGGATGACAAAGTGACAAATTCTCAAGAGTACATTGCTTTCGAAAAGAAAAGTTTAGATACAACTTGACCAAGTTTGAACTTCTTTATCGAAACAAAAGGATTGATGTGTGATACTCCCTCCGTTCACTTATACTTATCATGTTTCACTTTTTAAGAGTCAAATTACATGAATTTTGACCAATATTTAAGATGTACATTTTCATCATATTAATGAGAAGAGTTGCACCTTATAATATTTTTTATATAGTTTTCGAACATTCGGAAACAGTCTTTCTACCTTCCGAGGTAGAGGTAAGGTTTGCGTACTCTCTATCCTCCCAGACCCCACACTGTAGAATTTCACTGAGTATGTGGTTGTTGTTGAACATCTTATTTTTAGTTATACACTACTATTAAATTAATCTAATTCAATTTTACTTTGAAAATTAGTTAAATTGACTAGAGAAGTGAACGTGACAAGTAAAAGTGAAAGAAGAGAGTACTTTTTAGAGCTGCCTACACACTTAGGAGAATTTTGTAGTCATCACAAAATTGACAAGGTGCATAATCTTCAAAGCAATTATGATGAAATTTATAAGAAGTATTCCTAACAAGAATACAAGAGAAATGTAATGTGAAACACAGAAAAGGTTAAAGGTTCCAATTAACAAATAGTGGTAATAACGAACACAACAAGAAGGTAAACCTACTTAGGTGATTTCTTAGGCAGAAACCCTGTTCATGTGAGGTGACATAATCCAGAGAAACAGTGGAGGTGCGCCCAATCTCTTTAACCTCAATTTCTACCCTTTACATCCGCAAACATGTTCTACTGATGCTTTTTGGGCAGGCTACTATTGATAACTCCATTAGAGGAGCTGTAGAAACAACAAAGATGAAGAACAGAAGAGAGAAGGAGATAACAGAAACGGTTTCTAGAATTAGATCACATTGGACTGAAAATATCTCTGAATGAGAAGTTATCAATTACTCCCTCCGTCTCAAGAATATTGATGTAGTTTGATTTGACACAAAATTTAATAAATAAATAAAGACTTTTGAAATGTGTGATTCAAAATAAATATTAGATATTTCTATGATTGTAAATGATCTCGTGAAGTTAAATAGTTTTTAAATATAGAAATGAACGATTTTTTAGAACAAACTAATAAAAAAAGTAGGCTAATCTTTTTGGACGGAGGGTGTACAATTCACACTACTAATATTTATACTAATACATACTTGAGTGTATACATTTAGTTAATATTAACTATCTATCTGATAAGTTATGCTATTTTATGTTTTGATAATTTGACAAACAAACACGAGGAACCTGATAACCAGAAGGAATTAGGCTTTAGCCGAAACAAAGGTTAACTTTACAACTGTAAAGATGCTAACATTATACCGATTGGTAGTAGTGCAGCAACACAACAACAGAGTTGCTGCAGCTCGCTAGTGGTCAAAGGTAAATGGAATGTCACTTTCTCACATATCCAATTAACCCACCTATATAAACATGTTCCAAGTGAAAATAATATGCTTGCAAATCAGAAAATTGCTAACATCTTAACTGCAAGTCATCGCCTCTCAAAGTGCTCTCATCAAGATTAAAGCTACAACAAACAGAAGGACCAATTCTTTATCACTAGTCCTTATGTTTGTTAAGTCTTTGTCTTTTATTCTTTAACTTGTATTCCTACACTGCTTTCAAGAAGTGTTCAGTAGGTTTATTTCTCAAGTATTCTGAGTTGTACACTTGGCTAGATTTAGTTAAGGTGTGTCCTTGCAATAGAGTTATTGTAAATATTTTGCAATAGAGTTATTGTAAGGGGTAAGGATTAATAGTTTAATTACTAGGTTGCAAGGGTTTGTAATCTGAAGTCTGCTCATTTATAGTGAAGTTTGAGCAAATCATACTGCAGTGGGTCGTGGTTTTACTCCCCTGAGCAAGGAGATTTCCACGTAAGTATATTGTGTTATTTAGTGAACTCGTATATTCTATTAATTGGTATCAAAGCAGGTTCTTTCTAAAAAGTTAACACATAGAAATAATTTCTCTCATGGCTGCTCCACCAAACCTAGAGGAAGGACAATCTATCACAAGACCACCAAGATTCAATGGAAAGTATCATGTGTGATGGAAGGGAAGAATGCATGCCTCTATTATGGCTGAGGACTCTGAGTTGTGAGACATCATTTGTGATGGTCCTTATGTTCTTATGAATATTGATTTGGACTGTTTTACAACAACTCCAAAAACAAGGAAGGCATATAATGAGGTTGACAGAAAAGTTGTAGAAAAGAATTTCAAAGCCAAGAAAATTCATATTTGTGGTATTGGACCAGATGAGTACAATCATATCTCATCATGTGAAACTGCAAATGAGCTATGAGAAGCTCTCCAAACTGCTCATGATGGAACTAGTCAAGTGAAGCAGTCCAAGATAGACATACTTACCACGAGTATGAACTCTTTAAGATGAAGGATGGTAAGTCCTTCAGAACATGCATACTAAGTTCACCTTCATAATAAATGAACTCCATTCTCTTCGTGAAATCATTTCAACCAACAAATGGTTCATAAAATACTCAGTGTACTGCATAGTTCTTGAGAAAGCAAAGTTAATGCTATCTCTGAAGCCAACAACTTGCAAAAATTGACCATTGATGAGCTCATTATGAGCTAAAAAGACAACAAGATCTGAAAAAGGAGGGAACCAAAGAGAGAGAGAAGAGCCTAATTCTGAAGGTTGCTGCTAAAAGTAACTTAAGTGATGATGAGTCTAACATGGCTTACCTCACTTGAAGATTTCAAAAGATGGTCCAGAAAAATGGTGGGTTCCCAAAGAAAGGAAGCTCCATTAAGAATTCCAATGGAAATGACTGTTGTCACAAATGTGGGAAATCTACGCATTTCATCACAGAATGTCCTCTCCACAAGCAGGACTATTACAAGAACAACTCTGAGAAAGTAGCAAAGAGGAACCAGATTCCTGATTAAAAAATCAAAAGAATAGATACAACTGACAACTTGATGAAGCAAGCTTTGGCTGTCTTGGGAAACACTTCCGGTGAATCTGAAGATGGAGATGATCAATGAGATGAATATATGATGATTGTTGATGATGAACCATCAAAATATGAGTCAATCTTTGCACTCATGGATAATCACATGTTAACGATAATAATGAACAAGATGAGGTAAACTTTTTTGATGTTCAGAAAAACGTGAAAAATTACTCTCAGAAAAAATTAATGTCATTAGCAAATGTGTTAATTGGTACATATCATAGCCTCATAAAAGAAAAGGATGTTATAACTGAAGAATTTGGTGAAATAGAGCAAGAAAGGGATGACATGACAGGCACTATCATAAATTTGAAAGAATAGGATGATGAAATGTCTAGAGAAAATTATTTGTTAAATAATCAAATTAAAAAAATGGATGGACACCTTCTAGAGGAAAGGAAACAACTAGTGAGATTCAACTTGAGCTTGAAAGTGAACTTAAAAAATTTAAAATGAATCTCTCTACTGAGCTTGAAAGGAATAGACATCTTCAAGAAAACTTAAAGAAGGTGAAAATGACCTTGATAAGTCACTTCACTGGACATGGGTCTCTGATGTGATTGCTTAATGTACAAGAGTAACACGGGAGGTAGGCAATGTGTTGGATTTCAAAAAACTAAATCTCCATATAATCCACACAACAAGTATGTTACTACCTCTGAAAATTGGCTATGCACTCATTGTAGTCAAATATGTCATTATAAAAATGCATGTAAAGCCAACTTTCAAACTGTTTAAGAAAATAAGAAATTCATTGAGAAGGAATCTATAACAGAAGGACCTGGTTCCCGACAAAGAAAAACTGAATTACCTGCATGGAATAAAAGAAGTCTAATTCATCATTTTTATCATTCAAATGGACCCAAGCTGGTTTCGGTAGTGAGATGAAGCAGTAAAAAATAATTCATGAACAGTGGTTGCTCAAAACATATGACTGAAAGAATGAAGGATTTCCTCTCACTCAAGGCCTTTCAAGGAGGGAGTGTGTCTTTTGGAAATGGCAAGAAAGGTTACATTCTTGCATTGGCAAAATTGACAAGACATTCTTCCATGCAATTGAAAATATATGCAATGTGGATAGTTTGAAATACAACTTGCTAAGTGTCCCTCAAATTTGTGATAGAATAAATGAAGTAAAGTTGACATTTGGTTCCTGCACTGTCACCAATATCAAATCTAGAAAAGTGGTCCTGATAGAAAGAAGATACAAGAATATTTATTTGGAAAATATTGATTCATTAAATTACAATGATCTGACATGCCTCAGTGCTCTTGATGATGATATTGATCTATGACATAGATGGCTGGGCATGCAAGCTTCTCACTGCTGAATAAGCTAGTTGTGAAGGACCTGGTTCGTGGGCTGTCAAAAACCAAGTTCACAGATCATAGGGTGTGTGATGCTTGTGTAAAAGGGAAGTAGGTCAGATCCTCTTTCAAACCAAAGAAAGTGGTGAGTACCTCTTGGCCACTTGAACTTCTTCATATGGATCTTTGTGGATCAATGAGAATACCAAGTAAAGGGGGAAAGAGGTATATTTTTGTCATTGTTGGTGACTACTTCAGATTTACTTAGACTCTATTTCTGAGAACTAAAGATGAAACATTTACTATTTTTTTCCCTTTGTGAAATAAATTCAAGTAAAGTTGGGAAATCACATTGTTAGTATCAGATCTGATCATGTCACTGAATTAAAAAATGCCAAGTTTGATGAATTATGTGCTAAAAATGACATAAGTCAGAACTTCTCTGCACCTATAACACCTCAACAGAATGGTGTTGTGGAAAGAAAAATAGAACTCTTAAAGTTATGGCTAGAACAATGCTAATAGTCAGTGATGTTCGTAAAAGTTTTTGGGCTGAAGCTGTTAACACTACATGTCACATGGTAAACAGGTGCGTGATCAGGTCCCTTCTTGAGAAAACTCCCTATGAATTACTAAATGGCAGACAATCCAAGCTGACTTACCTAAGAGCCTTTGGTTGTAAATGCTTTGTTCTTAACAATAGTATGGAGGCTTTGGGGAAGTTTTATGCTAAAAGTAATCAGGGATTTTTACTTGGTTATTCTTCACACAGTAAGGCTTACAGAGTTTAAAACAAAAGAACTCAATATATTCAAGAAAGTGTACATGTGATATTTGACGAATCAAATAACTTGAATGATAAAAGCACATGCTAATGAAGCTGAAGATGGGGAATTTTCAAAAGTTCATGAAGAGGCAATTGAAATTTTAAATGGAAAGACTGATCTGATGAGTCAAGTAAAGAAAAATGATGAAGAAGATGGTGCGGAATCCCCAAGAAACACACAGGAACCTGGTGCCTCTATTACTTCACATGAAGATGAGCATTAGGTAGCTGATGCAATATCAGGTACTCTTAAGTCTGGACAAATCAATCATGAAGATCCAGTCTCTAATGAAGACAATGACAGTTCAATCTCAGAGGAACCTGGTCCTTCAAACCCTCAAAACACTAGCCAACCTAAGGTACACGTATCAAATTGGAAGCACAAGGGATATCATCCACTACATAATGTGATTACTCAGTTGGATTATGGTATTCACACTAGATCCAGGGCGAGAAACATGTTTGCCTTCTCAGGCTTCCTGTCTAAAATCGAGCCCAAAAATATTAAAGAAGCCCTGAAGGATGCTGACTAGATTACAACTATGCAAGAAGAACTCCATTAATTTGAGACAAATAAAGTGTGGCACCTGGTCCCTAGATTTTTTGACATAACTACGATAGGAACCAGGTGAGTGTTTCACAACAAGCTTGATGAATTTGGAAACACTACTAGAAATAAAACAAGACTGGTGGTTTAGGGTTACAATTAAGAAAAATGGATAGACTATGATGAGACCTTTGCTCTAGTTGCTAGAATAGAAGCAATCAAAATTCTTATTACTTTTGCATCTTATATAGAATTCAAATTGTTCCAAATGGATGTTAAAAGTGATTTCTTAAATGGATATATGAAAGAGGAAGTCTTTATCAAGCAACCTCCTCGTTTTGAAAATCATGAGCATCCTGAGCATGTTTATAAGCTTGACAAAGCCTTGTATGGTTTAAACAAGCTCCTAGAGCATGGTATGAAAGATTGTCAAAATTCATTCTTGAAAATGGCTTGACAGGGGGAAATACCTTATTTCTAAAGAAAAAAGGCAGAAACTTGTTGATTGTGCAAGTTTATGTTGATGATATCATCTTTGGAGCCACAAATGATTCTTTGTCTGAAGAGTTTGCAAAACTCATGGAAAGTGAGTTTGAAATAAGCATGATAGGTGAGTTAAATTTCTTTCTTGGGCTACAAGTTAAGTAAACTCCAAGAGACACTATGATCAGCCAACAAAAGTACATCAATGAGTTGTTGAAAAGGTTTGAAATGGAGAATGCGAAAATCATTGATACCCTTATAACTAATGTTACTCGGCTAGACATGGATAAACCTGGTTCTCCTGTCAATGAAACTATGTACAATAGTATTATTGATTCTTTACTATACGTTACAACATGCAGACCTGACATTTTGTTCAGTGTTGGTCTGTGTGCTATATTTCAATCAAGTCCAAAAGAATCTCATTTGAATTCTGCAAAAAGAATTATGAGGCATCTCAAAAGGACTCCTGACTTGGTCCTCTTCTATCCTTTAGGAGATAATTTTGACTTGATTGGATATGCTGATGTTGATTATGCTGGATATTTGGTGGATTGGAAGATCACATCTGGAATGGATCATTTTCTGGGATTATGTTTGGTCTAATTGGGTGCAAGAAATACAAATTTGTGGCTATTTCTACTACAGAAGCTACCTCTTGTTGTGCTCAATTTCTTTGGATCAAGCAACACCTTGAGGATTTTGGTATGTTTACACATTGTGTTCCCTTGTTGTGTGATAATACAAATGCACTCAATATGACAAAGAATCCAGTGCAACACAAAAGAACTAAGCACATTGATGTTATGCACAATTTCTTGAGGGACAATGTTGTAAAGGGTTTGATATGTATGAAGTTTTGCATAATGTAGGACCAGGTAGCAGACATATTCACCAAAGCACTGAGGAGAGAACATTTTCAAAGAAATCTCTTAGAGATAGGGTTGGTCAAGATCAACTAATCTTTCCCTTAAAAGATCCCTCAATGATTGACTATGCTTAGAGGACATGTACATACTAAAAATGTTTTAAGTGAAATCTAACTTAGTTCTATATTATTACAGGTATGCACACATGGCAATCTCAAATACTCCACAAGGATGAGTGATTTTGCTTTCTTCAAATATTGTGCCCTCATATTTGAAAAGTTTCAAGGAACCTGATTCTTGTGACTCGGGTTAGTATTTTCATCAGTGTTTATGTGTTTTAAACTTATTAGCAGTGGCATGTCATTAAAATTCTTTCCTGCCTAAACTCCTAAACTCTATCCTAAATGCAATCATGGCTCACCCCCAATCGAAATCATTTTCTTCCTTTTTCACGCGTGTCGAAATCATTTTACTAAAATTACACACTCCCTCTCACAAACACTCTACTCTCTCTCTCTCTTTCTAAACCAAAAAATATTAAAGTCATTCTTGTTTCCTTTTCTTAACGCTAACAATTCAAAATCTTCTTTTGTGTCTTCTGCCCCAAAATTCTACAATGTCTCAGTATAAATCAACTACTCCAAACTAGGAGTGGCCAGTGGGCCGGGCTCGGGTCTGGCGGGCCGGTCGGCGTGTCGGGGTCGGGCGGGACGGGAGAAGGGGCGGGGTCGGGTCCGCGGGCTCGGCGGGGTCGGGTGCGGCGGGACTCGGAGCAAGTCCCGTCCCGATCCCGATCCCGTCGGGCTCGGGTCGGGCGGGCTCGGGGCGGGGTCGGGCTCGGGTCGGGATACGGCGGGTTTTTTTTTTTTTTTTTAAAATTTTAAAATAACATATGTATAAAAAAAACTCAATAAACAAAACAAGATAGTGTAATAAAAACATCCCAATGTCTTTGTTTTTGTGCCTCTTATATTATTTAATAGACATATGATTTTTTTGTAATACAAATACAATTGTCTAAAATCTAAATTGCAACTTTGTGGTGTTGTCCAAAAGTTACAAATTACATAATAAAATTACAATTAAAAAAATTACATTCTCAAAAAAACCTTTCTAATTGCTTGATGATTTCATGTGGTTCTTCGGTTGGAATTGGTATTTGTTGGTCAAATTGATCCACGTCGCTTCCACTACCTTCGGTTAAGATTTCGTTGTAGTTTTCATCATCTTCTTCGTTGATCTCCGGTTGACCGCACCTTCTCCGCTCCGCTCGTATCCAATCTCTCGAATAATACCGCAATTTCCAAGTCGTCTCTCCTAATGAGTGTCTCGTGGTCTCCTATTTGATATCTGCTCGCGAAAAAGCGCTTTCGGACGCAATTGACGACGCTTGAATGTTCAAAACATCTCGAGCCATCATTGAAAGTGTCGGAAAGGTCTTCTCATTCCCCCTCCAAAAGATTTCAAAGAAGTCTTCATGTCCATCTTCATTTAACTTCTTGATACGCTAATTTGGTTAATTTGTAGTAGTAGAGTACGACCGCACATTCTATTTCGAGGCTTTCAATACTAGCCGCGAAACAAAGATGTCTTTTGTGAGGTTGCGTTGAAGATGAAGAAGATGGTATGGAAGGCTGGTAAGTTACTAGCATTTTCTTGTTGATAAAATCTATATATATTTTTGCATTGGTGTTCTACGCTAGACAATACTTCTTCTTTAGTTTGTTCAATAGGTGGTGGGTGATTTAAATTTTTGGGACTTGGAGGTGGTAGTACTTCTATACAATCGTAAATAGTTTCAATTAGTGATTTAGTACCGTCTATTTTAATAGTAGGATTTAATACTGAGAACCAATAATATAAATAGAGGGAATAGGAATAAAATATTTTTTTATTTTGAGAAACATTTTTTTAATAGTTTGCCTTATAAGTTTGGTTTTTCCATATATTCACTAAGTAATAAAAATATTAGAGTTATATAAAATAACATAGTTGAAATAGTAGGATAATATATACCGGAAAATTCTTTTGTTGCTTGAAAAAATTTCTCTAAAAATACAATAAGTTCGGAAATTTTTTCCCAATCACTATCTAAAATCATATCAGCTGGCTTTTTATTATGAGAGTTAAAAAATAAAGTTATAGGTAATTTATAGTCATAAGCAACAAGTAGTTGCTCGTATAAATAATTCCACCTAGTGGATACTTCTTGTGGAATTTTTCTAAAAGGTAGTCCACAATCATGACAAATTTTTTTATATTCTTTTCTACGTTGTACTTTATTACTTTTAAAAATAAAGTTTATAGCAAATTGTATTTTACTAAGAATGTCTTCAAAAAGTGATAGACCATCCTTTACAATTAAGTTATATATATGGCACGCGCATTTTATATGAAAATGGTCTGGAAAAGACGGAGTTAAACTATTTTTTAAAATTGTAATTGCGTAATTGTTACTAGAAGCGTTATCTAATGTAATAGTCATAATTTTATCGGTAATTCCGTAATAATCGCACACTTGATAAATATTTTCTCGCAATAAAAGTACCAAAGTGTGCCTATCATCTATATATCTATACGCTAAAATACATTTTTGCATAGACCATTTATAATCTATCCAATGACAAGTTACGGTTAAATAATCATGGCCGTTAGTACTACGACCTATATCGACGTGATGGATACTTTGCCATTAAAATGATATAATGAAAAACGTAAATATTGTTGATATTCATGCGCGAATTTAAATACATCTCTCTTAACAGTTGATCTAGGAAAACCGTTAAAAGCGGGATTATATATATCTCTAATGTAATGAATAAAACCGGAGATGAAGGAAATGAAAAAGGCAAACCCTCCACAAAGAACTAATTTTGATATTGCTTCCCTATCACTATGTTTATTGTATTTAGGGCCTACAATTCCCCCCGTCATAGGGTTAATTTGACCTTGTACTTGGTCCGGACAATATTAGTATGTGAACCTTGTCTGATGGAGCGGGCGTTTGCGCACCCGGTTTTGAAGCCCGGTATTGGGCATACCTAGCCGGATGAGCACTTACTACGTGTCTAATTAAACCCCCGTCCCACCGTGACCTTTTCCGCTTTTAAATTTTAAAACATTTTTACAAATTTTACATATGGCTACTTGATTCTCTACGTCCTTATCAAAAAATGTCCATGCATCTCGATTTTAATGGTCGTTTTGCTTTGGACCTCGTCTCATACTAGGGGGAATAGGAGGTATTTCGGTTGAAGGTGCACTAGTGGGTGTGTTGTCATCAACATTAGTGGGTATATCATCTAGATCATCGTCTAAATTAAAGTCTTCTTGAGTTCCGTAAAATAGCTCCTGGTCTAAATCTAATGGTATTGTAGGAAAATGTTGAGTATCAACAAAATCATCCCGTGTAGGAATAAGATGACTAGAAGAAGTACCCTTGCCCCGGTTGCCCCTACTAGAAGAAGCACCCTTACCTTTACCCTTAAACATACCTTTTAATCCTTCCATTTTAATTATGATAATAAATAAATAATTAAAGACAATAAAATTAAGTGATCTAAACTAAATAAACAGACAATAATAATTTAATGAAGGAACGAATGTACCAAACGCCGACGTAACGTCGACGTGTAATCGAGAGGTTGAAAATTGAAACTTTGCTCGATGGAAGATCCTCAAGCTAGTTGCCAACTTCACTACCAATTCCCAAATGAATAAATAAAATTGAATATTTAGCAAACAATGTAGAATTGTAGAGAGATATATTGAGAAATTAGAGAGATTGTAGGAAGATTTGTGAGAAAGATGAAGAGATGAGTTATTTATAGTTGAAAAATTGGGTTAAAGTGTAAATATAATAACTTATGGGTTAAAAATAAATATTAAGGGGTAGGGGGTTGGGGGAGGGGGGGGCTAAAATGGCCGTTGGTGCAACGGTCATTTTTGCAAAATGCGTTGGTCAACGGTCGGGGTTTGGGCGGGCTCGGGGCGGGCTCGGGTCTCGGGGCACAGGCGCGGCTCGGGTCTCGCGGGACGAGACCTCGTCCCGTCCCGAGTTCGAGTCCCGCCCCCGTAATTTTTTTTTTTTTTTTTTTTTTTTTTTTTTGGCGGGCTCGGGACGGGCTCGGGTCGGGGTCGGGCTGTCCCGGCCCACTGGCCAGCTTTACTCCAAACTCCCCTGAACCAAACCCTTCATTCTCACCCCCAAAATCTTCAAAACATACTGAACCAAACCCTCCAGTCTCACCCCCAAAATTTACTCCTCATGTTTCTTCAAGAACTCGAAAAAACCAAACACCCCAAAAGTTCATATCTGCGCCACTATCTACTTCTCTTTCAACTGAAAAACATACCTTGTCGAGTGATAGTAAGAAGACAGTTTTTTTGCGTCAAAGATTATGGGTGATACTATAGAGCTAGAAGAAAAGGATGGTGATCTTGAGGTATCAAGCCAAAAACAGGGAGAAGTCAAAGTAGAGGCTGAGTCAGCAAAAGAAACTGAAAAGGTTGTAAAATAGACTTCTTCTGGTGCCGTTGCAGAGGAAAAAAGAAAAGGTCGCAGAGAAAAGAGCTTCTGAGGGAACTACTTTTATACCAGGTATCACTGTACCCCTAGATAGTGATAAGCATGATGAATTTGACAAAGGATATTCTGAGTCCTTTGTTGACTATCTATTTGAAGGTAATCTTGATGAGGGAGAAAAAGGAAAATCAAATATCCTAGAGAGTGAGGTTGAGATTGTAGTCGATTTCATAGTTGCTATTGATAAACTGAAGAACAACTGAGGGAACTGGTGTCTCAATTCAGGGGGAATCTGGTTCACCTGTGTTTAGTGTTGCTCGTATTTTGGATGACAAACCTGGTTTCTCAAGAGTTGATGTAGACATATCTCTCCAGCGTGTGTCAAATGTCATTGTGCCTCTAGGGGACAAGTCTAAAAGAAAATCACCCATTACTCATTTTGTGGAGGATGATGATGATGCTGATGTAACTTTGAACATTGTGTTCAAAAGGAAGTATGGGTCCTCACCAAAGGAACAAGTCTTTGAGGTGAATATTGTTTCCAAGAAGGACCCAACTACTAGACAAAAGTCAAAAGCTCAGTTGGACTCTGCTTTGAAAGACAATAACGAGAAAACATCTTCAAGGAAGCAGAAAAACAATGTCAAAAGAACCCTGGAGTTGGTTGATGAGGACAATGTATCACCAAGAAGTTTGGTAGATGTTGATGATGATGATAAAGACGCTGAAATATAGAAAAGCCTACTTGAAAAGAAAAGTTCAAGAAAGGAAAAATGAAGGACGGACAAGTCAGTTGTGGTAGGTGATGAGGGACATAGTGCTGAGGTTCAGGGAACTCAGCAGAAGAAAGGAAAAACTCATCCTCCCAGAAAGAAGAAGGTGAGTGCAAGTGAGGAACCAGGTTTCTCATCCAAGAAATAGAGAGTGGAGATATCAGAGGAAGAAAGAAATGAGGTATTGAAAACATAAAAGATATTGAATGAAAGGGTGTTTGATGTTGAGATTGTTGAAAAGCCAATAATGAAGGAACTGATGGAGATGGTTGAATTTCCAAAGTGGAGTCACTTGTTCAAACCACATGTCCCTGATTTGTTTGAAGAGGAGATTGTGGAGTTCTACACAAACATGTTCTTCACAGATGATACACTAATTGTGACTGAAATGAACATACATTGATCTTGATAAAGAAAAAAATAGAGTAATTCTTAGAGTTCCCACTGATGGTTTGAATATTGTCAAGAAGTGAGAAGCCTCAGTGGAGTTTTTGAATATAATTGCAAATTATGAGGGAACCATTTTTGGGGAACGCGTCTTCAAGAAGCAGCTGAAGCCAGAGTACCAACTTTTGTTCGAACTGGTGAACAAAGTGTTGTTACCCCATTTTGAGAGAAGATTCATAGCTTCCATTCCATACCTGTATCTTATTGACCATTTTTATCCAATCAGTCTGCCTGCTCTGATGTTAGAGCATAAGCTTAAGGTGGCTAAAGTTAAAGATGGTACACATGGATTGCCGTAAGGGTTTTTCCTCATCAAAGTGTTCCAGTATTGTGAGGTCAAGGTTGGTAAAGAGACAATACAGACCAGAAAGCAGATGTTCACTGTGGGCACTCTTGAGGAATGTGAGTGTGTGCCAAAAGAAATGGTGTTTCCAGTAGCTCCATGATCTTAAATTTGATTGATGCTCAAAAAAGGGCAAATGAGGAGATTAACAGGTTGAAGGCAGAAAATGTCATTCTGAAGACTGAACTTCAGCATTTTGCAAAGGGAAAGGAGGAACCAGGTGCCTCCGGGGCTTTATCAGAAGAAAATGCTCGGCTGAAGGCTGAGGTAGCAAACCTGAAGAAGAGAGTGAAGGACGTGACACTGCAATTGGTCCATGACCAGAGGGCCGCAAATGAAAGAATTGACAAGCACTACTAAAAAATTGTCAAAAACTGACGGAGAAAAAATCTACGGATTTCATTGGAAAATTAAACCGATGGAAAAGTAACGCAGTCCGTTGATTTTAATAATTTTTTTAATTATAACCGACGGACTACGTTAGTTTATTTTAGTTATTTTTTTGCAAAAAAATCCTCCAAATTAAACCAACACAGTCCGTCGGTTTAGTTAAAAACAATTAAATAATTAAAACGGACGAACTATGTTGGCTTATTATTAAATAATAATAATAATTTTTTAAATTTTAATTCACTTTTATTTATTAATAAAATAAAATAAAATATTTTTATTTTTTTAAATAAAAACCTTCGGACTTCACCAGTTTTATTTATTTTAATTTAAATCGTTTTTAATTATTTATAAAATAAAATATTTTTATTTTTTTAAAATAAAACTGACGGCATCAGCCGGTTTTATTTATTTTATATTTTTTTAACGGGTCAACTGGTCAAACAATGGACAAAACCCACGACGGTTTGTCCGTCGCTTTTTTTTTTTAATAAATCAAGAGCAAACGGGTCTTACCCCATTCTCTCAATTTCCCCCCAAATATTATACCACCAGCCCCACCCCCCACCCCCAATGCCGACCACCCCTGCTCCCTCCACCCCTACCCCACCAACCAGCACCGCCAATTGACTACCGTAGGCCGCTGCGACCCCCACCCTTGCCAGCCGTCTCTCTCTTCTAAATCACTACAACAAAATGCCCTTTTTGTGGCGATAAAAGTCGCCACTAGATGACCTTTCGTGGAGACGCACGAACCGTTGACTATACTAAGTGGCTGATACTTATCCGTCGTAACAAGAACAGTCGCCACCAAAGGCATAGTTTATGTGGTGACTTCTATCGCCACAAAAGCATATTTAAATCGCTACGAAAATAACAACCAATGTCACAAAAGATGTCACACACGAAAAAAGGGCATTTGTGTGCTTCCCACAGAAAATCATTCGTGGCGACTTCTAGTCGGGTCAAGGTAATTTGGGTCCTTAAAGTGTGATACATTTTACATCTATCTTTTAATTTTTAAATAAAAGCATTAGCGGAAGCTCCACTTTCCGTGGAGACTAAGTCGCAGCCAAAGACTTTTTGCTACGATAGTTTAAAAGTCGCAACCAATAACAATTTATTAAATTTGGTCATGAGAAATTAAGTACATATTAGTGAAGACTTACATGTTGTCACCGCTAAAGGGTTACGTTCTGTGGCAACTTCAAGTGTCGCCACTACAATTATCGTTTTTTGTGGTGACTTATTGTTATCGCCACGAAAGCCCTATCTTTTGTTGCAAGTTAACGAGTCGCCACAACAAACAATATTTCTTGTAGTGAATTTGTGAGGTAAGTTTCTGAAAGATAGAATAATTTCCCTTGGGGATTCCTTTCATTATTCACAATATGTATAGCTGTACAAAGGTTGATTCCTAATATGGTACGAATCCTAACTTACCTTACAAAGGTTGATTCCTAATACAATTAGAATCCTAAGTTACCTTAAATATACATCTATCATAATTACAAAATATACAGAGAATATTCGGAGAATATTCGCTAATACTCCCCCCTCGGACGGAGCGGGAGGAGGCCGAACGCTAAGGTTTGATCGGAAGTCGGTGAAGAGCCGTCGCGGTAGTCCCTTTGTGAAGATGTCTCGCATACCGATAAGAGGAAGGCACGTGTAAAATTTTGACGACCACGGCAACCTTCTCTCGCACAAAGTGGATATCCGTCTCAATATGCTTAGTCCGTGATGTTGGACCGGATTATGAGACATATAGATGGCGATATGTTGTCACAATAGACTATAGACGCCTTGCGGAGTGGACACCGGAGCTCTAAAAGAAGATTTCGGAGCCAACGGATCTCGGCAACTACATTAGCAACACCGCGATATTCGCCGGCACTCGAACGGGATAGTGTGGCACTCGCCTTGGCGGACCATGAGATAAAATTATCCCCAAGAAATACACAAGACCCGAGGTGGAGCGACGTGTGTCGGGCATCCCGCCCAATCTGCATCCGTGTAGGCAAGTAACTTGGTTGGGGCGAGAGGGGTATAAGTGTAATCCAAAGTCTAGTGTGCCCTTAACGTATCCGATAATACGTTTGAGGGTGGCAAAATGGGACTCTCGGGGTCGTGCATGAACGTACACACCCGCCGAACGGCATATGTAATATCGGGCCTAGTGAATGTAAGATACTTAAGAGCACCCGCTAGACTCGATATAGAGTGGGATCGAAACGGCGCACCGTCATTGGCACTAAGCTTGGATTTGGAGTCCACCGGAGTTGGCATAATTTTACAATTTTCCATCTTGGCCACAGTACACTATCTCTTCGCATACTTACGCCGACATAAGAACATAGTGGTACGCAGATCGTTACCGATATACCCAAAAAATAACTTAGCTTGCCCAAGTCGGTCATAGCAAATTCGGTTTTGAGTAGAGCAATGATTTCATTCTTCAAACCGTCGGATGAGGCGGTAAGAACAATGTCATCGACATATAATAGCAAATATGCGAAAGGTCTTGCTACCTCGGTGAAAAGTGAAGAGAGAGTTATCACACCTGCTACATACAAAACCAATCGCAAAAGATACACGGCAAAACGATCATACCAAGCGCGGGGTGCTGTTTCGATCCATACAATGACTTTCTCGAGACGACACACAAATCTGGAGTCGCTTGGATGAACAAAGCCGGAGGTCGATGCATGTACACGATCTCTTTCAAATCCCCATGAAGGAATGCATTCTTGACATCAAGCGATGAATTGGCCAATGCATGCCCATAGCAATACGAGAACAGATCCGAATAGTGGCCGGTTTAACAACCGGATGAATGTCTCACCACAATCAATACCCTCCTGCCGATTAGTGCCATTGGCGACTAGTCTTGCCTTATACCTCTCTAAGTCACCACCGTCTCTCGAACTTGTGCCGAAATAGCCACATACACCGGATAATATTCACACCTTCGGGTCTAGGTACCAAATCCCAAGTGTTACGCTTGGTTAAAGCGTTAAATTCCTCGCACATGGCCGCATTCCAATTTGGGTCCGGTTTGCTAGTTTTGGATTTTGTGGAATGGGTGATAAGGTTTGTGTGGAGAGATTGAAGTGAACCTTGGGTTTGAAGATCCCGTGTTGTGCGTGAGTCTCCATACGATGAGACGGCGGTGGCGGTGGATCGGGGGCTCGGGAGGTTCTTTGGTCCACGGTTCTCGGACTGGACCGGTGGGCGTGAGTTCAGCTTGATCGGTTTCGGTGACTCGACCGGGGGTTGTAGGGGTGAGCGAGGGAGCTGTTGGGGTGGTGCTGGACGATGGCGAGGCTGTCGGATCGGAACAGGTGGGGTGCTTTGTTGATATAGATTTTGGATGATCGGGGACGAGACTTGGTTCATCGAGAAAGATGTAATCGGTGGTCTGAAATTTCCGAAGATTTGAAAAAGGAAAGGTTGTCTCATCAAAGGTGACGTGACGGGAGATGATGATTTTGCAAGTAGCAATGTCATAGCACAAGTAGCCCCGATGATTAGGAGATAGACCAAGGAAGACACATGGCGAGTGCGAGGTGCAAGTTTGTGAGGTGCGGTGGAGGCCATGTTGGGGTAGCATAAGCATCCAAAAATACGTAGGTGATCATATGATGGTAGCCTACGGTATAAGATTTCGGTAGGGGTCTTGTTTTGGAGTGTGCTAGTTGGTAAAATATTAAGAAGGGATTCTACCATTTTGACAAAGATAGACCCAAAAAGGCGGTGGTAGGCGGGCATGAAACGAAGTGTGCGAACCATGTTATTGATGGTACGTATAATTCTTTCAACCTTTCCGTTTTGGGAAGAAGTATAGGGACAAGAAAACCGGAAAACCATACCTTGTTTAGAACAGAAATTGTGAAATGTCGAGTTATTAAATTCACGTCCATTATCACATTGGAATGATTTGATAGATTTTTCAAATTGTGTTTTAATGAAGTTGTGAAACTCGAGGAATTTTGTAAAAACTTGATTTGAATTTCGGTGGGTAAATCCGGACAAAATGTGAAAAATCATCCAAGAATACTAGATAGAATTTATGACCCAAAGAGCTAACAATCGGAGATGTCCACAAATCGACATGAACAATATCAAAGGGAGAAAAAGTAACACTTGTTTGATGACATAAATGGAAGACGAGTATGTTTGCCTAGTGGACAAGAAAAACAGTGTTGGGCAATTTTTCCATTATTACATTTAATACGCTTAGAAGTCCTAAGAAAAGTAAAAGCCGGGTCTCCGGGGTGTCCGAGTCTGTTGTGCCAAGTGGAGGGAGAGATTGCCGCAAGGATAGAGGTGCTTGCGGCTTTGACGGCGGAAGATTGAGTGAATGGGTAGAGGTCTCCCACACTATTGTGGCGTGTAAGAATTTTCCCCGTATTGAGTTCTTTCACGGAAAAACCAAAAGGGTCAAATTCGACGGACACGAATTATTGCTAGTGAATTGTCTAACAGAGATTAAGTTTTTAATGATGTTAGGTGTGTATAGGACGTGGTTTAGGGAGAAAGGCGGGTGTGTATGTTTGGTGTGTGTGTTACCGTAACCTTGAATTGGAATGCGATGACCATTGCCGACGGTAATAAATTGAGGACACTTTAACCGACGTAGTTGAGATAGGTTACCCGACGACCGGTGAGGTGAGATGTGGCTCCGGTGTCCATGTACCAATTGTCGTCGGTCGTTGAAGGTTCACGGTGGTGTAGGCCAGGCCCAAATCGATCGGGGACAGCCGCCGGGCTTGCGCTTATTCTTCTTCTTTATTCTTCTTCTTCTTCCGGAATCTTTGAGTCTTCTTGGTCTTTGAGTCTTCTTCTTCTTTTGTCTTTGCAGTCTTCTTGTGTCTTCTTCTTGGTGTCTTCTTCTTCTTCTTCTGCAGCGATTCTTCTTCTTCTTCTTCTTCTTCTTTACGGCGATTCTTCTTCTTCTTCTTCTTTGGACCGCAACCAGGTGGTCTTCTTCTTCTTCTTGGACATCTTGTGATGGTAGGTTGCCGCCGGCCGCAGTGTTGCCATCCGTCAACGGCTAACGCCCGTTGATTATGTTCCTCTTGTTTAGCACGTCTAGTTTCTTCCAACAATAGTTGTGAACGTGCCTTGTTGAAACTTGGGAGAGGGTCGGCTTGTTGAATCATTGTTGCGAGTGTGTCATATTCACCTTTCGGTAAACCCGCAACAAGTTGAAGCACCATCTTGGTTTCGAAACGAAGTCCCGACGTTGGATAGTTGATCGGTTATGAGTTTCATTGCTTACAATATTCGGACATGTTGTTAAAATTCTCGAGGCGGGTATTGTTGAATTGCTCTTCCAAATACACGGCCGAGTATTTTTATTGTCTGAAAGATTTCTTCTAGCCGGACCCAAAGTTCACGTGCCGTAGCACCTTTGTTTTCATGATAGTGCATAACGTATCTTTGGAGATGGTGCCGTAGATCCATTGTTTGACGATGGCGTCAAGACGACGCCGCATTGAGTCCGTAACATCGGTGGGACGAGGAACAGTTTCGTCAATGTGATCGAGCACGTTGTATGCACATGCATGAATGTAGAATAGTTCCATCCACATGGAATATTGATAGTCTTCTTGGTCAAGAATTATAGGGATAAAATTCTTGATGTTGTTAACGGCGAATGCCGATGAAAAGAAGATACCGAACGTTGAGAGGGGTTTTCAAGTGTGCCGGTGGATGAAACGAAATTTGTGAGGGAAGACATGGTTGCCGCTTTGTCGAGGGAAGGAAATTTTCTCGGTTTGGCCGAAATATGGAGGAAGAAACCGAAATTTTTTTTTTTAAATCGAAAAAAAATCTGATTTCGGCCGGGAATGAGGATTTAGGTTTTAGGCTCTTGATACCATGAAAGATAGAATAATTTCCCTTGGGGATTCCTTTCATTATTCACAATATATATAGCTGTACAAAGGTTGATTCCTAATATGGTACGAATCCTAACTTACCTTACAAAGGTTGATTCCTAATACAATTAGAATCCTAAGTTACCTTAAATATACATCTATCATAATTACAAAATATACAGAGAATATTCGGAGAATATTCGCTAATAGTTTCTCAAACTAAGGTTTTAAATTTTTTGAAATTTAATTTAGTTTGTAGTTTCATTGTTAACACATTATTCTATTTAGGTTAGTTTTTCTTTAATTTATGATTTTATATTAGTATTGAGGTGTAGAAACTTGAATTTGTGAAACAGATATAGACTCTTTTGCTATTTTTTTTATGATTTCTTTTAAATTTTTTGTGGATAATCTTAATTTGTAGGTTTAATGTGTGAATGGTGGCTTTAATGAATGTGTATTGGCCAAACAGTTTTTTTTTGTATGTGAAAGTCCTTACTTAATTTGTCCTGTGACAATGAGTTTAATTGACCTCTTATTGGTTAATCTACATTGTTTTCTTTGGACCTATATGAAGTTATACATCGTTTAGCTGTCAGTAAATGCTCCTTCACTTGTTAAGTTTTGATTTATACAAAGATCTGTTTCCATTAGTGGCTTGGTTATATTTTCATCCCTTTGCTTAGTTTCCCTCTAGCCTTAAATACTCATTGTTTGCTGCCTTTGATTTGAATTGATTAACCTGATCCTCTGTCAAATTTCTTTTTCATTGAAGGTTGATATAATTAATCTTGATTTTGCCTAGCCCAAGTATTCCCTGCATTTGAAGTGTTTAGTTCTAGTTGTGGTTTCATAAACAAATGAAATGCTAGTTGGATGTTGAAAATTGATCTCTACTTGTTTGTGTTTGAAGTGTTAATTCAATAGTAGTACTTTCTGCCTTAAATGGTTTAACGGTCAGTTTGGGTGGTTGTATTATACCTTTATTAAGAGATAATGGGTAATAGATAAGGGAACACCTTTGTTAGATTTAAATATTAATCCAGCGCGCAATGCAAGATAAACTTGAAACTACTAATCTTTTATTTTTAATCAGAGTTTTCGAATTCGAGCATTATATAAAATTGCTTTTGGTTTATAGAAACTGTCTTTAATCGGAAACATTCACTCTGAAAGTAGTTTATTTATACAATGTTTGTAATTTATTGATGTGTAATTAGTTTATCTATGTAATGTTTGTAATTTATTGATGTGTATGCAATGTTTGTAATTTATTGAGACATATTACAAAGAATACGCAATAACTAAAATTAATATTTGAACCACAAATTAGTTATACGCATTATTTAATTTAATATTTCTATTTTGTGGGTAATGTTGTAGATGGCTCATCGTATGTGATGTATAATAGGTATAATAGTGACGGTGTGGGTGTTAATGATGAATTTGTTGAAGGTGTTAAAGGGTTTATCATACATGCAATGTCACTTGATCCTTACCAAAATGAAGGGGTAATTAAGTGTCCTTGTTTTAAGTGCGGATGTATGAAGTATTTTAATTAGGAAACGGTTAAGCTTCATTTATATCATAAGGGGTTTAAGGTGAGATATTCTGTTTGGATTGATCATGGAGAGGTTGATGGGGTTAATGGTATATATTATAATTTGGTTGTCGGTAAAAGTAGTAGGTCGCAGGAAAATATCCATGTCCAATATGATAGAGTTAACGATATGGTTACTGGTGCTTTTAGGATATATTATGGATTTGAAAATGAACAAATTATTGAGCAACCTCCCAATGAAGAAGCAATGCACTTCTATCAAGAATTAAATGAGGCTAGTCGTCCACTTTTGATCGGGATTCTAAGTTATCTGTTGCAGTTAGGATTATTAATATCAAATCAGATTGGAGTGTTGCTGAAGGTGTTATGGACTCTATGATTAAGCTTGTGTGGGAACTAGTTCGTCCTGAATTCGACATACCTAAAAATTACTATCAGGCAAAGATATTAATTTTCAAGTTAGGATTGACGTATGATAGAATTCATTGTTGTACAAATGGTTGTATGTTGTTCTATAAGCAAGATGATGATTTACAACATTGTAAATTATGTGGACATGCTCGTTTTAGGCGGGCTCCTAATGGGAAGATGGTTCAAATAAAGGCGATGCATTATTTACCTCTAATATCTAAATTAAAGAGATTGTACGCATCGCCGAGTTTCGCTCCTCATATTAGATGGCACAGTGAAAGTAGAAGGAAACATTTTGATAGAAATTCTCCGAATTTTGCTAGTGAATCAAGAAACGTTCGTTTGGGTTTGTGTGCGGATGGTTTCACACCATTCTTTGTTTCTGCTGCACCTTATTCTTGTTGGCCTGTATTTCTTACTCTGTATAATCTTCCTCCTGAGATGTGTATGACAAGTCCCTACATATTCTTGAATAGTATTATCCCAAGTACTCGTATTTCAAAAGTTCTGATTGATGTTAATCTACAACCTTTGATTGATGAGTTAAAACAATTGTGGTGTGAAGGTGTAGTGACATATGATGTTTCAATTAAGTTTAATTTCATCTTGCGTGCTTCTTTAATGTGGACTATTAACTGTTTTTCTGTGTATTGAATGTTGATTGGTTGGAAAGATAGCTTATCCGCGTTGCATAAAAAAAAAAATTCTTCACTTTAAAATATGACCGTAAAAATTCATGATTTGATTGTCATAGTCAGTTCTTGTTTATAGATCATGAATTCAGAAAAATGAAACAAGCATTTAGAAAGAATAAAATTGAAAATCATCCGCCACCTCGAACGTCCACATGAGAGGAAATTTCGGAAAGAATTTGTCACTTGCCTAAGGTTACAGAAGTTACACCTTATAGATTACCTGGTTACGGCGTTGAACATAATTGAACTAAACAGAACATATTCTAGGAGTTACCGTATTAAAAGAATAATCTTCTACGACATAATCTTGATGTGATGCATATTGAAAAGAATTACTTTGATAATTTATTCAACACCGTGATGAATGTTAAGGGCAAGACGAAAGATAACCCAAAGGCTAGAATGGACTTAAATGAATATTGTAGGCGCCCTGAATTGTCTTTGCAGAAATCAACAAATAAGAAAGTATTCAAACCAAAGGCTAGTTTTTCATTCATCTTGGATGAGAATCGAGAGATTTGTCAGTGGGTTAAGAATTTGCGGATGCTAGAGGGCTATGCGTCAAATTTCGACAAGCGTGCTAATATGAATGAAGAAAAATTGGTTGGTATAAAAAGTCATGACTGCCACGTTTTCATGGAAACCTTGATCCATATTGCATTTAGTGGCCTTCCTTAGAGAATATGAAAATCAATCACGGAGTTAAATTTGTTCTTCAGGGATTTGTGCTCTAACACTTTGACGGAAGATAATCTTATAAGGATGCAATAGCATATGTCAGTCATTATGACTAAGCTCGAGAAGATCTTTCCATGTGGAGTTTTGATATGATAGAAAATCCTCCTATTCATCTTGTACAAGAGGCACGCCTTGCAAGCCCGGTTTAATGTAGGTGGATGTATCATTTCGAGAGGTAATGTACCAAACATAATGCCTTAATTTATATTTTTTATCTAATTACTATATAATAATATATTAAATATGTGCAGGACCATTGACAAATGCAAAACATGAGCTAAGCAGAGACATAACATTGAAGGATGTATTCGCGAAGCTTATTGCTAAGAAAATCGCTCATTTTTGTTCTTATTACTTCGGTGATCAAGTGACATGTATGAGAAATAGGCCCAATCGCAATGATGAGGGTGAGGTTGATCCTTACTACCCACCAATTTTCATCTTCAATCAACCAGACCGAGGTTTTAAAAAGCCTCCAAAATGAACCTTAAGTAGTATGGAGATGCAAACAGACATGACACATGTTTTGCTCAACTGCCCTAAAATTCAAGCATATCTTCGGTAAGTGTATAATTATGTTATTGAATTACGCGAATTATTGATAAGGATGAAACTAATGAAAATCATCAAAATTTTGAACAGTCACTTCATAGATCTGGAGGGAAATGAGATAATATATACGAATTTTTTGAATTGGTTGCATGATTTTGTAAGTATTGAATGTCATTGCATAATTTCTATTAAATGACAACATATACGAAAGTTGCTGATTTATGCGAATAATTAATAATCTTATATAGGTTTATCAACCGAATACTGGAGAACATCCTCAATTTGTGAAAGATATAGCCCGTGGGCCTGACACTCAAATTAAGACAATGAATAAGTACATTGTAAGTGGTTACAAGTTTTAAACGGAAAAAGTTTCTCAGTATAAAAAAATTAATAATAATGGAGTGTGCATCAAAGGCGATACTGATGGTAGCGGTGTAACTGTTAATTATTATGGTGTGCTACAGGAGATCGTACAACTTAAGTATCCTGGTTATCCTAAGAAGAAGATATTATTATTTTGGTGCAAGTGGTTTGATCCAAGTCATAAAGGTACAAGGGTAAATCGTCAACATAACATAATTGAAGCCAACCACAGGAGACAATATGGTCATCACGATCCCTTTATAATTGCAGAAAATGCTAGGCAAGTGTATTATGCTCCTTATCCTTTGCGTAGGGATAAAACAGATTGGTGGGTAGTTATCAAGACTAAGCATGTGAGTAGGATTGAGGTCAATAATGAGATAGTTGTGGCGTATCAAAATGATCTACCAGTTGTTCATCATACGGTGAACACAGAATTGAAAAATAGTCTAGAACATCATCAACACCTATTAGAAGAAATTGGAGATGATGAGGTAGTTGTCGTAACAAATATTGAGGATGACTCTACTGATCGAAATAAATAAGCGAGGTGGATGAATCAACTGATGAGAATGAATCAAGAGAGGAGGATGAATCAAGTGAGGAGGATGAATGGGATGATGACGGGGAGTCTAATTAGTACGTAGCATGTTAGTTTGTTTCACACACACACACACACACACACACACACATATATATATATATATTATTCTATACTTGTTAATTAATTTTTATACTAACTTAAGTTTGTATGCAAATGTCATCAGATGGTAGTGATCGAGGCAGAAGTCCTATTAAGGGAGGTAGAGGTCCTTCTAAGGGAAAAAATAATAGACCCATAGATCCTAATGATACTACTAGCCAGTCCATTTATTCTGATCCACATATGCACTCTAGTACGCCTCCTTATTTTATGTCTGGATTGAGTATGTAACCCCCTTTTGGCCAGTATTTTACCCTGCTCCACCACCTCGGGTGCCCCAATTTATCCATTATACTTTTGTACCTACACACATGCATGTTGCAGGTTGCTCTCCTTTCACCTCGGCGACCATGTCTCATTCACCTTCTCCACGGGGTTCATCTCATGGCCTATCTAATTTGCGCCTTAGAGATAGCAGCTTTGAGTCATAGTCGCAACCATGGACACCAGCTATGATCCAAACACAAGCACCGACACCTACATCTACTTCAGCACGGCACCAACACCATCATCGACACCTGCACCCTGCTCCTAATCAGGATCTACAACCGAGAGATGTAGATATGATGGGCATGATTATGATCGTGCCTAATGGAGTTGGGGTAAGACTTATTTTATAAGTTTTTATCATCTTACTCTTTTATGTGTTAACATTTTAATTGTCTTATTTCAGATTTTTCCAAACCATGAAACTACAAAAACAATTCTCGATGTTGTTCGAAGGCTTTACAGCAATCACTTTTACACTTTATGGAGTGTGATTCCATATAAGACTCGATTGGCGATGTTTCATGAGTTTAAGGTATTCTAATTTTATAAAGTTTGAATTTAGTTATGTGTATCATATAACTTTAGCCATTTGGTTTGAAGATGTTGTGTACATGAGATCCAAAAGACACCGACAGAATTGCTACGAACTTCGAGAAAAAAGGGAGTGCAATATTGTCCGGTTGATTTTCCTATGCTAAAAAGCATAATCAGGAGCCTAACTGGCTAACAGACGGACAATCACTACAAGAAAAATGGTTATCAGCGACCAGAAAAATGGTCCCTAAAGTCCTGTTCTGGTCCCTAAAAGTAGCCACCAGATTTTTCCATCTCTATAGCCTTCGCCGCTAAAAGTGATAACGACGAGACTCGGTAACTGGTCCTTAAAGAGTAGTGACCGAGAAAAATCTGGTTCGTAAAACTATTTTAGGGATAACATTTCTGGTCCCTAAACGAAGATCATACAGCCATACTTTTAGTGCCTAGAAACATTTAGCGACCAGTTTTTGGTGGTCCTTAAATTTCTTTACTGAAATATGGATTCTCGTATTCAATTTACCACCAGAATATTATATAATTTGTAACATAGACAATCAACTCTATATAAAAATTTATGAATAGCATCAAGCTTTCACGAAACACATCAAAGTCCCAACATAATAGACCCTGATGCAAATTTCATTAACATGTGAATATACTAGGAGGGGGACATAATACCTTACCTCATTTATATTCAGACTAGCCAATATTTTGAATTCCGATAATAGTTATAACTTGTGTCTAATATTTAAGACATATTGTTGAATATAAAGTAGTACGGGAAGTAAATAAATATTACAAGTGTTCGAAAGGATAAACAAACGGCCAAGATTATAATTGCCACAAGACATATTCTCGAGTCTTGAATCTTGATAACCTGAAATCAAGAAACACTAAATCTGAATTGTTACAACTATGGCTGAGTCGAGAGATAACTCTCTGTCTTTAAGACAAGATTGTCTAGTATATATGCTTTTACGTTAGCGGGCAATAGTCTCCAAGATAAAAAACTAATTAATTCTACAAAGCAAATAGGTTGATTCTGACGAAGAAAACAAACATGAAACGACTTGCTGAAGAATGGAAAATTTAGAGGAAAATGACGAATTTCTGCTCTTGTTCAAGACTTGTGTTTTTCTCTCTTTCTCCTCTACCCTCAAAATTAGAGTAAGGTTTTCTCTTTATAGTGTTTAGGAGGAGGAGAGGTATTAAGAGGCTATTTAAGAGGTATAGTCATGGCCAGAAACGCTTTGTAATAAGTGCAAAACGTTTCAGATGGTTAATGCCATAAAAAACTGTTGGCTTTCCCGTGAGATAATATTAGCCCAGCAGCTTGCGACCTGAGCACGGACCGGACGGGCAGCGACGCGTGTGTGGGGCTAGCCTTGACCCCAAGCACATCTAGGTCCTCCCTCCTTCAAATACATGGGTTACCCCTTGGGGTCCCAAACCCTTATCCATTTTTAGGCTTATAAAAAGAACAATCCTTCATTTTCCCACCGATGTGGTAGATTTGTCCCACACCATATTTCCATGGCTCAAACACCTTACTTGGTGGACCAATATCTCTTTCATTTCTTAATGAAATTTGACGATCCTTGACCCTACGGTCATCTACTCACTTAGTAGATTATGCATGTGTGAAGAACCAAAATCTCCAACATGCGAAACCCGAGTGTTTAAGTCATTAAAGATGGTGGACGCAACCCCCATCAAAGACAAATTTCCAACACATATTACTCAGAGAATACATATTCAAATTTGTGCTTTCAAGGAACAGTCCCCCCTTTATCATCTTCATTGTCATCTTCCGTTACTGCTTTTTCATCTTCAGCATTACTATCAATCTTCTCATTGGCAATTGAGTTAATTTCTACTACTAGTTCATCATCCTTCCGGTCCTCCTCCAGTTCACGTTGAAGCTTCGCGAGTTCCTCCTCAGTTATGTCATTCAAAGATAGGTCATCCTTTTTCAGATCATCCAGCAGCTGAAAGAGTGCCTCAAAAGAATCTTCATCTATATCATCAAATTTCTCAAATGAAAGGCAGCAACAATTGTGGAATAGAATAACATAACAAAAGTCTCTTGTTTTTACGTAACATAACAAAAGTCTCTTTTTTTTTTTTAGAAGTAACATAACAAAAGTCTTTAACATATAGGACAACAGAGAACATGTACTAACTCGCTCTAAAGGCAAGAAAATACCAGATGCACTTGATAACTTGCTCCCAGCATTTAAGGCAAACAGCTTTTCCTTGCCAATCAATTACAGGCGAGCCACTTGAACCACCTTTAGTCCCCGAAGCAGTCTGGGAGAGAAGAACACAGAAATTGAACAATAAAGGTATCTCGCAAAGTCTTTTCTACTCTATTTTCTCGTAAAACTTAATAAATTAAATTATCAATGGAAGTGTTTGGTTTCTGCAAAAGGGTTAAGGAGAAGCTGATGAATAAGAATACTAAAAAGATTATAAGTGCCAAGAAGTTGCAAAAAAAATGCAAGAACACATTTTTATCGTCTACGTGAGCGAAAAGGGGGTGAAATATGAGGTTCCAAAGCAATATTTGTCTTCTACTTTTTCCGAGGAATTCATCGATGGATTTCAAGTAGACATCAAAATTCGAGATCGACATGAAGAATTTGGAATTCACTGTGAGAAGTTGCATAATAGATGATTTTGAATATTTTCTTCAAATGGCTAAGATTTCAAACGTTCCGTTAAATTTTTACTATTGTATTTTTTTGTTTTTCTTGCGGAAAAAAAAGTTAAGAAATATTGCATGTAATGAAGTCGCATACTATATGTCACTCATTGACATTGTATTGATAAAATTTTGTTCTCCAAAAAAAAGAAAAAAACACAATAAAGGTAGTCATTGGAAGTGGAGGAGAAAAACACACCAAGATACTACGATAACAACAAGAATCAAAAGTACAAGAACCAGAAATTGAAGAGCATAAAGGAGTACCAGGTCGAAACAATAAATTTTTTGACTCAACTACGATATTATTACTTGGCAAAATGAAATTGATAAAAATTTCTCCCTAAATCTTGTCCATTAAACCAAGAGCAGAGACACAATTGGAAGTCGCAGAAGCTGCAATAGCTCTCATTTGCATATATTTATCTTCTCCGCTTTTTACCAATAGATGCATAGCAGAAGTGCTCAAAGAGTTAAAATTTTCTCAGATAATGTTCTTTTTTGGAAAATCTAAAAAATGTGAGCACCTTCCTTTTTTCCTTCTAAACACGTACTTCTTCGGGTCCATTTTGAATGTCATTTAAGGTCTTGGTTTACTCATTATGAATGCTAGTTAATAGCATTAACAACAATTGTATTATCATTCTATCCATTGATTAATCAATATATAATATAAAGCTAGACATAGACAATATGACGTGACACCTCTCTATGACCTCCATTCCTATTTATCCTTTTCCTCCTTTTTTGGGCATTTATTAGATTTTCTCCTCATTTTAAGTAATTATTCAATTAATAAATAACTAATTGTTAAACAAAGGTAATATACCCGTGATATACACTTACACTTGAAGATTTTAGGGACAGTCTCAGCGTTCGAAGACCGCCCGCTATGACTACGGGGGTGTGTTAAACAAAGGTAATATACCCGTGATATACACTTGATATACAGAAGTGTATATCACGGGTAATGGCCCAACTCGGCAGCAGCCCATCTCGGACAGGCCCATCTCAGACAGAATGGGCCAATGAAGTTCTAAGAGAAGATTACGTAACCAATATGATTCAGATACCACATTGGCTACCCCTCGATACTTGGCCTCTGCACTGGAGCGTGATAATGTAGATTGTCGCTTTGCAGAACATGATACCAAGTTATTATCAAGAAACATACAATAATCAGACGTGGAGCATCTGGTATCTGGACAGTCACCCCAATCAACATTTGTATACGAGACAAGTGTAGAGGGCGACAATGGATATAGATGCAAGCCGTATTCAAGTGTTCCCTGGATGTATGGGATAATGCGTTTGAGCGCATTCGTGTGCTCAATCTTAAGATCATGCATAAACAAACACACCTGTTGTACGACATACGTAATATCCGGCCTCGTGAAAGTAAGATACTGAAGAGCCCCTGCAAGACTGCGATAGTGGGTGGGATCTTCGTAAGGTGAGCCAGCCGTAGCACCCAGCTTGGGTTTAGTATCAACTGGAGTGGAAGTATACTTACACGAGGACATACCACTTCGCTCAATTATCTCAGCGGCATAGTTCCTTTGTGATAAGAATAACCCGTCTGCATGATGAGTGACAGCAATCCCCAAGAAATAACTCAAAGGCCCCAAGTCTTTCATAGAAAACTCAGAACTGAGTAGTGTCATGATAGACTTGCGTAAATCATCAGAAGAAGCTGTCAAGATAATATCATCCATATAAAATATAATATATGCCAGGGAAGTACCACGATGATATATGAACAGAGAATTATCATACCTCCTGTGAAAAAACCCAATAGTAGATACATAGTCTGCAAATCTCTTATACCAAGCCCGTAGGGCCTGCTTAAGCCCATAAAAGAACCTCTTCAATAAACAAACATGATTAGGATGTTTGGGGTGTCGGAAAATCCAAGGGCTGATGCATGTAAACTGTCTCCTTAAGATCAACATGTAAGAAAACATTCTTTACATCTAATTGATGAATAGGCCATGCTTTGGAGAGAGCCAAACTAAGAACAATGCGAATGGTAGCCTGTTTGACCACCAGACTAAACGTCTCACTTCAATCCACGCCAATATGTTAAGTTTTACCATCACCTACAAGACGAGCCTTATGCCTCTCAAAAGAACCGCCTGAATTTTCTTTATGAGTAAAAATCCACATAGATCGAATAATATTAATACCAGAGGGACGGGGTACTAACTCACACGTCTTATTTTCAATAAGAGCATTATATTCGTCAGTCATACCCAATTTCCAATTTGGATTATGTACTGTAGACACAGGATTACGTAGTAGTGGGAATTTAGAGACATTATAATTGAGATTAAAATGTTGTTTTGGTTTAAAAATATCCTTTTGACTACGAGTAACGGGCCCATGACTCGAGGTAGAATTGGGTGGATTTTGGACAGTGGGTCGGCTGGTGACAGACCGGCCAACAGGCAGTGGGCCTGCTAGCCCAATAACTGAAATAGGAGCGGAACCAATGGACTGGAACAGTACCGAGATCGGTATTGGGCCGTGGTTCTGGCCCACTGGCCAGAGACAATGGAACATCGACAATTTGTGGGCAACAGGCTAGTGGGCCTGTTGGCATATTTTGGTCACGGGATAAGTCCGATAAATGGTGGATACTATATGGTGAGATCTCGTCAACTAAAAAATTATACGAATTAGGCACGGGACTACTCACTTTAGCAAACGGAAATTGGGTTTCATAAAAAATAACATGACGACAAATTATGATTTTATTATACGATAAATTAAAACATTTGTAACCACGATGATTAGATGGATAACCCAAAAACACACAAGCGATAGAACGGGCTTGAAGTTTGTTAATTGTAGTTGACGGAAATAGTGGATAGCATAAACACCCAAAGACCCTAGATGTGAATACGAAGGATTCTTATTATAGAGAATTTAAGGGGAGATGCATATGCCAACCCTTTGGTAGGAAGTATGTTAAGGAGGTAAGTATCCATTTGTAGAGCAGGATGCCAAAAGGAAAGGGGTACGGAAGTATGGGCCAATAAAGTTCGGACAATATTATTAATGGTATGAATTTTTCGTTCGGCTTTTCCATTTTGTGAGGACGTATGAGGACAGGAGAAACGAAAAACTATGCCATTAGTATCACAAAATTCTCGAAACAACCCATTATCATATTCTTTTCCATTATCACATCAAATATTTTTGATTTCCCGTTCGAATTGGGTACGGATGAATGCTCTAAATTTTAAGAATGTGAAAGAAACTTGAGATTTTTTCGCTAAGGAAAGGTCCATAAAAAATTAGAATAATCATCCAAAAATAAACATAATAACGATGGCCCAAAGAACTTAGAACAGGAAATGCCCATAAATCGCTATGAATAATGTCAAAAGGCATCAAAGTACGAGAAGTAGAGGCTAAAGGTAATCTAACATGTTTCCCTAACGGACATGAATGACAAATTAGAGTACTACGCGTACCCTTATAAGAAATAAAATTATTTTTATGCAAGGAAGTAATAATTGACGATCCAGGGTGACCCAAACGTGCATGCCACAAGGAGTTACAACTACAAATTTTGATGGCATTGCTTGACTCGAGAAACTGGTAGCGGTCGTGATTGGATAAAGATCTCCCCTACTATTGCATCTCATGAGAGGTATCCCCGTTTTGAAATCCTTCACAGAAAACCCAAATGGATCAAAATTAACAGAAATTCAATTATTAGTGGTGAATTTTTGGACAGATACCAAATTTTTAATTAAGTTAGGGTCATGAAGGGTATTTTTCAAGACAAGATGTGGATGTGGGGGAGACAAAGTAGTGTAACCGTAACCACGAATTAGAATTGAGTTGTCATCACCAACAATAATGCCACAAATTTTGCTCAAATTGAAATAAGACGGAAGAGTACCTTGGTCAGACGTCATGTAAAAAGTGGCACCGGTGTCCATGTACCAATTCGGGTATGGAGGATTTAATCCAAGTTTATGCATGGCGGCTTCAATATCGGTGGGTGTCGGGATCGGATTCGGGCCCGTAGCAATGAAGGCCTGCGGGGGCCGAGGCCCAAGAAGACCGACCTGCTGAACCGACCCAGAACGCTGCTGATTGGTGCCGTAAGGACCCGAGAAACTGGGCCTGTGATTGGGCTGGACCGGAGCCCAATTTCTCTAGAAATAACCGGGAGGCCACTGGCCGCTAGTCCAGGTCCACTGCCAAGGGGGCCAGGGTTGAGACCAGTGCAGGATGGGGCCCAGTACCCCGAGGCCCACTGCCGGTGTTGCTACTGTTTCTTCCGCCGTTGTTGTTGCCTCTGCGATTTTTGCCATTATTTTTATGGTTTTGACCATTTTTGCTGCCACCAATGTTGTGGTTTTGGCCCGAATTGTCAATAAAACCATGAGAGTTATCAGATGAAGTCATCATCGCCACAGAACTTGCGCCAGTAATAACCCTTTTTTCCAAGCCGACTTCTTCTAACGTGAGCATCGAATGGGTTTGATAAAAAAAGTGGAAGCGGAACACTTTGATGAGTAGAGTCCCAACGCCATTATAGACCTCAGATAGGCCTGCAATCATTTGTAGAACAAGATGATTATTGATAACAGGCGCTCCAACGTTACGGAATTGGTCCGCCAATTCCTTGAGCCATTTATAATACGCTAAAACATTCGAAAAATCTTCCATGCGGACTTGTGAAAATTCTTGCTCAAGAGTGACAACTCAGGATATATCACGCAATCTATTCCAGGTAGTCATAGTCGTAGTGTCTGGTTCAATGATCGTCTGTAAAAGATCGATAGAAATAGTAGAGTAAATCCACTGAAGGACGGTAGCATCAAGAGTTATCCATAAACTTAGGATCCTCCGCGGGTGTAGGGACAACAGTTGTGCCAGGTGCCGGAGGAATTATGTGATGGAGAACTTGATGTGAGATTGCGTGAATTTTGAACAATTCTGCCCACGTCGCATATTGAACGTTTTTCATCTCAAGAACAATAGGGATGTGGTTCTTGATATTGGAAACAATAAGGGCAGGATGAAACATGTTCTTTGACGTAGACATAACGAAAGAACAATAGGTGAATGGGGGATTTGGATGAAAATTGAGGCAACGGAAGAGAGGAAAATTGGTAGAAGCAAGTTAGACCTAGACTTCTGATATCCATGAAAGAAATAATCCCTTCATTATTTTCATTAATGAATGAGTATATACAATTTACAATATCCATAATATGGAAAATCTTACTCCTATTCTACTCCCAAAACCCTATTCTATTTGTACAAGAATTCTACAATTATGGTAAGTGTACAATGCTAATTAAATACAAATAGCATATTACCATAAATAGATATGCATGGCTGGCTGTGTATACCGTGTATATCACGGTCTCCAACTTGTCTTGGGCTTCCATGATATCACGGTATACACAAGGCATTGAATATGCCGTGTATACCGTGTATATCATTGTATACTTTCAATTTCTTTTAAGGGTCACTTTTTTTTTTATAAACACTTACATGTGCCAATAAAGACGATTTTACAAGATGGGTGATGAAAGTATCGAAGTAGAAATAAACAATTCAAAGATGGAGGTCGGTGGGCATATAAACGAGAGCTAAGCTTTGAATTTTTTGTACTACTAGCAAAAACGAAGAGAACGAGGAAATAAAGAGGAACAAAGGAATAGATGAAGCAGCGGTCCAGAAAAACTAAAAGAAAAAGTAGCAACAGGAGAGAGGGAGAAAGGATATAAGAAGAAAATAATGGAGGATTTGAGGAAAGTAACGACTTCTCTAAAATTGAAGCTTCTTCAATTAGAGGATGAATACTTGAGAGGGAGATTTAAATAAATCAAAAGTGTTAGTTTTACTATCTAATCTTAGAAAAAAAAATTATGTGTGTATCTTCTAATGTCTATAGGATGAGAGAATCATCCATTAACTACATATATAAATATCTGCAGAGAGATACTTCCTTAACATTTTCCCTTAATTTTTGAAAGAAACAAAAATTGAAAATGCAGATCATCTAAGTTCTAAACCTATATTTTAAGAAATATACACTTTTATGATTTCATCCATATACAAAATAGATTTCTGCATGCATGTCCGTGGAAAAAATTACTAATATCTCTTTTTTCTCGACTATGCTTTATGATAAATTTATCTCTAAGTTAATTAGAATTTTATTTAGCGCGGACAATTTCACTAGTATCATTACCAGCCTAAACCATAAACATCCTCTAACAAGTTGCTAATCGAAAATACTAAAGGCAGACAACATCAACCATTCTACTAAATTAATATCCAGTCCAACTAGCAAAAATCTCCAGCATTACTACCTAATAACGAGAGAGTAACGGGAGACATCTCTCCAAACCCCTCCGCTTATTCATTAACACAATCTTTATTAGATCGATTTTTTTGACAAGATAAAATTATTAGTGAGAAATAGCACCAAGTAGATGCATATATGAACAGCACAAACTCAGTCTCTTATTACACTCGTGGAGCTGAGAAAATATAAGAAACTATGTGTCACAAAGTTAGCAATTTAAGTAAAAAAACCCAAAAATACAAATGTTTATACTTAAACTTAAAACAATTCTGCTTTCTGTTCGAAAATCTTTGGTTCCTCTACCACGAAATCACCAAAATACATATAGTGGGATGGGTAGAGCGTAATTGCTATTGAGACATATCACAAGGAACATAAAAGCATGTTTTAGAATGGGAAATGTTATTTTGGTTCCATGATTACAAAATAAACTGTTAAGAATCAGTTTCAAGCCCAAGTCTAATAAGTCCAAGCACATAAATAATTTGATGATGTAAGTGCTTATAATTGTAAAGAGGTTGTGTGGTAGTGATTAAATTTAGTTTAATTATGTGTGGTGTAGATTTCATTTGAGTTTGTATAAATACACAAGTCCTTAAGCCTTGTAATTCATCCAAAAGAAAAACAAAGTTATTTGCTAAATAAGAAAAGCTTTGTAAAGTAAGAGTTTTGTGAGTTCTCTTTAGAGTGTGCTTTATTTTCTTTTTGGGATAATTAGAGTTTTGTACTCTATTTATTCAACAATTGGTATCAGAGCTAAGGTTGTGAGATCTTTTGAAATTCTGACTATGCTCTGTAGTTGTGGTTTTTAACCGATCCTCCACATCAGAAAAGATTTCTAGAGATTATTGCAAACCTTTGTAGAACGTTTCTGTGTTGAGAGTAGTTGAGATTTTTCCAAACTTGTTAAAATCCTACCAGTACGATGGGTGATCTTCAAGTAGTTGGAGGAATCAAGAAGCTCAACAATCAAAACTACAACACATGATCAACGTGTATTGAGTCTTACCTACAAGGTCAAGTCTTATGGGAGGTTGTTGGTGGTACTGAAGTTACACAACCAACGACAGATGGCATCTTGCGAAAGTGGAAAATTAAAGCAGGCAAGACGATGTTTGCTTTGAAGACCACAATAGAAGAAGAAATGTTAGAGCATATTCGGGATGTCAAAACACCGAAAGAAGCGTAGGACACGTTTACTACACTATTTTCAAAGAAGAACGATACAAAATTGCACATTCTCGAGAACAAGCTGCTATCGATGGCGCAACGTGACATGACGATCGCCCAGTATTTTCACGAGGTGAAAACGATATGCCGCGAAATTTCAGAGTTAGATCCGACAACATCTATTGGGGAAGCTAGGATAAAGAGAATAATTATCCATGGTTTGAGACCCGAATACCGAGGGTTCATTGCCGCTGTACAGGGATGGCCGACACAACCATAGCTTGTTGAGTTTGAAACTTTTCTTAGAGGTCATGAAGCTATGGCCAAGAAAATGTGAGGAGTCTTGATGAAGGGTGAAAAGGAAGCACTCTACACCAACAAAAGCAAAAACAGTTTCAGACGACATACTGGTGGCAGATATAAAAAGGATAGTGACAAGATAAAAAGGTACCAAGGAAAGGGAGGCTCTCATTTAGGGGGAACTTCGAAAAATCGCGGTAACAATAGAAAGTTCGATGGAGAGTGTTACAACTGTGGAAAGATGGGTCACATGGCAAAAGATTGTTGGGCCAAGAAAAAGCATGTTGAGAGTAATGTTGCTACTTCCAGTTCTAAAGAGATTTGCGAAGATGGTTGGGATGCCGAAGCGTCGTTCGCTATGGAGGAAGAAGAATTAGCTCTCACAGTAACAACATCAGAACGAATTGATTACCAGAAAGATTGGATCGTATACTCGGGTTGCTCAAATCATATGACATGTGATAAAATGAAGTTGCAAAACCTGTCTGAGTACAAGGGAAGTCATGTAGTTGTGACAGCTGACAACTCAAGGGTACCGATAGCTCACATCGGTAATACGACAGTTACACCTCGATATAATTCTAACCAGGTGCCACTTCAAGATGTTTATCATATCCCAGGAATGAAGAAAAATTTGCTATTTGTGGCTCAATTGACATCATCAGGCTACTATGTCTTATTCGGTCCCCGAGATGTGAAGTTGTATTGTGATCTCAAAATCTCAAAAAAATTGACAACGGAGGGGCAACAATTGGAGTCCGTCTACGTGATGTCATCAGAGTCTGCATATGTAGACAAGACAAAGAAAAATGAGACAGCAAATCAGTGGCACATGCGGTTAAGTCATGTCAACTTTTCAAAGTTAAGTGTGATGATGAAGAAGTCGATGCTTAAGGGGATTCCTCAACTTGACATGCGAACAAACACGGTATATGCAGGATGCCAGTATGGTAAAGCACATCAATTGCCATACGAGGAATCGAAGCTTAAAGCAAAGGAACCATTAGAGTTGGTTCACTCTAATGTGTTTGGGCCCATTAAGCAATCATCAATTGGCGGTATGCAGTACATGGTGACATTCATTGATGACTTCTCCAGGTATGTGTAGGTTTTCTTTATGAAAAGAAAATCTGACACATTCTCAAAGTTTAAAGAGTTCAGAGAGTTAGTTGAAGGAGAAGTGGAAAAGAAGATCTGTTGTTTGCGCACGGGGGGGGGGGGGAATATAGCTCAAGTAAGTTCTCTCAATACCTAAGGGAATGTCGAATACGTCATCAGTACACTTGTGACAACACACCACAACAAAATGGTGTAGCTAAGAGAAAGAACAGACATCTCACAGAAATTTGTCGAAGTATGCTACATGCAAAGAACATACCGGGAAGGTTTTGGGCTGAAGCAATGAGGACTGCAGGCTTTGTGATCAACAAACTTCGTCAACCAAGGTTAGGATTTGTTTCACCCTTTGCGAAACTGTGGAACATGAAACCTACAGTCAGCTAATTTCGAGTATTTGGCTGTGTATGTTATGTATTTGTTCCTGATCATTTACGGAGCAAGTTTGACAAGAAAGCTGTTAGATGTATATTTGTGGGATACGACAGCCAGAGAAAGGGGTGAAAATGTTGCGATCCAACGAGTGAAAGGTACTACACTTCACGAGATGTGGTGTTCGATTAAGCATCTTCTTGGTGGTCCTTAGAGAAGGAGGTGCTGCCAGACTCTAGAGAATTTTGAGACAAACTACAACATAAGATGGGGGAGCATATTGTTCAACTCCAACTAAGCTCAGATGAATCAGAAGATCCAAACGATGATGATGTCAAGCAAAGAGTAACTCAGAATCCTTGGCAAACTGGTATGTATTAACAACTAGATGAAGAAGGTGGGCCTAGTGAAATGGAAGAATCAACTTCACAATCTCAACTTCGAAGGTCAACAAGAACACAAAGGCCAAATCCCAAATACGCCAATGCATCCATAATTGAAGAAACAACTGCAACAGAACCTGAGACATTCGAAGAAACATCACAAAGTTCTGAGTGGATGACAGTTATGAAAGAAGAGATTGTTGCAAAAAATTGGGGGCCCTAAAATTCGGGGGCCTAAAGCCCCTGCTTCAATGGCTTAACCCTCTGGCCGGCCCTGTTAATAACACAAGATTTTAGAATGAATATAAGATATTTAAAAAAGATTTGATATATGAAAAATAATCTTAATATAATATCACAAGATCTAAAGAGTGTTCTCTTTTAAATATTGATCCAGTCAATCTAATACAATTAAAACGAAATAGAGAGAACATTTATTATTCTCCTATATTAATATATGCGATGTAGTTTACAAAAAAAATCACTACAGAAAGGTATAGAATTGACAACAAAACTTTAGCAACAATATATTTATTGTTGCTAAGAAACGTAAATGACAACAAAAATTTAATATGTTGCTGCTAAAAAAACATAATTTGTTGTTGCGAAATTTTTTCGCATCGGAGGTTATTGCAGCGGTATGCAACAATTTTTATTATTTTGAAAAATAATTTTTGTGACATATAACAACAAAAAATATTGTTGACAAATGTCTATCTTCTTGTATTGAATAAAGATTTTTATAGTTTATAATTTCAATGTGATATAACTTACTATAAATGATTATTCATTTAAAATAAATGAGAAATGTAATAATATAAAATATGTTATTTAAAAAATGAATCAAAAAGAAAATGTATCCCGTGAACTAAAACCTAGAAAGCATAGTGCAAAGAAATTTTTCAGGGACCACAAAGTTTATATTCGCTATAGTACGTTTCTTGACTGACTTTGTCCAATCTACTTTTCATCCACCAATCAAATTAGTCCTTAGTGCAAGAGAGGAAACAATAATGTGTCATCTATCATAGTACTACTTTAATCGAAAAGTAAAAGATATAATAAAATAATGATGTCCGATCCCTCATTTTGTCCATATACTTTTACTATATAAATACATATTATCAAAATAAAATATTGTAGGTACTAGGTAGTATTATGTAGTGCTATTTTTAATTACTCCCTCGGTCTCGATCCCAAAAAATGATAGATAAATTAAGATAACTATTTCTAGAAATCACTAACAGATAATTTGAGGCGGAGAGAGTAAATCTAATTTCTTTATTTGTTCTTTTATAGTTTTTAAGCATATGATAAAAATGGTTTTTTTCATTTTATTGGCTATATTAATATATTAAACAAAAAATAATGTTTTCTTGAACATATTTTAACAAAAGTTTTTTCATAGGTCAATTTGAGCTAGGTATCTATCCAATTTTCAAATATTTTTTTATTAAAAATTACAATATGATCCACCTAAGCCTAAGCAGAGTGGGATGAATCATATTTTCATTGTCTTTTTTTCATCTGACATTCGCCGTTAACAATATCAAGAATTTTATCCCTATAATTCTTGACCAAGAAGATTGTCAATATTTCATGTGGATGGAACTATTCTATATTCATGCATGTGCATACAATGTGCTCGACCATATTAATGATTATGTTCCTCGTCCCACCGATATTGCAGACTCAACCTGACGTCGCCTAGACGCCATCGTCAAACAATGGATCTATGACACCATATCTAAAGACTTGTTGTGAACTATCATGAAAACAGGTGATACGACACGTGAACTTTGGGTCCGGCTAGAAGAATTTTTTCAGGATAATAAAAATACTCTGGCCGTGTATTTGGAAGAGCAGTTTAACAATACACGTCTCGTGAATTTTAACAATATGTCCGAATATTGTAAGCAACTGAAACTCATAACCGACCAACTTTCCAACATAAGGACTTCTGTGTCAGAAACCAAGATGGTGCTTCAACTAGTTGCTAGTTTACCGAAAGGTGAATATGATACACTCGCAACGATAATTCAACAAGCCGACCCCCTCCTAAGTTTCAACAAAGCACGTTCACAACTTTTGTTAGAAGAGACACGCCGTGCCAAACAAGATGAGCACAATCACAGGGCATTAGCCGTTGACGGCATGACTCCACCGGCGGCCAACACCACCCAGCCACCACCACATGACCACCACCACAGCAGCAGTCCCGCGGCAGAGGGCGCGGGCCAGAGGCCGCGGTAACAACAATAAAGGGAAGGGCCGCGGCAAAGGCAACCGCAACTACTGCCTATCTCTTGTGGCCTGGACAACAACCAATATGGCCCAATCAAGGGAACTGGGCCTTGCCTGCATGCCCATACCCAACTGCAGGGGCCCAGTTCCAGCAGCCTGCTTGGTCACCTGTCCTATTGGGCTCGGCCCCAGCCAACAAACAGCCCACCGCAAGCAGCGGCAGAGCCCACATGGTCTCGGTCCCGGCGAAGAATCGCAGGCGACCGGCCCCCACCGATTTGGGCCAAGCCTTCAACACCGTGAACCTTCAACAGCCCAACAAAAATTGGTACATGGACACCGGATCCACGTCTCACCTCACCCGGTCATCATGTAACTTATCTCAACTACTTCGGTTAAAGTGTCCTCAATTTATTACTGTCGGCAATGGTCATCGCATTCCAATTGAAGGCTACGGTAACACACATACCACACATCCCCACCCGTATTTCTCCCTAAATCACGTCATCTACACCCGTAACATCATTAAAAACTTAATCTCTCTTAGAAAATTCACTCGCAATAATTTTGTGTCTATCGAATTTGACCCTTTTGGTTTTTTTTATGAAGGATCTCAATACGGGGAAAATTCTTACGCGCTGCAATAGTGTGGGAGACCTCTACCCCTTTACTCAATCTTCCGCTGTCAGACTGCAAGCACCTCTATCCCTTGCGGCTATCTCTCCCTCAACTTGGCACACCAGACTCGGACACCCCGGAGACCCTGTTTTTACTTTTTTTTAGGACTACTAAGCGTATTCAATGTAATAATGGAAAACTTGCCCAACACTGTTTTTCTTGCCCACTCGGCAAACATACTCGTCTTCCATTTATGTCATCCAACAGTGTTACTTTTTCTCCTTTTGATATTGTTCATGCTGATTTGTGGACATCTCCGGTTGTTAGCTCTTTGGGTCACAAATTTTATCTAGTATTTTTAGATGATTTTTCACATTTTGTCTAGGATTTACCCACTGAAATCCAAATCTGAAGTGTTTGCCAAATTCCTTGAATTTCAAAAATTCATTAAAACACAGTTTGAAAAATCTATCAAATCATTCCAATGTGATAATGGATGTGAATTTAATAACTCGACATTTCACAATTTATGCTCTAAACAAGACATGGTTTTCCGTTTTTCCTGTCCCTATACTTCCTCCCAAAACGGAAAGGTTGAACGAATTATACGTACCATCAATAACATGGTTCACACCCTTCTGTTTCATGCTTGTCTTCCATCACCTTTTTGGGTCTATGCTGTTAAAATGGTAGAATCCCTTCTTAATATTTTACCAACTAGCACTCTCCAAAACAAGACCCCTACCAAAATCTTATATCGTAGGTTCCCATCCTATGACTATCTCCGTATTTATGGCTGCTTATGCTATCCCAACATAGCCTCCACTGCACCTCACAAACTTGCCCCTCGCACCCTGCCGTGTGTCTTCGTTGGTCTCTCTCCTACACATCGGGGCTACCTGTGCTATGACATTGTCACTCGCAAAATCAGCGTCTCCCGTCACGTCACCTTTGACGAGACAACCTTTTCTTTTTTCAATCTCCAAAAATTTCAGACCACCGATTACACCTTTCTCGATGAACCGAGTCTGTCCCCGGCTATCCAATCTCTGTACCACCGGTAGTCCACTATTCGGACAGAGCCTACAACTCCGTCACCACCAATGTCCGGCACCATCCCGACCAAACACCTCCCAGCTCTCGGTCGAACACCCCACCAGTAACCTTGTTGCCTCCAATCGCGTCTCCTGCCCCTCCAGCAACACCACTGCCTCCCGAACCCGACAACTCACAGCCACAAAACCCAGAAATCCCACTGCTGCCTACACACCAGACTCGGACACCCCGGAAATCTTTGTCACTAACAGATGGAAGAATGGTTTATACTTTAGATTATGTCTAGAGCATTGAAGCTTCATTCTTCGGGTGATTATATGAGTATTAATTATGGAGAACTAGAATTTATCAACCACATAGTAATTCCTCAAAATCACCAATTACGAGCAATAAGAGGAGTTCTGACCAAATACATACTCCATTCATCAATTTTTACTTGTTTATATTTGACTTGACACATTCTTTAATTAAGAAGCAAGGAAGGCGTAATTCTTACAAACAAATCAGCGAAATACCAAAGTAGTTGAATATTTTCTGTCCAAACAAAATGAAAAAGAAATACGTCGTAAAAAGTAAAGACACTTAAAGACCGTAATTTGATTTTGGTATAATTGACGAACTTGGAATGATGCCAATTAGTGAAAAAGAGATGGTAGATAAAGGTAGAAGAAAAGTAAGGAGATGATAAAGGATTCTTTCTATTCTAGTTTATAAGCCATCATTTTCTTATTAGATGTCTCAAAAATACAAATTTGAATAGCTATAAGAGCCCCTTTCCTCTAAATATTTAACATGAAGTATTTTTTTCTACATAAGTAATACAATGGACAAAAAAAAATGTATGTATGTACTGAGTTCTTGTGGCTACTTTTGAGTAAGTTCTTGGGAAAGTGTAATTTGAAATGCTCCTTCAATATGCTATTCCATTTGAATTTGACGTTTCAATGTTCTTGAAAAAGACCAAAAGTCTATGGTTACTCAATACACTAAAGAGTAGGTTCTCGGTAACTGTATGAAGCATTCTACTTGACTTTTTGGTGACGTTTCAATGCTATTGAGAAGTATCACCATGGCTTAGCCAGTTAATTAAATCGAGTGTGGTGATAGTTGAAGTAAGTTTTATGAATGTTAAATTTCTGTAATTTTTGTTTGCAGTTGTATGTGTTGTTTGGGCTTGTGATGTGAAAATTTGAAGGGTCATAGTAATGGTTTATGTAAGGTTCTCTTGTCCTTTGAAAAACATAAGGGTAAAGTCACGTGCTAATTGGAATTGGTGTAATTATTAGGGTAGTAATTACACAACATAATAATTACGATGACCTATTTGTTTGTTATAACGTAATTACAGTGTAATAATGAGCATACTGTTTGGTTGCTTATGTGTTATTACACAGTTAGATTAGTTTAAAAACAAAAATTAATACATGACAAATATGTACTTTTATAAATAATATAGTATGAAATTAGGTATTTAAGAAAGTGAAAACATTTATAAGTCTATAATCTCATTCAACAATGGAATTCTACTTTAATAACATCACTCGTTATATGTCAAGTTTGTTAATGACTCATTCTTTCTAACATTAGGAAGTGTAATTTTAAAAACTAAAATAATAACGTAGTTACGCTAAATGAGAAAAATAAGAAAAGTCAAAAAAAATATCAGCAATTACATGGAATCACGAGAAGTAAAGATTTGAAAATGAGAAGAAAGAAAATGAAAGATAAATAATATAAAAAAATTTAAATGTACAAATAAAAAATAAAATAAAATAAAAAATAAAAAAAATGTAAAATGTAAAAATAAAAAAGAATTAAAATAATGGAAATAAAAAATAAATGTAAAAGAAAAGAATTTAAAATAAAAAGAAAAAGAGAAGAAATTAAAAAGTAATCTTGTAATTACATGGTGTAATTTACACCCAATTCCCAGCCCCCCTCGAGAATTGGATAATGTAATTAACTCCACTCAATTATAATCAATTATATGTTGATCATGTAATTACTTGACCTAATAAATATGTTAAACTGTGTAATTAAACTCAATTCCAATTATATGAGTGGCTTTCCAAACGGTCCCTAAAGTTTTCATTGCTATATGTTTCAACTTCTTTTCCTCCATTTCTTTTGAGCTAATGCTAAAAATTTCTTGCATAATATACAAGTTTAAGTTATATATAATGACAGTGATAAATAAGTTACTTTCTTTATTTTATAATAAGTGGTTCTTTTAGCTTTGTCTACCCTCGTTAAGAAAGTGTTCATTCTTAAAAAATTAGGAGTGCTTTATTAATTTACCTATAAACAATGTCTAGAAAAAGAAAATGTAGTTAATGAATGATGATTATTTAAACAAGGGCAATTTTGAAAGAATATGCCCAAAATATTTCTTGAAATTCTAAAGAATCACTTAATTTAGAAAGAATTGAAAAATCTAAGTAATCACTTATTGTGAAATGGAGAAAATACAGTGTAAAAAATTACTCCTATACTAACTGTGTATGATTCCTTTTTAGCCATGAGCGGCATGTATTCCTACGGATTGAGTGACGAACAAATTTTGATAATCACAATACATAGCAAGTTTATGCACGCACTAACAATTAATGTAAAAAAAATTCTACACAATCAAGATTATTGTTATTTATTTAACTTTAGGTCTTTCTAACTTTTTTTTTATATTCAGCTTTCCGGCTTATGCCAGATTATTCTTAAAGATAGTAATATCGGTCCCTCAGCACTACTATTAGTAAATCGCGGGATGTGCCTAAAAAATTCATAAACCTATTATTAGTGAAAATGGCCCCCTAAATTTTTGAGGGCCTAAAGCCATTGCTTTGGCTGCCTTGCCCTTCAGCCCGCACTGATGTGATGATAGTACTTAGAAAAGCCAAAGTGATTCTTAATCTTATTTTTTAGATTTGTGCTTATTAAGGATTAAGTGATCAAATTCTAATATATATTTACTTAGGGACAATTTAGTCAAATTATTTTATTAATCTAAGAGTTAGTATTTCTTAAAAGTTAGTAGGTTTGAAACTTCCTCGATACTAGTAAACGAGTGATATATAAGTGAAATGATATATTAGGAAGTGAAAGAAGGAAATTTTTCATATGTTTAGCAAGTAACAATAAAAGATCTCAAGCAATAAAACGTCACAAAAAATATTATTTTTATCTTAATTTATGTAACATAATTTAAAATTTGAGAGTCAAATAGTTTAATTTTAATTATAAATTAAGGTATAAAACTTTAAGTTTTTTAAAATAAAATCTATACATTTAAAAATTACATAAAAAGTATTATAAATTACAATAATTGACAATTCAAAATATATAAAAGATAATAAAAAATTAAAGTAAAAAAAAAGACTTGACTGAATTTAGAAATTCGAAATATGTCACCTAGGAGGAAGGGAGTAATTGGTAGACTGTTTGGTGGACAAGTGATTGGATCATTTCCATAGATCGAGCACCTTACTTATATGGTCCATTGGTGTGGTTAACGACTCTTTAATTGAACATAATGTGATTTCATATATAATTTTGTATAGTGAAGTGGTATTAATTCTTGGAGTTGGAACTTATTCCCTCGATTATTGTAGATCAGATGTAGGTTCTTGGAAGTGTAAGAAGCTTTCTTTGTTGACTTGTTAGTTGTTACTCCATTTGAGGTGATTTTTTTAATGTGATAGAAAAAGATCCAAAGTTCGTTGAGTGAATGCAAATAAAAAAATAAAAAATTCCTTCGTCCATTGCTTGTTCATTATATTAAAAATAATTATTTAATTTTACTTATCTATTTAAAAAAATTAAAAAATAATTTATCTGAAAACTAAAAAAGAAGAATAAAATTAGAATTTCATACCTATATATCTCTTCAAGATAATGTAAATCTTAAAATCACAGCTTTATACCAAAGTTGAAGAAGGAATATTGAAGAAGTTCAAATAATTTCTCAAGTTTTTTTGTATTAACACTAGCGGGGAGATCAAATGATGGGATTGGAAGGAGTGAAGATGACAGTGAAGATGATCGATCAGTTTGGAGCAGGGACGTCTCAAACATTTTGGGGTCCTGTTCTAATTCGTAAAAGTGGATCCTTGATTTTGGGGCTCTGTTCTAACTCTAATTAGAATTTTGAAAGGCTTCAAATTCAATCTGTAGGTTTGCTTTGGCGGTGTGTAAGAAAATTATCACCTATTGTTCTACTAGAAAGTAAGGGTGGCCAGTGGGCCGGGCTCGGGTTTAGCGGGCCGGGTCTAGCGGGGTCGGGGTGGGTCTAGCGGGGTCTGGCGGGACCTGCTCCAATCCTGTCCCGATCCCGTCGATATCGGGTCGGGGCGAGGTCGGGGTCGGGGTCGGGGCGGGATCCGGCGGGTTTTCCTTTTCTTTTTTTTTAAATAACATATGTATAAAAAAAAACTCAATAAACAAGATAAGATGGTGTAATAAAAACATCCCAATGCTGTTTTTGTGCCTCTTATATTATTTAATAGACATGATTTTTTTGTAATACAAATACAACTGTCTAAAATCTAAATTGCAACTTTGTGGTGTTGTCCAAAAGTTGCAAATTACATAATAAAATTGCAATTAAAAAAATTACATTCTCAAAAAAATTTGTTCTAATTGCTTGATGATTTCCTGTGGTTCTTCGGTTGGAATTGGTATTTGTTGGTCAAATTGATCCACGTCGCTTCCACTACATTCGGTTAAGATTTCATTGTAGTTTTCATCTTCTTCTTCGTTGATCTCCGGTTGACCGCACCTTTCTCGCTTCGCTCGTATCCAATCTCTCGAATAATACCGCAATTTCCAAGTCGTCTCCGGCTAATGAGTGTCTGTGGTCTCCTATTTGATATCTCGCCGACGAAAAGCGCTTTCGACGCAGCTTGATGACGCTTGAATGTTCAAAACATCTCGGGCCATCAATGAAAGTGTCGGAAAGGTCTTCTCATTCCCCTCCAAAGATTTCAAATAAGTATTCATGTCCATCTTCATTGATAACTTCTTGATACGGTACAGAACCCTACAAAACAAAAATATCGAACTCGCTAATTTGGTTAGTAGAGGTACGGCCGCACATTCTATTTCTGAGGCTTTCAATACTAGCCGCAGAAACAGCATGTCTTTTGTGAGGTTGTGTTGAAGATGAAGAAGATGGTATGGAAGCCGGTAAGTTACTAGCATTTTCTTGTTGATAAAATCTATATATTTTTTTGCATTGGTGTTCTACGCTAGACAACACTTCTTCTTTAGTTTGTTCAATAGGTGGTAGGTGATTTAGATTTTTGGGACTTGGAGGTGGTAGTACTTCTATACAATCGTAAATAGTTTCAATTAGTGATTTAGTACCGTCTATTTTAATAGTCGGATTTAATACAGAACCAATAATATAAATAGAGGGAATAGGAATAAAATATTTTTTTATTTTGACAAACATTGTTTTAATAGCTGCCTTATAAGCTAGTTTTTTCATATATTCACTAAGTAATAAAAATATTAGAGTTATATAAAACAACATAGTTGAAATAGTAGGATAATATATACCGGAAAATAAATTTTTGCTTCATAAAATTTCTCTAAAAATACAATAAGTTCGGAAATTTTTACCCAATCACTATCTAAAATCATATCAGCTGAATTTTTATTATGAGAGTTAAAAAATAAAGTTATAGGTATTCTATAGTCATAAGCAACAAGTAGTTGCTCGTATAAAGAATTCCACCTAGTGGATACTTCTTGTGGAATTTTTCTATAAGGTAGTCCACAATCGTGATAAGTTTTTTTATATTCTTTTCTACGTTGTACTTTATTACTTTTAAAAATAAAGTTTATAGCAAATTGTATTTTACTAAGAATGTCTTCAAAAAGTGATAGACCATCCTTTACAATTAAGTTATAAATATGGCACGCACATTTTATATGAAAATGATCTGGAAAAGATGGAGTTAAACTATTTTTTAAAATTGTAATTGCGTAATTTTTAGAAGAAGCGTTATCTAATGTAATAGTCATAATTTTATCGGTTATTCCGTAATAATGGCACACTTGATAAATATTATCTGCAATAAAAGTACCAGTGTGCCTATCATCTATATATCTATACGCTAAAATACGTTTTTGCATAGACCATTTATAATCTATCCAATGACAAGTTACAGTTAAATAATCATGGTCGTTAGTACTACGACCTATATCAGACGTGATACATACTTTGCCATTAAAATGATATAATGAAAAACGTAAATATTGTTGATATTCATGTGCGAATTTAAATACATCTCTCTTAACATTTGATCTAGGAAAACCGTTAAAAGCATGATTATATATATCCCTAATGTAATGAATAAAACCGGGAGATGAAGGAAATGAAAAGGGCAAACCCTCCACAACAACTAATTTTGATATTGCTTCCATATCTCTATGTTTATTGTATTTAGAGCCTACAATTCCCCCCGTCATAGGGTTAATTTGACCATGTACTTGGTCCGGAGACGATGTCGTATGTGAACCTTGTCCCGATGGAGCGGGCGTTTGCGCACCCGGTTTTGAAGCCTGGTATTGGGCATACCTAGTTGGGTGAGCACTTACTACGTGTCTAATTAAACCTCCCGTCCCACCGTGACCTTTTCCTGTTTTAAATTTTAAAACATTTTTACAAATTTTACATATAGCTACTTGATTCTCTACGTCCCTATCAAAAAATGTCCATGCATCCGATTTTAATGGTCGGTTTGCTTGGACCTCGTCTCATACTAGGGGGGGATAGGAGGTATTTCGGTTGAAGGTGCACTAGTGGGTGTGTTGTCATCAACATTAGTGGGTGTATCGTCTAGATCATCGTCTAAATTAAAGTCTTCTTGAGTTCCAGAAAACAACTCCTCGTCTAAATCTAATGGTATTGTAGGAAAATGTTGAGTATCAACAAAATCATCATGTGTAGGAATAAGATGACTAGAAGAAGTACCCTTGCCCTGGTTGCCCTTACTAGAAGAAGTCTTTGGTGCAACGGCCATATTTGCAAAGGGGGGACAAAAGGCGGGGTCGGGCTCTGGACGGGGTCGGGTCGGGCGGGCCTGGGGCGGGCTCGGGTCTGGCGGGACGAGACATTGTCCCGTCCCGAGTTCGAGTCCCGACACCATTTTTTTTTAAGCGGGGTCGGGGCGGGACCGGGACGGGCTCGGGTCGGGGTCGGGCCGTCCCGCCCCACTGGCCACCCTTACTAGAAAGTGCTAAGCCTAATAGGTTTGATTTGAAATTTGAATTTGGGCCTCCATATGCGCGCGTTACTGGAACTGAATCAATTTACTTAGATTGGGCTAAGACCTGTGAATTATGGGTCCACAATTTATGTGATACTTTCGCTTTTCGAGAGTCAATTGGACTAAATTTAAAGCTAAATTGGATTAAATTAACTCAATAATTTAAGATTAACAATTATATATTTAAAAATGCATGAAAATTACTCTAAGTTGCTACTTTATTTATATCAATTTGGTGAAACAATACATCTTAAAATATTGAAAAAAATTAGACAGTTTGATTTTCTGAAAGCAAAAAATATCATATACATTGAAGTAATTTTTTTTTTTTTAAATAATAATTCATAAACCTATTATTAGTGAAAATGGTCCCCTAAATTTTTGAGGGCCTAAAGCCATTGCTTTGGTTGCCTTGCCCTTCAGCCGGTACTTAGAAAAGCCAAAGTGATTCTTAAATCTTAACAACAAAGCAATCAAAGTAATAATTGTGAGAGCACTAACCATAAGATAAAAAGAAAAGAGTTGCAGTCCCCACTAATAATTGCGCTGAAGCTTCGTCCTTAATATGAAAAGATGACCGCAACAGTTGTCATAAGTTAATTAAATGTACGGAGTCAATGTCATAAGATAACCATCAGATAAAGTAACTTTTGTCGCTTAATTAAATATACGGAGCCAATGACATAGGTTGTTTTATATATTACTACATTAAAAAGAACGTTCACTCAGCTTTTCTTTTTTAATCAAAAAGAATATTTATTTATTAAATAAAAAAAAATTAATCTTATTTTTTTTAGATATTTCCTTATTAAGTATTATGTGATCAAATTCTAATATGTATTTATTTAGGGATAATTTAATCAAATTATTTTTTTATCTAGACATTTTGCATACCTCAAAAGCTATATCAGGCCTTGTACAATGCATATCATACATCAAGCTACCAATCGCACTAGCATATTCAAGTTGTGCTACAACATGGCCTGAGTTCTCTAGTAATTTAATACTAGAATCTAATGGGATATTAGCTTCTTTAAATTTTAAGTAATTAAATTTAAGAAGTACTTTCTCAATATAGTGAGATTGACACAACGAGTAACCCCCACTATTTTTCCGCACTTTTACACGTAAGATAGTATCTACTTCACCAAGATCTTTAATCTTAAATTGTGAAGCTAGATAATTCTTAGTGTCTTTTATTCCTTGCATGTTCGTTCCAAAGATAAGCATGTCATCAACTTATAAGCTAGATAATGAGCTCTTCTTTAATTGCATCTCATTCTTACCATGATAATTGTAATTTTTTATTGTTTCAACTTCAGGAAAAATTCTTTGTTTTTAAAATTTTAACTGAATCATTATCCAAACGCCTACTAAGGAAGGCAAGATTATCCTTAGCACTAAAGTAATCAAATGAATAATTAGGAAAGCATTACTCCAAGAGAAAAGGTAATGGGGAATCGATTGTATCAATTAAAGTCTCCACCACCTTTGGTTAAATAGTTGTACTAAAGCTTCAGCCTTAATACTTACTGAGTAATAAAAAAGCAAAAAGATTCCGTAATTTAAGTAGTTATGCAAAGAAGGGAAATGACCAAAAAAATAGAAAGTGAAAATTATTGCAGCAATTCCTTGCTTTAAGAAATTGTACGGAGCCAATGTGTAAGGCTCTCGGATCCCATTGCAAGCAAATTTTCAGCCACCACAAAGTTGATATTCACATGTAACCAAAAAATAAACAAAGTTGATATTCACTGCATTAAGTTTCTTGACTCACTTTGTCCATAGTACATATGTCAATCTACTTTTCATCCACCAATAAAATCAGTCCTTAGCGCAAGCGAGGAAACAATAATTTGTATCTCTTTGTGAATGGGAAAGTCTCGATGGCGAAATCCACCACCTCTAATAGAGATTTTTTGGCCAGGTGAGATGTAAATCGAGGGATATGCGCGAGTGACAACCATATAAGGGAGAGGACCAACAGGACATGAACTCAACAACAACCCTTGCAATATTTCAGCAAAGACCACACGGATTCGAACCCGCGACATCAGAGTGATTGTACCCCAATCATCTCTCGTCGTACTACTTTAATCGAAAAGTAAAAGATATAATAAAATATATTGTCCAATCTCTCATTTTGTCCGTATACTTTTGTATAAATGCATGTTATCATACTTTCTCCGTCTAAATTTATATGATATAATTTGATTGAGCATGAAGTTTAAAAAATAAATACAGATTTTTGAATCTTCTGGTCTAAAACAAGCCAAATATATTTGTGTGATTATAGATCATCTCTTTAAGCGTAAAAGACAAAATTTAAAGTTAAATTATTGTTAAATAAAAAATGTATCATTTTTTTTTGGATTGACTAAAAAGAAAAATGTGTTATATAAATTGGGACAGATTGAGTAATAAAAATATTGTAGGTACTAGGTACTCTCTCGTCCCAATTTATGTGATATAGTTTGATTAAGTATGGAGTTTAAGAAATACTCTCTCCATCCCAAAATACTTGTCATGTTTCTCTTTTTAAATGTTAATTTGACTAACTTTCAAAATTAAATTAGATTATATTAATTTAATACTTTAAAATTAAAATTTAGATATTCAAAAGCTATACGAAAAGTATTATAAGTTGCAATTCTTTTCATATTAATATGATGAAAAATATAGCTCAAAATATTAGTCAAAGTTTATATAGTTTTGACTCTTGAAAAGCGTAATATGACAAGTAAGAGGGAGTAAATTAAGATTTTTGAATCTTGAGGTTTAAAACAAATCAAATATATTTGTGTGATTATAGATTATCTCGTTAAACGTAAAATGTAAAAGATAAAGTTAAATTGTTACAAAATAAGAAAATGTATCATTTTTTTTCGGGACGGACTAAAAAATGTGTACTACATATTCATATTGTAGTCTTTTCTCTGTAATGCCAAACGTTATTTTATGAGAAAATACTAAAAATGGCCCCTTATTTTTTGTGGTAAGTGTAAAATAGTCTGTTAAGTATTATTTGAGTAATTTTGATCCTTTAAATTTGTCAAAATGAGAATATTGATCCCCGTTAAATATTTATAAAACTTTGATTATTAAATTTAATCGCAATTATAAAAAAATACATAGCGAAAACTCATATTTAATATTAGAATTTTTGCAGTTTATATTAGTTTTTGTCTATTTTAATATTGTGATGCAACTTTTTGAAGTGCAATTTTTATGATTTTTGTCTATTTTGTTTATGTATGGGATAGTTTTTTTTGTTGTGATTTATCTGTTTTTTTTCTTCAAAATTTCTGGTGTTTTAGTTAAAACAAAATTTCTCATAGTTTCGTTTAAGTTTAACAATCACAATTTGGATAAATATATGATAGGAACCATAGGTAATCACTTTGGATAAACTGTGTTTTTGATATATATCTTTGGTGTTTTTAGTTAAAAAAAAAAGTTCTCACAGTTCCGTTTAACTTTGACAATTAAAATTTGGGTAAATATATGATTGTGATCATAGGTGCTCACTTCTGATAAAATTTAGTAAAAGAGAGGTATGGTTACCTTCTACTCTCCCGGACCCACGTTGCGGAATTTCAATGATATGTTATTGTTATTAAAACTACTCAGATAATATATTACAAACTATTTTAAATCGACTATTAAAGTACAAGGACTATTTTGGTCATTTTCTCTATATTTTATTTTATAGTCTTCAACCTTAGAGGTGAAGACTAGTAAGAGAATAAAGAGATAGAGAAAGTCAGGTAACATAGTTCACTCAGTGAGAAACATAAGAAGAATGAGTTCTCCAAAGAAGGAAAATGATGAGATCAAGCAAGCTCAACTCAAAATACAATTTTACGGTACTCAAAAGGAGGATCATGAGACCATTGAATCCTATGTTGAAAAATTGCAATCCATAGCCAATTCTCTAGCAGAAATCAACAATCCTGTATCAGATCAAGATTTGGTTATACAACTTCTTGCTGGTTTGCCTTCACAATATTCGCCTTACCAAAACATAATCTCATCTCAATCTCCTCTGCCCGATTTTCCAGGTGCTTGTTCTATGCTTTACGTGTACGAAATGTTATTGCACGAGCAAAAAACAACTAGTGGTGATCATAGTCCTTTGGATGAGGGAAATGATAATAATAAAGAGACGTTTGGTAAGTTTCTTGATATGTGTAATTCAGTGAGTAGTGTTGTTTTGACGGCATGTGATATTTGGAATATGTTTGGAACTTCATCAACTACGGGAAATAAGAAATACTATACAAATAGACGTAATAGAGGAAGGGGAAGTAATCCAAGAAGGACAAAGTGATAAATCAATGAAAACTTGTTTTCACCAATTTCCATTTGTTCTGCTGTGTTCAACTTTTTAGAATTGTAATTTTCAACTTTGATGCACACCATAAGAAGTTCACTATGAGAATTTTTGTCTTTCCCTGTCAACTGATTCTTATAGTATTATAATTTCTCAGTTGTAATTTGTGATCAACATTCTTATCTCCTATCTGGTTAACCTTCTCAGTTTCCCTTAAGGACTGTTAGTCGTTATTTGCTTGTCGTTTCCATTTCTCATTTGTAATTTGGGTTCTTGGTGATTATATACATATTAGTGTTGTCTTGGTAATTTGAGTTGATACAAGGTGGTAATTAATCAAGTCTTGTTTTCACTAATTCTCGTGTTTTGCTCTTTTTTTGTTGTTATTTTCGGTTTTATGTAACAAAGCCTCAGGTTCACTGATATCTTCACGAATATCATGAGTAATCAGATCTTGATTCTCATGATGAGATTCTTTAGGATCAAATCTTTCTTTCTGCTTAATCAGATGCCGAACCTCATTATTTAGCGGCTCTCCGAAGTCAGAGAGATAGGTGGGGTCTTTTTGATAGGCGGGTTAAACCAATGCATTCATAGATACGATCCCGATTTACTATTATAGCTTTCATACATGTTTTTTTTTTCTTTTTCTTTTATCATCTTCCGGATAAAGAACGAACAAAAGTAAAAATGAAGTTGATTCAAATAAAGATTGATCAGAACAAATAAATATAGAAAATAAATGGAATTGAATGCTATGTCAATCCCTACCATTCCATGAACTTCCTTCTCACCCTTGATTGCGCAGCTTCTGGTCTTTGACATAAAAAAAGAAGGTTTTAATAACTAAAGGGACATGTGAGAATTTGATCTAGAAAGACGTGGATCTTGGCCCTCTTCATTCTTTAAAGGGTTTCAAACCTTTCTTCAACATAGGTGACAATGAATATGTGATTTAGTATTCTTTTCAAATCAGTAAATGCATCTGACATTTGATTTGCTATTTTTTGCAAGTGAATGATCTTCTAGACCTCATGTTCACATATAGGGTTATGTGGACCAAAATGAGATAGTGATGAAACTTTCCACACAATTTCTCTTTTAATTTCTTTCATCTCTTCCCCCGATTGTGGAAAATTTATTTCATCAAATCGACAATCTGTAAATTTAGTGGTGAATAAATCTCCCGTTAATGATTCAAGGTAGCGAATAATAGAGGATGATTCAAACCCAACATATATTCCTAACCTTCTTTGGCGCCCATCTTAGTGTGCTATGGTTGTGCAACCAGCGTATATACAACACAATAAAAAATTCGGAGATAGAGCAATATTTAGTTCATGACCAAATACTAATTGTGACGTGGAGTATTTATGTAACAAAGCCAATATATTTAATATTTATTTCATTTAATGTCTCAACATGATACCCATTTCGGCGGATATCTTTGAAACTCAACAAGTTTGGAAATTTAGAAGAGAACAATGCATCTTTTATAACAAGTTTCGTCCTTTTAGGCAAAAATATAGCAGCTCTTCCTGAGCCTTCAATTAATTTAGAATTATCAAAAATGGTACTAACATTTGTTCTTTTTCTAAGAAGTGAGAAACATATTTTGCATTTTTAATATGGCATGCGTTGTTCCACTATCAATCAGACAAATATCTTCATGATTGATCATTGATTAAGATGAATTTGAGATTTTTTTATATATTCTTCAAAATAAAAATATAGACAAAGTGAAGATTATAGTAAATATCATTATCAAAACATGAATTACATTTTATTCACAATGCTCATAATTGTACAGACCGGATCACTAAAACAAAACATGACTGTTAATGTTGGGTTTGGTATTGTGACATTTGACCCAACATATCATCTGAAGTAATGATTTAAATGCAAAAGAATGTTGGGACAAATGTCACAACATTTTAGACCAATATCTTCGAAAAAGAAATTGGTGAATGTGCAAATGTTGTCTTACTCACTCGAAAATACAATTCGATGGTAAGGAAGTTCAACAATGAGAGAAATCAATCTAAATCTAAAGAACATCAAAACCAAGTCTTCAATCAAAAGTCTACTAGATTCATTCCAAATGTAAAAAAGGAAATCAACTAAGAAGAACCAACTCAGATCGTACCAAATTTGATGCCAAACAACTTGAGTCCGTGCAATGTCACGCATGCTCAGGTTGGGATCATTATGCTAACGAATGTGCAAACACTCTTAGAAAATTTGGTAAGAACCTATGTGTTTCTTTTAGTGATAATGAAGAAGAAGAGGAAAAAGATCGTGAAATTGAAATACAAGTAACGCTGTCCACTGTTTTTCGAACAGTCTCTATCGAATAATGAAGATATAGTATATAATGTTGTCTCAAATGTCACAACATTTGCTCCGACATTAGCAACGACATCAACATTTTCAGCGACATCTGAAAGGTATGAATTCTTTGACTATTCTGATGTTAATTGCTTTAGTGGTTCTATTTCTGTTAGTGAGGCTGACTGTATCGATCAAGTTGATTGCAAAGATGATATGATTAATGAATTACAAAGTATTTGTAAAGCCTTAATCATAGAATTCAAGCAACTTGACAAAAAGGTAAAATCTTTAACTCGTGAGAATTTAGAATTAACATGCACAATAACCCGACTTGAGGTTGAACCTACCAAAAAGGGTATTGAATTTGGTAAGATTCATGCAAAATTAGATTTAACCAAAGCAATCTTCCGCAAGCTCAACATAGGAACTTCGAAATTGAATGAGATACTCAACTTTAGTAAATCTTCATATGCAAGTATTGGGTACGAAAACTCTCTTAAAATCATATGCTCTAATCTCTTTGATAATAATGAGAAAATACGCTTTGTAAAAGAAAAATGTATGAATAATAGGTTCTCATATATATCAAAGAATATGAAATTTGTATGTCATTGCTGTAACTCCCCGGACACCTAAAACCATACAGCTTTCAAACTTCAAAATTATGTGAGCAAAATGTTGGCTAAATTATTGTCCAACATTCCGGATAAACATCGAAGCAACATTTCTGAGCCAAAAGGTAAAAAATATTTTAAGAGAGTTTGGATTTCTAAAATGGACTTAACTTGTAATGTCTGTATAACTGCATTAAGAACTAACATTTCAGGTTCTTGGTACTTTGATAGTGGATGTTCACGCCATATGACAGGTACAAAAGGATTTCTAAGGAACTATGAGTCATTCAATGGAGGAAACATGACTTATGGAGGTGGTAGTAAAAGCAAAATAATTGAAAAACAGATCTTAGGTGTTCCTGGATTTCATGCCTTGAGAAATGTCTTACATGTTGATGGATTAATGGCTAACTAGATTTGTATTAGTCAACTGTGTGATGACGATCTGAGGTAAAATTTAATAAGAATTCCTGTAAAGTTACGAATGAAGCAAATATATGTGTCATGACACGTACAAGAACATGTGACAATTGCTATCTTGTTGTAAGAAAAGAAACATGCAATAATGCTAAGATCGATGACACAACACTATGTCATTATAAGTTGGGGCATGTTAACTACCGCAATTTAAAAAAATTGGTCTCAGATGAAGCTGTTAGAGGCATACCCAAACTTATCCATAAACGTAAATGTAAGAAAACTCATGTCTCTCATAATTTTGTTCAACATTAATTTACGTCTCACTGTTTTCAATTGCTACATATGGATTTAATGGGTCTAATAGAAGTAGACAGTCTAGGAGGCATGATGTATTCATTTGTGATAGTAGATGATTTTATAGATATTCTTGGATATATTTTTTGAAAGAAAAATCACAACCGTTTGACATGTTTAAAATCTTGCACTCTAGAATTAGAAATTTATTTTATTCTCCTATTTTTTGAATTAGATCCGACCATGGAAAAGAGTTTGAAAATAGTTCATTCACAAACTTTTGTGATGAAAAGGGAATTTTCATGAGTTTTTTGCCCCCAAAACTCTTCAACAGAATAGGGTTGCAGAACGGATGAATAGGACATTGCAAGAAATGGCTAGAGTGATGCTTAGTTCTAAACATTTGTCAAAACGTTTTTAGGCAGAGCCCTTGAATACTGCTAATCACATAGCTAACAGAGTCTATCTAAGTCCAGGAACAAAGATGACACCCTATGAGATTAGAAATGGAAAGAAACCAAACTTGCGTTACTTTTATATTTTTGGGTGTATTTGTTATATTTTATATGACATGGATTATTTGGCAAAATTTGACTCTAAGAGTGACAAAGGAATTTTTGTTGGCTATTCACAAAATAGTCATGCTTATCGAGTATACAATCCGAGATCCGAATCGTACAAGAGTCTCGTAAATATTATCTTTGATGATCTTTTTGATGTTTCAGAAAAACTATTGAAAATAACATTATAAATACAAAGTGGAAAGTCCACATATTGCGAGAAGAATAAGATGTTGCCACAAATGTTGCCACACCAAGCAACAATAGAGACCACAGATAGGAAGTCAAGTGCTGAATTGCTAGATCAAGTTCATAGGGACCCCTCATCAAGGATAAGGAAGAATCATCCAACGGGCCAAGTGATAGGCGGAGTTTTGATGGAATTAAAACAAGAGGGAAAGAACCACTCAACTACAGAGAAATGGTAAGGTATGTATGTATGTCTACCATGTACCAAGAGGTTAGTCTTTTTTGTTTTATATCTACTTTAGAACAAAAAAATATTTTAGAAGCACTCAAAGATAATTTTTGGATTCAAGCAATGCAAGATGAGCTTGAACAATTCTCTCGAAATGAAGTCTTGGACTTAGTTCCACGTCCAAATAATACAAATATAATTGGAACTAAGTGGATTTTTAAAAATAAATCGACGAATCGGGAACAATTATTAGAAACAAAGTTTGTCTAGTTGCACAAGGCTATACTCAAAGTTGAATGAATCGGTTATGACGAAACCTTCGCACTTATGGCTAGAATTGAGTCAATTAGACTTTTACTTGTTGTTGCTTGTTGTCCTAAAATTACTTTACTCCAAATGGATGTGAAAGGTGCATTCTTAAATGGTTATCTTGATAAGGAAGTCTATGTTGAACAACCAAAAGGATTTGAAGATCCTTACCATCCACACTATGTGTACAAGCTAAAAAAAAAAAAAAGGCTTTGTAGGGTTGAAAGAAGCCCTCGTGCATGGTATGACCGTTTAACTAATTTTTTTCTTGAATTTGGTTTTAACCGTGGCGAAGCTGATCGTAATTTATTTATTAAACGACACAGTGTAGTTATCATAATTGCTCAAATCTACGAATGACATAGTTTTTGGGTAGACCTCACAGTCATACCTAAATTCATTTGTTGAAGCTATGTCATCAACATTTGAAATGAACATGATTGGAGAACTAACTTTTTCTTAGGTTTGCGGCTAAAGCAAAGTGATGATGAAATTTTCATCTCACAGAGTAAATATGCCAAGAATCTAGTTAAGAGATTTAGTTTGGAGAATGCTAAACAAATGAAGACGCCAATGGGTTCATCACAGAAGGTCTGCAAGGATAATGTTGGTGAAAATGTCGACCCAACATTATATCGATCTATGATAAGTAGCCTTCTTTACCTTACATCGCTAGTCGCCCGTATATTATGTTTAGTGTTTGTGTTTGTGCACGTTTTTCAAGCCTGTTCCAAAATATCCACTTAAATGTCGTAAAACGTATTATTCGATATGTTGCTGCCACATGTGAGTTAGGAATTTGGTATTCCAAAGACACTAATCTTTAACTTAATAAGATTTAGTGACTCAGATTGGGCTGGAGATGTGGATGATAAAAAAGTACAAGTGGAGGATATTTTTATCTTGGCAATAATCTTGTTTCATGGTATAGTCGTAAACAAAACTGTGTCTCACTTTCAACTACTGAATCTGAATATGTAGCAGCTGGAAGTTGTTGCTCACAATTAATATGGCTAAGACACATGTTAGACGACTATGAATTTACTAGCAACATTTAATTTTGTATTGTGATAATTTGATTGCTATAAATATTTCCGAAAATCCAATTCAGCACTCATGTACAAAACATATTGATATTAGACATCATTTTTAAAGAGATTTAGTTGAAAAACAGCTAGTTAAAATTGAACATGTTGACACTCTTCATCAACTAGCTGATATTTTTACAAACGCTTTGGACCATGAGAGATTTTTAGTTTGAAGAAATCTCTTGGTCTTTGTAATCTCTAAAAGAAGCTATTTTTGGTGAATGTCACTTTTGAAACGTTGTCTAACATTTTGGGTGACATTTACCTATGTTATATCACTAACTGATTATTGTTGCTGTATAGTGCATAACTTTTGATCACACAAGCATGATCCTTCAATAAGAATGTGGTTCCAATGTGATACCATTCTCTGTGATGATTTATAAATACATATATATCATAAAAATGGAGTATCAAAATAAGGCAAAACCTGTAGAAATAATTGGAAACTATGCAAAATGGGCAAAGCCGTTGAAAATATACCGTTCCTATTTTATGGGAGTATCAAGTGCTTCAAAAGAATTTTGAGAATACTAAATAAATTTTCTTATTGTTGACATGTAAAATTCTTTGTATGTATTATATGATTATATCAAGGACGCGATGGAAAAATGTTACATTGATCCAGTGGTCAAACTCATAAAGTACATATAAAATGTGTATTGATTTGTTGTCAAAACGAAAAGTTTTTGTGGGATCAAAATACTTGTGTTGTCCAAAATGTTGCCAACATTGCTTTGTTGACATTTTCGAAATTTGATATGTGTGGGATGTTGTGCTTATCTGATCGTTGAAATATCGATCCTACTCCCTATTATATGCCTTGTACGTAGGAATTTCAAAAGCTAAAATGATGAGATTAAAGTTTATCCTTATCGTGATGTTTATTTGTTTTATCCAAATATTTTAGGTGTAAGTCATTGTGTAAAAATAAAACACCTAAAACTAAGAAATTTTTGTTGCTAGGTGAGGTTAGCCATGTATATAAATATTTCTCACATTTGCTAGGTGAGGTTGACCATGTATATAAATATACATTCTCTTACTCGATGGACTCACCAAATCAAACTATTTTCTCAATCTCAAACCCTAAATTCTCAAAACCTTCTCCAAAATATTCACCGATGGAAACATCTCCAATGTCAACCAACACTGCAACCAACACCCCAATGCAGTGTATTTGTTTGACCCACATTTTAATGTATCTAAAAGGGACCATCGATTTGGGCTTATTTTATTATAACAATTGTAGTCTCGATCTTATTGGTTATGCCGATGCAGTGTATTTGTTTGACCCACACAAAGCTAGATCTCAAACATGCTATATGTTTATATGTGAGGTGTTGTCATATCTTGGCGATTTACAAAACAATTTATCGTAGCTACCTCATCAAACCATGCTGAGATAATAGCAATTCATGAAGCAAGCCGAGAAGTTGTGTGGCTGAGGTCAATGATACATCTCATTCGAGAAAATTGTGGTTTGAAATGCCACAAAATACCCACAATCTTATATGAAGATAATGCAACATGCATTGCTCAGTTGAAGGGAGTATTCATAAAAGGAGACCGGACAAAGCACATTTCACCAAAGTTATTCTTCACACATGAGCTCTAAAAGAATAGTGATATCAATGTGCAACAGATTCGTTCAAGTGATAATATGATTGATTTATTTACTAAGTCTCTACCAACTGCAACTTTCGAAAAGATGGTGCACAAGATTGGGATGCGAAGACTCAAGCATTTGGACTAAAGTTCTCATCAGGGGGAGTTAATACATGTTGTACTCTTTTTTCCATATAAGGTTTTGTCCCACTGGGTTTTCCTTGTAAGGTTTGTAATGAGGCAACCAAAATGTGTATTATTAGAAATGTGTATTCTTTTTCCTTCACTAGAATTTTTCCCACTGGATTTTTTTCTAGTAAGGTTTTAACGAGGCATATTATCTATTAATGGACATTCAAGGGGGGAGTGTTATAAAATATATATATGGATGTCCTAGTTTTACTCACATGCTAAATAAGGATGATGCTATATATTTGGTAGGCTTGGTACTATACATTTGACAGACTAACATCTCTATAAATAGATAGCTAAATCCTCGTTTGTAATATACACCAACAACAAGTGATTTCGATAATAAAATCAATGTTATATTAGTGAATGACTAACATCTCCATAGACAAGTAGTTAAAATTATATTCACTTCATTTGTGAAGATTTCAAGCACATGCAAGTTCTGCATTGTGAAAATACTAATCAACATTTTCCACAACTATTATCATTGTCCAACATTTTCAATTAATAGTTCACAATCAAAACGAGACAACGAACAAAATATCTCATACGAAAAATTGAAACACGGTAAACTGTTAGCTAAGTAAAAATCGTTTGTCAGTTCAAAAAAAAATCTTAGCAAGGTTACTTTCTTAGCAAGGTAATTTTTTTTTACATGTGAATCCAGATCCGATCCGTGGATCCGGATTTGGATATGATTTTTATGGATCCGACGGATCTGGATTCAGGTATGAAAAATGGATCTGGATCTACTAGGATCCGGTCCAGATCTGATCCGTTGTCATCCCTACTCTGGAGGCTTGTAGCGTGGGATCGATTTCCAGTGGGAGCATTCTGCTCTCTTCTGGGGTTGATCCTTGTAGGTGATATCAATTGATCTGCTCTCAAACCCTGCTAATTGGAGCATATCCTGTGATTTATTGATAGTAGTGTTGAGGGATCGGTGTTACTACCTCCGAAACTAATCTGGCGTAAGCTGGGATTCTGTAGCTATAAAAAAAAAAAAACATTCACAAGCGAAGAAATTTTTGGGCACACCAAAGTTGATATTCTCTTATGTTTCTTGACTCTCTTTTACCTGATTGTGCCAGTCAATTCTTCATCCACCAATTAAATTGTACCTTAGTGCAATGAGTTGTCATCTCATCGTACTATTTTAATTGAAAAATGAAATATAGCGTAAAATATACACTATGTTGCATACATTACTTTTCAATATTATATTTTAAGGAAATTTTACTCCCTCTAATTTACATATCACTATTTCCTTATAATATATTTAAAACTAAATTAGTCTTATACTTCTTATCCTACCTTAAAATATACTTCTTAAAATGAATGAGATGATTTATAGTATCAATGTCTATAAGTTGTTCCATAACACAAATTTCTAAAAGTCTATTTTTTTCTTCTTTAAATTTAATGTTCTGTTAACTATTTCACATAAAATTGGATGAAAATAGTAATCCTGTTATAAAATATATGTGGATGTCCTAGTTTTACTCAAATGCTAAATAAGGATGATATTATACATTTAGTAAGTTTTGTACTATACATTTGGTAGACTACCAACTCTATAAATAGATAGTTAAATCCTCATTTGTAAGATACACCAACAACAAGTGATAATACAATTTGTTCCTCCTCTCTATCAAGTTATTAGTTTGCTTCTATTATTTATTTTCAATTATATAGTTTCATAACACGTTATTAGCACGAGACTCTACCGTCTCAAGAAATTTTCAAGAGGCTAAGGTACTATTTTTATTCTCCCTATTTTATAGCTAACCTTACAAAACTTGAGTTTGTTGCCCTCGATATTTCGGGCAAGAACTACCTATCATGGGTGCTAGATGATGAAATCCATATGGATGCTATGAGTCTTGGAGACACCATTAAAGAAAATAATAAAGCATCCAACCAAGAAAATGTTAAAGCTATGATATTCATGCGCCATCACCTTGATGAGTCCCTGAAGATTGAATATTTTACTATTAAGGATCCGTTCGTTTTATGGAAAAAAACTTGAAAGAAAGGTATGACAACCTGAAGATGGTCTTCCTCCCAAAAGCACGATACAAATGGATCAATCTAAGGCTACAAGATTTCAAGTCAGTTATGAAGTACAATTCTGAGATGTTCATAATTACTTCTATATTGACACTATGTGGAGAAAAGATTATTGATTGATATGATGGAAAAGACATTCTCCACCTTTCATGCCTCAAATGTGCTCCCGCAGCAGCAATATCGAGAGAAAGGTTTCACAAAGTATTGTGATTTGATTGCTCACCTTCTAATGGCTGAACAAAATAATGATTTACTAATGAAAAATCATGAGAATCGACCTATTGCCGTTGCATCACTCCCTGAAGTGAATGAGGTGTACGCCCGCTACTCTAGGCGAGGAAAATGTCGTGGCCCCAGTCGTGGTCATAGCCGTGGTCGTGATAGTAACCGTGGTCGCGACAATGGTCGTGGTCGTGATAATGGTCAAGGAAGAAATTCTTTCCTTGGTGTTAATTATTCATCAAAGAAAAATCACTACCAGAGGGAAAAAAGGAAGGATGAGAGACATGAAGTGCCAGAAGCACGTGGCGCAGAAAGCAAATGCTATCGATGTGGTGGAAGTGAACACTGGGCACGTGCCTGTCGTATGACAAAGCACTTGGTTGAGCTTTATCAAGCATCAATGAAAAAGAAAGAGAAAAATCTCGAAGTGAATTTTATCTCTGAAAATCAATTTGACATCACACACTTGGATGTAGCGAATTTCTTTGAGCACCGTAAAGGAAACATAGATCACTTGATTGGTGATGGTTCCGTGGTTAGAGATGATTAAGTTGTTTATTTTGTTTGTTTGTTTTAATCATTCTGTTTTGATTAAAAGAATATTTTAATATTGGTGTTGATTTGCTTATTTAATAAGTAATTATTATATTTGATGGAGCATAAGACTATCATATGAATATTAGATGGAATATATAAATTTGAAAAGTATATTAATCCGCTTTAAGTGGTGTACTTCACATTCTTTCTTTTATGGAAAAAAAATAAAAGATTAACCTTGTAAGTTAGGCAATATGCCTATGTTATATTGATTTGAATTATTATATTGAGACATTATATTGAGGTAACATTTCATATGTGTGCGCAACATTATTGGTCTTTATTTATTTTTACTAGAAGTACTAATATTTGATAGACTATTTATTTCACTTTGTGTATGTGGTTCTATTTGAAGATATGGATAACTCTTAAAGCAGGTTTGAATTAAAATTCAATTATGAAGACATTTATTTGATTGATTCTGCTACTACACATACGATATTCAAAGACAAGAAATATTTTTCTCATTTACTTATGGGTAAGGCAAATGTTAATACCATTATATATTTAAAAACTGCATGAAAATTACTCTAAGTTGCTACTTTATTTATATCAATTTGTTGAAACAATACATCTTAAAATATTAAAATTTATACAGTTTGAATTTCTGAAAGCAAAAAATATCATATACATTGAAGTATTTTTTTTAAAACTAATAATTCATAAATCTATTATTAGTGAAAATGACCCCCTAAATTTTTGAGGGCCTAAAGCCATTGCTTTGGCTGCCTTGCCCTTCAGCCGGTACTTAGAAAAGCCAAAGTGATTCTTAAATCTTAACAACAAAGCAATCAAAGGAATAATTGTGAGAGCACTAACCATAAGATAAAAAGAAAAGAGTTGCAGTCCCCACCAATAATTGCGCTGAAGCTTCTTCCTTAATATGAAAAGATGACCGCAACAGTTGTCATAAGTTAATTAAATGTACGGAGTCAATGTCATAAGATAATCATAAGATAAAGTAACTTTTGTCGCTTAATTAAATGTACGGAGCCAATGTCACATATCAAATCAAGAAACAAATTAATTTTATTTTTCAAGATTTTTCCGTATTATGTATTTTGTGATCAAATTTTAATATATATTTAATTAATAATTTAATCAATTTTTTTTAATCTAAAAGTTAATATTTTTTTAACAGATGTGCAAATGGCTAATTACAACAACTACAATAACATATCCAGTAAAATTCCACAATGTGGATCTAGAGAAAGTAGAGTGTACGCAGAGGTTACCTCAATCTTGACAAATGTAGCGAATATTTCCGAAACACTATCGGCTCAAAATAAAACATAATCAATCAAATCTACTGAGTTTTTGTGGCTACTGTTGAGTAGGTTCTTGGAAAGCAATAGATGATTAATATAATTTTCTAAGAAATTGTTGTGGTTATTAATACTACTCAGATAATATATTACAAACTATTTTAAATCGACTATTAAAGTACAAGGACTATTTTGGTCATTTTCTGTATATTTTATAGTCTTCAACCTTAAGAGGTGAAGACTAGTAAGAGAATAAAGAGATAGAGAAAGTGGTAACATAGGCTCACTCAGTGAGAAACATAAGAATGAGTTCTCCAATTCTCCTCAAAATGCAATTTCACCGTAACAGAATGGAGGATCACGAGACCATTGAGTCCTACGTGACAAAATTAAAATCCATAGCCAATTCTCTAGCAGAAATCAACAATCCTATATCAGATCAAGATTTGGTTCTACAACTTCTTGCTGGTTTGCCTTCACAATATTTGCTCCTCAAAAATACGATTTCATCTCGATTTCCTCTCCCCAAATGAGTTTTTGGTTGAATTAAGATGGCCTAAAAAAACAGATCATAAATATTTAGAAAGCTTTTCCATTAGGAGAGTTTTTTTTTATTATTTTACTTTCATTTATGTTCTAAAATATAAATTTCTATTCATTAAATATTTATTCTATGAAGGTGTTTGTAGTTTTCAAAAACAATAACTATTAAAGAGAAAATGTGAAAAATAATAATTAACACATTTTAATAAGATCGGATTTTCATAGGTCAATTTGAGCCAGGTATCTGAACAATATTCAAATATTTTGAATTTAACATTTCAATATGAACCACCTAAACGTGAGACGGATCATATTTTAAAGAACTAATTTTACCACGTCCCTAATTGCAGGATCCTCATGATGTTGGTGCAGATCAGTCGTCTGCTATTCGTGAAGTATTAGATGTAGTGGGTACTGTGGTTACTGTGGTTACTGTAGTGCGTACTGTGGGTACTGTGGGTGCATTCCCTACGGTAGCTGGTGCAGTGGCTGCAGTGGCTGCAGTGAGGATTATTGGAATTGGTGTAATGGATGCAGTGTCTGGCTGGAAAATTAGGCAGGCGAACCCATCACGTGGAAAAAAATGAATAGAGCTAGTCTTATTTGCTCCAAATGTTTTAAGTAATTGGATCTAATTGATCTTCATCTTCAAAAGCTTGAATTGTTACTCCTCCGAATTAAAGTTTGTCTTTGAGATGTATGATATGTAACATGATGCATGTCTAGTTTATAAGACATCATTTTCTTATTAGATCTCTCAAAAATACAATAGCAATAGCAAATAGCACTCTAATAGATGTTAATCTTGCTACCGAAACATATGTGTCAAAATAGTCAATACAATGTCTTTGTTTAAACTTCATGAAAAATTCTTTGTTTTTAAAATTTTAACTGAATCATTATCCAAACGCCTACTAAGGAAGGCAAGATTATCCTTAGCACTTAAGTAATCAAATGAATAATTAGGAAAGCATTACTCCAAGAGAAAAGGTAATGAGGAATCGATTGGATCAATTAAAGTCTCCACCACCTTTGGTTAAATAGTTGTACTAAAGCTTCAGCCTTAATACTTACTGAGTAATTAAAAAACAAAAAGATTCCGTAATTTACATAGTTATGCAAAGAAGGGAAATGACCAAAAAAATAGAAAGTGGAAATTATTGCAGCAAGCCTATCTACTTTTCATCCACCAATAAAATTAGTCCTTAGTGTAAGCGAGTAAACAATAATTGAATGAATTCTTTAATAATTTACTTTTTTTTTTACTATAATTCTAATAGTTTTTTTCTAATACAAGACTAATACCATAATTACAATTGTACAAGAATTCTACAACTATGGTAAAATATGGACAACTATACAAAGTGATATACACAGTTGTTAGCCGTGTATATCGTCTTTCACACCCCTAAAATCTTCAAACAGTACAAAGGGGAGACCCTTAGTAAAGATGTCAGCAATTTGGTATCGTGAAGGGACATGTAAGACACGTACTTGTCCACGAGCTACCTTTTCGCGAACAAAGTGAATATCCATCTCGATATGTTTAGTGCGCTGATGTTGGACCGGATTTTCAAAGATATAGATTGCACTAACATTATCACAAGAAACTGTGGTAGCTTTCTGAATAGGAAAGTGTAGCTCCAATAGAAGATTACGTGGCCAACATAACTTAGACACCATATTGTCTACCCCTCGATACTCGACCTCCGCACTGGATCGCGATAGAGTAGCCTAGCATTTTGCGGACCAAGAGATCAAGTTATGACCAAAGAGCATACAATAACCAGATGTTGAACGTCTGGTATCTGGACATCCACCCCAATCAACATCTGTATAAGACACAAGAGTAGAGACAGATGATGGATATAAGTGCAAGCCATAATCAAATGTGTCGTGTATGTACCGTATGACGTGTTTGAGCGCATGCATGTGCTCGTCCCTCGGATCATGCATAAATAAACATACTTGCTGCACTACATAAGTAATATCGGGCCTCGTGAAAGTAAGATAATGAAGACCTCATGCAAGACTGCGATAGTGGTTGAGATTCTCATATGGTGTGCTAGAATTAACACTCAACTTCGGTTTGGTATCAACCGGAGTAGAAGAAGACTTACACGATGACATGCCAACTCTCTCAATAATCTATGCTGCATACTTCTTCTTTGATAAAAAATAGACCATTTGCATGACGAGTGACAGTTATACCCAAAAAATAACTCAAGGGCCCCAAGTATTTCATAGCAAATTCCGAACTGAGAAAGTACATGATAGACTTACGCAGATTATCAGCAGTCAATATGATAACATCCACATATAAGAGAATGTATGCAGAGAAGTACCACAACGGTAGATGAACATAGAATGATCAGACCGGCTGTGAGAAAAACCAATCGTAGACACATAATCTGCAAACCTCTTATACCAAGCCAGTGGGGCCTGCTTAAGCCCATACAAGGACTTTTTGAGCAAACAGACATGATTAGGATGATCGGGTCCCTAAAACCCTAGGGCTAGTGCATGTATACTGTCTCCTTGAGATCACCGTGTAAGAAAGCTTTTTTCACATCCAGCTGATGAATGGGCCATGCTTTTGAGAGAGCCAGACTGAGAACAGTGTGAATGGTTGCCGGCTTGACCATCAGACTAAATGTCTCTCTACAATCTATGCCAATATATTGAGTTTTACCATCACATACAAAACAGGTCTTATGCCTCTCAAAGGAACCGTCAGAATTTTCTTTTTGAGTAAAAATCCACATAGAACGAATAATATTGACACCAGGCAAACAGGGCACCAACTCCCACGTCTTATTTTCAATAAGAGCATTATATTCATCATTTATTATCATTTTCCAATTCGGGTCATGAGGGGCAGACACTGGGTTACGTGGTGGGGGTGATCTAGTAACAATAGAATTGAGATTAAAATATCATTTAGGTTTAAAAATATCACGTTGGCTGTGAGTAACGGGCCCTTGACTCGGAATAGAAACGGATTGGGATGGTTCTCGAGACTGACTAGCAGGCAATAGGCCTGCTGGCTGATTTAATGGACAGTGACTGGGAAAACAAACTGAGCCAGGAGGCGATAAAATTGGGTTGGCTGAAGGTGGGCCAGCAGGTAGTGGGCTTGTTGGCCGAAATAGTGGAGGAGGACAAGAACTTGGGCTGGAACAAGATCGAGACTATGTGGGCCAAGAGCGGGGCCCATCTGCGTATTCGATCACAAGAGTGATGGGCCCACCGATGGATGATATACGGAGATGGCCCATTATCCAAAAAATTATACGAAGGAGGCACGGGCTATTACAATTTAGCAAACGGAAATTGGGTTTCATAAAAAATAACATGATGACTAATTATGATTTTATTAGAAGATAAATCAAAATATTTGTAACCACAAAGTGATTAAACTGATAACCCCAAAACACACAAGCGGTAGAATAGGCTTGTAGTTTGTAATTGTAGTTGACGGGAAAAGCGGATAGCACAAACACCCTAAGTTGAGAATATGAGGGATCCTTATTATAAAGAATTTTTAGGGGTGATCGATATGTTAAACCTTTACTAGGGAGTATGTTAAGGAGGTAAGTAGCCATTTGTAACGCATGATGCCAAAAAGATGGAGGTAATGAAGCATGGGCTAGTAAGGTTCAGACAATATTATTAATGGTATAAATTTTCTTTCGGTCTTCCCATTTTGTGAGGACGTATGAGGATATTAAAACTAAAAAGATATGCCTTGTGTGTCACAAAATTCCCGAAAAGGCCCATTGTCATATTCCTTACCATTATCACATTGAATATTTTTAATTTTCTGTTCAAATTGGGTATGGATGAAAGCTCTAAATTTTAAGAATGTGGAAAACCTTGAGAATTTTTAGACAAAGGAAACGTCCACAAAAAATTAGAATAATCATCCAAAAATAAAACATAGTAACGATGGCCCAAAGAACTCAAAACGGGAGATGTCCATAAATCACTATGAATAATGTCAAAATGCATCGATGTACTAGAAGTAGATGCTACAAACGGTAATCTAACATGTTTCCCTATAGGACAAGAAAGACAAATATGAGTACACGCGTACTCTTACAATCAATAAAATTATTCTTTTGAAGAGAAGAAATAATAGACGACCCCGGATGACCCAAACGTGCATGCCACAAAGAATGAGCAAGAGCGACAAATGGTGAAGGTGTGGCTTGACTCGTGGAAATGGTAGTGGTGGTGATTGGATAAAACTCTCTCCGGCTATTACATCTCATTAGACTTATCCCCGTCTTGAAATCTTTCACAAAAAATCCAAAAGGGTCAAAGTTAACAGAAACTCAATTATCGCCAGAATTTTCGACATATACCAAATTTTTAATTAAGTGAAGGGCATGAAGAGCATTTTTCAAGACGTGAGGTGGATGTGGAGGAGACAAATTTGTGTGACCATAACCACAAATTAGAATTGAATTACCATTACCAACAATTATGCCACGATTTTTGCTCAAATTGAAATAAGATGAGAGATTACCTGGCGCGGACGTCATATGAGAAATGGCACCGGTGTCCATGTACCAATTTGCGTCAGGGAGATTTAGTCCAAGTGTATGCAGCGCGACCTCAATATCCGTAGGCTTCGTAACTGAAGCTGGGCCCGCAACAGCGAAGGCCTGCTGAGGCGGAGGCCCAAGCAAGCTAGTCTGCTGCTAGGGCCTAGTCCGATTCTGCTGGGCAGCTGGCTGCTGCTATGCGTAATTGGGCCTGGCCCAATTTGGGGAAAATAAGGAAAGACTGGCGTGGGCCACTGTGCATTGGGCTCACCAACATTGTTTAGTTGATCCGCCAATTCCTTTAGCCTTTTACAATAGGCTAAGACATTCGGAAAATCCTTCATATTGAAATGGGAAAATTGCTGCTCAAGAGTGATGACACGAGAATTTTTGTTATCTTGGAATATATCACGCACCCTATTCCAAGATTCCATTGCCGTGGCATCGGGTTTAATAATCGTCTATAACATGTTCGTATAGATAGTGGAATAAATCCACTGGAGAACTGTAGCATTAAGATTCGTCCATAACATAGGGTCATCATCGGCGGTAGGCACTTCCTCCTAGCCTGCTTCCACAGGGATGATATGAGAAAGGACTTGATGCGAGCGTGCGTGAACTTTAAATTAATCTTCCCACGTCGCGTATTGGACTTTTTTCATCTCAAGAATGACATGGATGTGGTTCTTGATGTTGGATATTGTAAGGGCAGGACGAAACGTGTTTTTTGAGGTAGACATAATGAAAGAACAAGATGGAAATTAGGGATTTGGAAAGAAAAAGAAAAGTGGGAACAAGAGTGAAAGATAGAATAATTTCCCTTAGGGATTCCTTTCATTATTCACAATATATATAGATGTACAAAGGTTGATTCCTAATATGGTACGAATCCTAACTTACCTTACAAATGTTGATTCCTAATACAATTCGAATCCAAACTTACCTTAAATATACATCTATCATAATTACAAAATATACTGAGAATATTCGCTAATACTCCTCCTCGCACGGAGCGGAGGAGGCCGAACGCTAAGGCCGGATCGGAAGTCGATGAAGAGTTGTCGCGGTAGTCCCTTTGTGAAGATGTCTGCATACTGATAAGAGGAAGGCACATGTAATATTTTGACTTGACCACAGGCAACCTTCTCTCGCACAAAGTGGATATCCATCTCAATATGCTTAGTCCGTTGATGTTGGACCTGGATTATGAGACATATAGATGGCGATATGTTATCACAATAGACGCCTTGCGGAGTGGACACCGGAGCTCCAAAAGAAGATTTTGAAGCCAATAGATCTCGCCGACTACATTAGCAACACAACGATATTCTACTTCAAAGACTCGGAACGGATAGTGTGGCCTCGCCTAATGGCGGACCATGAGCACGATCCACGAGGTGGAGAGACGTGTGTCGGGGTATCTTACCCAATCTACATCCGTGTAGGCAAGTAGCTTGGTTGGGGCAAAGGGGTATAGGTGTAATCCAAAGTCTAGTGTGCCCTTAACGTATCTGATAATACGTTAAAGGGCGGCAAAATGGGACTCTCGGGGGTTATGCATGAACAGACACACCTGTTGAATGACTTATGCAATATTAGGCCTAGTGAATATAAGATACTGAAGAGCACCTGCTAGACTCTGAAATATAGTGGGGTCAGAAACTGGCGCACCGTTATTAGCACTAATCTTGGATTTGGAGTCCACCGAAGTTAGCATAATTTTACAATTTACCATCTTGGCCCTGTACACTATCTCTTCTGCATACTTACGCTGACACATGAACATAGTGGCTGCAGATCTGGTTACCGATATACCCAAAAAATAACTTAGCTTGCCCAAGTCACCATAGCAAATTCGCTTTTGAGTAGAGCAATGTTTTCATTCTTCAAACCGTCAGATGAGACAGTAAGAATAATGTTATCGACATATAATAGCAAATATGCAGTGCCGCTACCTCAGTGAAAAATGAAGAGAGAGGTATCACACCTACTACATACAAAACCAATCTGCAGAAGATACCTGGCAAAGCAATCATACCAAGCGCGGGGTGCCTGTTTCAATCCATACAATGACTTCCTGAGACGACACACAAACTGCGGAGCTGCCGAATGAACAAATCCAGGAGGCTGATACATGTACACGGTCTCTTTCAAATACCCATGAAGAAATGAATTCTTGACATCAAGCTGATGAATCGGTCAATGCATGCCCATAGCAATACTAAGAACAAGCTTCGAATAGTGGCGGTTGCTTAACAACCGGATCGAATATCTCACCACAATCAATACCCTCCCGCCGATTAGTGCCATTGGAAACTAGTCTTGCCTTATACCTCTCTAAGTCACCACCGTCTCGAACTTGTGAAGAAATAGCCACATACACCGGATAACATTCACACCAAATTGGTCTAGGTACCAAATCCCAAATGTTCTCGCTTGGTTAAAGCGTGAAACTCGCACATGGCTGCATTCTAATTAGGGTCCAGTTTAGCTAGTTTTGGATTCTTTGGAATGGGTGATAAGGTTTGTGTGGAGAGATTGAAGTGAACCTTGGATTTGAAGATCCCGTGTTGTGCACGAGTCTCCATGCGCAGAAGAGGGCGCAGTGGGAGGTCGGGGATCGGGAGGCCGTATAGTCGCGGATAGGTTGTTGGGTCGGGAGGCGCATGGCCGCGGGACCGGTTGTTGGGTCGAGGGGCGCAGCGTGGTAGAGATCTCCCACACTATTGCAGCGTGTAAGAATTTTTCCCGTATTGAGTTCACGTAAAAACAAAAAGGGTCAAATTCGACGTATACGTAATTATTGCTAGTAAATTTTCTAACGTAGATTAAGTTTTTAATGATGTTAGGTGTGTAAAGGACGTGGTTTACGGTGAAATACGGGTGTGGATATTTGGTGTGTGTGTTACCATAACCTTCAATTGAATGCGATGACCATTACCGACAAGAATAAATTGAGGACACTTTAACCGACGTAGTCGAGATAGGTTACCCGACGACCGGTGAGGTGAGATGTGGCTCGGTGTCCATGTACCAATTATCGTCGGTCCGTTGAAGGTTCACAAGGTGTAGGCCCGACCCAAATCGCCGGGGCCAGTGCCGTTGGACCGCAATCGGGCGGGCATGCCGCCGGCCGCCGCGGGCTCGCTCGGTGGCCGGGCAGGCCCAATAGGCCGGGCCGACCAAGGTCGCTGGAACCGGCCCCTACCGTCGGGTACGGCATGCAGCGAGGCCCGGGCTTCGCTAGTCGGGCCACTATCGCCGCTGGCCGGGTTGGACCACCGCTACCGCCGGTTCCGCAGTTGTTGTTGTCCGGCCGGTTGGCCGCTTTCCGGCCCCCCATTGGTTGTGTTGGCCCTTGTCGCGGCCTTTGCCCTTATTGTTGCGACCCCTGCCGCCATGACCTCCGCAGCTGGACTGCTTCTGTTGGTGGACATGCTGTGGTGACTGGTTGCTGCTGGCCGCAGGTGTTGCCATCCCGTCGACGGCTAACGCCTTTTGATTGTGTTCCTCTTGTTTAGCACATCTAGTTTCTTCTAACAATAGTTCTGAACGTTCCTTGTTGAAACTTGGGAGAGGGTCGGCTTGTTGAATCATTGTTGCGAGTGTGTCATATTCACCTTTCGGTAAACCCGCAACAAGTTGAAGCACCATGTTGGTTTCTGAAACAGAAGTCCCGACGTTGTATAGTTGATCGGTTATGAGTTTCAGTTTCTTACAGTATTCGGACATGTTAAAATTCTCGAGGCAGGTATTATTGAATTGCTCTTCCAAATACACGTCCCGAGTATTTTTATTGTCATGAAAGATTTCTTCTAGCCGGACCCAAAGTTCACGTGCCGAAGCACATGTTTTCATGATAGTGCATAACAGGTCTTTGGAGATGGTGCCGTAGATCTATTGTTTGACGATGGCGTCAAGACGACGCCAGATTGAGTCTGTAACATCGGTGGGACGAGGAACAGATTCGTCAATATGATCGAGCATGTTGTATGCACATGCATGAATGTAGAATAGTTCCATCCACATGGAATATTGATGAGCTTTCTTGATCAATAATTATAGGGATAAAATTCTTGATGTTGTTAACGGCGAATGCCAGATGAAAAGAAGATACTGAACGTTGAGAGAGGTTGTCAAGTGTGCCAGTGGATGAACCAGAATTTGTGGGGTAAGACATGGTTGATGCTGTTTTCGGCCGAGAAAAAAAAATAAGAAACACATAATCTGTTTTTGGCCGAGAAAGCTGTTTCCGGCCGAGGAAAAAAAACAGGAAAAAAATATATGTTTTTGGCCGAGAAATGGGATGAGAAGAGAGAATAGAGAAGAGTAGGGTTTAGGTTTTAGGCTCTTGATACCATGAAATATAGAATAATTTCCCTTAGGGATTCCTTTCATTATTCACAATATATATAGTTGTACAAAGATTGATTACTAATATGGTATGAATCCTAACTTACCTTATAAAGGTTGATTCCTAATACAATTAGAATCCTAAGTTAACTTAAATATACTTCTATCATAATTACAAAATATACAGAGAATATTCTAAATAAAGAGGACAATCTTGAAATTATTAATCTCGAGATAAATCAAGAAAATGTCACACTTGTCATTCTTAAAAAAATCTTTATTAATGTTGAATTGAACATAAATTTGAATAAAATTTATGTCATATAAAATCAAATACGTATTTAAATTATTCACCTTGACGGTCCAAAACCTACTAAAAAAAGTAGACTAGCCGTAGAGAAAGTTCAACAAGGTCGTTGAGAAAACAAAGTATGAGTATTCCTAAAAACAAAGTATGAGTAGAAAACTGACGTATTTCTAAAAATTGGCAGAGACAAACCGCCTTTTGGCAGTTTGACAGGCCCCGTCTCGAAAAAATACGCAAAATAAATAAAAAACCGGTAAAACGGACATCCGAGCGCGTAAATATGACCATTTAAAGTTTTATCAATTTACAACTAATTTCTCTCTTTAAAAAATTTACAAAATTGAATTTCCAAAACTGAAATTGACATTCACACCTACACTATCATGAAAGTTTGACGTTGAAATCTATTGTGTATCGTGAGATGTTTACTAAAAGGAAAATTATAAATCGATTTGGGGAAAAACACAAATTGATTGGTAAAACGGACGTATTTCTAAAAATTGGCAGAGCCAAACCGCCTTTTGGCAGTTTGACAGGCCCCGTCTCGAAAAAACACGCAAAATAAATAAAAGTCGGGTAAAACGGACATCCGAGCGCAAAAATATGACCATTTAAAGTTTTACCAATTTACAACTACTTTCTCACTTTAAAAAATTTAAAAAATTTAAAATATTGAATTTTCAAAACTGAAATTGACATTCACACCTACACTATCATGAAATTTTGACGTTGAAATCTATTGTGTATCGTGAGATGTTTACTAAAAGGAAAATTAGAAATCAATTTGGGGGAAAACACAAATTGATTGGGAAAATGGACGTATTTCTAAAAATTGGCAGAGCCAAACCGCCTTTTGGCAGTTTGACAGGCCCCGTCTCGAAAAAATACGCAAAATAAATAAAAAACCGGGTAAAACGGACATCCGAGCGCAGAAATATGACAATTTAAAGTTTTACCAATTTATACTTTAGCTCTAATCTTACCCTTGTCGGAGGAAAAAGTCTTGTTTTTGGTCTTGATTCGCAACAAAACTTAATTAGCTTCAACCTAAAATATTTCAGAGGAAACATCATTAAAGCAGAGGTAGGGGTGAAATATAAACCGAATAATTTTTTTTTTTTTTTTTAAATGAATATAACTTTAAAAAAAAAATCGATATATTTGGTTTATATAGCCGAACGTATCGGATTATATCGATTTTTTCTAGTGGGTCGTGTCGGCCGGGTCGGGGATTTTTTAATTTTTTTTAAAAAATAGAATTTCCAAAACTGAAATTGACATTCACACCTACACTATCATGAAATTTTGACGTTGAAATCTATTGTGTATCGTGAGATGTTTACAAAAAGGAAAATTAGAAATCGATTTGTGGGAAAACACAAATTGATTGGTAAACGGACGTATTTCTAAAAATTAAGGTGAGCCAAACCGCCTTTTGGCGCTTGACAGCCCCGTCTCGAAAAAAATACGTAAAATAAATAAAAGATCGGGTAAAACGGACATCCGAGCGCAGAAATATGACCATTTAAAGCTTTACCAATTTACAACTACTTTCCCACTTTAAAAAATTTTAAAAATTTTAAAAATTGAATTTCCAAAACTTTAATTGACATTCACACCTACACTATCATGAAATTTTGACGTTGAAATCTATCAGTATCGTGAGATGTTTTCTAAAAGGAAAATTAGAAATCAATTTGGGGGAAAACACAAATTGATTGGGAAAATGGACGTATTTCTAAAAATTGGCAGAGCCAAACCGCCTTTTGGCAGTTTGACAGGCCTCGTCTCGAAAAAATACGCAAAATAAATAAAAAAACCGGGTAAAACGGACATCCGAGCACAGAAATATGACAATTTAAAGTTTTACCAATTTATACTTTAGCTCCAATCTTACCCTTGTCGGAGGAAAAAGTCTTGTTTTTGGTCTTGATTCGCAACAAAACTTAATTAGCTTCAACCTAAAATATTTCAGAGGAAACATCATTAAAGCAGAGGTAGGGGTGAAATATGAATCGAATAAAAATTGTTTTTTTTAAAAAAAATGAATACAACTTTTAAAAAAAAAATCGATATATTTGGTTTATATCGCCGAACATATCGGATTATATCAATTTTTTCTAGTGGGCCGTGTCGGCCTCAAGTCGGGGATTTTTTAATTTTTTTAAAAAAATTGAATTTCCAAAACTCGAAATTGACATTCACACCTACACTATCATGAAATTTTGACGTTGAAATCTATTGTGTATCGTGAGATGTTTACTAAAAGGAAAAATTGAAATCGATTTGGGGGAAAACACAAATTGATTGGGAAAACTGACGTATTTCTAAAAATTGGCATAGCCAAACCGCCTTTTGGCAGTTTGACAGTGCCCCGTCTCGAAAAAATATGCAAAATAAATAAAAAACCGGGTAAAACGGACATCCGAGCGCGTAAATATGACAATTTAAATTTCAAAGATACAAGTGTATAACAAATACTCCTAGAATTCTCATATAAAGCATAATACCATCGACAATAACAAATTGAAAAGACTCGCTTTAGTCTTGAGCCTTGAGGGTCCAAAACCTACTCAAAAAATTACACTAGCCGAGAAAGTTCAACGTTGAGAAAACAAAGTATGAGTATTCCAAAGGAGAAAGTCAAGGTGAAACAATTTTAGTCAAGATCAAGTCGTGCATGCTCAACTCAAAATGCAATTTCACTGGTACTCGTAAAGGAAGATCAAGAAACAATAGAGTCCTACATGACAAAATTAAAATCCATAGCTAATTCTCTAGTTGTATCGATCAAGATTTGGTTCTACAACTTCTTGTCCGGTTTGCCTTCACAATATTTGCCACTCAAAAATACGATTTCATCTCGATTTCCTCTCCCCAAATTTTCAGATGCTTGTTCCATGCTATACGAGTACGAGAAATCATTGCCACCTACTCCTAATCACTCTGCTTATTTTAGTGTGGAGACGATCCGTGATATAGTAAGTACAAAGGATGTACCGTCGCTCCAGCTTTACGCGACTTTTGTAAAGCGTTTGTATGGTCACCAAACCGCCGCTCCAGAAATACAAGAGACGTGGACGAGGAAGGGGAAACTATAAGAGAGGGGGAGGTCCTTCTAATTGTTTGGACTCTTGTCACTATTGTACTTTATAAAGCAGTACGGGAAGTATATCACTATTACAAGTATTCGAAAGGATAAACAAAGATTTAATAATTCAACTAGAAATCTGAAATTACAATTATAGAACGAGAAAAAGTCGAAACTGTTTTGTTATTGCCGAGTCGAGTGTGGCACTCATCCTTAAGACAATATTGCCCCGTATGTATCCTTTATACGTCCCGGACAATTTGTCTCCCAAGATAAAACAAAGAATGGAACACTTGAGCAAAGGAAACTCAAGAGCTACCGTGAAGAATATTGAGTAACGAAATGATGCTTGGAAGTTGTAGGAAGAACTGTTTTTGCTTGTGTATGCTTCTGTATTTTCGTGTATCATATATATGTCTCAACAATGGTGTAAGGGGGTGTTTATATAGGTGAGGGAGGGGACTGAAAACTCGCCTCCATAACAAATGCAAATAATGGCCATTATGGAGGTAGTAAAGTCACCAACATAAATGGTGAAAGACCAACGGATTGGCCTTTAAAGGAGGAGTAATTCAGCCAAAATAAATGGCTGAATTGAGTGCTTGGCGTTTCTGTTCTCTTCTGCCCAATTCTGACTTTCTGAAAACTTCAGGGACCAAACCGTACATCCGAAAGAATTCTGGTCCAAACCGTACATCCGAAACTTCTGGGATCAAACTGTACTTCTGGCAAAGTTCTCTGGTCCAAAAAGATAATATCAGAAGGCCCACAGCCCACAGCTTGGGGTCCCAAACCCCAAACCAATTTCGAGTCTTATATACACAACAATTCTTTCTTCCTCTACCGACGAGGGAGAATTGAACACTAAACAACACTTTTCATGCTTCAAACACCTACTTCGGGGCCAATATCTCTTTCATTTCTCAATGAAATTTGACGATTCTTGGCCCTACGGTTATCTACGTACTTAGTAGATCATGCATGTGTGAAGAACCGGATTCTCCAACATACGTAACACTAGTGTTTAAGCCGTTAAAGTTGGTCGGTCATAACTCCCGCCAAAGGCTAATTTCCAACAATCCCCTCTTGAAAGAGATTTTGGCGCACTCATATGGTGTCTTTTCATTTCCAGCAATATTTCAAATGACCGATGTTGCATAAGAAGAGGTAGCTTCACTTTGAACCTTCCATAGTTGAATACCATCTCCACTTACTTACCGCGCGGTGAACGTGATGTCTTGAACCGTCGTAGTTTAGTGTAAGCCAAGTCAATGGTACCAACACAACAACTTCCCTTACTCTCTTCTTCGTAATGTTTTGTCCGTTTTGGCCATGGACAACGTCTTGGATTCTTAAGTGCGTTCATTTTGAGACGGCCCGTCCTCGCACTTAAATAGGTGGTCTCCTACAAGGTATCCTGCTATACCCACTTCACAAGTGTTAGGAACCATTAAAAGTTTCCCAAAGACCTAACCTCAACCGTCGAGGAGCATTACGATTTTGAAAACTTAACCTTTACCCACACCGCAGATAGCACTTAACGTCTATCGCGGAACGACTTTGGATTTGGTGTTTCTTTTCGTAAATCACTATCCGTAGTGCTCATGCTTCCACCGAAGCGATCAACCGAACCTTTACACTTAGTTTTCCCATTGAACCAAATTACCGGGATCTCCAAATTAGTAAGGTTGGGTTACCACTATATTGGTCCTTATATTTTGGGTTTTAAGCCCATTCCCCTAGACAGTAAGTAACATTTGATCTCCGGTAGTCCCTTAGTTAGTAAACAAGGAAGTGACACCCGTGATGATCAACTCGCCATACGGTCTTATGTCTCCCGACGCATCCCGACAGATTTGTCCAGACGCCGTCATCCGTGTCCTTCCTAAAGCCGACCGGCTAGCCACAAAAGTGTATAACCGTCAAGGCACGGTTTCTCCCAATAAGGGACATCCTCTAAGAGTCATGAAGTTACTCAACTTCTTTCATGCTTTGTATAAAGCGATAAACTCGATTCCATCATGAATCGGCCGATGCAAGTTTGCTTAGAGGATTTTCCAAGAACCACCATACACATTTACTTGTGGCTTTGGTGTTCTTCGATCCGATGTCCGCTTTGCATCACCGTGTTCTCTCGTAACCGCTGGACATCCGTAATACTATAATCCGTAGATAAGCGAATAATTCGATATCGTCATATCCGACTTAACGCCTTCTATTGATCATGTATTAAGATTATCAAAGAACCTTAGTTCAACCGATCCGATTGTAGGACGATACTGTGTCGGTTGCCAGTAAGTGTGTACAATACATTGAACTACACATGATCCGTGCGTATCGCTCCTTGTCTACGGGTGCACCATGATTCCAATCAGCTCTATGATTCATATCCATTGATGGCTTCAACGAGACTCGTCAACTATCGACCAAATCCGTTAGATGTCTTTAGAAATCCAATTCCTAAGATGTCATCTCGTGATATCCATATCTTTCATATCGAGACTCGTTTCAATATGACTTTCACTTTCGATCGTTGGTTTTCCAACCGTTGGCTTTCTAACTTCGCAGTTAATGTTTCGTGGTCGATTCATTGTTTCGTTTAACCCGAGACTTTCAGACCAAAATGTTAACATTCCAGGGACCAAAATGAAAGTTCGTGGAAGAAGCCCAACAAGTCAAAGAAACCAATTCGATCCTCTTCTTCCAACTCTCCTATGGGAAGGTCGTTTCAACACCCATGTCATGTAAGACTACAATGGCCCTGGATGTGAAGCTACTCACAGGGGAGCACTTTTTACAACCCAAAGGTTCTTTTCCCGGAGGAAGATCAATCATTACACAAGTATGGTTCTATATGATGGAATATATTTCTCTCTTTAGCTTCTTTCCAAAGCAACGCTTTTGGAGATAACAATTATTTGTTAATTGTCCATGGTTCGTTCTTAACTGTAACACCCCGTATTTTCGTGTAGCGGTTGAACTCATAACGTAGGTGAGCAGACCCGGACCCGGGAAATTTTTCGTTGTACTTGTGTATATTAATAAGAGGATTAGTATATAGAAGGGCGTGATCCCGAAATAATTTTGGATTTAGTAAGTGTGACGACGGAGTTTAATAATAATTGTGTATCCCCGAAGAGATTATAGACTGGTATTTTTTTGTACAGGAATGATGATATTGACATAAGAGGATTTTAGTAATCGTCGGGATTTAAATAATTGGAAGACCGGAAATTTAATTGTGTGTATAATTAATTAATTATGGGATTAATTAATTAGGGAGGGGACAATATATGGTGGGAATTGATAAGTGTGATTTTATAAACGATTTGGGGGTGGCTAAGCCCCAAATCGATCGACCGATATCAGCCCATAAGGGCCTTCTTTCTCCATTTTTATCCATTTCTTCAACTCCATCTCTTCAACCATCGATCCTTCAGTGTGCTCTCTTCATCTCTACCAAATTCCTCCATCAAATTCACTTCTAGCAACAAGAGTAAGCTCAGTTGATGGGTTTTCTGAAATTTTTGACCAAAAATTGGGGATTTTCGGGAGCTTCCATATAACCAAAACGAGGGAGAATTCTTGGTATTCTGGGTTTAAAATTCCAGTAGAACCGAACCATTAACAAGCTTAGAGACTCAGGAGCTTTACAAGAAACCTTGAATACAATCGGATTCGGCGCGAATCGATTTTGGGGTCTGCTTTCTCGTTTGTCTGAGGTCGTGTCGAGCAAAAGGGTTTCCCAACGATTCTCTTCGATGTGTTTAATGAGGTAACCTTCCTTGTTCTTAATAGTTTGTACAATTTTCTCAAATCTTTTCTTGCTACTAGTTCTAAAGACAATTGTCGAAAATGCGAATTTGGGTTGGGTCATGTTGTTGGACCGTCGTTATCGAGAGTTGCTAGAAATTGCATGTGAAATCGTTATACTATTTTGAAGATTGTAGTGGTATAAGAAGGAGGATTAAGGGACCGGATGTTTCGCTTTATGTTAGATTTCGATGTAGAAGAAATATAGGTTCTACGCGTTCAAGGTGTTCGTTAGAATGTCCCTAAGAATCTCTTTTTAATATGTTGATTCGATTGTGATGTAATTCATCCGTATGATGTAGATAAGCATTCTTAGGGGCTTACAGGACCCACGTAACTTAGATAAATTCGACGACAAGGTTGAAGTTCTAAAACGAGGCATACTCTAATATTGAGTTGATTAGTTCGTCTAAGAGGTATGTGAAACTCTTACTTCTTTCTTTTGGCATGATTTAATGAAAGTACGGCGGACGTACTTGATTCTTATACAGTTAAATCCCTAAAGAGGATTGTTATGAGAAGTGCCTATGATTTTTCAAAGAAAGAGTTATTATGACTTTATTACAATGATTTGAATGAGAGTCAAATGATAATTTTTACTTACATATGGTTACTCATGATATCTACTCGTGCTAAGTGTTATTACTTCACCTCACCGAGTCCCGGGCCGGGTTATGTTCGTGCACAACCTTGCATTGTTCACCGAGACCCTCACTAGAGGGCCGGGTTACGTAGGATGGATCCATAGATGAGATATGACTTTACCGAGTCCTAGCATGGGCCGGTTATGATATGATTCCACCGAGTCCCGCACTAGTGGGTCGGTTACGTTACGTATGTATATATATGTATATGGACAGACATTCATGTTTTCTTGACTTGACTCTCACTTTTATAAGGCACATCTGACTTTTATGGTTTATGGCACAGCTTGGATTTGGATCCCGATTTTTATACCGATCTCCCCGTTTCTTCGTTGGCTACTTATGATCTCTTTTACACCTTCATGTTTTACATACTCGCACATTATTTCGTACCGACCCCCTTTCCTCCTGGGGGGGGGGGGGCTGCGTTTATGCCCGCAGATACATGTTTTCGCCAGGTGAACCTCGTGCCTGGTTCCTACTCAAGAAGTTGGAAAGCTCCTTTGATCCGCAGCTTTGCCGTTTTGGTACCGAACCTCTTTAGACTTATGTTTGTATTTAGGGGCACGACGGGCCCCGTCCCGTCATATGTCGTTATTCTTCTTATAGAGGTCCGTAGACAAAGTGGTGGGTTGTACTTATGTAAGGGTTATGACTTTGTTTTGGTCACCATGTTATGGTATTCTGTGTTGGGGTGTTCCCATGTATATACGTTATTATCTGTTGGCCGCCTTGTCGGCTTGCCTGTTGTATGGTGTTGGCTAGTTGTGACTCCTCAGGAGACAGGTACATTCGGGGGTAAAGGTAGCCTTGTGGCTTGCCTACCCTGGCATATGTTGCTATTGCGGCGTTATGCTGCCGGATTTCAGACTCATTAAGTGTTAGTTGGATTATATGTGACAGGTTAGTATAATGACGTCATTAGGGCGGTTAGTCGCGGCCCGTGACCCGTGACCCGAGAACCCGAGAACCCGAGAACTCGGAACCGGAATCGGACCGGACGGGACGGGCGGGCGGCGACGGCGCGCGTGTGGTCTTTTCTTGAACCGAAGCACATCTAGGTCCTCCCTCCTTTAAACACATGGGATACCCCTTGGGGTCCCAAACCCCAAACCAATTTCGAGTCTTATATACACAACAATTCTTTCTTCCTCTACCGATGAGGGAGAATTGAACACTATACCACACTTTTCATGCTTCAAACACCTTATTTCGTGGACCAATATCTCTTTCATTTCTCAATGAAATTTGACGATTCTTGGCCCTACGGTTATCTACGTACTTAGTAGATTATGCATGTGTGAAGAACCGGATTCTCCAACATACGTAACAATAGTGTTTAAGCCGTTAAAGTTGGTCGGTCGCAACTCCCGCTAAAGGCTAATTTCCAACACTAATAACAATTCTCGTCCTCGTAATTCTGGTCAAAAGTAGTACTAATAATTATTTTATCAAAATTCAGTGTTATGTATATACATATTTTTCTTGTTCATGCTGTGTGTTGTAGTAATTTTAAGTATTGGATCGTTGGTTTTCTGATTTCATCTTTTTATGTAATCAAAGCTTGTACTGGTTTCTAATTTACTTAGTCTTCTTGACATCATGTGCTATAGCCAGGGACGGATCTCCGTGCAATAGTTATGAATTCATGTGAATTTAGTACATTAATATTTTGTATTTGTATTAAATTTGTTTAAATATTTAGCTCGGGAACCAGTCATTGGTCGGTTCCAATCTTACCCTCCCTTATACTTTAGCTCTAATCTTACCCTTGTAGGAGGAAAAAGTCTTGTTTTTGGTCTTGATTCGCAACCAAACTTAATTTTAGCTTCAACCTAAAATATTTCAGAGGAAACATCATTAAAGCAGAGGTAGGGGTGAAATATGAACCGAATAAAAATTATTTTTTTTAAAAAAAATTGATATATTTGGTTTATATCGCCGAACGTATCGGATTATATCGATTTTTTCTAGTGGGCCGTGTCGGGTTGGGTCGGGGATTTTTTAATTTTTTTAAAAAAATTGAATTTCCAAAACTGAAATTGACATTCACACCTACACTATCATGAAATTTTGACGTTGAAATCTATTGTGTATCGTGAGATGTTTACTAAAAGGAAAATTAGAAATCGATTTGGGGGAAAACACAAATTAATTGGGAAAATGGACGTATTTCTAAAATTGGCACAGCCAAACCGCCTTTTGGCAGTTTGACAGGCCCCGTCTCGAAAAAATACGCAAAATAAATTAAAAACCGGGTAAAACGGACATCCGAGCGAAGAAATATGACCATTTAAAGTTTTACCAATTTACAACTACTTTCTCTCCCTACATTTTATGTCAATGCTTCCGTGATATGGTAATCAAGTTCATGTCGTATGCGACTTCCATAAAAGCTTCATAGATTGGCGTCAATTGCTATGATTCAAGAGATAGTAGTAGCCTAAAATAAAAAATAAAAAAAAATTTATATTTAATTCGATTTTTCGATTCGGTTCGTATCCAAAATTAAAAAACTCATCAAAGTACTCACTCTTAAATATACCAAATTGTGTAATTACACGCAATTCCAATTATATGAGTCACTTTCCAAATAGTCCCTAAAGGTTTCATTACTTCAGCCGTTTCAGAATAAGTGATTCTTTTAGCTTTGTTCACACCCCTTAAGAAAGTACTCACTTAAAAATTTAGAATTGCTTTTACTAATTTACCCTAATCAGTACCTAGAAAAAAATGTAGTTAGTGAATGTTATTATTTAAACAAGGGTAGTTTTAGAAGAATATGTCCAAAATATTCTAAAATTTTTAAAGAATCACTTATTTTAAAAAAATAAAATAGAAGACCTAAATAATCACTTATTGAAGAACGGAGGGAGTAGTGTAAAAAAATTACTCATGTACTAACTGTGTATGATTCCTTTTTAGCCATGAGCGGCATGTACGGATTGAGTGACGAACAAATTTTGATAATCACAATACATAGCAAGTTTAATACAACAAACAACATCCTTAGTAAAATCTCACACCGTGAGTCTCACAGAGGGTAGAGAGTATGCACATAATTTATTTCCACCTTGGTAGGTAAATCGACTGTTTTCTAAGACCCTATTCTTATACACGATAATTAATCAAAAACTTAATATAATATGAAATTCTTGAAATAACTGATTTGAATCATTCGCACTCCTTATGTTAAGAAAGGCATGATTAGTCTTTGCACTAAGTAATCACAGGAATAATTAGGAGAACACTAATCCAAGAGAAAAGGTAATGGGGAATCGATTTGGCTATGCAATTGTACTAGAGCTTCACCATTAAGAAAAACAAAAAGATTGCGAAATTTACGTAATAATAATGCAAAGAAAGGAAATGGAAAAACATAAAAGTAGAAAGTGGAAATTATTGCAGCAACTTCCTTTAGGAAATTGTACGGAGCCAATGTGTAAAGGTTGTTCTACTGATATTTTAGTCTCGGGTCCCTACTTTTTTTTTATCATATATGCAAGACATAAATTGTATGTTCAATGTGAAACGTAGATTGAGGAAAGAAAAAACAACTATTCTACACTTCATAATATAAGATCATTGGCCTAAAACAGAATATTAACGAGAGGCATTATTTTTTTAATTTAAAAAATAATATATATTTTTTATTTGAAATTATTTTATAATAATTTAACATATCTATAAATCAATAACCAATAAGCTGAATCGATAACATTAAAAAAATATAATATATATACCGAACATTGAATATGAAAAAACTGGGGCCCCTAAAATTCTGGGACCTAAAGCCCCTGCTTCAATGGCTTAACCCTATGGCCGGCCCTGTTAATAACACAAGCTTTTAGAATGAATATAAGATATTTAAAAAAGATTTTATATATGAAAAATAATCTTAGTATAATATCACAAGATCTAAAGAGCGTTCTCTTTTAAATCTTGATCCAGTCAATCTAATACAATTAAAACGAAATAGAGAGAACATTTATTATTCTCCTATATTAATATATGCGATGTAGTTTGAATTGATACTAGTTTAACAAAAAAAATCACTACAGAAAGGTGTAGAATTGACAATAAAACTATAGCAATAATATATTAACGTAAATGACAAAATATGTTATTTAAAAAAATGAATCAAAAAGAAAATGTATCCCGTGAACTAAAACCTAGAAAGCATAGTGCAAGAAATTTTTCAGGGACCACAAAGTTTATATTCGCTATAGTACGTTTCTTGACTGACTTTGTCCAATCTACTTTTCATCCACCAATCAAATTAGTCCTTAGTGCAAGAGAGGAAACAATAATGTGTATCTCTCATTCGCTGCCGTACATTTCTTGACTCACTTTGTCCATAGTATATGTGACATCTACTTTTCATTCACCAATAAAATTAGTCCTTAGTTCAAGAGACGAAACAATAATGTGTCATCTATCATAGTACTACTTTAATCGAAAAGTAAAAGATATAATAAAATAATGATGTCCGATCCCTCATTTTGTCCATATACTTTTACTATAAAAATACATATTATCAAAATAAAATATTGTAGGTACTAGGTAGTATTGTGTAGTGCTATTTTTAATTACTCCCTCGGTTTCGATCCCAAAAATGATAGATAAATTAAGATAACTATTTCTAGAAATCACTAACATATAATTTGAGGCGGAGAGAGTAAATCTAATTTCTTTATTTGTTCTTTTATAGTTTTTAAGCATATGATAAAAATGGTTTTTTTCATTTTATTGGCTATATTAATATATTAAACAAAAAATAATGTTTTCTTGAACATATTTTAACAAAGCACGTTCACAACTTTTGTTAGAAGACACACGCCGTGCCAAACAAGACGAGCACAATCACAAGGCATTAGCCGTTGACGCGCATGACTCCACTGGCGGCCAACACCACCTGCCCACCACCACAAGACCACCAAAGCAAGAATCCCGGCGGAGGGCGTGGTAACAACAATAAAGGGAAGGGTTGCGGCAAAGGCAACCGCAACCAACAGCCAGGCCCAACTACTACCCATCTCCCGTGACCTGGACAACAACCAATATGGCCCAATCAAGGGAACTGGGCCTCACATTCATGCCCATACCCAACTGAAGGGGCCTGGCCAAAGAGCCGTGCTTGGTCACCTCGGCCTATTGGGCTCGCCCACCCAACAGTGAGCCCACCCGCACAGCCAGCGTAGGCCCACATGGTCTCACCAACAAAGAACCCTGTAGGCGCAGACTGGTACTTAGACACCGGAGCCACATCTCACCTCAACCGGTCGTCATGTAACTTATCTCAACTACTTCGCTTAAAGTGTCCTTAATTTATTATTGTCGGCAATGGTCATCGCATTCCAATCGAAGGCTACGGTAACGCACATACCACACATCCCACCCGCCTTTCTCCCTAAATCACGTCCTCTACACCCGTAACATCATTAAAAACTTAATCTCTGTTAGAAAATTCACTCGCAATAATTCTGTGTCTATCGAATTTGACCCTTTTGGTTTTTTTGTGAAGGATCTCAATACGGGGAAAATTCTTACGCGCTGCAATAGTGTGGGAGACCTCTACCCCTTCACTCATCTTCCACTGTCATACTGCAAGCACCTCTATCCTTTGCGACTATCTCTCCCTTAACTTGGCACACCAGACTCGGACACCCGGAGACCCTGTTTTTACTTTTCTTAGGACTACTAAGCGTATTCAATGTAATAATGAAAAAATTGGCCAACACTGTTTTTCTTGCCCACTCGGCAAACATACTCGTCTTCCATTTATGTCATCCAACAGTGTTACTTTTTCTACTTTTGATATTGTTCATGCTGATTTGTGGACATCTCCTATTGTTAGCTCTTTGGGTCACAAATTTTATCTAGTATTTTTAGATGATTTTTCACATTTTGTCTGGATTTACCCACTGAAATTCAAATCTGAAGTGTTTGCCAAATTCCTTGAATTTCAAAAATTCATTAAAACACAGTTTGAAAAATCTATCAAATCATTCCAATGTGATAATGGACGTGAAGTTAATAACTCGACATTTCACCATTTCTGCTCTAAACAAGGCATGGTTTTCCATTTTTCCTGTCCCTATACTTCCTCCCAAAACAGAAAGGCTGAACGAATTATACGTACCATCAATAACATGGTTCGCACCCTTCTGTTTCATGCTTGTCTTCCACCACCTTTTTGGGTCCATGCTGTTAAAATAGTAGAATCCCTTCTTAATATTTTACCAACTAGCACTCTCCAAAACAAGACCCATACCGAAATCTTATATCGTAGGTTCCCATCCTATGACCATCTCCGTATTTTCGATTGTTTATGTTACCCCAACATAGCCTCCACTACACCTCACAAACTTGCCCCTCGCACCCTGCCGTGTCTCTTCGTTGGTTTCTCTCCTACACATCGGGGCTACCTGTGCTATGACATTGTCACTCGCAAAATCAGCGTCTCCCGTCACGTCACCTTTGACGAGACGACCTTTCCTATTTCCAATCTCCAAATATTTCAGACCACCGATTACACCTTTCTCGATGAACCGAGTCCGTCCCCGCTATCCAATCTCTCGTACCACCGTAGTCCACCGTTCGGACAGAGCCTACAACTCGTCACCAATAATGTCCCAGCACCATCCCCGACCAAACACCTCCCAGCTCTCGGTCGAACACCCCACCAGTAACCTTACTGCCTCCAGTCGCATCTCCTGCCCTTCCAGCAGCACCACTGCCTCCCGAACCCGACAACTCACAGCCACTAAACCGAGAAACCCACTACTGCCTACCCACCGCATGGAGACTCGTGCTCAACACGGGATCTTCAAATCCAAGGTTCACTTCAACCTCTCCACACAAACCTTATCACCCATTCCAAAAAATCCAAAACTAGCCAAACTGGACCCTAATTGGAATGCGGCCATGTGCGAGGAGTTTAACGCTTTAACCAAGCAGAACACTTGGGATTTGGTACCTAGACCAGACGGTGTGAATGTTATCCGGTGTATGTGGCTATTTCGTCACAAGTTCAGAAACAGTGGTAACTTCTATGTTTGCTTCTATTATTTATTTTCAATTATATAGTTTCATAACACGTTATCAGCACGAGTCTCTACCGTCTCAAGAAATTTTCAAGAGGCTAAGGTACTATTTTTATCCTCCCTATTTTATAGCTAACCTTACAAAACTTGAGTTTGTTGCCCTCGATATTTCGGGCAAGAACTACCTATCGTGGGTGCTAGATGTTGAAATCCATATGGATGCTATGAGTCTTGGAGACACCATTAGAGAAAATAATAAAGCATCCAACCAAGAAAATGTTAAAGCTATGATATTCATGCGCCATCACCTTGATGAGGCCCTGAAGATTGAATATTTTACTATTAAGGATCCGTTCGTTTTATGGAAAAAAAACTTGAAAGAAAGGTATGACAACCTGAAGATGGTCTTCCTCCCAAAAGCACGATACAAATGGATCAATCTAAGGCTACAAGATTTCAAGTCAGTTATGAAGTACAATTCTGAGATGCTCATAATTACTTCTATATTGACACTGTGTGGAGAAAAGATTATTGATTGATATGATGGAAAAGACATTCTCCACCTTTCATGCCTCAAATGTGCTCCCGCAACAGCAATACCGAGAGAAAGGTTTCACAAAGTATTGTGATTTGATTGCTCACCTTCTAATGACTGAACAAAATAATGATTTACTGATGAAAAATCATGAGAATCGACCTACTGCCGTTGCATCACTCCCTGAAGTGAATGAGGTGTACGCCCACTACTCTAGGCGAGGAAAATGTCGTGGCCCCAGTCATGGTCATAGCCGTGGTCGTGATAGTAACCGTGGTCGCGACAATGGTCGTGGTCGTGATAATGGTTAAGGAAGAAATTCTTTCCTTGATGTTAATTATTCATAAAAAAAAATCACTACCAGAGGGAAAAAAGGAAGGATGAGAGGCATGAAGTGCCAGAAGCACGTGGCGCAGAAAGCAAATGCTATCGATTTGGTGGAAGTGAACACTGGGCACGTGCCTGTCGTATGACAAAACACTTGGTTGAGCTTTATCAAGCATCAATGAAAAAGAAAGAGAAAAATCTCGAAGTGAATTTTATCTCTGAAAATCAATTTGACATCACACACTTGGATGTAGCGGATTTCTTTGAGCACCCTAAAGGAAACATAGATCACTTGATTGGTGATGGTTCCGTGGTTAGAGATGATAAAGTTGTTTATTTTGTTTGTTTGTTTTAATCATTCTGTTTTGATTAAAAGAATGTTTTAATAATGGTGTTGATTTGCTTGTTTAATAAGTAATTATTATATTTGATGGAGCATAAGACTATCATATGAATATTAGATGGAATATATAAATTTGAAAAGTATATTAATCCGCGTTAAGTGGTGTACTTCACATTCTTTCTTTTATGGAAAAAAAATAAAAGATTGACCTCGTAAGTTAGACAATATGCCTATGTTATATTGATTTGAATTATTATATTGAGACATTATATTGGGGTAACATTTCATATGTGTGTGCAACATTATTGGTCTTTATTTATTTTTACTATAAGTACTAATATTTGATAGACTGTTTGTTTCACTTTGTGTATGTGGTTCTATTTGAAGTTATGGATAACTCTTAAAGCAGGTTTGAATTAAAATTCAATTATGAAGACATTTATTTGATTGATTCTGCTACTACACATACGATATTCAAAGACAAGAAATATTTTTCTCATTTACTTATGAGTAAGGCAAATGTTAATACCATTATATATTTAAAAACTGCATGAAAATTACTCTAAATTGCTACTTTATTTATATCAATTTGTTGAAACAATACATCTTAAAATATTAAAATTTATACAGTTTGAATTTCTGAAAGCAAAAAATATCATATACATTGAAGTAATTTTTTTTAAAACTAATAATTCATAAATCTATTATTAGTGAAAATGACCCCTAAATTTTTGAGGGCCTAAAGCCATGGCTTTGGCTGCCTTGCCCTTCAGCCGGTACTTAGAAAAGCCAAAGTGATTCTTAAATCTTAACAACAAAGCAATCAAAGGAATAATTGTGAGAGCACTAACCATAAGATAAAAAGAAAAGAGTTGCAGTCCCCACCAATAATTGCGCTGAAGCTTCGTCCTTAATATGAAAAGATGACCGCAACAGTTGTCATACGTTAATTAAATGTACGGAGTCAATGTCATAAGATAACCATAAGATAAAGTAACTTTTGTCGCTTAATTAAATGTACGGATCAATGTCATAGGTTGTTTTATATATTACTACGTTAAAAATAACGTTCACTTAGCTTTTCTTTTTGAATCAAAAAGAATATTTATTTATTAAATAAAAAAAGAATTAATTTTATTTTTTTAGATTTGTGCTTATTAAGTATTATGTGATCAAATTCTAATATATATTTACTTAGGAACAATTTAATTAAATTATTTTTTTAATCTAAGTGTTAGTATTTTTTTAAGAGTCAGTAGGTTTGAAACTTCCTCGATACTAGTAAAAGAGTGATATATAAGTGAAATGATATATTAGGAAGTGAAAGAAGGAAAATTCCATATGTTTAGCAAGTAGCAATAAAAGATCTCAAGCAATAAAACTGAAAGAAATAATTTCCTTGATTATTTTCATTACTTGAAATGCTATATATACAAGTTACATAATAGGAGAGAATCATATTCCTATTCTATTCCTAAAATTTTATTCTATACATTTATGGTAATACACTAATTATGGTAATACACTACTAATTATATTACAACATTACCTAAACTAGGATACTAAATATTTACCATAAATTACATTATCTAAAACAGCCAAAATCGAGAGCCATTTATGGGAGCAAATCCGAGACTCAATATACACATGTATATTGTGTATATTTAACACACCCCCGCAGTCATAGCGGGCGGTCGTCGAACGCTAAGATTGTCCCTAAAATCTTAAAAAAAGACCAAGGGAAGACCCATTGTAAAGATGTCTGCAATCTGATATCTTGACGGGACATGACAAACGCGTACCTGAAAGGTAAATGGCACTAATATTATCGCAATACACCAAGGTTTTCTTCGAAATAGGACAATGAAGCTCTAATAGTAAATTACGTAACCAACATGATTCTGAGACCACATTAGCAACCCCTCGATATTTAGCCTCGGCACTTGAGCGGGATAGAGTCGTCTGACGCTTTGCAGGCCAGGAGACCAAGTTGTTGCCAAGGAACACACAATAGCTAGACGTAGACCGTTGGGTGCGGGACATGTCCAAAAAATGGTGAGTAATATACGGGGATATACCATCATCCAAAAAATTATACGAACTAGGCTCGGGAGTATGAACTTTAGTAAATGAAAATTGGGTTTCATCAAAAATTACATGGCGATTAATGATGATTTTCTTAGAGGATAAATCAAAGCATTTATAACCACGATGATTGGACGGAAAACCCAAAAAAATACACGGAGTAGACCGGGCCTGAAGTTTGTTAATTGTGGTGGACGGAAATAACGGATAACACAAGCACCCAAAAACCCGAAGATGAGAATAAGAAGGATTCTTATAATATAAAATTTGGAGGGGGGAAGAATATGTCAGACCTTTGGAAGGAATTATGTTAAGGAGATATGTGGCCATTTGAAGAGCATGATGCAAAAAATATGGGGGTACGGAAGCATGAATTAAGAGAGTGCGGATAAGAAAAACTAAAATTGATCCCATTATTAGCACAGAACTCCCGAAACACCCTATTGTCATACTTTTTTCCATTATCACACTGAATATTTTTTATTTCTCTTTCGAATTGAGTTCTAATGAATGCTCTAAATTTTACGAAGACGGAAAACACTTGAGATTTATTTGTAATTGGAAACGTCCATAAAAATGTAGAATAATCATAAAAAAAATATAATATCGATGACCCAACGAACTTAGAACAGGAGACGTTCATAGGTCGCTATGAATAATATCAAATGGCAACTTAATAATTTTTCCTAAAGAACAAGATTGACAAATTGGAGTACAACTCGTACCCTTACATGAAATAAAACTATTTTTATCTAAAACTGACAAAATAGAGGATCCCGGATGACCAAGGCGAGCATGCCACAAGGAAGGAGAAATGGCTGCAAAGGCTGATGGCAAGGCTTGACTCGATGGACTGAAACCAGACGTGATAGGATAAAGATCTCCCCTACTATCACATCTCATGAGAGGACTCCCCTTCTTGAAATCCTTCATAGAGAAACCAAAATGATCAAATTCAACAGTAATGGAATTGGCAGTGGTAAACTTTCGGACAAACACTAAGTTTTTAATCAATTTGGGGCCATGTAAAGTATTTTTCAAGATAAGGGGAGGATTGGGGGGAGATAGAGTTCTATGACCATAACCCTGAATTGGAATAGAGTTATCATTACCGACAATTATACCACGAGGGTTGCTCAAATTGGCATAAGACGAGAGAGTACCTTGATCGGAAGTCATGTGTGTCGTTGCGCTGGTGTCCATGTACCAATTTGGATCCGATTGCTTCTACCCAAGTGTGTGCATTGCAGCCTCAATGTCGGTGTGAGTAGATGTAGGGCTCACTGCCGAAAATGCTTATGTGGGCCGAGGCCCAAGCAGACCACCCTGCTGCCCCGACCCAGTGCTGAACCGAGAACCTGCCTGTTGATGGTTGGGCCTGAAATTAGGTTGTCCAACCCACTGGTTGCTTGAAGGGCCTGGAAAATAGGGGATGCTGGCGCACGGTCCATTGCCCCATCCCCACTGCCATGGGCCCCATGACTGGGACCAGTAGAGAGGAGGCCCAATGTTGCCTGGACACGGCCCACTACCGGACTGCTGACCACCGGAACTATCGTGTTTGCCCCCGCGGTTTTTGTTGTTATTCTTACGATTATTTTTGCCGCCACCATGAGTACGGTTTTGGCCTGAATTATCAACAAAACATGTAGAATTTGTGGAGGACGTCATTAGGACGACGGGGCTTGCTCCGGTAGCTGCCTTTTTAGCCAAACCGGCTTCTTCCAAAGTAAGCATGGAGCGGGCTTGATAAAAAGCAGGAAGTGGGTTGCTTTGATGAAGGAGAGTCCCAACGCCATTATAGGCCTCTGAGAGACCGGCAACCAGTTGTAGAACTACACGATTATTTGTTATAGGTGCGCCAACGTTACAGAGTTGGTCCGCCAACTCCTTGAGTTTCTTGCAATATGCAGATATGTTTGGAAATTCTTTCATGCGAACTTGAGAGAATTTCTGCTCGAGTGTGACAACACGTGAATGTTGGTTATCTTGGAATATGGCACGCAATCTATTCCAGGTAGCCATAGCCGTGGTATCCGACTCAATAATCGTCTGTAAGAGGTCAACTGAAATAGTGGAATAAATCCACTAAAGAACGGTAGCATCAAGAGTAATCCATAACTGAGGATCCTCCGCGGGAATAGGTGTAGCGGGAGGAATTATGTGATGGATGACTTGATGGGAGATAGCGTGAATTTTAAACAATTCTGCCCACGTCGCATATTGGACATTTTCCATCTTAAGAACAATAGGGATGTTGTTCTTGGTGTTAGAAACCATGAGGGCATGATGAAAATTGTTCTTATACATATTGAAAGAACAAAGGGAGAGGAGTGGAAATTTGGGAATAGTAAGAGGGATTTTGAGAGCGGGAGAACAATTTGGTAAACCCGAGGGGGGGTCTCGGCCGAGAGGAAGAACACAAAATTTGGGAGAGAAAATTTTTGTTTGACCTAGTTTCTTGATACCATGAAAGAAATAATCTCCTTGATTATTTAATTACTTGAAAGACTATATATACAAGTTACATAATAGGAGAGAATCATATTCCTATTCTATTCCTAAAACTTTATTCTATACATTTATGATAATACACTAATTATGGTAATACATTACTAATTATATTACAACATTACCTAAACTAGAATACTAAATATTTACCATAAATTACATTACCTAAAACAACCAAAACCGAGAGCCATTTATGGGAGCAAATCCGAGACTCAATATACACAATATACACATTATATTGTGTGTATATTGTGTATATTTATCAAAAACGTCACAAAAAATATTATTTCTATCTTAATTTATGTAACATAATTTAAAATTTGAGAGTCGATAGTTTAATTTTAATTATAAATTAAGGTATAAAACTTTAAGTTTTTTAAAATAAAATTTATACATTTAAAAATTACATAAAAAGTATTATAAATTACAATAATTGATAATTCAAAATATATAAAAAGATAATAAAAAATTAAAGTAAAAAAAACTTACTAAATCTCAAAATCTGAAATATGTCACCTAGGATGAAGGGAGTAATTGGTAGACTGTTTGGTGGACAAGTGATTAGATCATTTCCATAGATCGAGCACCTTACTTATATGGTCCATTGGTGTGGTTAACGACTCTTTAATTGAATATAATGTGATTCATATGTAATTTTGTATAGTGAAGTGGTATTAATTCTTGGAGTTGGAACTTATTCCCTCGATAATTGTAGATCAGATGTAGGTTCTTGGAAGTGTAAGAAGCTTTCTTTGTTGACTTGTTACTCCATTTGAGGTGATTTTTTAATGTAATAGAAAAAGATCAAAAGTTTGTTGAGTGAGTGAATGTAAATAAATAAAAAAAGAATAATTTATAATTAGGGTTCCATTATATTAAAAATAATTATTTAATTTTACTTATTTACTTAAAAAATTAAAAAATAATTTATCTGAAAACTAAAAAAGAAGAATAAAATTAGGGTTTCATACCTATGTATCTCTTCAAGATAATGTAAATCTTAAAATCACAGCTTTCTACAAAAGTTGAAGAAGGAATATTGAAGAAGTTCAAATAATTTCTCAAGTTTTTTTGTATTAACACTAGCGGGGAGATCAAATGATGGGATTTGAAAGGAGTGAAGATGACGGTGAAGATGATCGATCAGTTTGGAGTAGGGCCGTCTCAAACATTTTGGGGGCCCTGTTCTAATTCGTAAAAGTGGGCCCTTAATTTTGAGGCCCTATTCTTACTCTAATTAGAATTTTGAAAGACTTCAAATTCAATATGTAGGTTTGCTTTGGTGGTGTGTAAGCAAATTATCACCTACTGTTCTACTAGAAAGTGTCTAGGCCTAATAGGTTTGATTTGAAATTTGAATTTGGGCCTCCACATGCGCGCGTCACTGAAACAGAATCATTTTACTTAGATTGGGTTAAGACCTGCGAATTATGGATCTTTACAGTAAATTCTGGATAATACTACTTAGTAAAAAATGAAAAAAAAGAGAGGCCCTTAAAATTTTTCATTTTTCGTAAGCCCTCTACGGTAGCACAGCTCGCACGGACCCAAAGACAACCCTGGTTTTGAGCCTAAATTCTTAAATTTATGTTAGTTTAAAACTGAACTCCAAAGTTTTTAAAGCATGTTTGTGAATCAGCTTATTAGTAATCTTTTAGACAAAAATGAGTGCCTCACACTTCAATTTGTTTTTTGGGATCCTACCAAATTAATCGTCCTACGAAGCATTTCCCCTTTACAAGTCTGTATACTATGTACTGAGTTTTTGTGGATACTGTTGAGTAGGTTCTTGGAAAGTGTAATTGGAAATACTCCTTTCACTTGATATTCCCATTGAAATTGACTTTTCAGTGTTCTTGAAAAAGAACGAAAGTCTATAGCTACTCATAGTCTAAAGAGTAGGTTCTTGGTAACTCTAAAAAGCATTCTACTTGACTTGTTAGTCCATTTTGCGTGACATTTTATTATTTTAATAGACCCGTCCAAAGCTCGGTCGGACCCGATTATGTGGCTGGTTTTTTTTCTATCGGCCCGATTTTGGTTCGACCTTGACCCTATTTTTAAAAAAAAATTCTGACCCTGGCCCTGACCTTTTGGGTCACGGGTCAGCCCTGACCCGTCAAAAGGGGGATGGGAATTGGCCGGTCGGGTCGGGCAATATATTTTTTTAAAATTTAATTTTCAATACTGAAATTGATATTCACACCTACATTACCACGTAATTTTGACGTTGAAATCTATTGTGTATCATGAGATGTTTACTAAAGAAAAGGAAAAATTAGAAATCGATTTGAGGAAAAACACAAATTGATTGAGAAAACGAACATTTTCGTAAAAATTGGCAATGCCAAACCGCCTTGTGGAAGTTTGCCCGGCCACGTCACAAAAAAATACGCAAAATAAAAAAACGGATAAAATGGACATCCAAGCACAGAGTTATGACCATTTAAAGTTTCACCAATTTACAACTATTTTCTCTCCCTACATTATGCTTCCGTGATATTAAATTATTAACAGAAACGACTAATAATATAAACATATTATTAATAATCAGCTATCGTGATATTAATTTATTAACAACTATGACTAATAATATAAACATATTATTAATAATCAGCTACCGTGATATTAAATTATTAACAACTATGACTAATAATATAAACATATATTATAAAAACATGTATTATATCACTTAAATATTAATGACAAAAATATATATAAGTACAAAATAAATATTAATGAAGAAAAAATAATATAAATTATATTAAAAAAACACGTGGGTCGGGGTCGGGTCCGTGGTCGGCCGGTCGACGGGTAAAATATTCGACCCTAGCCCGACCCTACATAAGATCGGCTCCCCATTTTTTCGGATCCGGTGGCTCGCGGGTCAGCTGTAAGCCGACCCTGACCCTGGTGTTTTTGGGTCGGGTCGGGTCGGGCGGGGCCCGCCCGTTGGACAGGTCTACATTTTAATGTTATTGAAAAGTGGTACCATGGATTATTGTCAGTTAATACACAGAAAATCGAACTCCAACATTCCAGTTTAAATGTAATTTCTATTGCAAATAAATTACTTGGTTGAGCTATATCAAGAATCAATGAAAAAGAAAGAGAAAAATCCGAAGTGAATTTTATCTCTGAAAATCAATTTGACATCATACTTGGATGTAGCGGATTTCTTTGAGCACCCTAAAAGAAACATAGATAACTTGATTGGTGATGGTCCGTGGTTAGAGATGATAAAGTTGTTTGTTTTAATCATTCCGTTTTGATTAAAAGAATATTTTAATATTGGTGTTGATTTGCTTGTTTAATAAGTAATTATTATATTTGATGGAGCATAAGACTATCATATGTATTAGATGGAATATATAAATTTGAAAAGTATATTAATCTGTGTTAAGTGGTGTACTTCACATTCTTTCTTTTATGGAAAGAAAATAAAAGATTGACCTTGTAAGTTAGACAATATACTTATGTTATATTGATTTGGATTATTATATTGAGACATTATATTGGGGTAACGTTTCATATGTGTGTGCAACATTATTGGTCTTTATTTATTTTTACTAGAAGTACTAATATTTGATAGACTATTTATTTCACTTTGTGTATGTCGTTCTATTTGAAGATATGGATAACTTTCAAAGCAAGTTTGAATTAAAATTTAATTATGAAGACATTTGTTTTATTGATTCTGCTACTACACATACGATATTCAAAGACAAAAAATATTTTTTTCATTTACTTATGGTAAGGCAAATGTTAATACCATTTCTCGTAGTTCAAAATTGATTAAAGGCTCCGGAAGAGCCACCATAATTTTGCCTAAGGGAACAAAAGTCATTATAAACGATGCCATGTTCTCTTCTAAATCCCGAAGGAACTTATTAAGTTTTAAAGATATCCGTCAAAATGGATTACATATTAAAATAATGGATGAGATGAACCTTGAATATATTGGTATCACCAAGGATGTATCTGGCCAGAAAGTTGTTATAGAAAAGTTTCCTGCCTTGTCTTCTGGCTTATATTGAACAAAAATTGATGTGATTAAAGCACACTCTGTCGTAAACCAGAAGTTTACTGACTCCAATATGCTTGTACTTTGGCATGATCGACTGGGACACCCTGGATCTATAATGATGAGACGAATTATAGAAAATTCCAATGGTAATCCATTAAAGAACCTGAAGATTCTTTTAAACAATGAATTTTCTTGTCCTTCTTGTTATCAAGGCAAGTTAATTATTAGGCCATCACCTAAAAGGTTAGGTTTGAATCCCCTAAATTTTTGGAACGTATACATGGGGATATTTGTGGACCTATTCACCCATCTAGTGGATCATTTAGATATTTTATGGTCCTAATAGATGCTTCTTCTAGATGGTCTTATGTGTGCCTATTGTCATCTCGCAACCTGGCGTTTGCGAAATTACTTGCACAAATAATTCGATTACGGGCACAGTTTTTCGATAATCTGATAAAGTCTATTCGCCTTGATAATGCTGCAAAATTTTCATCCCAAACATTTAATGATTATTGTTTATCAATTGGGATAAAAGTTGAACATCCTGTAGCTCATGTTCATACTCAAAATGGCCTTACAGAGTCATTAATTAAACGTCTGTAGTTGATAGCAAGACCATTACTTATGAAAACAAGGTTACCCACGTCTGTTTGGGGTCACACTATTTTGCAGGCAACAATACTTGTGCGTCTCAGATCGACAAGTTACCATAAATTTTCTCCATTGCAATTGGTTTTGGGTCAAGAACCTAATATATCTTATCTAAGAATTTTTGGATGCGCCGTATATGTGCCTGTAGCACCACCACATCGCTCCAAGATGGCCCCCCAAAGAAGATTAGGGATATATGTTGGGTTTGGATCCCCCTCTATTATTCGCTATCTTGAACCATTAACAGGAGATATGTTCACTGCTCGATTTGATGATTGTCGATTTGATGAGATAGTTTTTCCAAAATTAAGGGGTGAGAATAGTGAAATAAAAAGGAAAATTTTATGGAATAATCCATCATTGTCTCATCTTGATCCACGTGCTTCTATTTGTGAGCAAGAGGTCCAAAAGATTATTCATTTGCAGAAAATAGCAAATCAAATGCTAGACGCATTTACAGATTTGAAAAGGATTACCAAATCAGATATCCCTGCAGAGAATGTCTCAATTTGGATTGATGTCCCTGTAGGACCATCTACTAGTGTCATAGCAAATGAGTCCAAAGCACGTCTGAAGAGTGGTAGACCATTGGGTTCTAAGGATCGGAATCCTAGAAAAAGGAAAAGAAAAATAAATGATCAAGATGACACTAAGAAACGATCTCATAAAGAAATACAAGATTTGATCAATCCTGAGATTCTTGAAGAAATAAATAAGCCTCAAACTCAAGAAAATGAAGAAATATCAATAAATTCAGGTGATGTGAGGACAAATTTGAATCGCTAAGAAATAAACATGGATTATGTCTTTGCTTATAATGTTGCAACTAGAATTATGCAAGATAGTGAGGATATTGAACCACAATCTGTTAAAGAATGCCAAGAAAGATATGATTGTCCAAAGTGGCAGGAGGCAATTCAATCACAGTTAAACTCACTTACCAAACGAGAAGTTTTTGGACCTGTAGTCCAAAAACCTAATGGTATTAAGCCTGTTGGTTATAAATGAGTTTTTGTACGAAAAAGAAATGAGAAAAATGTGATACAAAGATATAAGGCACACCTTGTTGCACAAGGATTTTCACAAAGGCTTGGTGTCGATTATGAAGAGACGTACTCATCCATTATGGATACAATAACATTACGTTATCTCATTAGTTTCACTGTCCATGAGAGACTTGAGATGCATTTAATGGATGTGGTTACAACCTATCTCTATGGAACACTTGAATATGAAATATACATGAAAATTCCTGAAGGATTTAAGATGCCTGAAGCATGTAGTTCAAAATATTGAGAAATGCACTCAATCAGATTGCAAAGATCATTGTATGGGTTAAAGCAATCCGGACGCATGTGGTATAACCGTCTCAGTGAGTATTTGTTAAAGGAAGGCTATACAAATGATGTCATTTGCTTATGTGTTTTTATAAAGAAAACAATATCGGAGTTTGTGGTACTTGCTGTATATGTTGACGACATAAACCTCATTGAAACTCTTGCAGAGCTCAAAAGGGCAATTGATTATTTAAAGAAGGAATTTGAGATAAAAGATCTTGGAAAGACAAAATTATGCTTTGGTTTGCAAATTGAACATTTGACAAATGGTATATTTGTCAATCAATCTTCATATACAGAAAAAGTGTTGAAATAATTTTATATGGATGAACCACATCCATTAAGTACACCGATCATTTTTCGATCACTTGATGTGAATAAAGATCTGTCCGACCTCAAGAAAAGAATGAGAAAATTCTTGGTCCTGAAGTACCATATCTTAGTGCAATGGTGCACTAACGTATCTTGCCAATACCACAAGGCCTGACATAACATTTTCAGTTAATGTGTTAGCAAGATATAGTTGTGCTCCTACAATAAGACACTGGAAAGAAATTAAACACATTTTAAGGTATCTAAAAGGGACTATCGATGTGGGCTTATTTTATTCTAACAACTGTAGTCCCGATTTTGTTGGTTATGCCGATGCAGTGTATTTGTTTGACCCACACAAAGCTAGATCTCAAACATGCTATGTATTTATATGTGGAGGTGTTGCCATATCTTGGCGATTTACAAAACAATTTATCGTAGCTACCTCATCAAACCATGCTGAGATAATAGCAATTCATGAAGCAAGCCGAGAAGTTGTGTGGCTGAGGTCAATGATACATCTCATTCGAGAAAATTGTGGTTTGAAATGCCACAAAATACCCACAATCTTATATGAAGATAATGCAACATGCATTGCTCAGTTGAAGGGAGTATTCATAAAAGGAGACCGGACAAAACACATTTCACCAAAGTTATTCTTCACACACGAGCTCTAAAAGAATGGTGATATCAATGTGCAACAGATTCGTTCAAGTGATAATATGATTGATTTATTTACTAAGTCTCTACCAACTGCAACTTTCGAGAAGATGGTGCACAAGATTGGGATACGAAGACTCAAGCATTTGGACTGAAGTTCTCATCAGGGGGAGTTAATACATGTTGTACTCTTTTTTCCGTATAAGGTTTTGTCCCACTGGATTTTCCTTGTAAGGTTTTTAATGAGGCAACCAAAATGTGTATTCTTTTTCCTTCACTAGAATTTTTCCCACTGGATTTTTTTCTAGTAAGGTTTTAACGAGGCATATTATCTATTAATGGACATTCAAGGGGGAGTGTTATAAAATATATATGGATGTCCTAGTTTTACTCACATGCTAAATAAGGATGATGCTATATATTTGGTAGGCTTGGTACTATACATTTGACATACTAACATCTCTATAAATAGATAGCTAAATCATCGTTTGTAATATACACCAACAACAAGTGATAATACAATCTCTCCCAAGTTATTAGTTTGCTTCTATTATTTATTTTCAATTATATAGTTTCATAACAAATTCTGTTTTTTTTTTTTAAATATCGAACCACAAAAATTTTGAAGATTTACTCTTGGTCCAATAGATGATTAATATAATTTTCTAAGAAATTGTTGTGGTTATTAAAACTACTCAGATAATATATTACAAACTATTTTAAATCGACTATTAAAGTATATAAACATAATCTCATCTCAATCTCCTCTGCCCGATTTTCCAGGTGCTTGTTCTATGCTTTACGTGTACGAAAAGTTATTGCACGAGCAGAAAACAACTAGTGGTGATCATAGTCCTTTGGATGAGGGAAATGATAATAATAATAAAGAGACGTTTGGTAAGTTTCTTGATATGTGTAATTCAGTGAGTAGTGTTGTTTTGACGGCATGTGATATTTGGAATATGTTTGAAACTTCATCAACTACGGGAAATAAGAAATACTATAAAAATAGACGTAATAGAGGAAGGGGAAGTAATCCAAGAAGGACAAAGTGATAAATCAATGAAAACTTGTTTTCACCAATTTCCATTTGTTCTGCTGTGTTCAACTTTTTAGAATTGTAATTTTCAACTTTGATGCACACCATAAGAAGTTCACTATGAGAATTTTTGTCTTTCCCTGTCAACTGATTCTTATAGTATTATAATTTCTCAGTTGTAATTTGTGATCAACATTCTTATCTCCTATCTGGTTAACCTTCTCAGTTTCCCTCAAGGACTGTTAGTCGTTATTTGCTTGTCGTTTCCATTTCTCATTTGTAATTTGGGTTCTTGGTGATTATATACATATTAGTGTTGTCTTGGTAATTTGAGTTGATACAAGGTGGTAATTAATCAAGTCTTGTTTTCACTAATTCTCGTGTTTTGCTCTTTTTTTTTGTTGTTATTTTCGGTTTTATGTAACAAAGCCTCAGGTTCACTGATATCTTCACGAATATCATGAGTAATCAGATCTTGATTCTCATGATGAGATTCTTTAGGATCAAATCTTTCTTTCTGCTTAATCAGATGCCGAACCTCATTATTTAGCGGCTCTCCGAAGTCAGAGAGATAGGTGGGGTCTTTTTGATAGGCGGGTTAAACCGATGCATTCATAGATACGATCCCGATTTACTATTATAGCTTTCATACATGTTTTTTTTTTCTTTTTCTTTTATCATCTTCCGGATAAAGAACGAACAAGAGTAAAAACGAAGTTGATTCAAATAAAGATTGATCAGAACAAATAAATATAGAAAATAAATGGAATTGAATGCTATGTCAATCCCTACCATTCCATGAACTTCCTTCTCACCCTTGATTGCGCGCAGCTTCTGGTCTTTGACATAAAAAAAGAAGGTTTTAATAACTAAAGGGACATGTGAGAATTTGATCTAGAAAGACGTGGATCTTGGCCCTCTTCATTCTTTAAAGGGTTTCAAACCTTTCTTCAACATAGGTGACAATGAATATGTGATTTAGTATTCTTTTCAAATCAGTAAATGCAGTGAATGATCTTCTAGACCTCATGTTCACATATAGGGATATGTGGACCAAAATGAGATAGTGATGAAACTTTCCACACAATTTCTCTTTTAATTTCTTTCATCTCTTCCCCCGATTGTGGAAAATTTATTTCATCAAATCGACAATCTGTAAATTTAGTGGTGAATAAATCTCCCGTTAATGATTCAAGGTAGCGAATAATAGAGGATGATTCAAACCCAACATATATTCCTAACCTTCTTTGGCGCCCATCTTAGTGTGCTATGGTGGTGCAACCAGCGTATATACAACACAATAAAAAATTCGGAGATAGAGCAATATTTAGTTCATGACCAAATACTAATTGTGACGTGGAGTATTTATGTAACAAAGCCAATATATTTAATATTTATTTCATTTAATGTCTCAACATGATACCCATTTCGGCGGATATCTTTGAAACTCAACAAGTTTGAAAATTTAGAAGAGAACAATGCATCTTTTATAACAAGTTTCGTCCTTTTAGGCAAAAATATAGCAGCTCTTCCGGAGCCTTCAATTAATTTAGAATTATCAAAAATGGTACTAACATTTGTTCTTTTTCTAAGAAGTGAGAAAAATATTTTGCATTTTTAATATGGCATGCGTTGTTCCTCTATCAATCAGACAAATATCTTCATGATTGATCATTGATTAAGATGAATTTGAGATTTTTTTATATATTCTTCAAAATAAAAATATTGACAAAGTGAAGATTATAGTAAATATCATTATCAAAACATGAATTATATTTTATTCACAATGCTCATAATTGTACAGACCGGATCACTAAAACAAAACATGACTGTTAATGTTGGGTTTGGTGTTGTGACATTTGACCCAACATATCATCTGAAGTAATGATTTAAATGCAAAAGAATGTTGGGACAAATGTCACAACATTTTAGACCAATATCTTCGAAAAAGAAATTGGTGAATGTGCAAATGTTGTCTTACTCACTCGAAAATACAATTCGATGGTAAGGAAGTTCAACAATGAGAGAAATCAATCTAAATCTAAAGAACATCAAAACCAAGTCTTCAATCAAAAGTCTACTAGATTCATTCCAAATGTAAAAAAGGAAATCAACTAAGAAGAACCAACTCAGATCGTACCAAATTTGATGCCAAACAACTTGAGTCCGTGCAATGTCACGCATGCTCAGGTTGGGATCATTATGCTAACGAATGTGCAAACACTCTTAGAAAATTTGGTAAGAACCTATGTGTTTCTTTTAGTGATAATGAAGAAGAAGAGGAAAAAGATCGTGAAATTGAAATACAAGTAACGCTGTCCACTGTTTTTCGAACAGTCTCTATCGAATAATGAAGATATAGTATATAATGTTGTCTCAAATGTCACAACATTTGCTCCGACATCAACATTTTCAGCGACATCTGAAAGGTATGAATTCTTTGACTATTCTGATGTTAATTGCTTTAGTGGTTCTATTTCAGTTAGTGAGGCTGATTGTATCGATCAAGTTGATTGCAAAGATGATATGATTAATGAATTACAAAGTATTTGTAAAGCCTTAATCATAGAATTCAAGCAACTTGACAAAAAGATAAAATCTTTAACTCGTAAGAATTTAGAATTAACATGCACAATAACCCGACTTGAGGTTGAACCTACCAAAAAGGGTATTGAATTTGGTAAGATTCGTGCAAAATTAGATTTAACCAAAGCAATCTTCCGCAAGCTCAACACAGGAACTTCGAAATTGAATGAGATACTCAACTTTAGTAAATCTTCATATGCAAGTATTGGGTATGAAAACTCTCTTAAAACCATATGCTCTAATATCTTTGATAATAATGAGAAAATACGCTTTGTAAAAGAAAAATGTATGAATAATAGGTTCTCATATATATCAAAGAATATGAAATTTGTATGTCATCGCTGTAACTCCCCTGGACACTTAAAACCATACAGTTTCAAACTTCAAAATTATGTGAGCAAAATGTTGGCTAAATTATTGTCCAACATTCCGGATAAACATCGAAGCAACATTTCTGAGCCAAAAGGTAAAAAATATTTTAAGAGAGTTTGGATTTCTAAAATGGACTTAACTTGTAATGTCTGTATAACTGCATTAAGAACTAACATTTCAGGTTCTTGGTACTTTGATAGTGGATGTTCACGCCATATGACAGGTACAAAAGGATTTCTAAGGAACTATGAGTCATTAAATGGAGGAAACATGACTTATGGAGGTGGTAGTAAAAGCAAAATAATTGAAAAACAGATCTTAGGTGTTCCTGGATTTCATGCCTTAAGAAATGTCTTACATGTTGATGGATTAATGGCTAACTAGATTTGTATTAGTCAACTGTGTGATGACAATCTGAGGTAAAATTTAATAAGAATTCCTGTAAAGTTACGAATGAAGCAAATATATGTGTCATGACAGGTACAAGAACATGTGACAATTGCTATCTTGTTGTAAGACAAGAAATATGCAATAATGCTAAGATCGATGACACAACACTATGTCATTATAAGTTGGGGCATGTTAACTACCGCAATTTTAAAAAATTGGTCTCAGATGAAGCTGTTAGAGGCATACCCAAACTTATCCATAAACGTAAATGTAAGAAAACTCATGTCTCTCATAATGTTGTTCAACATTCATTTACGTCTCACTGTTTTCAATTGCTACATATGGATTTAATGGGTCTAATAGATGTAGACAGTCTAGGAGGCATGATGTATTCATTTGTGATAGTAGATGATTTTATAGATATTCTTGGATATATTTTTTGAAAGAAAAATCACAACCGTTTGACATGTTTAAAATCTTGCACTCTAGAATTAGAAATTTATTTTATTCTCCTATTTTTTGAATTAGATCCGACCATGGAAAAGAGTTTGAAAATAGTTTATTCACAAACTTTTGTGATGAAAAGGGAATTTTCATGAGTTTTTTGCCCCCAAAACTCTTCAACAGAATAGGGTTGCAGAACGGATGAATAGGACATTGCAAGAAATGGCTAGAGTGATGCTTAGTTCTAAACATTTGTCAAAACGTTTTTAGGCAGAGCCCTTGAATACTGCTAATCACATAGCTAACAGAGTCTATCTAAGTCCAGGAACAAAGATGACACCCTATGAGATTAGAAATGGAAAGAAACCAAACTTGCGTTACTTTTATATTTTTGGTGTATTTGTTATATTTTATATGACATGGATTATTTGGCAAAATTTGACTCTAAGAGTGACAAAGGAATTTTTGTTGGCTATTCACAAAATAGTCATGCTTATCGAGTATACAATCTGAGATCCAGAACTGTACAAGAGTCTGTAAATATTATCTTTGATGATCTTTTTGATGTTTCAGGAAAAACTATTGAAAATAACATTATAAATACAGTGGAAAGTTCACATATTGCAGAAGAATAAGATGTTGCCACAAATGTTGCCACACCTGAAGCAACAATAGAGACCACGAGATAGGGAGTCAAGTCTTTGAATTGCTAGATCAAGTTCATAGGGACCCCTCATCAAGGATAAGGAAGAATCATCCAACGGGCCAAGTGATAGGGGAGTTTTGATGGAATTAAAACAAGAGGGAAAGAACCACTCAACTACAGAGAAATGGTAAGGTATGTATGTATGTCTACCATGTACCAAGAGGTTAGTCTTTTTTGTTTTATATCTACTTTAGAATAAAAAAATATTTTAGAAGCACTCAAAGATAATTTTTGGATTCAAGCAATGCAAGATGAGCTTGAACAATTCTCTCGAAATGAAGTCTTGGAGTTAGTTCCACGTCCAAATAATACAAATATAATTGGAACTAAGTGGATTTTTAAAAATAAATCAGACGAATCGGGAACAATTATTAGAAACAAAGCTTGTCTAGTTGTACAAGGCTATACTCAGGTTGAATGAATCGGTTATGACGAAACCTTCGCACTTATGGATAGAATTGAGTCAATTAGACTTTTACTTGTTGTTGCTTGTTGTCTGAAAATTACTTTACTCCAAATGGATGTGAAAGGTGCATTCTTAAATGGTTATCTTGATAAGGAAGTCTATGTTGAACAACCAAAAGGATTTGAAGATCCTTACCATCCACACTATGTGTACAAGCTAAAAAAAAAGGCTTTGTATGGGTTGAAAGAAGCCCTCGTGCATGGTATGACCGTTTAACTAATTTTTTTCTTGAATTTGGTTTTAACCGTGGCGAAGCTGATCGTAATTTATTTATTAAACGACACAGTGTAGTTATCATAATTGCTCAAATCTACGAATGACATAGTTTTTGGGTAGACCTCACAGTCATACCTAAATTCATTTGTTGAAGCTATGTCATCAACATTTGAAATGAACATGATTGGAGAACTAACTTTTTTCTTAGGTTTGCAGCTAAAGCAAAGTGATGATGAAATTTTCATCTCACAGAGTAAATATGCCAAGAATCTAGTTAAGAGATTTAGTTTGGAGAATGCTAAACAAATGAAGACGCCAATGGGTTCATCACAGAAGGTCTGCAAGGATAATGTTGGTGAAAATGTCGACCCAACATTATATCGATCTATGATAAGTAGCCTTCTTTACCTTACTGCTAGTCGCCTAGATATTATGTTTAGTGTTTGTGTTTGTGCACGTTTTCAAGCCTGTTCCAAAATATCCACTTAAATGTCGTAAAACGTATTATTCGATATGTTGCTGCCACATGTGAGTTAGGAATTTGGTATTCCAAAGACACTAATCTTTAACTTAATAGGATTTAGTGACTCAGATTGGGCTGGAGATGTGGATGATAAAAAAGTACAAGTGGAGGATGTTTTTATCTTGGCAATAATCTTGTTTCATGGTATAGTCGTAAACAAAACTGTGTCTCACTTTCAACTACTGAATCTGAATATGTAGCAGCTGGAAGTTGTTGCTCACAATTAATATGGCTAAGACACATGTTAGACGACTATGAATTTACTAGCAACATTTAATTTTGTATTGTGATAATTTGATTGCTATAAATATTTCCGAAAATCCAGTTCAGCACTCATGTACAAAACATATTGATATTAGACATCATTTTTAAAGAGATTTAGTTGAAAAACAGCTAGTTAAAATTGAACATGTTGACACTCTTCATCAACTAGGTGATATTTTTACAAACGCTTTGGACCATGAGAGATTTTTAGTTTGAAGAAATCTCTTGGTCTTTGTAATCTCTAAAAGAAGCTATTTTTGGTGAATGTCGGCTGAAACGTTGTCTAACATTTTGGGTGACATTTACCTATGTTATATCACTAACTGATTATTGTTGCTGTATAGTGCATAACTTTTGGTCACACAAGCATGACCCTTCAATAAGAATGTGATACCATTCTCTGTGATGATTTATAAATACATATATATCATAAAAATGGAGTATCAAAATAAGGCAAAACCTGTAGAAATAATTGGAAACTATGCAAAATGGGCAAAGCCGTTGAAAATATACCGTTCCTATTTTATAGGAGTATCAAGTGCTTCAAAAGAATTTTGAGAATACTAAATAAATATTCTTATTGTTGACATGGAAAATTCTTTGTATGTATTATATGATTATATCAAGGACGCGATGGAAAAATGTTACATTGATCCAGTGGTCAAACTCATAAAGTACATATAAAATGTGTCTTGATTTGTTGTCAAAACGAAAAGTTTTTGTGGGATCAAAATACTTGTGTTGTCCAAAATATTGCCAACATTGCTGTTGACATTTTCAGAATTTGATATGTGGTGGGATGTTGTGCTTATCTGATCGTTGAAATATCAGATCCTACTCCCTATTATATGCCTTGTACGTAGGAATTTCAAAAGCTAAAATGATGAGATTAAAGTTTATCCTTATCGTGATGTTTATTTGTTTTATCCAAATATTTTAGGTGTAAGTCATTGTGTAAAAATAAAACACCTAAAACTAAGAAATTTTTGTTGCTAGGTGAGGTTAGCCATGTATATAAATATTTCTCACATTTGCTAGGTGAGGTTAACCATGTATATAAATATACATTCTCTTACTCGATGGACTCACCAAATCAAACTCTTTTCTCAATCTCAAACCCTAAATTCTCAAAACCTTCTCCAAAATATTCACCGATGGAAACATCTCCAATGTCAACCAACACTGCAACCAACACCCCAATGCAGTGTATTTGTTTGACCCACATTTTAATGTATCTAAAAGGGACCATCGATTTGGGCTTATTTTATTATAACAATTGTAGTCTCGATCTTATTGGTTATGCCGATGCAGTGTATTTGTTTGACCCACACAAAGCTAGATCTCAAACATGCTATGTGTTTATATGTGAGGTGTTGTCATATCTTGGCGATTTACAAAACAATTTATCGTAGCTACCTCATCAAACCATGCTGAGATAATAGCAATTCATGAAGCAAGCCGAGAAATTGTGTGGCTGAGGTCAATGATACATCTCATTCGAGAAAATTGTGGTTTGAAATGCCACAAAATACCCACAATCTTATATGAAGATAATGCAACATGCATTGCTCAGTTGAAGGGAGTATTCATAAAAGGAGACCGGACAAAGCACATTTCACCAAAGTTATTCTTCACACATGAGCTCTAAAAGAATAGTGATATCAATGTGCAACAGATTCGTTCAAGTGATAATATGATTGATTTATTTACTAAGTCTCTACCAACTGCAACTTTCGAAAAGATGGTGCACAAGATTGGGATGCGAAGACTCAAGCATTTGGACTAAAGTTCTCATCAGGGGGAGTTAATACATGTTGTACTCTTTTTTCCATATAAGGTTTTGTCCCACTGGGTTTTCCTTGTAAGGTTTGTAATGAGGCAACCAAAATGTGTATTATTAGAAATGTGTATTCTTTTTCCTTCACTAGAACTTTTCCCACTGGATTTTTTTCTAGTAAGGTTTTAACGAGGCATATTATCTATTAATGGACATTCAAGGGGGGAGTGTTATAAAATATATATGGATGTCCTAGTTTTACTCACATGCTAAATAAGGATGATGCTATATATTTGGTAGGCTTGGTACTATACATTTGACAGACTAACATCTCTATAAATAGATAGCTAAATCCTCGTTTGTAATATACACCAACAACAAGTGATAATACAATCTCTCCCAAGTTATTAGTTTGCTTCTATTATTTATTTTCAATTATATAGTTTCATAACAAATTCTGTTTTTTTTTTAAATATCGAACCACAAATCAATGTTCAATAATAAAATCAATGTTATTTTAGTGAATGACTAACATCTCCATAGACAAGTAGTTAAAATTGTATTCACTTCATTTGTGAAGATTTCAAGCACATGCAAGTTCTGCATTGTGAAAATACTAGTCAACATTTTCTACAACTATTGTCATTGTCCAACATTTTCAATTAATAGTTCACAATCAAAACGAGACAACGAACAAAATATCTCATATGAAAAATTGAAACACAGTAAACTGTTAGCTAAGTAAAAATCGTTTGTCAGTTCAAAAAAAAATTCTTAGCAAGGTTACATTCTTAGCAAGGCAATTTTTTTTTACATGTGGATCCAGATCCGATCCGTGAATCCGAATTTGGATCTGATTTTTATGGATCCGACGGATCTGGATTCAGGTATGAAAAACGGATCTGGATCTAGTAGGATCCGGTCCAGATCTGATCCGTTGTCATCCCTACTCTGGAGGCTAGTAGCGTGGGATCGATTTCCAATGGGAGCATTCTGCTCTCTTCGGGGTTGATCCTTGTAGGTGATATCAATTGATCTGCTCTCAAACCCTGCTAATTGGAGCATATCCTGTGATTTACTGATAGTAGTGTTGAGGGATCGGTGTTATTATCTCCGGAACTAATCTGGCGCAAGCCGAGAACATGTAGCTATAAAAAAAATTAATAAAAAAAAAAAAAATCACAAGCGAACAAAATTTTGGGCACACCAAAGTTGATATTCTCTTATGTTTCTTGACTCTCTTTTACCTGATTGTGCCAGTCAATTCTTCATCCACCAATTAAATTGTACCTTAGTTCAATGAGTTGTCATCTCATCGTACTATTTTTATTGAAAAATAAAATATAGCGTAAAATATACACTATGTTGCATACATTACTTTTCAATATTATATTTTAAGGAAATTTTACTCCCTCTAATTTACATATCACTATTTCCTTATAATATATTTAAAACTAAATTAGTCTTATACTTCTTATCCAACCTTAAAATATACTTCTTAAAATGAATGAGATGATTTATAGTATCAATGTCTATAAGTTGTTCCATAACACAAATTTCAAAAGTCTATTTTTTCCTTCTTTAAATTTAATGTTCTGTTAACTATTTCACATAAAATTGGATGAAAATAGTATTCCTGTTATAAAATATATGTGGATGTCCTAATTTTACTCAAATGCTAAATAATGATGATATTATACATTTAGTAGGTTTGGTACTATACATTTGGTAGACTACCAACTCTATCATGTTATTAGTTTACTTCTATTATTTATTTTCAATTATATAGTTTCATAACACGTTATCAGCACGAGACTCTACCGTCTCAAGAAATTTTTAAGAGGCTAAGGTACTATTTTTATTCTCCCTATTTTATAGCTAACCTTACAAAACATGAGTTTGTTGCCCTCGATATTTCGGGCAAGAACTACCTATCATGGGTGCTAGATGTTGAAATCCATATGGATGCTATGAGTCTTGGAGACACCATTAAAGAAAATAATAAAGCATCCAACCAAGAAAATGTTAAAGCTATGATATTCATGCGCCATCACCTTGATGGGGCCCTGAAGATTGAATATTTTACTATTAAGGATCCGTTCGTTTTATGGAAAAAAAACTTGAAAGAAAGGTATGACAACCTGAAGATGGTCTTCCTCCCAAAAGCACGATACAAATGGATCAATCTAAGGCTATAAGATTTCAAGTCAGTTATGAAGTACAATTCTGAGATGCTCATAATTACTTCTATATTGACACTATGTGGAGAAAAGAAAAGACATTCTCCACCTTTCATGCCTCAAATGTGCTCCCGCAGCAGCAATACCGAGAGAAAGGTTTCACAAAGTATTGTGATTTGATTGCTCACCTTCTAATGACTGAACAAAATAATGATTTACTGATGAAAAATCATGAGAATCGACCTACTGCCGTTGCATCACTCCCTGAAGTGAATGAGGTGTACGCCCACTACTCTAGGCGAGGAAAATGTCGTGTCCCCAGTCGGGGTCATAGCCGTGGTCGTGATAGTAACCGTGGTCGCGACAATGGTCGTGGTCGTGATAATGGTTAAGGAAGAAATTCTTTCCTTGATGTTAATTATTCATCAAAAAAAATCACTACCAAAGGGAAAAAAGGAAGGATGAGAGGCATGAAGTGCCAGAAGCACGTGGCGCAGAAAGCAAATGCTATCGATGTGGTGGAAGTGAACATTGGGCACGTGCCTGTCGTATGACAAAGCACTTGGTTGAGCTTTATCAAGCATCAATGAAAAAGAAAGAGAAAAATCTCGAAGTGAATTTTATCTCTGAAAATCAATTTGACATCACACACTTGGATGTAGCGGATTTCTTTGAGCACCCTAAAGGAAACATAGATCACTTGATTGGTGATGGTTCCGTGGTTAGAGATGATTAAGTTGTTTATTTTGTTTGTTTGTTTTAATCATTCTGTTTTGATTAAAAGAATGTTTTAATATTGGTGTTGATTTGCTTGTTTAATAAGTAATTATTATATTTGATGGAGCATAAGACTATCATATGAATATTAGATGGAATATATAAATTTGAAAAGTATATTAATCCGCGTTAAGTGGTGTACTTCACATTCTTTCTTTTATGGGAAAAAAATAAAAGATTGACCTTGTAAGTTAGACAATATGCCTATGTTATATTGATTTGAATTATTATATTGAGACATTATATTGGGGTAACATTTTATATGTGTGTGCAACATTATTGGTCTTTATTTATTTTTACTAGAAGTACTAATATTTGATAGACTATTTGTTTCACTTTGTGTATGTGGTTCTATTTGAAGATATGGATAACTCTTAAAGCAGGTTTGAATTAAAATTCAATTATGAAGACATTTATTTGATTGATTCTGCTACTATACATACGATATTCAAAGACAAGAAATATTTTTCTCATTTACTTAAAGGCAAATGTTAATACCATTATATATTTAAAAACTGCATGAAAATTACTCTAAATTGCTACTTTATTTATATCAATTTGTTGAAACAATACATCTTAAAATATTAAAATTTATACAGTTTGAATTTCTGAAAGCAAAAAATATCATATACATTGAAGTAATTTTTTTTAAAACTAATAATTCATAAATCTATTATTAGTGAAAATGACCCCCTAAATTTTTGAGGGCCTAAAGCCATTGCTTTGGCTGCCTTGCCCTTCAGCCGGTACTTAGAAAAGCCAAAGTGATTCTTAAATCTTAACAACAAAGCAATCAAAGGAATAATTGTGAGAGCACTAACCATAAGATAAAAAGAAAAGAGTTGCAGTCCCCACCAATAATTGCGCTGAAGCTTCGTCCTTAATATGAAAAGATGACCGCAACAGTTGTCATACGTTAATTACATGTACGGAGTCAATGTCATAAGATAAAGTAACTTTTGTCGCTTAATTAAATGTACGGAGCCAATGTCACATATCAAATCAAGAAACAAATTAATTTTATTTTTTCAATATTTTTCCGTATTATGTATTTTGTGATCAAATTTTAATACATATTTAATTAATAGTTTAATTTTTTTTTTAATCTAGAAGTTAATATTTTTTTAGCAGATGTGCAAATGGCTAATTACAACAACTACAACAACATACTCAGTAAAATTCCACAATGTGGATCTGGAGATAGTAGAATGTACGCAGAGGTTACCTCAATCTTAACAAACACCATCGGCTCAAAATAAAACATAATCAATCAAATCTACTGAGTTTTTGTGGCTACTGTTGAGTAGGTTCTTGGAAAGCAATAGATGATTAATATAATTTTCTAAGAAATTGTTGTGGTTATTAATACTACTCAGATAATATATTACAAACTATTTTAAATCGACTATTAAAGTACAAGGACTATTTTGGTCATTTTCTCTATATTTTATTTTATAGTCTTCAACCTTAGAGGTGAAGACTAGTAAGAGAATAAAGAGATAGAGAAAGTCAGGTAACATAGTTCACTCAGTGAGAAACATAAGAAGAATGAGTTCTCCAATTCTCCTCAAAATGCAATTTCACGGTACCAGAAAGGAGGATCAAGAAACAATAGAATCCTACGTGACAAAATTAAAATCCATAGCTAATTCTCTAGCAGCAATCAACAATCCTGTATCAGATCAAGATTTGGTTATACAACTTCTTTCTGGTTTGCCTTCACAATATTTGCTCCTCAAAAATACATTATTATCAATGTGTCCTCTCCCAAATTTTGAACAGGCTTGTAATATGGCGTACATGCAACAGGGCATATTATTGCAGGTAAGAGCTAGCTTCAAGATTTAAATTTTATGGGTTGAATTTTTACGATTTTAATATTGAATTAATTACTACATATTTGAATTTCTGGATTCATATTTATGTTATAAATATACACCTTATGTGGAAAGTACTAGGTTTCAATGTTTCATATCTAACAAGCTGTGGGCGGGTCAAAATGAGTTGTGAGACTAGCCTAAAATTTACTTGGGTTGAAAATTATATTGGTTGAATTAAGATGGCCTAAAAAAACAGATCATAAATATTTAGAAAGCTTTTCCATTAGGAGAGTTTTTTTTTATTATTTTACTTTCATTTATGTTCTAAAATATAAATTTCTATTCATTAAATATTTATTCTATGAAGGTGTTTGTAGTTTTCAAAAACAATAACTATTAAAGAGAAAATGTGAAAAATAATAATTAACACATTTTAATAAGATCGGATTTTCATAGGTCAATTTGAGCCAGGTATCTGAACAATATTCAAATATTTTGAATTTAACATTTCAATATGAACCACCTAAACGTGAGACGGATCATATTTTAAAGAACTAATTTTACCACGTCCCTAATTGCAGGATCCTCATGATGTTGGTGCAGATCAGTCGTCTGCTATTCGTGAAGTATTAGATGTAGTGGGTACTGTGGTTACTGTAGTGCGTACTGTGGGTACTGTGGGTGCATTCCCTACGGTAGCTGGTACAGTGGCTGCAGTGGCTGCAGTGAGGATTATTGGAATTGGTGTAATGGATGCAGTGTCTGGCTGGAAAATTAGGCAGGCGAACCCATCACGTGGAAAAAAATGAATAGAGCTAGTCTTATTTGCTCCAAATGTTTTAAGTAATTGGATCTAATTGATCTTCATCTTCAAAAGCTTGAATTGTTACTCCTCCGAATTAAAGTTTGTCTTTGAGATGTATGATATGTAACATGATGCATGTCTAGTTTATAAGACATCATTTTCTTATTAGATCTCTCAAAAATACAATAGCAATAGCAAATAGCACTCTAATAGATGTTAATCTTGCTACCGAAACATATGTGTCAAAATAGTCAATATCATGTCTTTGTTTAAACTTCATGAAAAATTCTTTGTTTTTAAAATTTTAACTGAATCATTATCCAAACTTCCTACTAAGGAAGGCAAGATTATCCTTAGCACTTAAGTAATCAAATGAATAATTAGGAAAGCATTACTCCAAGAGAAAAGGTAATGAGGAATCGATTGGATCAATTAAAGTCTCCACCACCTTTGGTTAAATAGTTGTACTAAAGCTTCAGCCTTAATACTTACTGAGTAATTAAAAAACAAAAAGATTCCGTAATTTACATAGTTATGCAAAGAAGGGAAATGACCAAAAAAATAGAAAGTGGAAATTATTGCAGCAAGCCTATCTACTTTTCATCCACCAATAAAATTAGTCCTTAGTGTAAGCGAGTAAACAATAATTGAATGAATTCTTTAATAATTTACTTTATATTTTTTTACTATAATTCTAATAGTTTTTTTCTAATACAAGACTAATACCATAATTACAATTGTACAAGAATTCTATAACTATGGTAAAATATGGACAACTATACAAAGTGATATACACAGTTGTTAGCCGTGTATATCGTCTTTCACACCCCTAAAATCTTCAAACAGTACAAAGGGGAGACCCTTAGTAAAGATGTCAGCAATTTGGTATCGTGAAGGGACATGTAAGACACGTACTTGTCCACGAGCTACCTTTTCGCGAACAAAGTGAATATCCATCTCGATATGTTTAGTGCGCTGATGTTGGACCGGATTTTCAAAGATATAGATTGCACTAACATTATCACAGTAAACCAGGGTAGCTTTCTGAATAGGAAAGTGTAGCTCCAATAGAAGATTACGTAGCCAACATAACTTAGACACCATATTGTCTACCCCTCGATACTCGACCTCCGCACTGGATCGCGATAGAGTAGCCTAGCATTTTGCGGACCAAGAGATCAAGTTATGACCAAAGAGCATACAATAACCAGATGTTGAACGTCTGGTATCTGGACATCCACCCCAATCAACATCTGTATAAGACACAAGAGTAGAGACAGATGATGGATATAAGTGCAAGCCATAATCAAATGTGTCGTGTATGTACCGTATGACGTGTTTGAGCGCATGCATGTGCTCGTCCCTCGGATCATGCATAAATAAACATACTTGCTGCACTACATAAGTAATATCGGGCCTCGTGAAAGTAAGATAATGAAGACCTCATGCAAGACTGCGATAGTGGTTGAGATTCTCATATGGTGTGCTAGAATTAACACTCAACTTCGGTTTGGTATCAACCGGAGTAGAAGAAGACTTACACGATGACATGCCAACTCTCTCAATAATCTATGCTGCATACTTCTTCTTTGATAAAAAATAGACCATTTGCATGACGAGTGACAGTTATACCCAAAAAATAACTCAAGGGCCCCAAGTATTTCATAGCAAATTCCGAACTGAGAAAGTACATGATAGACTTACGCAGATTATCAGCAGTCAATATGATAACATCCACATATAAGAGAATGTATGCAGAGAAGTACCACAACGGTAGATGAACATAGAATGATCAGACCTACCGTGAGAAAAACCAATCGTAGACACATAATCGCAAACCTCTTATACCAAGCCGGTGGGGCTGCTTAAGCCCATACAAGGACTTTTTGAGCAAACAGACATGATTAGGATGATCGGGTCCCTAAAACCCTAGGGCTAGTGCATGTATACTGTCTCCTTGAGATCACCGTGTAAGAAAGCTTTTTTCACATCCAGCTGATGAATGGGCCATGCTTTTGAGAGAGCCAGACTGAGAACAGTGTGAATGGTTGCCGGCTTGACCATCAGACTAAATGTCTCTCTACAATCTATGCCAATATATTGAGTTTTACCATCACATACAAAACAGGTCTTATGCCTCTCAAAGGAACCGTCAGAATTTTCTTTTTGAGTAAAAATCCACATAGAACGAATAATATTGACACCAGGCAAACAGGGCACCAACTCCCACGTCTTATTTTCAATAAGAGCATTATATTCATCATTTATTATCATTTTCCAATTCGGGTCATGAGGGGCAGACACTGGGTTACGTGGTGGGGGTGATCTAGTAACAATAGAATTGAGATTAAAATATCATTTAGGTTTAAAAATATCACGTTGGCTGTGAGTAACGGGCCCTTGACTCGGAATAGAAACGGATTGGGATGGTTCTCGAGACTGACTAGCAGGCAATAGGCCTGCTGGCTGATTTAATGGACAGTGACTGGGAAAACAAACTGAGCCAGGAGGCGATAAAATTGGGTTGGCTGAAGGTGGGCCAGCAGGTAGTGGGCTTGTTGGCCGAAATAGTGGAGGAGGACAAGAACTTGGGCTGGAACAGTACCGAGACTATGTGGGCCAGCAGGCAGTGGGCCTACTGGCAGATTCAGATCACAAGAGTGATGGGCCCACTGATGGATGATATACGGAGATGGCCCATTATCCAAAAAATTATACGAAGGAGGCACGGGGCTATTACAATTTAGCAAACGGAAATTGGGTTTCATAAAAAATAACATGATGACTAATTATGATTTTATTAGAAGATAAATCAAAATATTTGTAACCACAGTGATTAAACGGATAACCCCAAAACACACAAGCGGTAGAATAGGCTTGTAGTTTGTAATTGTAGTTGACGGGAAAAGCGGATAGCACAAACACCCTAAGTTGAGAATATGAGGGATCCTTATTATAAAGAATTTTTAGGGGTGATCGATATGTTAAACCTTTACTAGGGAGTATGTTAAGGAGGTAAGTAGCCATTTGTAACGCATGATGCCAAAAAGATGGAGGTAATGAAGCATGGGCTAGTAAGGTTCAGACAATATTATTAATGGTATAAATTTTCTTTCGGTCTTCCCATTTTGTGAGGACGTATGAGGATATTAAAACTAAAAAGATATGCCTTGTGTGTCACAAAATTCCCGAAAAGGCCCATTGTCATATTCCTTACCATTATCACATTGAATATTTTTAATTTTCTGTTCAAATTGGGTATGGATGAAAGCTCTAAATTTTAAGAATGTGGAAAACCTTGAGAATTTTTAGACAAAGGAAACGTCCACAAAAAATTAGAATAATCATCCAAAAATAAAACATAGTAACGATGGCCCAAAGAACTCAAAACGGGAGATGTCCATAAATCACTATGAATAATGTCAAAATGCATCGATGTACTAGAAGTAGATGCTACAAACGGTAATCTAACATGTTTCCCTATAGGACAAGAAAGACAAATATGAGTACACGCGTACTCTTACAATCAATAAAATTATTCTTTTGAAGAGAAGAAATAATAGACGACCCCGGATGACCCAAACGTGCATGCCACAAAGAATGAGCAAGAGCGACAAATGGTGAAGGTGTGGCTTGACTCGTGGAAATGGTAGTGGTGGTGATTGGATAAAACTCTCTCCGGCTATTACATCTCATTAGACTTATCCCCGTCTTGAAATCTTTCACAAAAAATCCAAAAGGGTCAAAGTTAACAGAAACTCAATTATCAGTTGTGAATTTTCAGACATATACCAAATTTTTAATTAAGTGAAGGGCATGAAGAGCATTTTTCAAGACGTGAGGTGGATGTGGAGGAGACAAATTTGTGTGACCATAACCACAAATTAGAATTGAATTACCATTACCAACAATTATGCCACGATTTTTGCTCAAATTGAAATAAGATGAGAGATTACCTGGCGCGGACGTCATATGAGAAGTGGCACCGGTGTCCATGTACCAATTTGCGTCAGGGAGATTTAGTCCAAGTGTATGCAGCGCGACCTCAATATCCGTAGGCTTCGTAACTGAAGCTGGGCCCGCAACAGCGAAGGCCTGCTGAGGCGGAGGCCCAAGCAAGCTAGTCTGGCACTGGGGCCTAGTCCGGGTCTGTTTGGGCGGTAGGTTTCGTCTGCTATGCGTAATTGGGCCTGGCCCAATTTGGGGAAAATAAGGAAAGACTGGCGTGGGCCACTGTGCATTGGGCTCACCAACATTGTTTAGTTGATCCGCCAATTCCTTTAGCCTTTTACAATAGGCTAAGACATTCGGAAAATCCTTCATATTGAAATGGGAAAATTGCTGCTCAAGAGTGATGACACGAGAATTTTTGTTATCTTGGAATATATCACGCACCCTATCCAAGATTCCATTGCCGTGGCATCGGGTTTAATAATCGTCTATAACATGTTCGTATAGATAGTGGAATAAATCCACTGGAGAACTGTAGCATTAAGATTCGTCCATAACATAGGGTCATCATCGGCGGTAGGCACTTCCTCCTAGCCTGCTTCCACAGGGATGATATGAGAAAGGACTTGATGCGAGCGTGCGTGAACTTTAAATTAATCTTCCCACGTCGCGTATTGGACTTTTTTCATCTCAAGAATGACATGGATGTGGTTCTTGATGTTGGATATTGTAAGGGCAGGACGAAACGTGTTTTTTGAGGTAGACATAATGAAAGAACAAGATGGGAATTAGGGATTTGGAAAGAAAAAGAAAAGTGGGAACAAGAGTGAAAGATAGAATAATTTCCCTTAGGGATTCCTTTCATTATTCACAATATATATAGATGTACAAAGGTTGATTCCTAATATGGTACGAATCCTAACTTACCTTACAAATGTTGATTCCTAATACAATTAGAATCCAAACTTACCTTAAATATACATCTATCATAATTACAAAATATACGGAGAATATTCGCTAATACTCCTCCTCAGACGGAGCGGGAGGAGGCCGAACGCTAAGGCTGGATCGGAAGTCGATGAAGAGTTGTCGCGGTAGTCCCTTTGTGAAGATGTCTGCATACTGATAAGAGGAAGGCACATGTAATATTTTGACTTGACCACAGGCAACCTTCTCTCGCACAAAGTGGATATCCATCTCAATATGCTTAGTCCGTTGATGTTGGACCGGATTATGAGACATATAGATGGCAGATATGTTATCACAATAGACGCCTTGCGGAGTGGACACTGGAGCTCCAAAAGAAGATTTTGAAGCCAATAGATCTCAGCGACTACATTAGCAACACAACGATATTCTACTTCAGCACTGGAACGGGATAGTGTGGCCTGCCTAATGGCGGACCATGAGCACAGTACCCTGAGGTGGAGAGACGTGTGTCGGGGTATCTTACCCAATCTACATCCGTGTAGGCAAGTAGCTTGGTTGGGGCAAAGGGGTATAGGTGTAATCCAAAGTCTAGTGTGCCCTTAACGTATCTGATAATACGTTAAAGGGCGGCAAAATGGGACTCTCGAGGGTTATGCATGAACAGACACACCTGTTGAATGACTTATGCAATATTAGGCCTAGTGAATATAAGATGCGAAGAGCACCTGCTAGACTCTGAAATATAGTGGGGTCAGAAACTGGCGCACCGTTATTAGCACTAATCTTGGATTTGGAGTCCACCGAAGTTGGCATAATTTTACAATTTACCATCTTGGCCCTGTACACTATCTCTTCTGCATACTTACGCTGACACATGAACATAGTGGTGCAGGATCTGGTTCTTAGATATACCCAAAAATAACTTAGCTTGCCCAAGTTAGTCATAGCAAATTCAGTTTTGAGTAGAGCAATGTTTTCATTCTTCAAACCGTCAGATGAGACAGTAAGAATAATGTTATCGACATATAATAGCAAATATGCAGTGCCGCTACCTCAGTGAAAAATGAAGAGAGAGGTATCACACCTACTACATACAAAACCAATCTGCAGAAGATACCTGGCAAAGCAATCATACCAAGCGCGGGGTGCCTGTTTCAATCCATACAATGACTTCCTGAGACGACACACAAACTGCGGAGCTGCCGAATGAACAAATCCAGGAGGCTGATGCATGTACACGGTCTCTTTCAAATACCCATGAAGAAATGAATTCTTGACATCAAGCTGATGAATCGGTCAATGCATGCCCATAGCAATACTAAGAACAGTTCGAATAGTGGCCGGTTTAACAACCGGACTGAATATCTCACCACAATCAATACCCTCCTGCTGATTAGTGCCATTGGAAACTAGTCTTGCCTTATACCTCTCTAAGCCACCACTGTCTCTGAACTTGTGAAGAAATAGCCACATACACCGGATAACATTCACACCAGCTGGTCTAGGTACCAAATCCCAAATATTCTGCTTGGTTAAAGCGTGAAACTCCTCGCACATGGCTGCATTCTAATTAGGGTCCAGTTTAGCTAGTTTTGGATTCTTTGGAATGTGTGATAAGGTTTGTGTGGAGAGATTGAAGTGAACCTTGGATTTGAAGATCCTGTGTTGTGCACGAGTCTCCATGCGGTAAGAGGGCAGCAGTGGGAGGTCGGGGCCCAGGAGGAGGCTGCATAGGCTGCGGGATAGGTTCTTTGGGTGGGAGCGGCATGGGCATGTGGGGCGGTTGTTGGGGTGAGGGCGCGATGGTAGAGATCTCCCACACTATTGCAGCGTGTAAGAATTTTTCCCGTATTGAGTTCACAGAAAAACAAAAAGGGTCAAATTCGACAGACACAGAATTATTGCTAGTAAATTTTCTAACAGAGATTAAGTTTTTAATGATGTTAGGTGTGTAAAGGACGTGGTTTACGGTGAAATATGGGTGTGGATATTTGGTGTGTGTGTTACCATAACCTTCAATTAGAATGCGATGACCATTACCGACAATAATAAATTGAGGACACTTTAACCGACGTAGTTGAGATAGGTTACCTGACGACCGGGTGAGGTGAGATGTGGCTCTGGTGTCCATGTACCAATTATCGTCGGGCTGTTGAAGGTTCACGGTGGTGTAGGCACGGCCCAAATCGGTCGGGGGCCGGTGTTGGGCTGCAATCGGTGGGCATCTTTCTGCTGCTGGTGGGCTGCACTGGTGGGCAGAGCGGGGCCCAATAGGCTGTCGACCAAGGCTGCTGGAGCCCAGGCCCCTACCGTCGGGTACGGGCATGCAGGCGAGGCCCAGTTCTGCTGGTTGGGCCACTACTGCTGCTGGTTGGAACACTGCTACTGCTGGTTCCAGAGTTGTTGTTGTCCAGTGGTTGGCTGCTTTCCAGCCCATTGGTTGTGTTGGCCCTTGTCGCGGCCTTTGCCCTTATTGTTGCGACCCCTGCCGCCATGACCTCCGCAATGGGCCATTGTTGGTGGACATCTTTGTGGTGGCCCAGTTCTTCTTGGCCGCAGGTGTTGCCATCCCGTCGACGGCTAACGCCTTTTGATTGTGTTCCTCTTGTTTAGCACATCTAGTTTCTTCTAACAATAGTTCTGAACGTTCCTTGTTGAAACTTGGGAGAGGGTCGGCTTGTTGAATCATTGTTGCGAGTGTGTCATATTCACCTTTCGGTAAACCCGCAACAAGTTGAAGCACCATGTTGGTTTCTGAAACAGAAGTCCCGACGTTGTATAGTTGATCGGTTATGAGTTTCAGTTGCTTACAGTATTCGGACATGTTAAAATTCTCGAGGCAGGTATTATTGAATTGCTCTTCCAAATACACGTCCCGAGTATTTTTATTGTCATGAAAGATTTCTTCTAGCCGGACCCAAAGTTCACGTGCCGAAGCACATGTTTTCATGATAGTGCATAACAGGTCTTTGGAGATGGTGCCGTAGATCTATTGTTTGACGATGGCGTCAAGACGACGCCAGATTGAGTCTGTAACATCGGTGGGACGAGGAACAGATTCGTCAATATGATCGAGCATGTTGTATGCACATGCATGAATGTAGAATAGTTCCATCCACATGGAATATTGACAGTCTTCTTGATCAATAATTATAGGGATAAAATTCTTGATGTTGTTAACGGCGAATGCCAGATGAAAAGAAGATCCTGAACGTTGAGAGAGGTTGTCAAGTGTGCCAGTGGATGAACCAGAATTTGTGGGGTAAGACATGGTTGCTGCTGTTTTCGGCCGAGAAAAAAAAAATAAGAAACACAGAATCTGTTTTTGGCCGAGAAAGCTGTTTCCGGCCGAGGAAAAAAAACAGGAAAAAAATATATGTTTTTGGCCGAGAAATGGGATGAGAAGAGAGAATAGAGAAGAGTAGGGTTTAGGTTTTAGGCTCTTGATACCATGAAATATAGAATAATTTCCCTTAGGGATTCCTTTCATTATTCACAATATATATAGTTGTACAAAGATTGATTACTAATATGGTATGAATCCTAACTTACCTTATAAAGATTGATTCCTAATACAATTAGAATCCTAAGTTAACTTAAATATACTTCTATCATAATTACAAAATATACAGAGAATATTCGGAAATAAAGAGGACAATCTTGAAATTATTAATCTCGAGATAAATCAAGAAAATGTCACACTTGTCATTCTTAAAAAAATCTTTATTAATGTTGAATTGAACATAAATTTGAATAAAATTTATGTCATATAAAATCAAATACGTATTTAAATTATTCAGCCTTGGATGGTCCAAAACCTACTAAAAAAAGTAGACTAGCCAGAGAAAGTTCAGTCGTTGAGAAAACAAAGTATGAGTATTCCTAAAAACAAAGTATGAGTAGAAAACTGACGTATTTCTAAAAATTGGCAGAGACAAACCGCCTTTTGGCAGTTTGACAGGCCCCGTCTCGAAAAAATACGCAAAATAAATAAAAAACCGGGTAAAACGGACATCCGAGCGCAGAAATATGACCATTTAAAGTTTTATCAATTTACAACTAATTTCTCTCTTTAAAAAATTTACAAAATTGAATTTCCAAAACTGAAATTGACATTCACACCTACACTATCATGAAAGTTTGACGTTGAAATCTATTGTGTATCGTGAGATGTTTACTAAAAGGAAAATTAGAAATCGATTTGGGGAAAAACACAAATTGATTGGTAAAACGGACGTATTTCTAAAAATTGGCAGAGCCAAACCGCCTTTTGGCAGTTTGACAGGCCCCGTCTCAAAAAAACACGCAAAATAAATAAAAGTCGGGTAAAACGGACATCCGAGCGCAAAAATATGACCATTTAAAGTTTTACCAATTTACAACTACTTTCTCACTTTAAAAAATTTAAAAAATTTAAAAAATTTAAAAAATTGAATTTTCAAAACTGAAATTGACATTCACACCTACACTATCATGAAATTTTGACGTTGAAATCTATTGTGTATCGTGAGATGTTTACTAAAAGGAAAATTAGAAATCAATTTGGGGGAAAACACAAATTGATTGGGAAAATGGACGTATTTCTAAAAATTGGCAGAGCCAAACCGCCTTTTGGCAGTTTGACAGGCCCCGTCTCGAAAAAATACGCAAAATAAATAAAAAACCGGGTAAAACGGACATCCGAGCGCAGAAATATGACAATTTAAAGTTTTACCAATTTATACTTTAGCTCTAATCTTACCCTTGTCGGAGGAAAAAGTCTTGTTTTTGGTCTTGATTCGCAACAAAACTTAATTAGCTTCAACCTAAAATATTTCAGAGGAAACATCATTAAAGCAGAGGTAGGGGTGAAATATAAACCGAATAATTTTTTTTTTTTTTTAAATGAATACAACTTTAAAAAAAAAATCGATATATTTGGTTTATATAGCCGAACGTATCGGATTATATCGATTTTTTCTAGTGGGTCGTGTCGGGTCGGGTCGGGGATTTTTTAATTTTTTTAAAAAAATAGAATTTCCAAAACTGAAATTGACATTCACACCTACACTATCATGAAATTTTGACGTTGAAATCTATTGTGTATCGTGAGATGTTTACAAAAAGGAAAATTAGAAATCGATTTGTGGGAAAACACAAATTGATTGGTAAACGGACGTATTTCTAAAAATTGGCAGAGCCAAACCGCCTTTTGGCAGTTTGACAGGCCCCGTCTCGAAAAAATACGTAAAATAAATAAAAGTCGGGTAAAACGGACATCCGAGCGCAGAAATATGACCATTTAAAGTTTTACCAATTTACAACTACTTTCCCACTTTAAAAAATTTTAAAAATTTTAAAAATTGAATTTCCAAAACTTTAATTGACATTCACACCTACACTATCATGAAATTTTGACGTTGAAATCTATTGTGTATCGTGAGATGTTTTCTAAAAGGAAAATTAGAAATCAATTTGGGGGAAAACACAAATTGATTGGGAAAATGGACGTATTTCTAAAAATTGGCAGAGCCAAACCGCCTTTTGGCAGTTTGACAGGCCTCGTCTCGAAAAAATACGCAAAATAAATAAAAAAACCGGGTAAAACGGACATCCGAGCACAGAAATATGACAATTTAAAGTTTTACCAATTTATACTTTAGCTCCAATCTTACCCTTGTCGGAGGAAAAAGTCTTGTTTTTGGTCTTGATTCGCAACAAAACTTAATTAGCTTCAACCTAAAATATTTCAGAGGAAACATCATTAAAGCAGAGGTAGGGGTGAAATATGAATCGAATAAAAATTGTTTTTTTTTTAAAAAATGAATACAACTTTTTAAAAAAAAATCGATATATTTGGTTTATATCGCCGAACATATCGGATTATATCAATTTTTTTCTAGTGGGCCGTGTCGGGTCGGGTCGGGGATTTTTTAATTTTTTTAAAAAAATTGAATTTCCAAAACTGAAATTGACATTCACACCTACACTATCATGAAATTTTGACGTTGAAATCTATTGTGTATCGTGAGATGTTTACTAAAAGGAAAAATTGAAATCGATTTGGGGGAAAACACAAATTGATTGGGAAAACTGACGTATTTCTAAAAATTGGCATAGCCAAACCGCCTTTTGGCAGTTTGACAGGCCCCGTCTCGAAAAAATACGCAAAATAAATAAAAAACCGGGTAAAACGGACATCCGAGCGCAGAAATATGACAATTTAAATTTCAGTATACAAGTGTATAACAAATACTCCTAGAATTCTCATATAAAGCATAATACCATCGACAATAACAGTTGAAAAGACTCAGTTTTAGTCTTGAGCCTTGGAGGGTCCAAAACCTACTCAAAAAATTACACTAGCCAGAGAAAGTTCAGTCGTTGAGAAAACAAAGTATGAGTATTCCAAAGGAGAAAGCTGAAGGTGAAACAATTTTAGGCGAAGATCAAGTCGAGCATGCTCAACTCAAAATGCAATTTCACGGTACCAGAAAGGAAGATCAAGAAACAATAGAGTCCTACATGACAAAATTAAAATCCATAGCTAATTCTCTAGTTGTATCAGATCAAGATTTGGTTCTACAACTTCTTGCTGGTTTGCCTTCACAATATTTGCCACTCAAAAATACGATTTCCTCTCCCCAAATTTTCAGATGCTTGTTCCATGCTATACGAGTACGAGAAATCATTGCCACCTACTCCTAATCACTCTGCTTATTTTAGTGTGGAGACGATCCGTGATATAGTAAGTACAGTGACAGCTGCTGCTCCAGTTTTACGCGACTTTTGTAAAGCGTTTGTATGGTCAGCCAAACCGGCCGCTCCAGGAAATACAAGAGGACGTGGACGAGGAAGGGGAAACTATAAGAGAGGGGGAGGTCCTTCTAATTGTTTGGACTCTTGTCACTATTGTACTTTATAAAGCAGTACGGGAAGTATATCACTATTACAAGTATTCGAAAGGATAAAAAAAGATTTAATAATTCAACTAGAAATCTGAAATTACAATTGTAGAACGAGAAAAAGTCGAAAGCTGTTTTGTTATTCTTTGAGTCGAGTGTGGCACTCTGTCCTTAAGACAATATTGCCCCGTATGTATCCTTTATACGTCTGGACAATTTGTCTCCCAAGATAAAACGACAATGGAACACTTGAGCAAAGGAAACTCAAGAGCTACCGTGAAGAATATTGAGTAACGAAATGATGCTTGGAAGTTGTAGGAAGAAGCTGTTTTTGCTTGTGTATGCTTCGTATTTTCGTGTATCATATATATGTCTCAACAATGGTGTAAGGGGGTGTTTATATAGGTGAGGGAGGGGAGAAAAAGCGCCTCCATAACGACTAAATAATGGCCATTATGGAGGTAGTAAAGTACCAACATAAATGGTGAAAGACCAACGGATTGGCCTTTAAAGGAGGAGTAATTCAGCTAAAATAAATGGCTGAATTGAGTGCTTGGCGTTTACGTTCTCTTACGCCCAATTCGACTTTACGAAAACTTCGGGGACCAAAGCGTACATACGAAAGAATTACGGTCCAAACTGTACATACGAAACTTACGGGATCAAGCGTACTTCGGCAAAGTTCTCTGGTCCAAAAAGATAATATCAGAAGGCCCACAGCCTACAGCTTGGGGTCCCAAACCCCAAACCAATTTCGAGTCTTATATACACAACAATTCTTTCTTCCTCTACCGATGAGGGAGAATTGAACACTAAACAACACTTTTCATGCTTCAAACACCTTACTTCGGGGGCCAATATCTCTTTCATTTCTCAATGAAATTTGACGATTCTTGGCCCTACGGTTATCTACGTACTTAGTAGATCATGCATGTGTGAAGAACCGGATTCTCCAACATACGTAACACTAGTGTTTAAGCCGTTAAAGTTGGTCGGTCATAACTCCCGCCAAAGGCTAATTTCCAACAATCCCCTCTTGAAAGAGATTTTGGCGCACTCATATGGTGTCTTTTCATTTCCAGCAATATTTCAGCGGACCGATGTTGCATAAGAAGAGGTAGCTTCAGCTTTGAACCTTCCATAGTTGAATACCATCGGACTTACTTACTGCGCGGTGAACGTGATGTCTTGAACCGTCAGAGTTTAGTGTAAGCCAAGTCAATGGTACCAACACAACAACTTCCCTTACTCTCTTCTTCGTAATGTTTTGTCCGTTTTGGCCATGGACAACGTCTTGGATTCTTAAGTGCGTTCATTTTGAGACGGCCCGTCCTCGCACTTAAATAGGTGGTCTCCTACAAGGTATCCTGCTATACCCACTTCACAAGTGTTAGGAACCATTAAAAGTTTCCCAAAGACCTAACCTCAACTGTTGAGGAGCATTACAGAGTTTGAAAACTTAACCTTTACCCACACTGCAGATAGCACTTAACGTCTATCGCGGGAACGACTTTGGATTTGGTGTTTCTTTTCGAAATCACTATCCGTAGTGCTCATGCTTCCACCGAAGCGATCAATTGAACCTTTACGACTTAGTTTTCCCATTGAACCAAATTCTTGGGATCTCCGAGTTAGTAAGGTTGGGTTACCACTATATTGGTCCTTATATTTTGGGTTTTAAGCCCATTGCCCTAGACAGGCGAGAACATTTGATCTCCGGGTAGTCCCTTAGTTAGTAAACAAGGAAGTGACACCGTGATGATCAACTCGCCATACGATGCTTATGTCTCTGACGGATCCGACGATTTGTCCGAACGCCGTCATCCGTGTCCTTCCTAAAGCCGACCGGCTAGCCACGATGTATAGCTGCTTTGAAGGCACGGGTTTCTCCCATAAGGGACATCCTCTAAGGAGTCATGAAGTTACTCGAACTTCTTTCATGCTTTGTATAAAGCGATAAACTCCGATTCCATCATGAATCGGCCGATGCAAGTTTGCTTAGAGGATTTTCCAAGAACCACCATACACATTTACTTGTGGCTTTGGTGTTCTTCGGATCGATGTCCGGTTTGCATCATTGTGTTCTCTCGAGAACCGCTGGACATCCGAGAATACTATAATCCGTAGATAAGCGAATAATTCGGATATCGTCATATCCGAGGCTTAACGCCTTCTATTGATCATGTATTAAGATTATCGGTGAACCTTAGTTCAGCGATCGATTGTAGGACGATACCGGGTCGGTTGTAGTGTGTACAATACATTGAACTACACATGATCGTGCGTATCGCTCCTTGTCTATGGGTGCACCATGATTCCAATCGGTTCTATGATTCATATCCATTGATGGCTTCAACGAGGCTATCAACTATCGACCGATCCGTTAGATGTCTTTAGAAATCCAATTCCTAAGATGTCATCGTGATATCCATATCTTTCATATTGAGACTTTGTTTCAATATGACTTTCACTTTCGGATTTGTTGGTTTTCCAAGCTTGTTGGCTTTCTAACCGAGTTAATGTTTCGTGGTCGATTCATTGTTTTATTTTTAACACGAGACTTTCGGGACCAAAATGTTAACATTCCGGGGACCAAAATGAAAGTTCGGGAAGAAGCCCAACAGATTCGACAAACCAATTACGATCCTCTTCTTCCAACTCTCCGGTTGGGAAGGTACATTTCAACACCCATGTCATGTAAGACTACAATGGCCCTGGATGTGAAGCTACTCGCGAGGGGAGCACTTTTTACAACCCAAAGGTTCTTTTCCGGAGGAAGATCAATCATTACACAAGTATGGTTCTATATGATGGAATATATTTCTCTCTTTAGCTTCTTTCCAAAGCAACGCTTTTGGAGATAACAATTATTTGTTAATTGTCCATGGTTCGTTCTTAAACGTAACACCCCGTATTTTCGTGTAGCGGTTGAACTCATAACGTAGGTGAAAGCGGACCGGACCGGGAAATTTTTCGTTGTACTTGTGTATATTAATAAGAGGATTAGTATATAGAAGGGCGTGATCCCGAAATAATTTTGGATTTAGTAAGTGTGACGACGGAGTTTAATAATAATTGTGTATCCCAGAAGAGATTATAGGCGTATTTTTTTGTACAGGAATGATGATATTGACATAAGAGGATTTTAGTAATCGTCGGGATTTAAATAATTGGAAGACCGGAAATTTAATTGTGTGTATAATTAATTAATTGTGGGATTAATTAATTAGGGAGGGGACAATATATGGTGGGAATTGATAAGTGTGATTTTATAAACGATTTGGGGGTGGCTAAGCCCCAAATCGATCGACGATATCATCCATGGGGCCTTCTTTCTCCATTTTTATCCATTTCTTCAACTCCATCTCTTCAACCATCGATCCTTCAGTGTGCTCTCTTCATCTCTACCAAATTCCTCCATCAAATTCATTTCTAGCAACAAGAGTAAGCTCAGTTGATGGGTTTTCTGAAATTTTTGACCAAAAATTGGGGATTTTCGGGAGCTTCCATATAACCAAAACGAGGGAGAATTCTTGGTATTCTGGGTTTAAAATTCCAGTAGAACCGAACCATTAACAAGCTTAGAGACTCAGGAGCTTTACAAGAAACCTTGAATACAATCGGATTCTGGCGCGAATCGATTTTGGGGTCTGTTTCTGTTTGTCGGAGGCTGTGTCGAGCAAAAGGGTTTCCCAACGATTCTCTTCGATGTGTTTAATGAGGTAACCTTCCTTGTTCTTAATAGTTTGTACAATTTTCTGAAATCTTTTCTTGCTACTAGTTCTAAAGACAATTGTCGAAAATGCGAATTTGGGTTGGGTGTTGTTGGGACTGTCGTTACTGAGAGTTGCTAGAAATTGCATGTGAAATCGTTATACTATTTTGAAGATTGTAGTGGTATAAGAAGGAGGATTAAGGGGACTGGATGTTTCGCTTTATGTTAGATTTCGATGTAGAAGAAATATAGGTTCTACGCGTTCAAGGTGTTCGTTAGAATGTCCCTAAGAATCTGTTTTTAATATGTTGATTCGATTGTGATGTAATTCATCCGTATGATGTAGATAAGCATTCTTAGGGGCTTACAGGGACCCACAGAACTTAGATAAATTCGACGACAAGGTTGAAGTTCTAAAACGAGGCATACTCTAATATTGAGTTGATTAGTTCGTCTAAGAGGTATGTGAAACTCTTACTTCTTTCTTTTGGCATGATTTAATGAAAGTACGGCGGACGTACTTGATTCTTATACAGTTAAATCCCTAAAGAGGATTGTTATGAGAAGTGCCTATGATTTTTCAGCAAAGAGTTATTATGACTTTATTACAATGATTTGAATGAGAGTCAAATGATAATTTTTACTTACATATGGTTACTCATGATATCTACTCGTGCTAAGTGTTATTACTTCACCTCACCGAGTCCCGGGCCGGGTTATGTTCGTGCACAACCTTGCATTGTTCACCGAGACCCTCACTAGAGGGCCGGGTTACGTAGGATGGATCCATAGATGAGATATGACTTTACCGAGTCCTAGCATGGGCCGGGTTATGATATGATTCCACCGAGTCCCGCACTAGTGGGTCGGGTTACGTTACAGATGTATATATATGTATATGGACAGACATTCATGTTTTCTTGACTTGACTCTCACTTTTATAAGGCACATCTGACTTTTATGGTTTATGGCACGGTTGGATTTGGATCTGATTTTTATACGATCTCACTGTTTCGTTGGCTACTTATGATCTCTTTTACGACTTCATGTTTTACATACTCGGTACATTATTTCGTGCGACCCCCTTTCCTCGGGGGGGGGGGGGGGGGGGGCTGCGTTTATGCCCGCAGATACATGTTTTCAGTTTGGTGAACCTCAGGCCTAGGTTCCTACTCAGCAGGTTGGAAAGCTCCTTTGATCCAGAGCTTTGTCGTTTTGGTACCGAACCTCTTTTAGACTTATGTTTGTATTTAGGGGCACGACGGGGCCTGTCCCGTCATATGTCGTTATTCTTCTTATAGAGGTACGTAGACAGGTGGTGGGTTGTACTTATGTAAGGGTTATGACTTTGTTTTGGTCAGTCATGTTATGGTATTCTGTGTTGGGGTGTTCCCATGTATATACGTTATTATCTGTTGGCAGCCTTGTCGGCTTGCCTGTTGTATGGTGTTGGCTAGTTGTGACTCCTCAGGAGACAGGTACATTCGGGGGTAAAGGTAGCCTTGTCGGTTTGCCTACCCTGGCATATGTTGCTATTGCGGCGTTATGCTGCCGGATTTCAGACTCATTAAGTGTTAGTTGGATTATATGTGACAGGTTAGTATAATGACGTCATTAGGGCGGTTAGTCGCGGCCCGTGACCCGTGACCCGAGAACCCGAGAACTCGGAACCGGAATCGGACCGGACGGGACGGGCGGGCGGCGACGGCGCGCGTGTGGTCTTTTCTTGAACCGAAGCACATCTAGGTCCTCCCTCCTTTAAACACATGGGATACCCCTTGGGGTCCCAAACCCCAAACCAATTTCGAGTCTTATATACACAACAATTCTTTCTTCCTCTACCGATGAGGGAGAATTGAACACTATACCACACTTTTCATGCTTCAAACACCTTATTTCGTGGACCAATATCTCTTTCATTTCTCAATGAAATTTGACGATTCTTGGCCCTACGGTTATCTACGTACTTAGTAGATTATGCATGTGTGAAGAACCGGATTCTCCAACATACGTAACAATAGTGTTTAAGCCGTTAAAGTTGGTCGGTCGCAACTCCCGCTAAAGGCTAATTTCCAACACTAATAACAATTCTCGTCCTCGTAATTCTGGTCAAAAGTAGTACTAATAATTATTTTATCAAAATTCAGTGTTATGTATATACATATTTTTCTTGTTCATGCTGTGTGTTGTAGTAATTTTAAGTATTGGATCGTTGGTTTTCTGATTTCATCTTTTTATGTAATCAAAGCTTGTACTGGTTTCTAATTTACTTAGTCTTCTTGACATCATGTGCTATAGCCAGGGACGGATCTCCGTGCAATAGTTATGAATTCATGTGAATTTAGTACATTAATATTTTGTATTTGTATTAAATTTATTTAAATATTTAGCTCGGGAACCAGTCATTGGTCGGTTCCAATCTTACCCTCCCTTATACTTTAGCTCTAATCTTACCCTTGTAGGAGGAAAAAGTCTTGTTTTTGGTCTTGATTCGCAACCAAACTTAATTTTAGCTTCAACCTAAAATATTTCAGAGGAAACATCATTAAAGCAGAGGTAGGGGTGAAATATGAACCGAATAAAAATTATTTTTTTAAAAAAAAATGAATACAACTTTAAAAAAAAATTGATATATTTGGTTTATATCGCCGAACGTATCGGATTATATCGATTTTTTCTAGTGGGCCGTGTCGGGTTGGGTCGGGGATTTTTTAATTTTTTAAAAAAAATTGAATTTCCAAAACTGAAATTGACATTCACACCTACACTATCATGAAATTTTGACGTTGAAATCTATTGTGTATCGTGAGATGTTTACTAAAAGGAAAATTAGAAATCGATTTGGGGGAAAACACAAATTAATTGGGAAAATGGACGTATTTCTAAAATTGGCACAGCCAAACCGCCTTTTGGCAGTTTGACAGGCCCCGTCTCGAAAAAATACGCAAAATAAATTAAAAACCGGGTAAAACGGACATCCGAGCGAAGAAATATGACCATTTAAAGTTTTACCAATTTACAACTACTTTCTCTCCCTACATTTTATGTCAATGCTTCCGTGATATGGTAATCAAGTTCATGTCGTATGCGACTTCCATAAAAGCTTCATAGATTGGCGTCAATTGCTATGATTCAAGAGATAGTAGTAGCCTAAAATAAAAAATATAAAAAAATTTATATTTAATTCGATTTTTCGATTCGGTTCGTATCCAAAATTAAAAAACTCATCAAAGTACTCACTCTTAAATATACCAAATTGTGTAATTACACGCAATTCCAATTATATGAGTCACTTTCCAAATAGTCCCTAAAGGTTTCATTACTTCAGCCGTTTCAGAATAAGTGATTCTTTTAGCTTTGTTCACACCCCTTAAGAAAGTACTCACTTAAAAATTTAGAATTGCTTTTACTAATTTACCCTAATCAGTACCTAGAAAAAAATGTAGTTAGTGAATGTTATTATTTAAACAAGGGTAGTTTTAGAAGAATATGTCCAAAATATTCTAAAAATTTTAAAGAATCACTTATTTTAAAAAAATAAAATAGAAGACCTAAATAATCACTTATTGAAGAACGGAGGGAGTAGTGTAAAAAAATTACTCATGTACTAACTGTGTATGATTCCTTTTTAGCCATGAGCGGCATGTACGGATTGAGTGACGAACAAATTTTGATAATCACAATACATAGCAAGTTTAATACAACAAACAACATCCTTAGTAAAATCTCACACTGTGGAGTCTGCAGAGGGTAGAGTATGCACATAATTTATTTCCACCTTGGTAGGTAAATCGACTGTTTTCGGAAGACCCTATTCTTATACACGATAATTAATCAAAAACTTAATATAATATGAAATTCTTGAAATAACTGATTTGAATCATTCGCACTCCTTATGTTAAGAAAGGCATGATTAGTCTTTGCACTAAGTAATCACAGGAATAATTAGGAGAACACTAATCCAAGAGAAAAGGTAATGGGGAATCGATTTGGCTATGCAATTGTACTAGAGCTTCACCATTAAGAAAAACAAAAAGATTGCGAAATTTACGTAATAATAATGCAAAGAAAGGAAATGGAAAAACATAAAAGTAGAAAGTGGAAATTATTGCAGCAACTTCCTTTAGGAAATTGTACGGAACCAATGTGTAAAGGTTGTTCTACTGATATTTTAGTCTCGGGTCCCTACTTTTTTTTTATCATATATGCAAGACATAAATTGTATGTTCAATGTGAAACGTAGATTGAGGAAAGAAAAAACAACTATTCTACACTTCATAATATAAGATCATTGGCCTAAAACAGAATATTAACGAGAGGCATTATTTTTTTAATTTAAAAAATAATATATATTTTTATTTGAAATTATTTTATAATAATTTAACATATCTATAAATCAATAACCAATAAGCTGAATCGATAACATTAAAAAAATATAATATATATACCGAACATTGAATATGAAAAAACTGGGGCCCCTAAAATTCTGGGACCTAAAGCCCCTGCTTCAATGGCTTAACCCTATGGCCGGCCCTGTTAATAACACAAGCTTTTAGAATGAATATAAGATATTTAAAAAAGATTTTATATATGAAAAATAATCTTAGTATAATATCACAAGATCTAAAGAGCGTTCTCTTTTAAATCTTGATCCAGTCAATCTAATACAATTAAAACGAAATAGAGAGAACATTTATTATTCTCCTATATTAATATATGCGATGTAGTTTGAATTGATACTAGTTTAACAAAAAAAATCACTACAGAAAGGTGTAGAATTGACAATAAAACTATAGCAATAATATATTAACGTAAATGACAAAATATGTTATTTAAAAAAATGAATCAAAAAGAAAATGTATCCCGTGAACTAAAACCAGAAAGCATAGTGCAAGAAATTTTTCAGGGACCACAAAGTTTATATTCGCTATAGTACGTTTCTTGACTGACTTTGTCCAATCTACTTTTCATCCACCAATCAAATTAGTCCTTAGTGCAAGAGAGGAAACAATAATGTGTATCTCTCATTCGCTGCCGTACATTTCTTGACTCACTTTGTCCATAGTATATGTGACATCTACTTTTCATTCACCAATAAAATTAGTCCTTAGTTCAAGAGACGAAACAATAATGTGTCATCTATCATAGTACTACTTTAATCGAAAAGTAAAAGATATAATAAAATAATGATGTCCGATCCCTCATTTTGTCCATATACTTTTACTATAAAAATACATATTATCAAAATAAAATATTGTAGGTACTAGGTAGTATTGTGTAGTGCTATTTTTAATTACTCCCTCGGTTTCGATCCCAAAAATGATAGATAAATTAAGATAACTATTTCTAGAAATCACTAACATATAATTTGAGGCGGAGAGAGTAAATCTAATTTCTTTATTTGTTCTTTTATAGTTTTTAAGCATATGATAAAAATGGTTTTTTTCATTTTATTGGCTATATTAATATATTAAACAAAAAATAATGTTTTCTTGAACATATTTTAACAAAGCACGTTCACAACTTTTGTTAGAAGACACACGCCGTGCCAAACAAGACGAGCACAATCACAAGGCATTAGCCGTTGACGGCATGACTCCATCGGCGGCCAACACCACCCAGCCACCACCACAAGACCACCAGCAGCAGCAATCCTGCGGCGGAGGGCGCGGTAACAACAATAAAGGGAAGGGTTGCGGCAAAGGCAACCGCAACCAACAGCCAGGCCCAACTACTACCCATCTCCCGTGACCTGGACAACAACCAATATGGCCCAATCAAGGGAACTGGGCCTCACATTCATGCCCATATCCAACTGAAGGGGCCCAGTTTCAGCAGCGTGCTTGGTCACCTGGCCTATTGGGCTCTCCCCGACCAACGAGCGAGCCCACCCGCGGCGGTGAGCCCACATGGTCTCGGTCAACAACACCCCGGGCGACAGACCGGTACTTGACACACGGAGCCACATCTCACCTCAACCGGTCGTCATGTAACTTATCTCAACTACTTCGGTTAAAGTGTCCTTAATTTATTACTGTCGGCAATGGTCATCGCATTCCAATTGAAGGCTACGGTAACGCACATACCACACATCCCACCCGCCTTTCTCCCTAAATCACGTCCTCTACACCCGTAACATCATTAAAAACTTAATCTCTGTTAGAAAATTCACTCGCAATAATTCTGTGTCTATCGAATTTGACCCTTTTGGTTTTTTTGTGAAGGATCTCAATACGGGGAAAATTCTTACGCGCCTTTTAACAATAGTGTGGGAGACCTCTGCCCTTCACTCATCTTCCACTTTGTCATACTTTGCAAGCACCTCATCCTTTGCGACTATCTCTCCCTTAACTTGGCACACCAGACTCGGACACCCGGAGACCCTGTTTTTACTTTTCTTAGGACTACTAAGCGTATTCAATGTAATAATGAAAAAATTGGCCAACACTGTTTTTCTTGCCCACTCGGCAAACATACTCGTCTTCCATTTATGTCATCCAACAGTGTTACTTTTTCTACTTTTGATATTGTTCATGCTGATTTGTGGACATCTCCGGTTGTTAGCTCTTTGGGTCACAAATTTTATCTAGTATTTTTAGATGATTTTTCACATTTTGTCTGGATTTACCCACTGAAATTCAAATCTGAAGTGTTTGCCAAATTCCTTGAATTTCAAAAATTCATTAAAACACAGTTTGAAAAATCTATCAAATCATTCCAATGTGATAATGGACGTGAAGTTAATAACTCGACATTTCACCATTTCTGCTCTAAACAAGGCATGGTTTTCCATTTTTCCTGTCCCTATACTTCCTCCCAAAACAGAAAGGCTGAACGAATTATACGTACCATCAATAACATGGTTCGCACCCTTCAGTTTCATGCTTGTCTTCCACCACCTTTTTGGGTCCATGCTGTTAAAATAGTAGAATCCCTTCTTAATATTTTACCAACTAGCACTCTCCAAAACAAGACCCCTACCGAAATCTTATATCGCAGGTTCCCATCCTATGACCATCTCCGTATTTTCGATTGTTTATGTTACCCCAACATAGCCTCCACTGCACCTCACAAACTTGCCCCTCGCACCCTGCCGTGTCTCTTCGTTGGTCTCTCTCCTACACATCGGGGCTACCTGTGCTATGACATTGTCACTCGCAAAATCAGCGTCTCCAGTCACGTCACCTTTGACGAGACGACCTTTCCTATTTCCAATCTCCAAATATTTCAGACCACCGATTACACCTTTCTCGATGAACCGAGTCTGTCCCCGGCTATCCAATCTCTGTACCACCGTTAGTCCACTGTTCGGACAGAGCCTACAATTCTGTCACCAATAATGTCCGGCACCATCCCCGACCAAACACCTCCCAGCTCTCGGTCGAACACCCCACCAAGAACTCCATTACGCCTCCGGTCGCATCTCCTCGCTTCTTCCAGGCGACACCGCTGCCTCCCGAACCCGACAACTCACAGCCACTAAACCGAGAAACCCACTACTGCCTACCCACCGCATGGAGACTCGTGCTCAACACGGGATCTTCAAATCCAAGGTTCACTTCAACCTCTCCACACAAACCTTATCACCCATTCCAAAAAATCCAAAACTAGCCAAACTGGACCCTAATTGGAATGCGGCCATGTGCGAGGAGTTTAACGCTTTAACCAAGCAGAACACTTGGGATTTGGTACCAAGACCAGACGGTGTGAATGTTATCCGGTGTATGTGGCTATTTCGTCACAAGTTCAGAAACAGTGGTAACTTCTATGTTTGCTTCTATTATTTATTTTCAATTATATAGTTTCATAACACGTTATCAGCACGAGTCTCTACCGTCTCAAGAAATTTTCAAGAGGCTAAGGTACTATTTTTATCCTCCCTATTTTATAGCTAACCTTACAAAACTTGAGTTTGTTGCCCTCGATATTTCGGGCAAGAACTACCTATCATGGGTGCTAGATGTGGAAATCCATATGGATGCTATGAGTCTTGGAGACACCATTAAAGAAAATAATAAAGCATCCAACCAAGAAAATGTTAAAGCTATGATATTCATGCGCCATCACCTTGATGAGGCCCTGAAGATTGAATATTTTACTATTAAGGATCCGTTCGTTTTATGGAAAAAAAACTTGAAAGAAAGGTATGACAACCTGAAGATGGTCTTCCTCCCAAAAGCACGATACAAATGGATCAATCTAAGGCTACAAGATTTCAAGTCAGTTATGAAGTACAATTCTGAGATGCTCATAATTACTTCTATATTGACACTGTGTGGAGAAAAGATTATTGATTGATATGATGGAAAAGACATTCTCCACCTTTCATGCCTCAAATGTGCTCCCGCAACAAAGAATACGAGAGAAAGGTTTCACAAAGTATTGTGATTTGATTGCTCACCTTCTAATGACTGAACAAAATAATGATTTACTGATGAAAAATCATGAGAATCGACCTACTGCCGTTGCATCACTCCCTGAAGTGAATGAGGTGTACGCCCACTACTCTAGGCGAGGAAAATGTCGTGGCCCCAGTCGTGGTCATAGCCGTGGTCGTGATAGTAACCGTGGTCGCGACAATGGTCGTGGTCGTGATAATGGTTAAGGAAGAAATTCTTTCCTTGATGTTAATTATTCATAAAAAAAAATCACTACCAGAGGGAAAAAAGGAAGGATGAGAGGCATGAAGTGCCAGAAGCACGTGGCGCAGAAAGCAAATGCTATCGATGTGGTGGAAGTGAACACTGGGCACGTGCCTGTCGTATGACAAAACACTTGGTTGAGCTTTATCAAGCATCAATGAAAAAGAAAGAGAAAAATCTCGAAGTGAATTTTATCTCTGAAAATCAATTTGACATCACACTTGGATGTAGCGGATTTCTTTGAGCACCCTAAAGGAAACATAGATCACTTGATTGGTGATGGTTCCGTGGTTAGAGATGATAAAGTTGTTTATTTTGTTTGTTTGTTTTAATCATTCTGTTTTGATTAAAAGAATGTTTTAATAATGGTGTTGATTTGCTTGTTTAATAAGTAATTATTATATTTGATGGAGCATAAGACTATCATATGAATATTAGATGGAATATATAAATTTGAAAAGTATATTAATCCGCGTTAAGTGGTGTACTTCACATTCTTTCTTTTATGGAAAAAAAATAAAAGATTGACCTTGTAAGTTAGACAATATGCCTATGTTATATTGATTTGAATTATTATATTGAGACATTATATTGGGGTAACATTTCATATGTGTGTGCAACATTATTGGTCTTTATTTATTTTTATTATAAGTACTAATATTTGATAGACTATTTGTTTCACTTTGTGTATGTGGTTCTATTTGAAGTTATGGATAACTCTTAAAGCAGGTTTGAATTAAAATTCAATTATGAAGACATTTATTTGATTGATTCTGCTACTACACATACGATATTCAAAGACAAGAAATATTTTTCTCATTTACTTATGAGTAAGGCAAATGTTAATACCATTATATATTTAAAAACTGCATGAAAATTACTCTAAATTGCTACTTTATTTATATCAATTTGTTGAAACAATACATCTTAAAATATTAAAATTTATACAGTTTGAATTTCTGAAAGCAAAAAATATCATATACATTGAAGTAATTTTTTTTAAAACTAATAATTCATAAATCTATTATTAGTGAAAATGACCCCCTAAATTTTTGAGGGCCTAAAGCCATGGCTTTGGCTGCCTTGCCCTTCAGCCGGTACTTAGAAAAGCCAAAGTGATTCTTAAATCTTAACAACAAAGCAATCAAAGGAATAATTGTGAGAGCACTAACCATAAGATAAAAAGAAAAGAGTTGCAGTCCCCACCAATAATTGCGCTGAAGCTTCGTCCTTAATATGAAAAGATGACCGCAACAGTTGTCATACGTTAATTAAATGTACGGAGTCAATGTCATAAGATAACCATAAGATAAAGTAACTTTTGTCGCTTAATTAAATGTACGGATCAATGTCATAGGTTGTTTTATATATTACTACGTTAAAAATAACGTTCACTTAGCTTTTCTTTTTGAATCAAAAAGAATATTTATTTATTAAATAAAAAAAGAATTAATTTTATTTTTTTAGATTTGTGCTTATTAAGTATTATGTGATCAAATTCTAATATATATTTACTTAGGAACAATTTAATTAAATTATTTTTTTAATCTAAGTGTTAGTATTTTTTAAGAGTCGTAGGTTTGAAACTTCCTCGATACTAGTAAAAGAGTGATATATAAGTGAAATGATATATTAGGAAGTGAAAGAAGGAAAATTCCATATGTTTAGCAAGTAGCAATAAAAGATCTCAAGCAATAAAACTGAAAGAAATAATTCCCTTGATTATTTTCATTACTTGAAATGCTATATATACAAGTTACATAATAGGAGAGAATCATATTCCTATTCTATTCCTAAAATTTTATTCTATACATTTATGGTAATACACTAATTATGGTAATACACTACTAATTATATTACAACATTACCTAAACTAGGATACTAAATATTTACCATAAATTACATTATCTAAAACGACCAAAATCGAGAGCCATTTATGGGAGCAAATCCGAGACTCAATATACACATGTATATTGTGTATATTTAACACACCCCCGATCATAGCGGGCGGTCGTCGAACGCTAAGATTGTCCCTAAAATCTTAAAAAAAGACCAAGGGAAGACCCATTGTAAAGATGTACGCAATCGATATCTTGACGGGACATGACAAACGCGTACACGAAGGTAAATGGCACTAATATTATCGCAATACACCAAGGTTTTCTTCGAAATAGGACAATGAAGCTCTAATAGTAAATTACGTAACCAACATGATTCTGAGACCACATTAGCAACCCCTCGATATTTAGCCTCAGCACTTGAGCGGGATAGAGTCGTCTGACGCTTTGCAGGCCAGGAGACCAAGTTGTTGCCAAGGAACACACAATAGCTAGACGTAGACCGTTGGGTGCGGGACATGTCCAAAAAATGGTGAGTAATATACGGGGATATACCATCATCCAAAAAATTATACGAACTAGGCTCGGGAGTATGAACTTTAGTAAATGAAAATTGGGTTTCATCAAAAATTACATGGCGATTAATGATGATTTTCTTAGAGGATAAATCAAAGCATTTATAACCACGATGATTGGACGGAAAACCCAAAAAAATACACGGAGTAGACCGGGCCTGAAGTTTGTTAATTGTGGTGGACGGAAATAACGGATAACACAAGCACCCAAAAACCCGAAGATGAGAATAAGAAGGATTCTTATAATATAAAATTTGGAGGGGGGAAGAATATGTCAGACCTTTGGAAGGAATTATGTTAAGGAGATATGTGGCCATTTGAAGAGCATGATGCAAAAAATATGGGGGTACGGAAGCATGAATTAAGAGAGTGCGGATAAGAAAAACTAAAATTGATCCCATTATTAGCACAGAACTCCCGAAACACCCTATTGTCATACTTTTTTCCATTATCACAAATATTTTTTATTTCTCTTTCGAATTGAGTTCTAATGAATGCTCTAAATTTTACGAAGACGGAAAACACTTGAGATTTATTTGTAATTGGAAACGTCCATAAAAATGTAGAATAATCATAAAAAAAATATAATATCGATGACCCAACGAACTTAGAACAGGAGACGTTCATAGGTCGCTATGAATAATATCAAATGGCAACTTAATAATTTTTCCTAAAGAACAAGATTGACAAATTGGAGTACAACTCGTACCCTTACATGAAATAAAACTATTTTTATCTAAAAGCGACAAAATAGAGGATCCGGATGACCAAGGCGAGCATGCCACAAGGAAGGAGAAATGGGCGCAAAGGGCGATGGCAAGGCTTGACTCGATGGTGAAACCGGACGTGATAGGATAAAGATCTCCCCTACTATCACATCTCATGAGAGGACTCCCCTTCTTGAAATCCTTCATAGAGAAACCAAAATGATCAAATTCAACAGTAATGGAATTGTCAGTGGTAAACTTTCGGACAAACACTAAGTTTTTAATCAATTTGGGGCCATGTAAAGTATTTTTCAAGATAAGGGGAGGATTGGGGGGAGATAGAGTTCTATGACCATAACCCTGAATTGGAATAGAGTTATCATTACCGACAATTATACCACGAGGGTTGCTCAAATTGGCATAAGACGAGAGAGTACCTTGATCGGAAGTCATGTGTGTCGTTGCGCTGGTGTCCATGTACCAATTTGGATCCGATTGCTTCTACCCAAGTGTGTGCATTGCAGCCTCAATGTCGGTGTGAGTAGATGTAGGGCTCACTGCCGAAAATGCTTATGTGGGACGAGGCCCAAGCAGACCACCTGTTGCCCGACCCGATCTTTGAACCGAGAACACCTTTTGTTGATGGTTGGGCCTGAAATTAGGTTGTCCAACCCACTGGTTGCTTGAAGGGCCTGGAAAATAGGGGATGCTGGCGCACGGTCCATTGCCCCATCCCCACTGCCATGGGCCCCATGACTGGGACCAGTAGAGAGGAGGCCCAATGTTGCCTGGACACGGCCCACTACCGGACTGCTGACCACCGGAACTATCGTGTTTGCCCCCGCGGTTTTTGTTGTTATTCTTACGATTATTTTTGCCGCCACCATGAGTACGGTTTTGGCCTGAATTATCAACAAAACATGTAGAATTTGTGGAGGACGTCATTAGGACGACGGGGCTTGCTCCGGTAGCTGCCTTTTTAGCCAAACCGGCTTCTTCCAAAGTAAGCATGGAGCGGGCTTGATAAAAAGCAGGAAGTGGGTTGCTTTGATGAAGGAGAGTCCCAACGCCATTATAGGCCTCTGAGAGACCGGCAACCAGTTGTAGAACTACACGATTATTTGTTATAGGTGCGCCGAACGTTACGAGTTGGTCCGCCAACTCCTTGAGTTTCTTGCAATATGCGAGATATGTTTGGAAATTCTTTCATGCGAACTTGAGAGAATTTACGCTCGAGTGTGACAACACGTGAATGTTGGTTATCTTGGAATATGGCACGCAATCTATTCCGGGTAGTAGCCATAGCCGTGGTATCCGACTCAATAATCGTCGTAAGAGGTCAACCGAAATAGTGGAATAAATCCACTAAAGAACGGTAGCATCAAGAGTAATCCATAATCGAGGATCCTCCGCGGGAATAGGTGTAGCGGGAGGAATTATGTGATGGATGACTTGATGGGAGATAGCGTGAATTTTAAACAATTACCCCCACGTCGCATATTGGACATTTTCCATCTTAAGAACAATAGGGATGTTGTTCTTGGTGTTAGAAACCATGAGGGCATGATGAAAATTGTTCTTATACATATTGAAAGAACAAAGGGAGAGGAGTGGAAATTTGGGAATAGTAAGAGGGATTTTGAGAGCGGGAGAACAATTTGGTAAACCCGAGGGGGTCTCGGCCGAGAGGAAGAACACAAAATTTGGGAGAGAAAATTTTTGTTTGACCTAGTTTCTTGATACCATGAAAGAAATAATCTCCTTGATTATTTAATTACTTGAAAGACTATATATACAAGTTACATAATAGGAGAGAATCATATTCCTATTCTATTCCTAAAACTTTATTCTATACATTTATGATAATACACTAATTATGGTAATACATTACTAATTATATTACAACATTACCTAAACTAGAATACTAAATATTTACCATAAATTACATTACCTAAAACAACCAAAACCGAGAGCCATTTATGGGAGCAAATCCGAGACTCAATATACACAATATACACATTATATTGTGTGTATATTGTGTATATTTATCAAAAACGTCACAAAAAATATTATTTCTATCTTAATTTATGTAACATAATTTAAAATTTGAGAGTCAGATAGTTTAATTTTAATTATAAATTAAGGTATAAAACTTTAAGTTTTTTAAAATAAAATTTATACATTTAAAAATTACATAAAAAGTATTATAAATTACAATAATTGATAATTCAAAATATATAAAAAGATAATAAAAAATTAAAGTAAAAAAAACTTACTAAATCTCAAAATCTGAAATATGTCACCTAGGATGAAGGGAGTAATTGGTAGACTGTTTGGTGGACAAGTGATTAGATCATTTCCATAGATCGAGCACCTTACTTATATGGTCCATTGGTGTGGTTAACGACTCTTTAATTGAATATAATGTGATTCATATGTAATTTTGTATAGTGAAGTGGTATTAATTCTTGGAGTTGGAACTTATTCCCTCGATAATTGTAGATCAGATGTAGGTTCTTGGAAGTGTAAGAAGCTTTCTTTGTTGACTTGTTACTCCATTTGAGGTGATTTTTTAATGTAATAGAAAAAGATCAAAAGTTTGTTGAGTGAGTGAATGTAAATAAATAAAAAAAGAATAATTTATAATTAGGGTTCCATTATATTAAAAATAATTATTTAATTTTACTTATTTACTTAAAAAATTAAAAAATAATTTATCTGAAAACTAAAAAAGAAGAATAAAATTAGGGTTTCATACCTATGTATCTCTTCAAGATAATGTAAATCTTAAAATCACAGCTTTCTACAAAAGTTGAAGAAGGAATATTGAAGAAGTTCAAATAATTTCTCAAGTTTTTTTGTATTAACACTAGCGGGGAGATCAAATGATGGGATTTGAAAGGAGTGAAGATGACGGTGAAGATGATCGATCAGTTTGGAGTAGGGCCGTCTCAAACATTTTGGGGCCATTACTAATTCGTAAAAGTGGTAGCCTTAATTTTGAGGCCCTATTCTTACTCTAATTAGAATTTTGAAAGACTTCAAATTCAATATGTAGGTTTGCTTTGGTGGTGTGTAAGCAAATTATCACCTACTGTTCTACTAGAAAGTGTCTAGGCCTAATAGGTTTGATTTGAAATTTGAATTTGGGCCTCCACATGCGCGCGTCATTTGAAACGAGATCATTTTACTTAGATTGGGTTAAGACACTGAATTATGGATCTTTACAGTAAATTCTGGATAATACTACTTAGTAAAAAATGAAAAAAAAGAGAGGCCCTTAAAATTTTTCATTTTTCGTAAGCCCTCTACGGTAGCACAGCTCGCACGGACCCAAAGACAACCCTGGTTTTGAGCCTAAATTCTTAAATTTATGTTAGTTTAAAACTGAACTCCAAAGTTTTTAAAGCATGTTTGTGAATCAGCTTATTAGTAATCTTTTAGACAAAAATGAGTGCCTCACACTTCAATTTGTTTTTTGGGATCCTACCAAATTAATCGTCCTACGAAGCATTTCCCCTTTACAAGTCTGTATACTATGTACTGAGTTTTTGTGGATACTGTTGAGTAGGTTCTTGGAAAGTGTAATTGGAAATACTCCTTTCACTTGATATTCCCATTGAAATTGACTTTTCAGTGTTCTTGAAAAAGAACGAAAGTCTATAGCTACTCATAGTCTAAAGAGTAGGTTCTTGGTAACTCTAAAAAGCATTCTACTTGACTTGTTAGTCCATTTTGCGTGACATTTTATTATTTTAATAGACCCGTCCAAAGCTCGGTCGGACCCGATTATGTGGCTGGTTTTTTTTCTATCGGCCCGATTTTGGTTCGACCTTGACCCTATTTTTAAAAAAAAATTCTGACCCTGGCCCTGACCTTTTGGGTCACGGGTCAGCCCTGACCCGTCAAAAGGGGGATGGGAATTGGCCGGTCGGGTCGGGCAATATATTTTTTTAAAATTTAATTTTCAATACTGAAATTGATATTCACACCTACATTACCACGTAATTTTGACGTTGAAATCTATTGTGTATCATGAGATGTTTACTAAAGAAAAGGAAAAATTAGAAATCGATTTGAGGAAAAACACAAATTGATTGAGAAAACGAACATTTTCGTAAAAATTGGCAATGCCAAACCGCCTTGTGGAAGTTTTCCCGGCCACGTCACAAAAAAATACGCAAAATAAAAAAACGGATAAAACGGACATCCAAGCGCAGAGTTATGACCATTTAAAGTTTCACCAATTTACAACTATTTTCTCTCCCTACATTATGCTTCCGTGATATTAAATTATTAACAGAAACGACTAATAATATAAACATATTATTAATAATCAGCTATCGTGATATTAATTTATTAACAACTATGACTAATAATATAAACATATTATTAATAATCAGCTACCGTGATATTAAATTATTAACAACTATGACTAATAATATAAACATATATTATAAAAACATGTATTATATCACTTAAATATTAATGACAAAAATATATATAAGTACAAAATAAATATTAATGAAGAAAAAATAATATAAATTATATTAAAAAAACACGTGGGTCGGGGTCGGGTCCGTGGTCGGGCCGGGTCAGACGGGTAAAATATTCTGACCCTAGCCCGACCCTACATAAGATCGGCTCCCCATTTTTTCGGGTCCGGTGGCTCGCGGGTCAGCTGTAAGCCGACCCTGACCCTGGTGTTTTTGGGTCGGGTCGGGTCGGGCGGGGCCCGCCCGTTGGACAGGTCTACATTTTAATGTTATTGAAAAGTGGTACCATGGATTATTGTCAGTTAATACACAGAAAATCGAACTCCAACATTCCAGTTTAAATGTAATTTCTATTGCAAATAAATTACTTGGTTGAGCTATATCAAGAATCAATGAAAAAGAAAGAGAAAAATCCGAAGTGAATTTTATCTCTGAAAATCAATTTGACATCATACTTGGATGTAGCGGATTTCTTTGAGCACCTTAAAAGAAACATAGATAACTTGATTGGTGATGGTCCGTGGTTAGAGATGATAAAGTTGTTTGTTTTGTTTGTTTGTTTTAATCATTCCGTTTTGATTAAAAGAATATTTTAATATTGGTGTTGATTTGCTTGTTTAATAAGTAATTATTATATTTGATGGAGCATAAGACTATCATATGTATTAGATGGAATATATAAATTTGAAAAGTATATTAATCTGTGTTAAGTGGTGTACTTCACATTCTTTCTTTTATGGAAAGAAAATAAAAGATTGACCTTGTAAGTTAGATAATATACTTATGTTATATTGATTTGGATTATTATATTGAGACATTATATTGGGGTAACGTTTCATATGTGTGTGCAACATTATTGGTCTTTATTTATTTTTACTAGAAGTACTAATATTTGATAGACTATTTATTTCACTTTGTGTATGTCGTTCTATTTGAAGATATGGATAACTTTCAAAGCAAGTTTGAATTAAAATTTAATTATGAAGACATTTGTTTTATTGATTCTGCTACTACACATACGATATTCAAAGACAAAAAATATTTTTTTCATTTACTTATGGTAAGGCAAATGTTAATACCATTTCTCGTAGTACAAAATTGATTAAAGGCTCCGGAAGAGCCACCATAATTTTGCCTAAGGGAACAAAAGTCATTATAAACGATGCCATGTTCTCTTCTAAATCGCGAAGGAACTTATTAAGTTTTAAAGATATCCGTCAAAATGGATTACATATTAAAATAATGGATGAGATGAACCTTGAATATATTGGTATCACCAAGGATGTATCTGGCCAGAAAGTTGTTATAGAAAAGTTTCCTGCCTTGTCTTCTGGCTTGTATTGAACAAAAATTGATGTGATTAAAGCACACTCTGTCGTAAACCAGAAGTTTACTGACTCCAATATGCTTGTACTTTGGCATGATCGACTGAGACACCCTGGATCTATAATGATGAGACGAATTATAGAAAATTCCAATGGTAATCCATTAAAGAACCTGAAGATTCTTTTAAACAATGAATTTTCTTGTCCTTCTTGTTATCAAGGCAAGTTAATTATTAGGCCATCACCTAAAAGGTTAGGTTTGAATCCCCTAAATTTTTGGAACGTATACATGGGGATATTTGTGGACCTATTCACCCATCTAGTGGATCATTTAGATATTTTATGGTCCTAATAGATGCTTCTTCTAGATGGTCTTATGTGTGCCTATTGTCATCTCGCAACCTGGCGTTTACGAAATTACTTGCACAAATAATTCGATTACGGGCACAGTTTTTCGATAATCTGATAAAGTCTATTCGCCTTGATAATGCTGCAAAATTTTCATCCCAAACATTTAATGATTATTGTTTATCAATTGGGATAAAAGTTGAACATCCTGTAGCTCATGTTCATGTTGGAAATTTGCCTTTGGCGGGAGTTGCGACCGACCAACTTTAACGGCTTAAACACTAGTGTAACGTATGTTGGAGAATCCGGTTCTTCACACATGCATGATCTACTAAGTACGTAGATAACCGTAGGGCCAAGAATCGTCAAATTTCATTGAGAAATGAAAGAGATATTGGTTCACGAAGTAAGGTGTTTGAAGCATGGAAAGTGTGGTATTGTGTGTAATTCTCCCTCATCGGTAGAGGAAGAAAGAATTGTTGTGTATATAAGATTCGAAATTGGTTTGGGGTTTGGGACCCCAAGGGGTATCCCATGTGTTTAAAGGAGGGAGGACCTAGATGTGCTTCGGTTCAAGTAAAGACCACACGCGCGCGCCGCCGCCCGCCGTCCGGTCCCGGCCTCGGCTCCGGTTCCGGTTCCGGTTCACGGGCCGCGGGCCGCGGGCCGTGGGCGTGGGGCGTGGGCCTTCGATATTATCTTTTTGGGCCGAAAACTTTGCCGTAAGTACGCTTTGATCCCGAAGTTTCGGATGTGCGCTTTGGACCGAGAATTCTTTCGGATGTACAGTTTGGTCCCCGAAGTTTCAAGATGTACGCTTTGGTCCCCGAAGTTTTCGAAAGTTGGAATTTCGACGACAAAGCGAAACGTCCAAGCTCTCAATTCAGCCATTTATTTTGGCTGAATTACTCCTCCTATAATGGCCAAAACAGTTGGTCTTTCACCATTTATGTTGGTGACTTTACTACCTCCATAATGGCCATTATTTGGCTATTATGGAGAGAGTTTTCAGGCAGTTTTTCAGCCCCTCCCTCACCTATATAAACACACCCTTACACCATTGTTGAGCACCACAAAGAACAGAAAAAATAACAGTTCATAAAGCTCACGAAAATACACAACAAAAACAGTTTTCTTCCTACAACTTCCAAGCATCATTTCGTTACTCAATATTCTTCACGGTAGCTCTTGAGTTTCCTTTGCTCAAGGGTTCCATTGCTGTTTTATCTTGGGAGACAAATTGTCCAGGACGTATAAAGGATACATACGGGGCAATATTGTCTTAAGGACAGTGCCACACTCGACTCAAAGAAAACCGCTTTCCATTTTTTCGTTTTCAACAAAATTGTAATTTCGATTTTGTGGTTATCTTGTAATTTTCAGATTACTAGTTGAACTATTGAATCTTTGTTTATCCTTTCGAATACTTGTAATAGTTATATACTTCCCGTACTGCTTTATAAAGTACCATAGAGCAAAAACTCCCAACAGTTCATACTCAAAATGGCCTTACAGAGTCATTAATTAAACGTCTGTAGTTGATAGCAAGACCATTACTTATGAAAACAAGGTTACCCACGTCTGTTTGGGGTCACGCTATTTTGCAGGCAACAATACTTGTGCGTCTCAGATCGACAAGTTACCATAAATTTTCTCCATTGCAATTGGTTTTGGGTCAAGAACCTAATATATCTTATCTAAGAATTTTTGATGCGCCGTATATGTGCCTGTAGCACCACCACATCGCTCCAAGATGGCCCCCCAAAGAAGATTAGGGATATATGTTGGGTTTGGATCCCCCTCTATTATTCGCTATCTTGAACCATTAACAGGAGATATGTTCACTGCTCGATTTGATGATTGTCGATTTGATGAGATAGTTTTTCCAAAATTAAGGGGTGAGAATAGTGAAATAAAAAGGAAAATTTTATGGAATAATCCATCATTGTCTCATCTTGATCCACGTGCTTCTATTTGTGAGCAAGAGGTCCAAAAGATTATTCATTTGCAGAAAATAGCAAATCAAATGCTAGACGCATTTACAGATTTGAAAAGGATTACCAAATCAGATATCCCTGCAGAGAATGTCTCAATTTGGATTGATGTCCCTGTAGGACCATCTACTAGTGTCATAGCAAATGAGTCCAAAGCACGTCTGAAGAGTGGTAGACCATTGGGTTCTAAGGATCGGAATCCTAGAAAAAGGAAAAGAAAAATAAATGATCAAGATGACACTAAGAAACGATCTCATAAAGAAATACAAGATTTGATCAATCCCGAGATTCTTGAAGAAATAAATAAGCCTCAAACTCAAGAAAATGAAGAAATATCAATAAATTCAGGTGATGTGAGGACAAATTTGAATCGCTAAGAAATAAACGTGGATTATGTCTTTGCTTATAATGTTGCAACTAGAATTATGCAAGATAGTGAGGATATTGAACCACAATCTGTTAAAGAATGCCAAGAAAGATATGATTGTCCAAAGTGGCAGGAGGCAATTCAATCACAGTTAAACTCACTTACCAAACGAGAAGTTTTTGGACTCGTAGTCCAAAAACCCAATGGTATTAAGCCCATTGGTTATAAATGAGTTTTTGTACGAAAAAGAAATGAGAAAAATGTGATACAAAGATATAAGGCACACCTTGTTGCACAAGGATTTTCACAAAGGCTTGGTGTCGATTATGAAGAGACGTACTCATCCATTATGGATACAATAACATTACGTTATCTCATTAGTTTCACTGTCCATGAGAGACTTGAGATGCATTTAATGGATGTGGTTACAACTTATCTCTATGGAACACTTGAATATGAAATATACATGAAAATTCCTGAAGGATTTAAGATGCCTGAAGCATGTAGTTCAAAATATTGAGAAATGCACTCAATCAGATTGCAAAGATCATTGTATGGGTTAAAGCAATCCGGACGCATGTGGTATAACCGTCTCAGTGAGTATTTGTTAAAGGAAGGCTATACAAATGATGTCATTTGCTTATGTGTTTTTATAAAGAAAACAATATCGGAGTTTGTGGTACTTGCTGTATATGTTGACGACATAAACCTCATTGAAACTCTTGCAGAGCTCAAAAGGGCAATTGATTATTTAAAGAAGGAATTTGAGATAAAAGATCTTGGAAAGACAAAATTATGCTTTGGTTTGCAAATTGAACATTTGACAAATGGTATATTTGTCAATCAATCTTCATATACAGAAAAAGTGTTGAAATAATTTTATATGGCTGAACCACATCCATTAAGTACACCGATCATTTTTCGATCACTTGATGTGAATAAAGATCTGTCCGACCTCAAGAAAAGAATGAGAAAATTCTTGGTCCTGAAGTACCATATCTTAGTGCAATCGGTGCACTAACGTATCTTGCCAATACCACAAGACCTGACATAACATTTTCAGTTAATGTGTTAGCAAGATATAGTTGTGCTCCTACAATAAGACACTGGAAAGAAATTAAACACATTTTAAGGTATCTAAAAGGGACTATCGATGTGGGCTTATTTTATTCTAACAACTGTAGTCCCGATTTTGTTGGTTATGCCGATGCAGTGTATTTGTTTGACCCACACAAAGCTAGATCTCAAACATGCTATGTATTTATATGTGGAGGTGTTGCCATATCTTGGCGATTTACAAAACAATTTATCGTAGCTACCTCATCAAACCATGCTGAGATAATAGCAATTCATGAAGCAAGCCGAGAAGTTGTGTGGCTGAGGTCAATGATACATCTCATTCGAGAAAATTGTGGTTTGAAATGCCACAAAATACCCACAATCTTATATGAAGATAATGCAACATGCATTGCTCAGTTGAAGGGAGTATTCATAAAAGGAGACCGGACAAAACACATTTCACCAAAGTTATTCTTCACACACGAGCTCTAAAAGAATGGTGATATCAATGTGCAACAGATTCGTTCAAGTGATAATATGATTGATTTATTTACTAAGTCTCTACCAACTGCAACTTTCGAGAAGATGGTGCACAAGATTGGGATACGAAGACTCAAGCATTTGGACTGAAGTTCTCATCAGGGGGAGTTAATACATGTTGTACTCTTTTTTCCGTATAAGGTTTTGTCCCACTGGATTTTCCTTGTAAGGTTTTTAATGAGGCAACCAAAATGTGTATTCTTTTTCCTTCACTAGAATTTTTCCCACTGGATTTTTTTCTAGTAAGGTTTTAACGAGGCATATTATCTATTAATGGACATTCAAGGGGGAGTGTTATAAAATATATATGGATGTCCTAGTTTTACTCACATGCTAAATAAGGATGATGCTATATATTTGGTAGGCTTGGTACTATACATTTGACAGACTAACATCTCTATAAATAGATAGCTAAATCATCGTTTGTAATATACACCAACAACAAGTGATAATACAATCTCTCCCAAGTTATTAGTTTGCTTCTATTATTTATTTTCAATTATATAGTTTCATAACAAATTTAGTGATAATGAAGAAGAAGAGGAAAAAGATCGTGAAATTGAAATACAAGTAACGCTTTCCACTGTTTTTCGAACAGTCTCTATCGAATAATGAAGATATAGTATATAATGTTGTCTCAAATGTCACAACATTTGCTCCGACATCAACATTTTCAGCGACATCTGAAAGGTATGAATTCTTTGACTATTCTGATGTTAATTGCTTTAGTGGTTCTATTTCAGTTAGTGAGGCTGACTGTATCGATCAAGTTGATTGCAAAGATGATATGATTAATGAATTACAAAGTATTTGTAAAGTCTTAATCATAGAATTCAAGCAACTTGACAAAAAGGTAAAATCTTTAACTCGTGAGAATTTAGAATTAACATGCACAATAACCCGACTTGAGGTTGAACCTACCAAAAAGGGTATTGAATTTGGTAAGATTCATGCAAAATTAGATTTAACCAAAGCAATCTTCCGCAAGCTCAACATAGGAACTTCGAAATTGAATGAGATACTCAACTTTAGTAAATCTTCATATGCAAGTATTGGGTACGAAAACTCTCTTAAAATCATATGATCTAATCTCTTTGATAATAATGAGAAAATACGCTTTGTAAAAGAAAAATGTATGAATAATAGGTTCTCATATATATCAAAGAATATGAAATTTGTATGTCATTGCTGTAACTCCCCTGGACACCTAAAACCATACAGTTTCAAACTTCAAAATTATGTGAGCAAAATGTTGGCTAAATTATTGTCCAACATTCCGGATAAACATCGAAGCAACATTTCTGAGCCAAAAGGTAAAAAATATTTTAAGAGAGTTTGGATTTCTAAAATGGACTTAACTTGTAATGTCTGTATAACTGCATTAAGAACTAACATTTCAGGTTCTTGGTACTTTGATAGTGGATGTTCACGCCATATGACAGGTACAAAAGGATTTCTAAGGAACTATGAGTCATTCAATGGAGGAAACATGACTTATGGAGGTGGTAGTAAAAGCAAAATAATTGAAAAACAGATCTTAGGTGTTCCTGGATTTCATGCCTTGAGAAATGTCTTACATGTTGATGGATTAATGACTAACTAGATTTGTATTAGTCAACTGTGTGATGACGATCTGAGGTAAAATTTAATAAGAATTCCTGTAAAGTTACGAATGAAGCAAATATATGTGTCATGACACGTACAAGAACATGTGACAATTGCTATCTTGTTGTAAGACAAGAAACATGCAATAATGCTAAGATCGATGACACAACACTATGTCATTATAAGTTGGGGCATGTTAACTACCGCAATTTAAAAAAATTGGTCTCAGATGAAGCTGTTAGAGGCATACCCAAACTTATCCATAAACGTAAATATAAGAAAACTCATGTCTCTCATAATTTTGTTCAACATTCATTTACGTCTCACTGTTTTCAATTGCTACATATGGATTTAATGGGTCTAATAGAAGTAGACAGTCTAGGAGGCATGATGTATTCATTTGTGATAGTAGATGATTTTATAGATATTCTTGGATATATTTTTTGAAAGAAAAATCACAACCGTTTGACATGTTTAAAATCTTGCACTCTAGAATTAGAAATTTATTTTATTCTCCTATTTTTTGAATTAGATCCAACCATGGAAAAGAGTTTGAAAATAGTTCATTCACAAACTTTTGTGATGAAAAGGGAATTTTCATGAGTTTTTTGCCCCCAAAACTCTTCAACAGAATAGGGTTGCAGAACGGATGAATAGGACATTGCAAGAAATGGCTAGAGTGATGCTTAGTTCTAAACATTTGTCAAAACGTTTTTAGGCAGAACCCTTGAATACTGCTAATCACATAGCTAACAGAGTCTATCTAAGGCCAGGAACAAAGATGACACCCTATGAGATTTGAAATGGAAAGAAACCAAACTTGCGTTACTTTTATATTTTTGGGTGTATTTGTTATATTTTATATGACATGGATTATTTGGCAAAATTTGACTCTAAGAGTGACAAAGGAATTTTTGTTGGCTATTCACAAAATAGTCATGCTTATCGAGTATACAATCTGAGATCCAGAACTGTACAAGAGTCTGTAAATATTATCTTTGATGATCTTTTTGATGTTTCAGGAAAAACTATTGAAAATAACATTATAAATACAGTGGAAAGTCCACATATTGCAGAAGAATAAGATGTTGCCACAAATGTTGCCACACCTGAAGCAACAATAGAGACCACAGATAGGAAGTCAAGTGCTGAATTGCTAGATCAAGTTCATAGGGACCCCTCATCAAGGATAAGGAAGAATCATCCAACGGGCCAAGTGATAGGCGGAGTTTTGATGGAATTAAAACAAGAGGGAAAGAACCACTCAACTACAGAGAAATGGTAAGGTATGTATGTATGTCTACCATGTACCAAGAGGTTAGTCTTTTTTGTTTTATATCTACTTTAGAACAAAAAAATATTTTAGAAGCACTCAAAGATAATTTTTGGATTCAAGCAATGCAAGATGAGCTTGAACAATTCTCTCGAAATGAAGTCTTGGACTTAGTTCCACGTCCAAATAATACAAATATAATTGGAACTAAGTGGATTTTTAAAAATAAATCAGACGAATCGGGAACAATTATTAGAAACAAAGTTTGTCTAGTTGCACAAGGCTATACTCAGGTTGAATGAATCGGTTATGACGAAACCTTCGCACTTATGGCTAGAATTGAGTCAATTAGACTTTTACTTGTTGTTGCTTGTTGTCTGAAAATTACTTTACTCCAAATGGATGTGAAAGGTGCATTCTTAAATGGTTATCTTGATAAGGAAGTCTATGTTGAACAACCAAAAGGATTTGAAGATCCTTACCATCCACACTATGTGTACAAGCTAAAAAAAAGGCTTTGTATGGGTTGAAAGAAGCCCTCGTGCATGGTATGACCGTTTAACTAACTTTTTTCTTGAATTTGGTTTTAACCGTTGCGAAGCTGATCGTAATTTATTTATTAAACGACACAGTGTAGTTATCATAATTGCTCAAATCTACGAATGACATAGTTTTTGGGTCGACCTCACAGTCATACCTAAATTCATTTGTTGAAGCTATGTCATCAACATTTGAAATGAACATGATTGGAGAACTAACTTTTTTCTTAGGTTTGCAGCTAAAGCAAAGTGATGATGAAATTTTCATCTCACAGAGTAAATATGCCAAGAATCTAGTTAAGAGGTTTAGTTTGGAGAATGCTAAACAAATGAAGACGCCAATGGGTTCATCACAGAAGGTCTGCAAGGATAATGTTGGTGAAAATGTCGACCCAACATTATATCGATCTATGATAAGTAGCCTTCTTTACCTTACTTCTAGTCGCCCAGATATTATGTTTAGTGTTTGTGTTTGTGCACGTTTTCAAGCCTGTTCCAAAATATCCACTTAAATGTCGTGAAACGTATTATTCGATATGTTGCTGCCACATGTGAGTTAGGAATTTGGTATTCCAAAGACACTAATCTTTAACTTAATAAGATTTAGTGACTCAGATTGGGCTGGAGATGTGGATGATAAAAAAGTACAAGTGGAGGATATTTTTATCTTGGCAATAATCTTATTTCATGGTATAGTCGTAAACAAAACTGTGTCTCACTTTCAACTACTGAATCTGAATATGTAGCAGCTGGAAGTTGTTGCTCACAATTAATATGGCTAAGACACATGTTAGACGACTATGAATTTACTAGCAACATTTAATTTTGTATTGTGATAATTTGATTGCTATAAATATTTCCGAAAATCCAATTCAGCACTCATGTACAAAACATATTGATATTAGACATCATTTTTAAAGAGATTTAGTTGAAAAACAGCTAGTTAAAATTGAACATGTTGACACTCTTCATCAACTAGCTGATATTTTTACAAACGCTTTGGACCATGAGAGATTTTTAGTTTGAAGAAATCTCTTGGTCTTTGTAATCTCTAAAAGAAGCTATTTTTGGTGAATGTTGGCTGAAACGTTGTCTAACATTTTGGGTGACATTTACCTATGTTATATCACTAACTGATTATTGTTGCTGTATAGTGCATAACTTTTGATCACACAAGCATGATCCTTCAATAAGAATGTGGTTCCAATGTGATACCATTCTCTGTGATAATTTATAAATACATATATATCATAAAAATGGAGTATCAAAATAAGGCAAAACCTGTAGAAATAATTGGAAACTATGCAAAATGGGCAAAGCCGTTGAAAATATACCGTTCCTATTTTATAGGAGTATCAAGTGCTTCAAAAGAATTTTGAGAATACTAAATAAATATTCTTATTGTTGACATGTAAAATTCTTTGTATGTATTATATGATTATATCAAGGACGCGATGGAAAAATGTTACATTGATCCAGTGGTCAAACTCATAAAGTACATATAAAATGTGTATTGATTTGTTGTCAAAACGAAAAGTTTTTGTGGGATCAAAATACTTGTGTTGTCCAAAATATTGCCAACATTGCTGTTGACATTTTCAGAATTTGATATGTGTTGGGATGTTGTGCTTATCTGATCGTTGAAATATCAGATCCTACTCCCTATTATATGCCTTGTACGTAGGAATTTCAAAAGCTAAAATGATGAGATTAAAGTTTATCCTTATCGTGATGTTTATTTGTTTTATCCAAATATTTTAGGTGTAAGTCATTGTGTAAAAATAAAACACCTAAAACTAAGAAATTTTTGTTGCTAGGTGAGGTTAGCCATGTATATAAATATTTCTCACATTTGCTAGGTGAGGTTAACCATGTATATAAATATACATTCTCTTACTCGATGGACTCACCAAATCAAACTATTTTCTCAATCTCAAACCCTAAATTCTCAAAACCTTCTCCAAAATATTCACCGATGGAAACATCTCCAATGTCAACCAACACTGCAACCAACACCCCAATGAGTACAAGCCCTCCTATGAAAATTGAATCATCTGAGCACAATGAACGTCATCAACCATATTGGTTATCTTTTTCACCATCCACAAAGGACTTATCAAAAGCTATAGTATTTAAAGGTTTAGATAACCTTTATACATTAGCTACCCAGGTGATGACAACAATCCAATAGATGTTGATGAAACATCTGATATTTCAGCATTGGGTAAAAGACCAAGATCCTCCACCTTCCCTACTCGTCGATCGAGTAGAATGTTTGAGAGAACAGTTCATGAAGAGTCGAGCAATAAAAGGTCCAAATTTTATACATCTATTCCTGCTTGCTCGAGTAGTAACAGTGACGACATGGACTTTGTGCTCTCAACTGAAGAGAGTGAAGAAGAACCAACTGCTTCTGTATCGTAAAATATGTCTCAAGAAAATGAGGAAATTCCTGATGAAACTCCACTGAAGCAATTCTATCCAAAGGGAATTCCCCGATATGCCAAATCGAGTATTGCTTTAAATGTTGCCACTGATGCAACAACATCTCATGCATCATTTTAGCCAACATCAGAAGAGACATAATAACCAACACCCTCCAGTACAAAATCCAAGAGTTCAGCCATGCCTTGATTCAGACACTGAGGTAATCTTCTTTTTCAGAAAAAAAATCTATTCTAAATATAAGTGTGATAAATGGTATTGGTACAAGAATAGAGTAATTAGACCTGAGAAAGTGTTAGATGTTACTTCATGCACTGAATATGGAATGATTGAATTCCTCAAGGATAGACAGCTTCTCAAAACTGTCACAGAAAAAGAACTCTATGTTGATGAAGTGTTTAGGTTGTTTTATGCTAATGTGAGTCCTACTATAGAGGATGTCTCCTCAAAAAAATTTGAGAAGGTATATCTCTATAACAAGATTTACCAGTTTACACTCTCAATTATAAATCAATGTATGGGACTTTATGTCGAAGAAAGAGTTAGAGATGCAAAACAAGTGACAGAAAATAGGGATAAAATAATTGAATACCTCACTGGAGGTATAATGAAAAAGTGGATCCTTAGATGCCCAGTTTCAAAACTAACAGCCTTATTTTCCACCCTCCATAAAATTGCTATTCACAATTGGCTTCCTTCCTTAAATAAGTCAGTTGTGACATCTGAACAAGCTTCCATATTGTTTAAAATTTGGAAAGGTTTAAAAGTTGATTTAGAAAAAAATGATCTTTTATCAAGTTGCCAACTTGGCTGAAAAGAAATCAACTTTAATCCTTCCATTTCCCTTTCTAATCTACCAAATCTTGACTACCCAAGGATTTGAACCTAAGAGAGAGGATATTATAGGAAAGGCTCCTGAACTGTACACAGTAAACAAAAGAATTTTAAAGAGCAAAATAAGAGTGATTGACTTGCCCTGGAAGAAGGAAGCAGAATGTGAGCATGTTGCCAGGAATGACACCAACATTCAGGGCAACACTAGTTCAGGACAGTCAACACTGCCAACATACTGGATAGTGGGTCAAATATCAAAAATCAACCAGCAAATTGCAGAGGTTGATTCTGCCAGGGATGCCTTGGTTCAGGCCAGAGACCATTTCCTGCTCTTACTTTCTTCATAAAAAAGGGGAGATGCTTCTGCGGAGAGGGGGGTGGGGCAGGGGGAAGAGGCTGAAGGTGCGCATGTTGCTGCTGAAAAAGATGTTGATACTGATGTGCAAAGAGAAAAAGTTGTTGGAAGGAAGGTATTGCTAAAAAGGCTAAGGATGAGGGTTGAAGTTGAAGCGGTTATGCAGAAGTAGAAAGATGTTGGAAGTTGCTACTGATGCATAATGAGCCAGGGAGAAGCGGGATGATGTTCTACACCGTGATATTTTAATGTTTGGTTTATGGGTGTCTCGATTATGAACTTTTGTTGTTTTGGTAAGGGTTGATGTGCATGTTAATTTCTGACAATGGGTTCTTTCTTCTTGTGTTGTGTATATTGGATGAGATGTGTATATATATGTGCACATATCATTTTCTAATTCTACGACTTGGTATACATTGGTATACACAAGCTCTGCTTGTGTGCCATCATAGGTTAAGGGGGAGCTTGTCAGTAATCACAGGTGTTGGATAGGTTCTGTGACAATGTACTAAGTCGTTTGTACATTTTGTAATGTGTTTTGTGAAGAAAGGCAAAAAGAGGGAGATTGTTAATATTGGGTTTGGTGTTATGACATTCGACCCAACATATCCTCTGAAGTAATTATTTGAATGCACAAAAATGTTGGGACAAATGTCACAATATTTTGGACCAACATCTTTGAAAAATAGTTTTGCCTGACTTCATGGAATGAAGTAATATTTCTATAAATATTATTATGAGGTAAAAATGACTTAAGCATGATAAATTGGAGTTGTGTAAAATGTGGGAGAAAGAGTCAAAGCTTGGGGAAGAAGTCGAGTAAGGAACAAGTCAAAGTTGTTGAGAATTTCACTCCTTAATCATCTACCACAAGCTGCCCATCTTTTCCTCAACTTGCACAACCGATCAATGAGACTTTCAAGGAAACTCTCTACTATAAATAGAGAGGCCACAACAGTGTATCGATTATCCAGAATCAGATTGCAAATATACCAAGAGAGCTCTCGGGATTGCATCTCAGAAATCTGGATCACAAGTGTTGCCTGAGTGTGTCGACAACATTATGTTCGTCATTTTAATTGTTGTTTCGATTCTAGATTAGTTTTTTATTGGAGCGATTGTAATGAGAGGTTGTCTATGTCTACTTAGTTAGATTTTTCAGGCAGAAGTCATCTGCGACTTCAACTTTTAATTTCTTTCCATTTTATATTGTAAATCTGTAAAGAAAGGAATTTATAATTTTGTGTGTAATATATATACAATACATCTGGTCATTGACCATAAAGGGTAGAGATATAGAGAAATGTTGTCTAGATCAGATGAAATTCTTGTCTAGAGGTTTAAGCTCTTCGGAGTTTTCTTGCCTAGGATGGTCCGGGTAGTATGTCCTCAAGTGTGTAGGCAGTTAGACACGTGAAATGCTTGGGATTGTAGGAAGAACTTAAGTTTCAAAAATAAGATTTTATATACATGGACCCGTTTTTCAATAAATCTTCTTCTTTTGATTTTGGTTCAACATCTTCCATGGATTCAAAGAAGATAATAAATTCGGAAGAAATCGTTGTACAAGAAAGAAATCGTTGTACAAGATTTGAAAAAATCGATTGACTATTGGGTAATACCGAAAGTAAATTGAGATCAAATTTACAAAAAATTCAAATAGTAATTTTTCAAAACTGATTTCACTATTAAAATAGAGGAAAGAGATATTTAGTTATAAAAATCCTTTGAAACAATCCAATTACTTTCTCAAAATTCCTTGAAAAAATATAGGGAAAGAAATTACAAATACATTCAAATTGGATTAGTCCAAGTAGGGATAAAACCCTTGACTAAGGAAGGATTAAACACCTCAATCCTTACTATCTTAAGAGATGCCAGATTCACAAATTTTGAAGATTCCTTATTGAGTTCTGTTGAGTCTAGTCTATGCACAGGACCAATCTCTCTTGGTTATTACCCAAACTTTTGAGTATCCCTCAATGATAAAAATATTCAAAAATCCCTTGTATTACAAATAAAAATTCACAATTACCAAATACTTGAAGGTTCAATTCCGGTAGCTATAATCTTTAGAATCCATTACAAATCTATGACTTCAGCTTTTGCCACAAAAGTTAGGTACCATAGTAAAAAAGGTGAAATCCACTGTTACAAACAGATCTTTCCAAATCTAACACTGTAATACCAAGACCTATTAGGTGGAAGGATATTACCCTACCAGAAGAATGGATCCTGGAATGAGTAGTTAAACCTGAATCCGTAGAAACTTCACAACCAAATACCCATCTCAAAGAAATAACCCAATACCAAGATGGTAGAGTTAGTCGATCGTTCCATAGATGATCTACGAGTAGTAGATACGATGATACAAGTTCTGTAGAAATTCTAGACTTAGGGAGAGTCTCACAAATTCCTTCGGTAATAAATACCCCTTATAAAATAAAACCACGACATTCTACGTCAGATTTACCCAATCTAAAAAACGTAGACTACACCAATGAAATACCTAGACCTGTATATGAAAATTCCACTGTTAGAGAGAAAATAGATGACCAAGAACCTACTAGTCCGACATTTTCCTCGATAACGGAGAATATAGTAAACGAAATTGGAGTTTTAGAAAATGAATTCCAAGTAGATAAGAAATTCCTACAAAAAGATTTTTATGAAAATTATAACCTAGAAAAAAGAATTTGGTTCTTTAAAAACTTTTTAAATACTTGGAAACAAATATAGGAAAAATTATATGATTTTGTAAATGAAAATAGGATAAACATTCCATAGAGTATCCCTTTTCTAAATCGGTAAATCCCATTACAACTAGGAATAAAACACCGGAATGAAAAACCCTAGCTGATTTTAGGAAGGTCCAGTCCAACCACCCATCTCTCCATTGTATTAGACTTAACATTCATGGCCGCCCCGTAGACGCAATTCCTTTTAAAAACCTAGTAGAAGATGAAAAAACAAATGCAAAATCCATTCTCGCACAAAATAATTTTACCAAAATTAATCTAAATACCGTAGGAAAACAACTAGATAGAGTGGTAAAACACATAAAAAAAAACCACCCTTTAGTCACTATAGATTCCCCAGAAATGTCTAGAGAAATGAAATTGAAAAGCCCAATCTTTAAACCTTTACAGGTGTCCAAACATAGTGTTAAAAATATCTAACAAAATAAGTCTGAATTTATTCAGGCTATACAAGATCAGTTAAGTAGAATTGAGACATCCAATAGTTCTAATATAGAACCCATTGTTCCAGATACACCACAATCTAGTAATAAAATAATAACTTTAACATATGATTTCGATAATATTAACACGTTAGAACAATTCCAAAATAAAACACCGCTTGTTAATAAAATAGATTGGAAACAACCTACAACAAGTACAACAACAATTACAAAGAATTCCAGCTCCAAACCTTGGAATAGTAAAACCCCTAGCTCAATCCCGTTTTAATGCCTCTTCCATTTACGATTGGAACATAGATAGAATGACTGAATACAATATCCTCAGCCTCCTCCAACAAATGACCATGGATGCAAATGCCTATAAAACACAAAATGGTACACAAGACAAGACCATTGCAGAACTGCTCATCGCAGGATTCTCTGGTCAATTAAAAGGATGGTGTGATAGTTATCTCACTGACCAACAAAAAAAAGACATAATAAATTTCATAAAAACTGATGAAGGAATACAATCCTATATGAACAAGGTGAATCCCTACAAGACGCAGTGTCAACTTTAATACTGACAATCTCTTTAAATTTCATAGGTGATTCTTCACATTAAAAGATAAAAATTCCGAGTTACTTTCAAATCTAAAATGCAAAAAACTAAGTGATTTCCAATGGTACAAGAATACATTCTTAACCAGAGTAATGCTTAGAGAAGATTCCAACTAACTATTTTGGAAAGAAAAATTCCTAGCTGGATTACCTACCCTCTTAGGAGAAAAAGTTCGGAATAAAATAAAAGAAAATTGTGGAAAACAAATAATACCTTATAATGAGTTTACATACGGAAAACTAGTCAGTATTACTCAACAAGAAGGACTAAAAATTTGTCAAGACCTAAAATTACAAAAACACCTTATATGGGAACTAAAAAGAACTAGTTGCGAAATAGGTACTTTTTGTAAACAATTTGATACAAATTCCAAAAATCACTCTCTAAGTTGTACATGAAACTGTAGTAAGACTTATAAATCACATAAGAATTCTACAAAATATTATAGGAAAAGGAATTTCAAAACTAGTGAAGATTATTATAAAAATCTTCGTTACAAAAATTCCAGAAATAATAGAAATCCCAAAAAGAATGATTCCAAATACAATAAAAAAGAACATACTTCGAGATACTGTAAATGAATAAAAAATTATAAGAATTAAATTAGACGAAGAAGTAATCCAAAAAATCTCCAATCTTCTAATAGATTCCTCCGTTCAAACACCGAGACAGAACCTGACTATTTTTCTCTGTCTTTAGAAGTCAATAAAGCCCTTCAAATAGATGAATTGGTTACAACTAGTTCATCTTAAAATTCTGAAAAGGATAAAGGAAAACACATGTGTTATAACTAAGGATCAAGAATTCATGTTAATTATGGTTAAACACATAGATACCCAACACCAAAAAGAATATTTGAATAAACTCCAAAAATCCTTTACTGAAGAGAAAAAAAGAAAAGAAAAATACAATTTTGTCAAATATTTCTAAAAATACTTTATGATTTAACAAATATCCTAGGAAAAGGTAAAAAGATGAAAGGCATCAAAGAAATAACAGTTCAAGAATGGAAAAAAGATATAAAACAAGTAAAAAATAGATATAGAAGATTAAAAGAAAAACAAAAATAAGATTCTGAACTAATAAAAATGATCCTTGCAAAAAACACCCGGAAAGTTCTGAGTCCGAAGATTCAGATTCTGAAAATCCAAAAGAACCAGAGAGAAAATTTTGAAAACCGACATCTAAAACAAATCCCAGAAGAATTCCTTGGTGTCTAAGGCAAATCACGTCAAAAAAATACCTAATAAAAATATCACTTGAATTCCCAGACAACTTTGAAATACAAAACTAGTGCGTCAATATTAATGGAGTTTCAAAAAATAGGAGAAAAAACCTTCAAATTCCCGATACGGTTACGACGCGAGAAATGTCCTATCAATCACAACTATTTGGGCTTATTGTACAACAACAAACAAATCTCATGGCCACCAAAAAACCCATAAAATCCGCCACCTCCACACCAACAAACCCATCCAAAGAAGAAAATGATAAATTCTCTGCTAAAACTCCTACCGAAAAACTAGTGACATGGTATGATGCAGTCATGAAAGAAGAAAACGAAAATGCAAACACCGCACAATTTGTGCAGACAACACCAGTTTTTTTAGCAATACAAAATTATTTTGGACAATGATGGTTTTACAAATCACGAGACATCTCAAAAACCCCATATTTTTATCAAGGTATCCTAGAAATATCAGGATCAGACACAATTAAAAATAATTATTATAAAAATAACAAAGATCCCTCTTACTCTATTTGCAAAATATTTAGAATAATTGCTCCAAGTGATTGGGGGAATGATCTGTCTCAACTCCTAAATTTCCCTGATACCCACCAAAATACCCCATTTTTTGATATTCCATTTAATTACTGGGATTACCAACAATCTTTGTTCAGTTCTTTTTTTGTTCAAAATACCGACCGACGCCATACATGACTTTTTCATTTTGATACCTCATGTATTCCATTCCAATTCCAAACATAGTGGAATTCATGGTGGGAACAATTTGGATCCACCTTTGAGATACTAAAATCACAAGTCACTAAATCTTTTAACCTCTTTAAATCACTTTATAAACCTACTGAGGAAGAAAAATGATTTGTGCCACTGCACCTATTTCACAACAGATTCCATTTACCATGGGTATTCACATGGTTCATGGATTATTCTGAGAATAAAATTCCAACGATCCAAAGAAGGTTCAAGATCAGATGGTGGAACAATTATAAAATACCAGCAACTCTCGCACCGCCGAAAGTCCAGGAATGGCTAAACACCCGAAAGTTCATTCAGGTAGATGTACCACTACAAACACCACATGCACCACTACAAACACCGGAGCACACTCAGTTGCTTTTACAAAAATCTTAGATGGCCTCAATGCTTGCAGCGGCCAAAAATCCAGAAGAATGCAAGCAATAATTCTGAAGTTTGCACCGTCTTCATCAAAACAAGGCTCTTCATCATCGAAGAAGAAGAACCAGAAATTGATATTGAAAACAATCCAAGTTTTTGCAGCAGCGGATTCTGAAAAAATTGCCAAAAGAAGATAAAATACTCGGAATAAAGTTCAGACAAAATTCCGACAAAAGAAAATGTCCAAAAAAATACTTTCAAAAAGGAAACAGTAAAAGCAAAAGAATCCAGCAATAATTCGAGAAAATTCCAAAGTCAATGATGTCATGGATGACGTCATTCTCCACTCGGATGAATAGTTAGATTCCTTTTTATTTACAAAAATTTCATGTAAAACTATTATAAAAGGAGACTCTCTGCCCCCCATTTAGATTAAGTTTTTTTCTTTCATAGATTTCAAATTTTAGAGATAAGTATAAGCTCAAGATAAATTCCAATTTCCCTCATATGATTCCCCTCATATGACCTCAAATACCTTAATCGAAATCCCCCAAATACCTTGAAAATTCCAAAGATAGATCTCCTTGAAAATATTCAAGTATAAATCTTTGTAAGTTTTAATATTTTGAATAAATATAATTATGGATGGTACTACCTCCTAATCTTTTAAATTCATTCTTTTAAATTCTTAAATTCTTGCATTAAATCATTTGCCGGTTCTACCGCCTATTTAATTTAAATTCTTGCAAATCCTTAAGATTATGGTTTCCTTAACTGGAACCTTAATTCGTAAGTTAATCCTACTTTATTTTCTGCATATCTCAATTCTTTTTAAATCTTCCAATCCCTTATATTTCAATTCCTTCCTTGTCTATTATCCCCTTTAGATCCTCGGGCGTAGTTTGGTTATATAACTTATGAAAATTTTAAATATTTGTGTTCTTTAAATTCCGCTACATTTACTCTTTAAAGTTTCTGTTTTGCTAAAGTGTTGTTACTGGTGTCAGACGACATAACTGTTGACATTCAGAAACAGAATTGACATTCGATTTATTTCATCTCTTGTTTTTACTTTCAGTAGCTTTCGACACCCTTCAAACTTATCTATTAACATGATTATACTAGCTAATACAATCAACATGAATTACATATTTCAAGTTTTTACATATTCATCTCTGGTTACAAGATATATTTCTGGGAGTGCAAAGTAATCAGCTACATCCAAATGCATGAAGTCATCATTATCTTCAGAAATAAATTTTGGCTTCACCAATCTTTTTTGTCTTTGAGGGAGGCTTGATAAAGCTCAACCAGGTGTTTTGGCATACGACAGATACATGCCCAGTGACGCTTTTCTCCACATCGGTATCATTTATTTTTTGAACTTTTCTTTTGCACTGCTTCATGCTTTTCATCCCTTTTTACATTGTTGATGTTGAAGGTTATTATTTGGTGCAGAATGACAACTATCATTAGATTTCTTCCTCGATCATGACCATGATCACCAATGGGGCCACGACCCCTTCTATGCCTAAATTGGTGAAAGTTTTCCTCATTTACTTAAGGGAATGGGATAGTACGAGTAGGTCGATTTTCATGATTTCTCATTAATTGTTCATTATGTTGTTCAATCACTAAAAGATGTGAAATTAGGTCAGAATATTTCTGGAAACTCATCTCTCGATATTGCTGTTGTAGGAGCATACTCGAAGCAGGAAAAGTGAAGAATATTTTCTTCAACATGTCATGATCAATGATATTTTCACCAATTAATTTCAGCTGAGAAAGAATTCTGAACATAGAGGAATTATACTCATAGATGGATTTAAAATCTTGTATCCTCAAATGGATCCAATCAAAACGTGGTAGATGGTCATATCTATCTTTTAAATTTTTCGACAACATAAGAGGATCTTTAACGTTGAGATATTCAAATTTCAGACTCTCATCAAGGTGATGACGGAGAAATATCATTCCATTAGCACGGTCTTAGTTCGATGCCTGATTTTTATCTTTGATTGTGTCTGCCAGACCCATCGCATCAAGATGAATTTCCTCATCAAACACCCAATCCAGGTAGCTTTTACCCGATATATCCTGGACAATAATTTCATGTTTATAAATATTAGCCATTAGTGAATAAAAAAAAGTCAATACCTTCGAGGCTTTCAAAGTATTTGCTTCGGATGACAGAGTCTCGTGCTGATAACGTGTTATAAAATAAATTTTATAAAGAAAATACACCATAGACAAGTAAATAGAGAGAGACTAATATATTATTCAACTTCAAACTGATGTACAAATGAACTGAATTGACTTCCTATTTATAGAAGAAAAGAAACTGCTGACTAACTGCCTACTTGCAAGTTGCTTGCTTGATTTTAAATTTATCCAATTTCAAGCTTATCCAGTTATGAAAGTATTCAAATGGAAATCAATAATATAGTGTATTTATTATAACACTAACTATTTAATGAAAATTTTCTAAATATACTGCACAACATACTATATCACATCTACATAGCATATTTTTAGTTTATATACGCATGTTTTATTTTTTTACTAACACTGTTATACATTCAGTATAAAATAGTATATACTTAACACTAACAATATTTAAGAAGAAAATGAGGAATTTTGAAAGTTATGGTCTCAAAAATGGTCTAACATTTGTGTGGTGTAACACTTTTGAAAATTATAGTATTATCTGTATCATAATGATAAAAAATATTCTTTCTTGATTATTTATTTCAAAGTGATAGTAAATATATTCATAATACAAGCATAATCCTAGGCTAGAATTAAGGTAATAAATCACTAAATATATACCTACTATATACAAAATATACACAATTATGACTAATTATTATTTCCTATTCTATCACACCCCGTAGTCGAAGTGGGAGGTCGGTGTATGTTGAGACTTTCCCGAAAATCTTCAAATAGAACCAAAAGAAGACCTTTTGTAAAAATATCAGCGATCTGATAACGTGACGGGACATGTAAGACACATACTTGTCTACGAGCAACCTTTTCGCGAACGAAGTGAATATCCAGCTCAATATATTTAGTGCGTTGATATTGAACCAGATTCCCTGAGAGATATACCGCACTAACATTATCACAATAAACCAATGTCGCCTTCGAAATCGGACAGTGGAGCTCCAAAAGAAGGTTCTGTAGTTAACAAGATTCAGACACCACATTGACAACTCTTCGGTATTCTGCTTCGACACTGGACCTGGACAAGATAGCTTGCCGTTTGGAGGACCAATATATCAAACTGTCACCGAGAAATACACAATAACAAGACATGTAGCGTCTGATATCCGGACATCCACCCCAATCAGCATATGTATAAAAAATAAAAGTGGTTGTCGAAGACATATATAAATGCAAGCCATGATCGAGAGTGTCCTGAATATAGCGCACAATGCGTTTGAGAGCATGCATGTGATTCTCCATCGGGTTATGCATGAATAGACAAACCTATTGCACAATATAAGATATGTCGGGCCTCGTGAAAGTAAGATATTGCAGAGCCCCTGCAAGGCTGAGGTATTATGATGGATCGGCATATGGCTTGCTGGACAAGCACTCAACTTCGGTTTAGTATCAATCGGAGTGGAAGACGGCTTACACAAGGACATGACAGCTCATTCTACGATCTCTTCTGCATACTTCTTTTGAGATAAAAATAAACCACATGCATGACGTGTTACCGCTATCCCCAAGAAGTAACTTAGTGGCCCTAGATCTTTCATTGTAAATTCTGAGCCAAGAAGTGCCATGATAGACTTGCGAAGAGCATCAAATTGGCAGTTAATAAAATATCATCCACATACAAAAGAATGTAAGCTATATCATTACCCCGACGGTATATGAATAAAGAATGATCAGACCTACTGTTAGAAAACCCAATATGAGAAACATAATCTGCAAACCTCTTGTACCAGGTCCAATGAGCTTGTGTAAGCCCATACAATGATTTCTTCAGCAGGTACACATGATTAGGATAAGTGGGGTCTCTGTACCCCATGGGTTGATACATGTACACCGTTTTATTGAGTTATCCATGTAGGAATGCATTTTTTACATCAAGATGATGAAACGGTCATGCCTTCGAAAGGTCCAGACTTAGTACTGTGCGGATAGTTGTTGATTTGACAACCGGACTGAAAGCCTCACCGTAGTCTATACCAACCTGTTGAGTCTTTCCATTACTTACAAGATGGGTTTTATGCCTCTCAAATGTACCATTAGATTTTTCTTTATGACTAAAATTCCACATAGACCGAATCACATTAACGTCATCAGGACAGGGCATCAAATTCCACGTCCTATTATTAATAAGATCATTATATTCATCATCCATAATTATTTTCCAATTCGGGTCATTAAGGGCAGATACAAGATTGTGGGGTAATAGTGATTTGGTAACATGGGCGTGAAGACCATATTTTTTGTTTGGCTTGAAAATTATGTGTTGACTACGAGTGATTGGTCGTTGGGTCGGAATTGGAGATGGGTCTGGGGGCTGAAGGGGACGGATTGCTCTCGGGAGTGGGTTGGTAGTAGCTAGGTTGTCCGTGCCTAAGGTTGGGCTGTGACCCAGTGGATTGCCATGCGTTGGGCCTCTCGGCAGTGGGCTAGCAGCCACTTGGCTCGGTAATTGGGCCGAGGCACCGGGAAAAATTGTACCTGTTTTGGACGCCAATTTATGGACCAAATATGGGGGCATGCTATCATTAAGAAATTTGTAGGTAGGAGGCACATAACAAAATAATTTGGCAAAGGGAAAATTTGATTCATCAAAGACCACATGGAGACTCACGATTATTTTATTAAATGATAAGTTGTAACATTTGTAACCACGATGGTTTGACGGATTTTCCAAAAACACACGGAATAGACTGGGGTTGGGATTTATTGATGGTAGTAGAAGAAAAAAGAGGATAGCATAAGCACCCGAATACCTGTAGATGAGAGTAAGATGGGACTCTTAGATATAGAGTTTTGAGAGGGGATTTATAGGCTAATTATTTGCTCGGAAGTATGTTAAGGAGATAGGTTACCATTTGCAATGCATGATGCCAAAATGATGGTGGTAGAGAGAAATGAGCAAGTAAGGTTCTAACAATGTTATTAATGGTTCAAATTTTGGCTACGAAACCTTCTTTTGGAGCTCCATTGTCTGATTCCGAATGCGACATTGGTTTATTGTGATAATGTTAGTGCGATATATCTCTTAGGGAATCCGGTTCAACATCAACACACTAAACATATTGAGCTAGATATTCACTTTGTTTGCGAAAAGGTTGCTCGTGGATAATTACGTGTCTTACACGTCCCGTCACTCTATCAGATCGCCGATATTTTTAGAAAAGGTCTTCCGTTTGTTCTATTTGAAGATTTTCGGGACAGTCTCGGCATACGCTGACCTCCCGCTTCGACTGCGGGGGTGTGATAGAATAAGATAGTATATTCGATCATTATTGTGTATATTTTGTATTTTCGGTCATTATGAGTATATTTACTACCACTTTGAAATAAAATAATCAAGGCCGTAAGAAATATTATTCCTTGATTATTTTATTCCCAAGTGATAGTAAATATATTCATAATACAAGCATAATTCTAGGCTATAATTAAGGTAAATAATGACTAAATATACATCTATCATATACAAAATCCGTTCATTAAGGTAGGATAAGAAGTATAAGGTTAATTTAGTTTTAAATATGTCATAAGGAAATAGTGATATGTAAATTAGAGGGAGTAAAATATAAAAATATTTTTTCTTAAATATATATTAAAAAAGTAATGTATGCAGCATACTATATATTTTATTTTTCATTTAAAATAGTACGATGAGATGACAACTCATTGCACTAACGTCTAATTTAGTTGGTGGATGAAAAGTAACAACATAAAAGAATATCAACTTTGGTGTGCCCTAAATTTTCTTTGCTTAAATTTTCTTTGCTTGTGAATGTCTTTTATTAAACTTTGAGAATCTAAGGTTTTGATACACTCATCGAGAATATTATTAGTGGTAAGAATTATTTGATTACATTACTCTTTTATCTTTCCTCTAAAAAAAGTAATGACGCAGTCAATTTCTTAGAAAATTATATTAATCATCTATTGGACCAAGTGTAAATCTTCAAAAAAGATTAATTGATGCCCTTTAAATTTCTTAAAGCAAAATTTATTTTTAAAACCTACAGTAATTTATTTGCAATTGAAATTGCATTAAAACTGGAATGTTGGAGTTCGATTTTCTGTGTATTAACTGACAATAATCCATGGTACCACTTTTCAATAACATTAAAATGTCACGCAAAATGGAGTAACGGTAAGACTTTGAAAATATTTTTTTCAATGTATTCATCCCCTAAGGGTATAATATATATATATATATATATATAATTAGGAAGAGTCAATCATGCCTAATCTTCCTAATCAATTCCTAATAATCTTCTACCTAATTAACATAATCTTCCTAATTAACATAGTACTACCTACCATATATAAAGTGATACTACATTAATACATAATAATATGATTGCATAATATTCTAACAAATATTCTAACACTCCCCCGCAGTCGAAGCTGGAGGGCGGTGAATGCTAAGACTGTCCCTAAAATCTTCAAATAATATCAGCGAAAGTCCTTTTGTGAAGATATCTGCGATTTGATGTCGCGTTGGGACATGTAGCAACCGAACTTGTCCGCGAGCCACCTTCTCGCATACAAAATGAATATCTAACTCAATATGTTTAGTGCATTGATGGTGGATGGGATTCCCTGAGAAGTAGATTGCACTAATATTATCACAATATACTATTGTTGCAGTCGGAATAGGGTAATGAAGTTCGAGTAACATGTTCTGAATCCAACATGAGTCAGATACAACATTGGCCACAACACGATATTCTGCTTTAACACTTGAGCGTGATATTGTGGCCTGCCTTTTTGAGGACCATGCGATTAAATTGTCACCAAGGAAGACGCAATACCCGGAGGTGGATCGTCTTGTATCCGGATATCCTGCCGAATCTGCATCAGTGTAAGCAACAAGTTTGGAAATAGAGGATGGGTATAGATGTAATCCATACTCCAGAGTGCCCTGAATATATCGCACAATGCATTTCAGAGCATGCATATGTTCCTCCATTGGATTATGCATGAATAGACACACTTGTTGCACTGCATAGGTAATATCTGGCCTGGTGAATGTGAGATATTGTAAAGCTCTTGCTAGGTTGCGGTATAACGTTGGATCAGCAAAAGGTTTGCTAGAGATGGCACTCAATTTTGACTTTGTGTCGACTGAAGTTGCCGAAAGTTTGCAGAAAGACATCCCAGCTCGTTCCACGATTTCTGATGCATACTTCTTCTGGGAAAGGAATAATCCACATGTATGTCGGGTCACAACAATACCTAGAAAGTAGTGGAGTGGGCCAAGATCTTTCATAGCGAATTTAGAACTAAGCTGTGACATGATATTCTTGTGAAGAGAGTCTGAATATGCTGTTAGAATAATATCATCCACATATAGAAGAAGATAAGGAGTATGATTACCCTGAGCGATAGATAAACAGACAATTATCTGAACGGCTGTGCGAGAAACCCATGCATGACACAAAATCTGCAAACCGCTTATACCAAGCCCTGGGCCTGCTTGAGGCCATGTAATGATTTGTTGAGCAAACACACATGGTTGGGATATTTAGGATCCCTGTATCCCAACGGTTGGTGCATGTAAACAGTCTCATTAAGGTTTCCATGTAGGAATGCATTTTTGACATCCAATTGATGAAGTGACCATCCTTTTGAGAGAGACGGACTGAGAATTGTTCTGATAGTTGCAAGTTTGACCACTGAACTGAATGTTTCCCCGCAATCTACACCAAACTGTTGTGTCTTCCCATCACCTACAAGACGGGCTTTATGCTGCTCAAAAGTTCTATCAAATTTTTCTTTATGGCTGAAAATCCACATAGATCGAATTATATTAGCATTAGATGGACGAGGTACTAAATCTCATGTCCTATTTGTAATTAGAGCATGATATTCATCATCCATGGACATTTTCCAATTCGGATCTTTTAGAGAAGACACTAGATTACGAGGCAAATGTGATTTCGAGACCTGGGTGTGAAGGCTATATTTGGCATTGGGTTTGACAATTTCATGTTGACTACGGGTGATCGGACGGTTTGTTGGGCCAGTGGACTGGACGCCACTGACGGAGGAGGAGAAACCGAGGGTCCAGTGGGCTGCATTGATGGAGCTGGAATTGGGCCCGTAGTAGTGGACTGGCCCAATGGGCCTGATTACGGTGTTCAACACTAGTAATAAGTACCGAGCTGTGAAAAAAATGTGTTAGATACGAAAGCTTATCATTATCCAAAAAATCATAGTTGTGAGTCCCGGTGGCATGTAACTTAGTAAATGGAAAAATTGTTTCATCAAAGATTACATGACGATTTATAAATATTATTTTGGAAGAAATGTCGTAACATTGGTAGCCGCGATGATGAGTTGGATATTCCAAGAACACACATGGAGTAGACTGGGCTTGGAGTTTTGTGATTGTGGTGGATGGAAAGAGGGGTAGCAAAGACAGCTAAACACTCTTAAGTGATGATATGTAGGCTCTCGTAAGTAAAATATTTTTAGGGGAGCTTGGTATGATAGATTTTTATGAGGAAGGACATTCAACAGATAAGTGGCCATTTTGAGTGCATTATGCCAAAATACAGGGGGAAGTGAAGCATGAGAAAGAGATGTTCTAACAATATTGTTAATGGTTCTAATTTTACGTTCTGTCTTCCCATTTTGTGATGGAGTATGAGGACAAGACAAACGAAACTGAAGACCATTTGTTTTGAAAAAATCCCAAAACTGTTTATTGTTAAACTCCCCCTATTGTCACATTGAATATTTTTGATATCACGTTCAAATTGAGTTCGGATGAATGCTCTAAAAGTGAGAAAAATGGAAAACACTTGTGATTTTTTCGATAAAGGGAATGTCCACAAATAATTAGAGTAGTCATCAAGTATAAGCAAATAATATCTATGACCAGAAGAACTCAAAATAGGTGATGTCCAAATATCACAATGTAAAATATCAAATGGTAAAAGAGTGCGTGAAGTAGAGGAAATAAAAGGCAACTTAACATGTTTACCAAGTGTGCAAGAATGACACTTATTTAGAGTCCGTGTTTGGGTACAAGAAATAAAATTATTTTATTTAAGAGAAGCCAAAACAGCCTCTCCCGGATGTCCCAAATGTTGGTGCCATAAAGATGGTGCCAAGGCAGCAAAAACAGAAGGAAACTTGGATTGTTCTGTTGACGGAGTTATTGGATAGAGCTCCCCCTTGCTATCACATCTCATGAGAAGCTTCCTCGTCTGAAAATCATGCACGAAAAAGCCAAAGGGGTCAAACCGGACAGATACTCAATTATCAGTTGTAAACTTTCTAACAGAAACTAAGTTTTTGATTAATTTGGGAGCATGAAGGACATTCTTTAAAATTAGGGGTGGGTTTGGTGGTAACAATTTGCTAGAACCATAACTTTTTATTGGAATTGAATGGCCATTTCCGACAATTATTCCATTATCATTGCTCAAATTAAAACAGGACGAGAGATTACCTTGGAAGTACGTCATATGTGACGTCACTCCGGAGTCCATATACCAATTTGAATCCGGTGGATTAAGTCCAAGAGTGTGCATTGCGGACTCAATTTCCGTGGGGTGGGCTCCTATTGAATGGGCCTCATGCCACTGGGTCGGCTGAGGCCCACTGCTACTGCCCTGACTGTGGTAACAGACCCAACGAAATGGGCCTGCTGGGCATGTTGCTGCTGCTGCCAGTTTAGTGGAAAGAAGCCATTGTTTTGTTCTTTGGCGCTTCCGTCGGGGCGTCCGGCCCAATTGCTGTCGGGCTAGGGCCGGGTGGTATAGCCCAAGGCCACTGCCAGCCGGTGGTTGCTGCCACTGTCCGCCGCCGGGCTGCTGCTACTGTCCGCCGCCCCTGTCGTCGTGTTGCTACCACTGTCCACCACCAGAGTTGGTGGTGTCGCCATTACCGCCGCCACCGGAATTTCGGTGGCCTCCACCTTTGTTATTTCCGCGATTTTCACCCTTATTTTTATTGTTATGACGTCCTTTTTGTCCCTTATTTTGTTGCGAAGGGTCAAAAAAATTACCATCATGTGAAGGAGTGGCAAGCATGGCGGAATTTGAAGTAGTTGAGGCCTTTTTCACCAAGCTCGACTCTTCAAGTACAAGCATGGACCTTGCTTGATAAAATTGTGATAGAGGATTACTTTGACGGATTAGAGTTCCCAAGCCGCTATACGCGTCGGTGAGACCGGTGACCAATTGCAAGACTAACCGGTTATTAGTAACCGGTGAACCAACGTTTCGTAATTGATCGGCCAACACTTTGAGGCGTTGACAATATGTAGAAACATTAGGGAAATCCGCCATGTCAATGGTTGAGAACTCCTGTTCCAATGAAACAACGCGAGAGTTTCGATTATCTTGAAAAATATCTCGCAAGCGTTCCCACGCCGCCATGGCTGTGGAATTCGGTTCCATTATCGTATGCAACAAGTCAGTGGAAATTGTTGCATAAATCCATCCAAGGACTGTGGCATCAAGTGTATCTCACAATTCCTTGTCTGCATAATTTGTTATGTTTTTCCCTTTACCATCTTTTGAAGAAATTATATGATGAAGAACTTTGTGAGCACGACAACATATTTTGAATAATTCTGGCCAAGTCGCATAATGAATGGTTTCCATTTATAGTTTGATGGAAACATGTGTTTTGATGTTTGAGACAGTAAGGGCAGGGTGAAAGAATGATTTGGTTTCAGACATAATTGGTTGTGATGAAGGATAATCAATAATGGAGTAAAAAATATGAAGAAATTTTTCGGCCACTAGGGTTTCTAGGGAGGAAGATGACCGAAAATTTGAAAGAAATTATACTAATTTTGGATCTTTCCTTAGCTCTTATACCATGTAAGACTTTGAAATATTTTCCTCAATGTATTCATCCCCCAAGGGTACAATATATACACCATATACATTAATTACGAAGAGTCAATCATGCCTAATCTTTCTAATCAATTCCTAATAATCTTCTACCTAATTAACATAATCTTCCTAATTAACATAGTACTACATACCATATATAAAGTGATACTACATTAATACATAATAATAATAATAATATGATTGCATAATATTCTAACGGTAACAAGTTAAATAGAATACTTTTTAGAGTTTTGCACATACTCTTTAGTGTATCATGTTTAGGGATGGAAACGGATCGGATCTGGATCGGATCCTACTAGATCCGTTTTCATCCGATCCAGATCCGTTTTTCATACGTGAATCCAGATCCGTCGGGTCCATAAAAATCATATCCAAATTCGGATCCATCGGATCCACAGGGTCCACGGATCGGATCTGGATCCATATGTAAAAAAATTTGCCTTGCTAAGATTGTAACCTTGTTAAAAAAAAAAATTGAACTGACAAACGATTTTTACTTGGCTAACAGTTTACTGTGTTTCAATTTTGAAATGTTCATATGAGATATTTTGTTTGTTGTCTTATTTTGATTGTGAGCTATTGATTGAAAATGTTGGACAATGACAATAGTTGTGGAAAATGCTGACTAGTATTTCCACAATGCAGAACTTGCATGTGCTTGGAATCTTCACAAATGAAGTGAATATAATTTTAACTACTTGTCTATGGAGATGTTAGTCATTCACTGATATAACATTGATTTTATTATCGAAGTTACCTCTTTATTTTTTGGTTTTTGAGTTAACGCGAGGATAAATTAAATTTGTTTTGAGAATTAAACTTGCAAGGATGTGCTTAGCAATTTTAAAAAAATACTTATAAAATTACATTCTAGATTATGAATATATTTAATAAAAAATGGATCCACGGGTCAGATCTGGACCGGATACGGATCTCAAATACAAGATCCGGGTCCGATCCGGATCCGTCGGGTCCAAATTTTGAAGATCCATATCCTATAAAACGGATCTGGATCCACCGGGTCCAGAATCCACTGGGTCCAGAATCCACTGTCATCTCTAATCATGTTACATATCATACATCTGAAGGACAAACGTTAATTAGGAGACGATAGGGCCTGTTTCCATATATTACTTATGTAGAAAACAATACTTCATGTTAAATATTTAGAGGAAATGGGCTTTTATAGCTATTCAAATTTGTATTTTTGAGAGATCTAATAAGAAAATGATGTCTTATAAACTAGAATAGAAAGAATATGATTTTGTAAGATTCAAATTTAAACTTTTATCAGATTAATTATGACTTATGTCTGCGGGAACCAGAAAAAAGTTTATCATCTCCTTACTTTTTTTCTTCCTTTATCTACCATCTCTCTTTCACCAATTGGAATCATTCCAAGCTCGTCAATTATTCCAAAATTACGGTCTTTAAGTGTCTTTACTTTTTACGACGTATTTCTTCTTCATTTTGTTTGGACAGAAAATATTCAACTACTTTGGTATTTCGCTGATTTGTTTGTAATAATTATCCCTTCCGTCCATTTTTACCTATGAGAATGTAGTAGTCTTTTTATTTATTGCTTCTTAATTAAAGGATGTGTCGAGTCAAATATAAACAAGTAAACATGAATGGAGGGAGTATTTGTTTGGTCAGAACTCCCCATATTGCTCGTAACTGGCGATTTTAAGGAAGTACTATGTGGTTGATAAATTCTAGTTCTCGATAATTAATAAACTTATATAATCACCTGAAGAATGAAAGCTTCAATACTCTAGACATAATCTAAAGTATAAACCATTCTTCCATCGGTTAGTGAACGATCTTGACACTGAATAAATCAAAAAGAGGGAAGATGTTTTTGTAGAACTTCATTTACACATGCATCATGTTACATATCATACATCTCAAAGACAAACTTTAATTAGGAAGCTTTTGAAGATCAAACTACTTAAACAACAAACACAAAAAGGAAACATGGGTTGCTAACAATAATAAGACCAGCTCTATTCATTTTTTTCCATCTGTGGGGTCGCCTGCCAAATTTTCCAGCCACACACTAAAGCCACTGCACCAACGGCACCAACTACAATCATCCTCGATGCACCAACTGCACCAACGGCACCAACTGCACCAACGACCATAGGGATTGCACCAATTATAGTACATACTGAACTTACTAAACACGCTGTAGTAGCAAGGTTCTCTCGGGTGAAAAAAGCATATGACTGCTCTCCACCAACACCACGCGGATCATTCGTATTTTGCTCCTTGTGATCCTGCAATTAGAGGTGGTAAAATTAGCTCTTGAAAATATGATCCATTCCACCCGCTTAGGTTTAGGTGAATCACATTGAAATGCTTAATAAAAAAAAATTAAAAATTAGACAGATACCTAGCTCAAATTGACCTATGAAAAAACTCTTGTTAAAATATGTTCAAGAAAACATTATGTTTGTTTAATATATTAATATAGCCAATAAAATGAAAACATCATTTTTATCATATGCATAAAAATTATAAAAGAACAAATAAAGAAATTAGATTTACTATCTCTGTCTCAAATTATCTGTTGTGATTTTTATCTCAATTTATCAGTCATTTTAAAAGTTTAGAACAAAATTAATTATTTTATTTTAGCATATAGAGATTTATATCTTAAAACATAAATAAAATTAAAATAATAATAAAAACCTTCTAATGGAAAACTCTTCGACCCGTTTTTTTAGCCCATATTAATTCAATCAATTTTCATTTTGACCCGCACACTAGCTAGTGGGCAGCTTGTTAGTAGATCAACATACATATGAAATTTAAATCTTGAAGCTACCTCTGATCAACACCCTTACCTCATCATCTGAAACTGAATTTGTTTCATTTTCCTTCTTTGGAGGCGGAGAAGGTGTCAATGATTTCTCGTACTCGTATAGCATGGAACAAGCATCTGAAAATTTGGGGAGAGGAAATCGAGATGAAATCGTATCTTTGAGGAGCAAATATTGTGAAGGCAAACCAGCAAGAAGTTGTAGAACCAAATCTTGATCTGATATAGGATTGTTGATTTCTGCTAGAGAATTGGCTATGGATTGCAATTTTTCAACATAGGATTCAATGTTCTCGTGATCCTCCTTTTTGGTACGGTGAAATTGTATTTTGAGTTGAGTTTGCTTGATCTCATCATTTTCCTTCTTTGGAGAACTCATTCTTATGTTTCTCACTGAGTGATTAGGAGGAGGCGGAGGAGGAGGTGTCAATGATTTCTCGTACTCGTATAGCATGGAACAAGCATCTGAAAATTTGGGGAGAGGAAATCGAGATGAAATCGTATTTTTGAGGAGCAAATATTGTGAAGGCAAACCAGTAAGAAGTTGTAGAACCAAATCTTGATCTGATACAGGATTGTTGATTTCTGCTAGAGAATTGGCTATGGATTGCAATTTTCAACATAGGATTCAATGGTCTCGTGATCCTCCATTCTGGTACTGTGAAATTGTATTTTGAGGAAAATTGGAGAACTCATTCTTCTTATGTTTCTCACTGAGTGAACTATGTTACCTGACTTTCTCTATCTCTTTATTCTCTTACTAGTCTTCACCTCTAAGGTTGAAGACTATAAAATATAGAGAAAATGACCAAAATAGTCCTTATACTTTAATAGTCGATTTAAAATAGTTTTGTAATATATTATCTGAGTAGTATTAATAACCACAACAATTTATGTATTAAAATTTGATCACAAAATATTTAATAAGGAAAAATCTTGAAAAATAAAATTAATTTGTTTCTTGATTTGATATGTGACATTGGCTCCGTACATTTAATTAAGCGACAAAAGTTACTTTATCTTATGGTTAAACATTGACTCCGTACATTTAATTAACGTATGACAACTGTTGCGGTCATCTTTTCATATTAAGGACGAAGCTTCAGCGCAATTATTGGTGGGGACTGCAACTCTTTTCTTTTTATCTTATGGTTAGTGCTCTCACAATTATTCCTTTGATTGCTTTGTTGTTAAGATTTAAGAATCACTTTGGCTTTTCTAAGTACCGGCTGAAGGGCAAGGCAGCCAAAGCAATGGCTTTAGGCCCTCAAAAATTTAGGGGGTCATTTTCACTAATAATAGATTTATGTATTATTAGTTTAAAAAAAATTACTTCAATGTATATGATATTTTTTGCTTTCAGAAATTCAAACTGTATAAATTTTAATATTTTTTTCTTAGAAAATGATATTAATCATCTATTGGACCAAGAGTAAATCTTCAAAAAAGATTAATTGATGCCCTTTAAATTTCTTAAAGTGAAATTTATTTTTAAAACCTACAGTAATTTATTTGCAATTGAAATTGCATTTAAACTGGAATGTTGGAGTTCAATTTTCTGTGTATTAACTGACAATAATCCATGGTACCACTTTTCAATAACATTAAAATTTAGACCTGTCCAACGGGTTGGGACTCGACCCGACCCGAAAATATCAGGGCTAGGGTCGACTTATAGCTGACCCACGAGCTATCCGATCCGAAAAAGCAGGGACCCGATCTTATGTAGGGTTGAGCCAGGGTCAGAATATTTTACCCGTCTGACCCGGCTCGACCACCGACCCGACCCTGACCGCGTGTTTTTTTTAATATAATTTATATTATTTTTCCTTCATTAATATTTATTTTGTACTTATATATATTTTTGTCATTAATATTTAAGTGATATAATGCATGTTTTTATAATATATGTATTTCTCTAATCTACATTTAGTTCGACATAAAATAAGATAAAAACGGTAGCTGATTATTAATAAATGTTTATATTATTATTCATTTCTTTTAATAATTTAATAACGGAAGAATAATGTAGGGAAGTAAAGTAGTTGTAAATTGATGAAACTTTAAATGGTCATAACTCTGCGTTTGGATGTCCATTTTACCGGATTTGTTTTTTGATTTTGCGTATTTTTTCGAGACGTGGCCGGACAAACTTCCTCAAGACGGTTTGGTGGTGCCAATTTTTACGAAAACGTCCATTTTTTCAATCAATTTGTATTTTCTCCCCAAATCAATTTTTACTTTTCTTTAGTAAACATCTCACGATACACAATAGATTTCAACGTCAAAATTTTGTGGTAATGTAAGTGTGAGTGTCAATTTCAGTGTTGGAAATTCAACTTAAAAATAAAACAAAAAAATCTCCCGACCCGGACCGGTCAGGGCCAGGATCAGAATTTTTTTGAAAAAATAGGATCATGATCGGATTCTTTTTTTGGACGGGTCTATTAAATAGTATTAAATGGACTAACAAGTCAAGTAGAACGCTTTTTAGAGTTACCAAGAACCTACTCTTTAGACTATGAGTAGCTATAGACTTTCGGTCTTTTTCAAGAACACTGAAAAGTCAATTTCAATGGGAATATCAAGTTAAAGGAGTATTTCCAATTACACTTTCCAAGAACCTACTCAACAGTATCCACAAAAACTCAGTACATAGTATACAGACTTGTAAAGGGGAAATGCTTCATAGGACGATTAAATTAGTAGGATCCGAAAAGTTTTTTTTTAGGTGTCAGGCACTCATTTTTGTCTAAAAAAATTACTAATACGCTGATTAACAAATATGGTGAAGTCTTTATGTATTTTTAAAAACTTTGGAGTTAAGTTTTAAACTAACATAAATTTAAGAATTTAGGATTCAAATCAGGGTTGTCTTTGGGTCCGTGCGAGCTGTGCTATGCAGAGGGCCTCCGAAAAATGAAAAAATTTAGGTGCCCCTTTTTTCATTTTTTATTAAATAGTATTAGCCAGAATTTACTGTAAAAGTCCATAATTTGCAGGTCTTAGCACAATCTAAGTAAAGTGATTCAGTTCCAGTGACGCGCGCATGTGGAGGCACAAATTCAAATTTCAAATCAAACCTATTAGGCCTACACACTTTCTAGTAGAACAGTAGGTGATAATTTGCTTATACACCACCAAAGTAAACCTACGGAATTGAATTTGAAGTCTTTCAAAATTCTAATTAGAGTTGGAACAAGGCCCCAAAATTAAGGACCAACTTTTACAAATTAGAACAGGGCTTTCAAAATGTTTGAGACGGCTCTGCTCCAAATTGATTTATCATCTTCACTCCTTCCAAATCCCATCATTTGATCTCCCCGCTAATGTTAATACAAAAAAACTTAAGGAAATTATTTGAACTTCTTCAATATTCCTTCTTCAACTTTTGTAGAAAGCTGCGATTTTAAGATTTAAATTACCTTGAAGAGATATATAGGTACGGAACCTAATTTTATTCTTCTTTTTTAATTTTTTTAAGTAGATAAGTAAAATTAAATAATTATTTTTAATATAATGAACAAACAATGGACGAAGGAATTTTTTTATTATTATTTGCATTCACTCACTCAACAAACTTTTGATCTTTTTCTATCACAATAAAAAAATCACCTCAAATGGAGTAACAAGTCAACAAAGAAAACTTCTTACACTTCCAAGAACCTACATCTGATCTACAATTATCGAGGGAATAAGTTCCAACTCCAAGAATTAATACCACTTCACTATACAAAATTATATATGAATCACATTATATTCAATTAAAGAGTCGTTAACCACACCAATGGACCATATAAGTAAGCTGCTCGATCTATGGAAATGATCTAATCACTTGTCCACCAAACAGTCTACCAATTACTCCCTTCCTCCTAGGTGACATATTTCGAATTTCTAAATTCAGTCAAGTCTTTTTTTTACTTTAATTTTTTATTATCTTTTATATATTTTGAATTGTCAATTATTATAATTTATAATATTTTTTATGTAATTTTTAAATATATAAATTTTATTTTAAAAAACTTAAAGTTTTATACCTTAATTTATAATTAAAATTAAACTATTTAACTATCAAATTTTAAATTATAAGATAGAAATAATATTTTTGTGACGTTTTATTGCTGGAGATCTTTTATTGCTACTTGCTAAACATATGGAATTTTCCTTCTTTCACTTCCTAATATATCATTTCACTTATATATCACTCTTTTACTAGTATCGAGGAAGTTTCAAACCTACTAACTCTTAAAAAAATACTAATTCTTAGATTAAAAAATAATTTAATTAAATTGTCCCTAAGTAAATATATATTAAAATTTGATAACATAATATTTAATAAGCACAAATCTAAAAAAATAAAATAAATTCTTTTTTTATTTAATAAATAAATATTCTTTTTGATTCAAAAAGAAAAGCTGAGTGAACGTTCTTTTTAACATAGTAATATATAAAACAACCTATGACATTGATCCGTACATTTAATTAAGCGACAAAAGTTACTTTATCTTATGCTTATCTTATGACATTGACTCCGTGCATTTAATTAACGTATGACAACTGTTGCGGTCATCTTTTCATATTAAGGACGAAGCTTCAGCGCAATTATTAGTGGGGACTGCAACTCTTTTCATTTTATCTTATGGTTAGTGCTCTCACAATTATTCCTTTGATTGCTTTGTTGTTCAGATTTAAGTAGGGCTGGCCAGTGGGCCGGGACAGCCCGACCCCGACCCGAGCCCGTCCCGAGCCCGCACCGGTCCCGCCCCGACCCCGCCAAAAAAAAAAAAAAAAAATCTATGGGGGCGGGACTCGAACTCGGGACGGGACGAGGTCTCGTCCCGCGAGACCCGAGCCCGCCCCGAGGCCCGCGAGACCCGAGCCCGCCCGACCCCGACCCCGCCTTTGCAAAAATGGCCGTTGCACCAACGGCCATTTTAGATTATGGCCGTTGGCCAACGGCCATTTTAGCCCCCCCCCCCCCCCCCAACCCCCTACCCCTTAATATTTATTTTTAACCCATAAGTTATTATATTTACACTTTAACCCAATTTTTCAACTATAAATAACTCATTTTCTCTTCATCTTTCTCACAAATCTTCCTACAATCTCTCTAATTTCTCAATATATCTCTCTACAATTCTACATTGTTTGCTAAATATTCAATTTTATTTATTCATTTGGGAATTGGTAGTGAAGTTGGCAACTAGCTTGAGGATCTTCCATCGAGCAAAGTTTCAATTTTCAACCTCTCGATTACACGTCGAGGTTACGTCGGCGTTTGGTACATTCGTTCCTTCATTAAATTATTATTGTCTCGTTTATTTAGTTTAGATCACTTAATTTTATTGTCTTTAATTATTTATTTATTATCATAATTAAAATGGAAGGATTAAAAGGTATGTTTAAGGGTAAAGGTAAGGGTGCTTCTTCTAGTAGGGGCAACCAGGGCAAGGGTACTTCTTCTAGTCATCTTATTCCTACACGGATGATTTTGTTGATACTCAACATTTTCCTACAATACCATTAGATTTAGACCAGGAGCTATTTTCTGGAACTCAAGAAGACTTTAATTTAGACGATGATCTTGATGATATACCCACTAATGTTGATGACAACACACCCACTAGTGCACCTTCAACCGAAATACCTCCTATTCCCCCTAGTATGAGACGAGGTCCAAGAAAAACGACCATTAAAATCGGATGCATGGACATTTTTTGATAGGGACGTAGAGAATCAAGTAGCCATATGTAAAATTTGTAAAAATGTTTTAAAATTTAAAAGCGGAAAAGGTCACGGTGGGACGGGGGTTTAATTAGACACGTAGTAAGTGCTCATCCACTAGGTATGCCCAATACCAGGCTTCAAAACCGGTGCGCAAACGCCGCTCCATCGGGACAAGGTTCACATACGATATCGTGTCCCGGACCAAGTACGGGGTCAAATTAACCCTATGACGGGGGGAATTGTAGGCTCTAAATACAATAAACATAGAGATAGGGAAGCAATATCAAAATTAGTTCTTTGTGGAGGGTTTGCCTTTTTCATTTCCTTCATCTCCGGTTTATTCATTACATTAGAGATATATATAATCCTGCTTTTAACGGTTTTCCTAGATCAACTGTTAAGAGAGATGTATTTAAATTCACGCATGAATATCAACAATATTTACGTTTTTCATTATATCATTTTAATGGCAAAGTATCCATCACGTCTGATATAGGTCGTAGTACTAACGACCATGATTATTTAACTGTAACTTGTCATTGGATAGATTATAAATGGTCTATGCAAAAACGTATTTTAGCGTATAGATATATAGATGATAGGCACACTGGTACTTTTATTGCATAAAATATTTATCAAGTGTGCGATTATTACGGAATTACCGATAAAATTATGACTATTACATTAGATAACGCTTCTAGTAACAATTACGCAATTACAATTTTAAAAAATAGTTTAACTCCGTCTTTTCCAGACCATTTTCATATAAAATGCGCGTGCCATATATATAACTTAATTGTAAATGATGGTCTATCACTTTTTGAAGACATTCTTAGTAAAATACAATTTGCTATAAACTTTATTTTTAAAAGTAATAAAGTACAACGTAGAAAAGAATATAAAAAAATTTGTCATGATTGTGGACTACCTTTTAGAAAAATTCCACAAGAAGTATCCACTAGGTGGAATTCTTTATACGAGCAACTACTTGTTGCTTATGACTATAAATTACCTATAACTTTATTTTTTAACTCTCATAATAAAAAGCTAGGCGATATGATTTTAGATAGTGATTGGGAAAAAATTTCCGAACTTATTGTATTTTTAGAGAAATTTTTTCAAGCAACAAAAGAATTTTCCGGTATATATTATCCTACTATTTCAACTATGTTATTTTATATAACTATAATATTTTTATTACTTAGTGAATATATGGAAAAACCACCTTATAAGGCAGCTATTAAAAAAATGTTTCTCAAAATAAAAAAATATTTTATTCCTATTCCCTCTATTTATATTATTGGTTCTGTATTAAATCCTACTATTAAAATAGACGGTACTAAATCACTAATTGAAACTATTTACGATTGTATAGAAGTACTACCACCTCCAAGTCCCAAAAATCTAAATCACCCACCACCTATTGAACAAACTAAAGAAGAAGTATTGTCTAGCGTAGAACACCAATGCAAATATATATATAGATTTTATCAACAAGAAAATGCTAGTAACTTACCGACTTCCATACCATCTTCTTCATCTTCAACGCAACCTCACAAAAGACATCTTGTTTCGCGGCTAGTATTGAAAGCCTCGAAATAGAATGTGCGGTCGTACCTCTACTACTAACCAAATTAGCGAGTTGGATATTTTTGTTTTGCGGGGTTCTGTACCGTATCAAGAAGTTATCAATGAAGATGGACATGAAGACTTGTTTGAAATACTTTGGAGGGGAATGAGAAGACCTTTCCGACACTTTCAATGATGGCTCGAGATGTTTTGAACATTCAAGCGTCGTCAACTGCGTACGAAAGCGCTTTTTCTCGAGCGAGATATCAAATAGGAGACCACGACACTCATTAGCCGGAGACGACTTGGAAATTGCGTATTATTCGAGAGATTGGATACGAGCGGAGCGGAGAAGGTGCGGTCAACCGGAGATCAACGAAGAAGATGATGAAAACTACAACGAAATCTTAACCGAATGTAGTGGAAGCGACGAGGATCAATTTGACCAACAAATACCAATTCCAACCGAAGAACCACATGAAATCATCAAGCAATTAGAACAGGTTTTTTTGAGAATGTAATTTTTTTAATTGTAATTTTATTATGTAATTTGTAACTTTTGAACAACACCACAAAGTTGCAATTTAGATTTTAGACAATTGTATTTGTATTACAAAAAAATCATATGTCTATTAAATAATATAAGAGGCACAAAAACAGCCTTGGGATGTTTTTATTACACTATCTTGTTTTGTTTATTGAGTTTTTTTTATACATATGTTATTTTTTTTTTTTTAAAAAAAAAAAAACCCGCCGTATCCCGAGCCCGAGCCCGAGCCCGCCCGAGTCCCGCCGAGCCAGATTTAAGAATCACTTTGGCTTTTCTAAGTACTATCATCACATCAGTGCGGGCTAAAGGGCAAGGCAGCCAAAGCAATGGCTTTAGGCCCTCAAAAATTTAGGGGGCATTTTCACTAATAATAGGTTTATGAATTAATAATAGGTTGATATGAATAAAATAGTAACTTAGAGTAATTTTCATGTAATTTTTAAATATATAAATGTTAATATTAAATTATTGAGTTAATCTAATCTAATTTAGCTTCAAAATTTAGTCAAATTGACTTTCGAAAAGCGAAAGTATCACATAAATTGAGACGAAATGAGTAGTATTTAAAAGTAAAAAGGTATAATTTTAACTAAAAAGGAGAAGCAAAACTATTATATTTGTTACTAATGTTGATTGCACCGATTAAAAAAATAGAGTTCATAATAAGATATATATGAAGTTATTTTTAAAAATTGTCAAAAAAAGTTTTTTTTTAAAAAAAAGTTAGGCATCTCATCAAGAATAGGTTATAGGCTGCCGATGACGTTGAGCCGACCCTGACTAGCATTTTATCTTTTAAGTTGAAAATTTTAAATTAGGATTGATCAAATTTTAAAATTAATACTGGACCGAGAATCAGGAAAAAAAAAAGAATAATATGCATTTATCCAAAGAGGAACTTACATTCCTTTGTATGATATTTCTCTTTCCATTTGCTTGATCCATGTTTGGCTCTTTCCATTTGGAACTTCCCTCCATACGCGTAGGGCCAAGCGTATACTAATCCGTAGGGCCAGGCCGGGGAGGTGGGGTTTTCGGGGTATGGGGCTATAATGCGGTGGGACCGGTCACTTTAAAAAGTTTACCCTACCTTAGTTTTGTCCTCCGGGCATAGTCCAAAGGGCGCTAAGAAAGACATAAAATTAAATAAATAACAATAATCTTGATTGTGTATAATTTGTTTTTGCATTAATTGCTAGTGCGTGCATAAACTTGCTATGTATTGTGATAATCAAAATTTGTTCGTCACTCAATCCGTACATGCCGCTCATGGCTAAAAAGGAATCATACACAGTTAGTACAAGAGTAATTTTTTTTTTTTTACACTTATATCGAGAAGCTACATTTTTACGATGACACAAAAACATAGTAGTTGCAGATATGGTCACCGATATACCTAAGAAATAACCCAGCTTGTCCAAAGCAAATTCAGTTTTGAGTAGATCAATGATTTCATTCTTCAAACCGTCAGATGAGGCAGTAAGAACAATGCCATCCACATATAATAGCAAATAAGCAGTGTTGCTACCTCGATGAAAAATGTCATCCACATATAAAAGCAAAGATACATGGTAAAGCGATCATACCAAGCACGGGGTGCCTATTTCAAGCCATACAATGACTTCCTGAGACGACATACAAACTACGGAACTACCGGATGAACAAAGCCAGGGGGCTGGTGCATGTACACAATTTCTTTCAAATCCCCATGAAGAAATGCATTCTTGACATCAAGTTGATGAATCGGCCAATGCATGCCCATAGCAATACGAGAACGGTCCGAATAGTGGCCAGTTTATCAACCGGACTGAATGTCTCACCACAATCAATACCCTCCTGTTGATTAATGTCATTGGCAACTAGTCTTGCCTTATACAGTTCCAAGTCACCACTGTCTCTGAACTTGTGATGAAATAGCCACATACACCGGATAACATTCACACCGTCTGGTGTAGGTACCAAATCCCAAATGTTTTGCTTGGTTAAAGCGTTAAAAATCCTCGCACATGGCCGCATTCCAATTAGGGTCCAGTTTGCTAGTTTTAGATTTTTTGGAATGAGTGATAAGGTTTGTGTGGAGAGGTTGAAGTGAACCTTGGGTTTGAAGATCCCGTGTTGGGCACGAGTCTCCATGCGGTGGGTAGGCAGCAGTGGGATTTTTGGGTTTGGTGGTTGTGACCTATCGGGTTCGGGAGGCAGTGGTGTTGCTGGAGGGGCTAGGAGACGCGACTGGAGGCAGCAAGGTTACTTGTGGGGTGTTCGACCGAGAGCTGGGAGGTGTTTGGTTGGGGATGGTGTCGGACAATGGTGGTGAGGGAGTTGTAGGCTCTGTCCAAACAGTGGACTGCTTGTGGTACAAAGATTGGAGAGACGGGGATATACTCGGTTCATCGAGAAAGATGTATTCGGTGGTCTAACATTTTTGGAGATTGGAAAAAGAAAAGGTCGTCTCGTCAAAGAAGACGTGATGGGAGACGATGATTTTGCAATTGGCAATGTCATAGCACAGGTAGCCCCGATATGTAGGAGATAGACCAACGAAGACACATGGCAAGGTGCGAGGGGCAAGTTTGTGAGGTGCAGTGGAGTCTATGTTGGGGTAGCATAAGCAGCCGAAAATACGGAGATGGTCATAGGATGGGAACCTACGATATAAGATTTCGGTAGGGGTTTTGTTTTGGAGAGTGCTAGTTGGGAAAATATTAAGAAGTGATTCTACCATTTTAACATCATAGACCCAAAAAGGTGGTGGAAGACAAGCATGAAACAGAATGGTGCGAACCATGTTATTGATGGTATATATAATTCATTCAGTCTTTCCGTTTTGGGAGAAAGTATAAGGCAGGAAAAATGGAAAACCATGCCTTGTTTATAGTAGAAATTGTGAAATGTCGAGTTATTAAATTCACGTTCATTATCACATTGGAATGATTTGATAGATTTTTCAAACTGTGTTTTAATGAATTTTTGAAATTCAAGGAATTTGACAAACATTTCAGATTTGAATTTCAATGGGTAAATTCAGATAAAATATGAAAAATCATCTAAAAATACTAGATAAAATTTGTGATCTAAAGAGCTAACAACCGGAGATGTCCACAAATCAGCATGAACAATATCAAAAGGAGAAAAAGTAACTCTGTTGAATGACATAAATGGAAGACGAGTATGTTTGCTGAGTGGGCAAGAAAAACAGTGTTGGGCAAGTTTTCCATTATTACATTAATACGCTTAGTAGTCCTAAGAAAAGTAAAAACAGGGTCTCTGGGGTGTCCGAGTATGTTGTGCCAAGTTGAGGGAGAGATAGCCGCAAGGGATAGATGTTCTTGCGGTCTAACATCGGAAGATTGAGTAAGGGGTATAGGTCTCCCACACTATTATAGCGCGTAAGAATTTTCCCCGTATTGAGATCCTTCACAGAAAAATCAAAAGGGTCAAATTCGATAGACACATAATTATTTTGAGTGAATTTTCTAACAGAGATGAAGTTTTTAATGATGTTAGGGGTGTAGAGGACGTGATTTGGGGAGAAAGGCGGGTGGGGATGTGTGGTATGTGTGTTACCGTAGACTTCAATTGGAATGCGATGACCATTGCCGACAATAATAAATTGAGGACACTTTAACCGAAGTAGTTAAGATAAGTTACCTGACGACCGGGTGAGGTGAGATGTGGCTCCGGTGTCCATGTACCAATTTTCGTCGGGTTGTTGAAGGTTCACGGTGTTGAAGGCCTGGCCCGAATCGGTGGGGGCCAGGTTGTTGCCCTGCGGTTGCTGCTGGACCGAGACCATGTGGGCTACTGCTGCTGCGGCGGGTGGGCTCGCTTTGTTGGGCGGGGCGAGCCCAATAGGACAGGTGACCAAGAATGCTGCTGGAACTGGGCCCCTGCAATTAGGTATGGGCATGTAGGCGAGGCCCAGTTTCCTTGATTGGGCCATATTGGTTGATGTCCAGGCCACGGGAGATAGGTAGTAGTTGGGCCTGGCTGCTGGTTGTGGTTGCCTTTGCCGCGACCCTTCCCTTTATTGTTGTTACCGCGGCCTCTGCCGCCGCGCCCTCCTCCGAGGGACTACTGCTGGTGGTGGTCTTGCGGTGGTAGTTGGGTAGGTGTTGGCCGCCGGTGGAGTCATTCCGTCAACGGCTAATGCCTTGTGATTGTGCTAGTCCTGTTTGGCACGACGTGTCTCTTCTAACAAAAGTTGTGAACGTGTTTTGTTGAAACTTGGGAGGGGGTCGGCTTGTTGAATCATCGTTGCGAGTGTATCATATTCACCTTTCGGTAAACCAGCAACTAGTTGAAGCACCATCTTGGTTTCTGACACAGAAGTCCCTACGTTGAAAAGTTGGTCGGTTATGAGTTTCAGTTGCTTACAATATTCAGACATGTTAAAATTTTCGAGACGTGTATTGTTGAACTGCTCTTCCAAATACACGGCCCGATAATTTTTTTTTATCCTGAAAAATTTCTTCTAGCCGGACCCAAAGTTCACGTGTCGTAGCACATGTTTTCATGATAGTGCACAACAAGTCTTTAGAGATGGTGTCGTAGATCCATTGTTTGACAATGGCGTCTAGGCGATGCCAGGTTGAGTCTGCAATATCGGTGGGACGAGGAACATAATCATCAATATGGTCGAGCACATTGTATGCACATGCATGAATATAGAATAGTTCCATCCACATGGAATATTGACAGTCTTCTTGGTCAAGAATTATAGGAATAAAATTCTTGATGTTGTTAGCGGTGAATGCGGGATGAAAAGAAGATAATGAACGTTGAGAGGGGTTGTCAAGTGTGTCAGTGGATGAACCGGAATTAGTGGGGGAAGACATGGTGGCAACCTTGTAGCCGTCGGCCGAGAGGAAGGGAAGTTGGGTGGTTTCGGCCGAGAGAAAAAAAGTAGAGAGGGGAGGGATTAGGGTTTGGCTCTTGATACCATGTAAGATTGAAATAATTTCCCTTCGAAATTTCTTTTATTAATCACAATATATATAGTTGTACAGATGTTGATTCATAATACAATAAGAATCATAACTTACCTTAAATGGTTGATTCCTAATACAATAAGAATCATAAGTTACATTAACTATACATCTACCATAATTACAAAATATACTGTGAATATTCGCTAATATTCGAAGAATATTCGCTAATACTTGTGATCCTGCAATTAGGGGTGGTAAAATTAACTCTTGAAAATATGATTCATCCCACTCTGCTTAGGCTTAGGTGGATCATATTGTAATTTTTAATAAAAATATATTTGAAAATTGGATAGATACCTAGCTCAAATTGACCTATGAAAAAACTTTTGTTAAAATATGTTCAAGAAAACATTATTTTTTGTTTAATATATTAATATAGCCCATAAAATGAAAAAAAAACCATTTTTATCATATGCATAAAAACTATAAAAGAACAAATAAAGAAATTACATTTACTCTCTCTGCCTCAAATTATCTGATAGTAATTTCTAAAAATAGTTATCTTAATTTATCTATCATTTTTTGGGATCGAGACCGAGGGAGTAATTAAAAATAGCACTACACAATACTACCTAGTACCTACAATATTTTATTTTGATAATATGTATTTATATAGTAAAAGTATATGGACAAAATGAGGGATTGGACATCATTATTTTATTATATCTTTTACTTTTCGATTAAAGTAGTACTATGATAGATGACACATTATTGTTTCCTCTCTTGCACTAAGGACTAATTTGATTGGTGGATGAAAAGTAGATTGGACAAAGTCAGTCAAGAAACGTACTATAGCGAATATAAACTTTGTGGTCCCTGAAAAAATTCTTGCACTATGCTTTCTAGGTTTTAGTTCACGGGATACATTTTCTTTTTGATTCATTTTTTTAAATAACATATTTTATATTATTACACTTCTCATTTACTTTAGGTATTAGTTCTACTGATATTTACACTTCAGCTTATTGATTATCAATTTATAGATATATTAAATTATTATAAAATAATTTCCAATAAAAATATATATTATTTTTTTAATTAAAAAAATAATGCCTCTCGTTAATGTTCGGTTTTAGGCCAATGATCTTATATTATTAAATGTAGAATAGTTGTTTTTTCTTTCCTCAATCTACGTTTCACATTGAACATACAATTTATGTCTTGCAATTTCCGTAGGACCCGAGACTAAAATATCAGTAGAACAACCTTTACACATTGGCTCCGTACAATTTCCTAAAGGAAGTTGCTGCAATAATTTCCACTTTCTACTTTTATGTTTTTCCATTTCCTTTCTTTGCATTTTTTTTTTTTTTTTGATAATCCAGGTTTTCAGGCTTGCGCCTGACTACTTCACTGGTATTACCCAGACGTCCTGGAGGTAATAGCACCGGTCCTTCAACAACTATCACCAGGTAAATCGCGGGATGTGCTCCGGTGGCCAGTTTTCTGGGAGCGTACAACTGATCAATGAGACAAGGTCAAATTCTCCAACATGCAGAATTTCTTCGTGCTTGTGGGGAATCGAACCCACGCTGTCCCATGCCGTAGCGCGCTTATAGCGCCCGGGCTTTGCCACCGGACTATGCCCCGAGGACAAAACGTGGTAGGGTAAACTTTTTAAAGTGATCGGTTCCACCGCACCGCATTACGGCCCCATACCCCGAGAAAACCCCACCTCCGGCCCGGCCCTACGGATTAGTATACACCGCTTGGCCCTACGCTTATGGAGGGATTTTTTTGGGGAACACGGTTCCACTCTCGATCGGAGGACTCGAACACGGAACCTCGACAACGAATACCCTAATGTATTGGCCACCGGGCCAAACACTTTGGATAAAAACTATGGTAGGGTAAACTTTTTTAAAGTGAGACTCGGTCCCACCGCATTACGGCCCCATACCCCGAAAATCCCACCTCCGCTGCCCGCCCTACGGATTAGTATACACCGCTTGGCCCTACGCGTATGGAGGAATTTTTTTGGGGAACACAGTTCCACTCTCGCTGATCAGAGGATTCGAACACGGGACCTCAGACAACAATACCCTAATGTATTGGCCACTGGGCCAAACACTTTGGATTCCTTTCTTTGCATTATTATTACGTAAATTTCGCAATCTTTTTGTTTTTCTTAACGGTGAAGCTCTAGTACAATTACATAGCCAAATCGATTCCCCATTACCTTTTCTCTTGGATTAGTGTTCTCCTAATTATTCCTGTGATTACTTTAGTGCTAAGACTAATCATGCCTTTCTTAACATAAGGAGTGCGAATGATTCAACTCAATCAGTTATTTCAAGAATTTCATATTATATTAAGTTTTTGATTAATTATCGTGTATAAGAAGTGAGTCTTCCGAAAACAGTCGATTTACCTATCAAGGTGAAAGTAAATTATGTGTATGCTCTACCCTCTGTAGACTCCACTGTGTGAGATTTTACTGAGGATGTTGTTTGTTGTATTAAACTTGCTATGTATTGTGATTATCAAAATTTGTTCGTCACTCAATCCGTACATGCCGCTCATGGCTAAAAAGGAATCATACACAGTTAGTACAGGAGTAATTTTTTTACACTACTCCCTCCGTTCTTCAATAAGTGATTATTTAGGTCTTTTATTTTATTTTTTTAAAATAAGTGATTCTTTAAAAAATTTAGAATATTTTGGACATATTCTTCTAAAATTATCCTTGTTTAAATAATAACATTCACTAACTAAATTTTTTTTCTAGGTACTGATTAGAGTAAATTAGTAAAAGCAATTCTAAATTTTTAAGAGTGAATACTTTCTTAAGGGGTGTGAACAAAGCTAAAAGAATCACTTATTCTGAAACGGCTGAAGTAATGAAACCTTTAGGGACTATTTGGAAAGTGACTTATATAATTGGAATTGCGTGTAATTACACAATTTGGTATATTTAAGAGTGAGTACTTTGTTCGGTTTTTTAATTTTGGATACGAATCGAATTGAAAAATCGAATTAAATATATAACTTTTTTTATTTTTTATTTTAGGCTACTACTATCTTTTGAATCATAATAATTGAAGTCAATCTATGAAGCTTTTATGGAAGTCGCATGCGGCATGAACTTGATTAACATATCACAGAAGCATTGACATAAAATGTAGAGAGAGAAAGTAGTTGTAAATTGGTAAAACTTTAAATTGTCATATTTCTGCGCTCGGATGTCCGTTTTACCCGGGTTTTTTAATTTATTTTGCGTATTTTTTCGAGACGGGACCAGTCAAACTGCCAAAAGGCGGTTTGGCTCTGCCAATTTTTAGAAATACGTCAGTTTTCCCAATCAATTTGTGTTTTCCCCCAAATCGATTTCTAATTTTCCTTTTTTTTTAGTAAACATCTCACGATACACAATAGATTTCAACATCAAAATTTCATGATAGTGTAGGTGTGAATGTCAATTTCAGTTTTGGAAATTCAATTTTTTTAAAAAAACAAAAAAATCCCCGACCCGACCCACTAGAAAAAACCGATATAATCCGATACGTTCGGCGATATAAATCGAACATATCAATTTTATTTTTTTAAAAGTTGTATTCGTTTTTTTTTAAAAAAAAACCAATTTTATTCGGTTCATATTTCACCCCTACCCCTACTTTAACGATGTTTCCTCTGAAATATTTTAGGTTGAAGCTAATTAAGTTTTGTTGCGAATCAAGACCAAAAACAAGACTTTTTCCTCCGACAAGGGTAAGATTAGAGCTAAAGTATAAGGGAGTGTAAGATTGGAACCGACCAATGACTGGTTCCCGAACTAAATATTTTAATAAATTTAATACAAATACAAAATATTAATGTACTAAATTCACATGAATTCATAACTATTGCACGGAGATCCGTCCCTGGCTATAGCACATGATGTCAAGAAGACTAAGTAAATTAGAAACCAGTACAAGCTTTGATTACATAAAAAGATGAAATCAGAATTCCTAAAATTACTACAACACACAGCATGAACAAGAAAAATATGTAGATACATAACACTGAATTTTGATAAAATAATTATTAGTACTACTTTTGACCAGAATTACGAGGACGAGAATTGTTATTAGAAGGACCTCCCCCTCTCTTATAGTTTCCCCTTCCTCGTCCACGTCCTCTTGTATTTCCTGGAGCGGCCGGTTTGGCTGACCATACAAACGCTTTACAAAAGTCGCGTAAAACTGGAGCAGCAGCTGCCACTGTACTTACTATATCACGGATCGCCTCCACACTAAAATAAGCAGAGTGATTAGGAGGAGGCGGAGGAGAAGGTGTCAATGATTTCTCGTACTCGTATAGCATGGAACAAGCATCTGAAAATTTGGGGAGAGGAAATCGAGATGAAATCGTATTTTTGAGGAGCAAATATTGTGAAGGCAAACCAGCAAGAAGTTGTAGAACCAAATCTTGATCTGATACAGGATTGTTGATTGCTGCTAGAGAATTAGCTATGGATTTTAATTTTGTCACGTAGGACTCTATTGTTTCTTGATCTTCCTTTCTGGTACCGTGAAATTGCATTTTGAGTTGAGCATGCCTGACTTGATCTTCAGCTAAAATTGTTTCACCTTCAGCTTTCTCCTTTCGAATACTCATACTTTGTTTTCTCAACGACTGAACTTTCTCTGGCTAGTCTACTTTTTTGAGTAGGTTTTGGACCCTCCAAGGCGACTAAAACTGAGTCTTTTCAACTGTTATTGTCGATGGTATTATGCTTTATATGAGAATTCTAAGAGTATTTGTTATACACTTGTATACTGAAATTTTAATATAATATTCTAATAGGGATATTAAACAATGACTATATTATTATTGATAAATATTCAGCGTCAAAGACTAAGAATAAAGACATGTACACAATGTATAATATAAATACGTATTTGATTTTATATGACATAAATTTTATTCAAATTTATGTTCAATTCAACATTAATAAGATTTTTGTAAGAATGACAAGTGTGACATTTTCTTGATTTATCTCGAGATTAATAATTTCAAGATTGTCCTCTTGTTCCCACCTCTTCTTTTTCTTTCCAAATTCCTAATTCTCATCTCGTTCTTTCATTACGTTTATCTCAAAAAACATGTTTCGTCATGCCCTTACAGTATTCAACATTAAGAATCACATCCATATCGTTCTTGAGATGGAAAACATTCAATATGCAATGTGGAAGATTAATTTAAAGTTCACGCACGCTCGCATCAAGTCCTTCCTCACATCATCCCCGCGGAAGCAGGCAAGGAGAAGGTGTCTACCGCCGATGATGACCCTATGTTATGAACGAATCTTGATGCTACAGTTGTCCAGTGGCTTTATTCCACTATCTCTACGAAACTGTTATAGACGATTATTGAACCCGATGCTACGGCGATGGAATCTTGGAAAAGAGTGCATGATATATTCCAAGATAACAAAAATTCTCGTGACGTCACTCTTGAACAGGAATTTTCCCATGTCAATATGGAGGATTTTCCGAATGTCTTAGCCTATTGTAAAAGGCTAAAGGAATTGACAGATCAACTAAAGAACGTTGGTGAGCCCGTCACCAATGATCATATTGTTCTTCATATGGTTGCAGGCCTAGCCGAGACCTATAATGGCATTGGGACACTCCTTCGTCAAAGTAATTCGCTCCCACCGTTCTACGAGTCCCATTCCATGCTAACATTAGAAGAGACCGACTTAGCTAAAAAGGCGGCTACCGGAGCAAATTCTGTCATGATAATGACCACGTCCGATGACCCTCACTCATTCTCGAATAATTTTAGCCAAAACGCAAACAAAAGTGACGTCAAAAAGGGTTAAAATCGGAAAAATACTGGCAAGAACCGCAGCGGCGACAGTGGTGGTGGTCGTGGCGGTGGCAGTGGACCAGCTGGGGCCGCAGCCTTGGCCCAATGCACAGTGGCCGTGGGGCTGGGCCAGTGTCCCACGCCAGTCTTTCCTTATTTCCCCACAAATTGGGCCAGACCCAATTACGCATAACACTAGCCAGCTGCCCAGTAGAATCGGACTGGGCCTGGCAGCAGGCTAGCTTTCTTGGGCCTCGGCCTCAGCAGGCCTTCGCTGCTGCGGGCCCAACTTTAGTTCCGAAACCTACGGATATTAAGGCCGAGCTGCATACACTTAGATTAAATCTCCCTGACGCAAATTGGTACATGGACACCGGTGCCACTTCTCATATGACATCCGCGCCGGGTAATCTCTCATCTTATTTCAATTTGAGCAAAAAATGTGGCATAATTGTTGGTAATAGTAATTTAATTTCAATTTGTGGTTATGATCACATAAATTTGTCTCCTCCACATCCACCTCTCGTTTTGAAAAATGTCCTTCATGCCCCTCACTTAATTAAAATTTTGGTATATGTCCGAAAATTCACAACTGATAATTGAGTTTCTGTTAACTTTAACCCTTTTGGATTTTTTGTGAAAGTTTTCAAGACGGGGATAACTCTAATGAGATGTAATAGTCGGGGAGAGCTTTATCCAATCACCACCACCACCATTTCCATGAGTCAAGTCACACCTTCAATATTTGCCGTTCTTGCTTATTCTTTGTGGCATGCACATTTGGATCATTCGTGGTCGTCTATTATTTCTTCTCTTCAAAATAATAATTTTATTGATTGTAAGAGTACGTGTAGTACTCATATTTGTCTTTCTTGTCCTCTAGGGAAACATGTTAGATTACTATTTCTAGCCTTTACTTCTAGTACGTCGATGCCTTTTGACATTATTCATAGTGATTTATGGACATCTCCCATTTTGAGTTCTTTGGGCCATCTTTACTATGTTTTATTTTTGGATTATTATTTTAATTTTTTGTGGACGTTTCCTTTGTCTAAAAATTCTCAAGGTTTTTCCACATTTTTAAAATTTAGAGCTTTCATCTGTACCCAATTTGAACGGAAAATTAAAAATATTCAATGTGATAATGGTAGGGAATATGACAATGTGCCTTTTCGGGAATTTTGTGACACTCAAGGCATATTTTTTTTTGGTTTTCATGTCCTAATACGTCCTCACAAAATGGGAAGGCCGAAAGAAAAATTTGTACCATTAATAATATTGTCTGAACCTTACTAGCCCATGCTTCATTACCTCAATCTTTTTGGCATCATGCGTTACAAATGACTACTTACCTCCTTAACATACTCCCTAGTAAAGGTTTAGCATATCAATCACCCCTAAAACATCTTTATAATAAGGATCCCTCGTATTCTCATCTTAGGGTGTTTGGGTGTTTGTGCTATCCGTTTTTTCCCATCAATTATAATTAACAAACTACAAGGCCGTTCTACCGCTTGTGTGTTTTGGGGTTATCCGTCTAATCACCGTGGTTACAAATGTTTTGATTTATCTTCTAATAAAATCATAATTAGTCGCCATATTATTTTTTATAAAACCCAATTTTCATTTGCTAAATTGTATAACCCCGTGCCTCGTTCGTATAATTTTTTAGATGATGGGCCATCTCCGTATATCATCCATCAGTGGGCCCATCACTCATGTGATCTGAATCTGCCAGCAGACCCACATAGTCTCGGTACTGTTCCTGCCCAAGTTCTTGTCCTCCTCCAATGTTTCGGCCAATAGGCCCACTACCTGTTGGCCCACCTTTACCCAGCTCAATTTCATCGCCTCTTTGTCCGGTCTGTTTTCCCAATCACTATCCATTAAATTAGCCAGCAGGCCTACTGCCTGCTGGTCAGTCTCGAGAACCATCCCAATCCATTTCTTTTAGGAGTCAAGGGCCCGTTACTCGCAGCCAACGTGATATTTTTAAACCTAAACGATATTTTAATCTCAATTCTAATGTTACTAGATCACCCCTACCACGTAACCCAGTGTCTGCTCCTCATGACTCGAATTGAAAAATGGCAATAAATTATGAATATAATCCTCTTACTGAATATAAGACGTGGGAGTTGGTGCCCCGTCCGCCTGGTGTCAATATTATTCGTTCTATATCGATTTTTACTTATAAAGAAAATTCTGACAGTTCCTTTGAGAGGCATAAGGCCCCGTCTTGTATGTAATGGTAAAACTCAACAGATTGACATAGATTGTGGAGAGACATTTAGTCTGATGGTCAAACCGGCAACCATTCACACTGTTCTCAGTCTGACTCTCTCGAAAGCATGGCTCATTCATCAGATGGATGTGAAAAATACTTTCTTACACGGTGATCTCTAGGAGACAGTATACATGCACTAGCCCTAGGGTTTTAGGGACCTCGATCATCCTAATCATGTATGTTTGCTCAAGAAGTCCTTGTATGGGCTTAAGCAGGCCCCACGAGCTTGGTATAAGATATTTGCAGATTATGTGTCTACGATTAGGTTTTCTCACAGCCGATCTGATCATTCTATGTTCATCTATCGTTGTGATACTTCTCTGGCATACATTCTGTTATATGTGGATGTTATCATATTGACTGCCTCTTCTGATAATCTGCGCAAGTCTATCATGTACATTCTCAGTTCGAAATTTGCTATGAAATACTTGGGGCCTTTAGTTATTTTTTGGATATAGTTGTTACTCGTCATGCAAATGATCTATTTTTATCAAAGAAGAAGTATGCGGCAGAGATTATTGAGAGAGTTGGCATGTCATCGTGTAAGTCTTTTTCTACTCCGGTTGATACCAAACCGAAGCTAAGTGCTAATTCTAGCACACCATAAGAGGATCCCACCCACTATCGCAGTCTTGAATGAGCTCTTCATTAACTTACTTTCACGAGGCCCGATATTACTTATGTAGTGCAGAAGGTGTGTTTATTTATGCATGATCTGAGGGACGAGCACATGCATGCGCTCAAACGCATCATACGGTACATACACGACACATTTGATTATGGCTTGCATTTATATCCATCATCCGTCTCTACTCTTGTGTCTTATACAGATGCTGATTGGGGTGGATGTCCAGATACCAGACGTTCAACATCTGGTTATTGTATGCTCCTTGGTGATAACTTGATCTCTTGGTCCGCAAAATGTCAGGCTACTACTCTATCGCGATCCAGTGCGGAGGCCGAGTATCAAGGGGTAGCCAATATGGTGTCTAAGATATGTTGGCTACGTAATCTTCTATTGGAGCTACACTTTCCTATTTAAAAAGTTACTTTGGTCTACTGTGATAATGTTAGTGCAATCTATCTCTTTGAAAGTTCGGTCAAACATCAGCGCACTAAACATATTGAGATGGATATTCACTTTGTTCGCGAAAAGGTAGCTCGTGGACAAGTACGTGTCTTACATGTCCCTTCACGGTAGATTTTAGGGACAGTCTCAGCGTACGACAACCGCCCGCTATGACTGCGGGGGTGTGAAAGACGATGTACACGGCTACAACCATGTATATCACTTTGTATAGTTGTCCATATTTTACCATAGTTGTAGAATTCTTGTACAATTATAATTATGATATTAGTCTTGTATTAGAAAAAACTATTAGAATTATAGTAGAAAAATATAGAGTTAATTTTTATATTTAGATATTGTATATTATATATTTATTTATATATATATATATATATATATATATCTTAATTAATAAAAATAATCAAAAGATTCATTCAATTATTGCCTCTTGCTTACCCTATGACTAATTAATTGGTGGATGAAAAGTAGATTGACATATATACTATGGACAAAGTGAGTCAAGACTCAAGAAATGTATTGCAGTGAATATCAACTTTGTGGTGCCCGAAAATTTGCTTGCAATGGGACCCGTGAGCCTTAGACATTGGCTCCGTACAATTTCCTAAAGCAAGGAAGTTGCTGCAATAATTTTCACTTTCTATTTTTTTGGTCATTTCCCTTCTTTGCATAACTATGTAAATTACGGAATCTTTTTGCTTTTTTATTACTCAGTAAGTATTAAGGTTGAAGCTTTAGTACAACTATTTAACCAAAGGTGGTGGTAGAGATGACAGTGAATTTCGGACCGGATTCAGTTCGTTTTATAGGATATGGATCTTCAAAATTTGGACCCGACGGATCCGTTTCTGACGGATCGGATCTGGATCTGGATCATGTATTTGAGATCCGTATCCGGTCCACATCCGATCCGTGGATCCGTTTTTTATTAAATATATATTCATAACCTAGAATGTAATTTTATAAATATTTTCTAAATTTTTTTTCATAATTTATGTATTGGGTAAAGGATTGAACCAGGATAAGGCACAAGTCACACAACCATGTAATTTGTCTTTGAAGTTTCATTTCTTTTACCTATATGCTCTCTCAGTTTCCCATATTTTCATTTCTATAAAAAAAAAAATTATCACTCTTCTTTAAATTTTCCTTTCTTGAATCAGTTAGCCGTAAGCTTTAAGTATCTTTCTCTCATTTGTTTGATCAGCAAAAAAAAATTGGGACTTTTGATATATGACTGACATTGTTTTATGTTGTTTAATGAAGTCAATCAGTAGAATTACAAGTGGAGCATCATTAAAGCCTCCAAAAATTAGCTCAAAGTTGCAACCTGTTCAGCATCACTAATGAAGTCAATCGTCTTTATTTTCTTGTGATGCTAAAACTTTGTTCGTTATTTTGGAAGAATGGTGTCATGTTTGTGTAGGTTGATTGAATGAACTCAATCATTTTTTCAATTAGATTGCGTTTCATTTTGTCATAAAAGTTTCAACATGTGGGAATATTATTTAAGCCAAAAAAATTACACATAGATCCAGATCCGATCCGTGGACTCGGTGAATTCGATGGATCCAATTTGGATCTAATTTTTATGGACCCGATAGATCTGGATCCAGGTATGAAAAATGGATCTGGATCTAGTAGGATCCGGTCCAGATCCGATCCGTTGCCATCCCTAGGTGGTAGAGCCTTTAATTGATCCAATCGATTCTCCATTACCTCTTCTCTTGGAGTAATGCTTTCCTAATTATTCATTTGTTACTTTAGTGCCAAGGATAATCTTGCCTTCCTTAGTAGGCGTTTGGATAATGAATCAGTTAAAATTTAAAAAACAAAGATTTTTTTATGAAGTTGAAACAATAAAAAATTACAATTATCATGGTAAGAATGAGATGCCTATACAATACCTCTAAAGGGCAGATATGCTATTTCCGATAGAATAAGACAACAAAATATCCATATATAAAGCAATGGGCAACACATAGTAATACACACATAAAGAGTAAGGAACTATGCGATACATATACCATACTTCTAAGAAGAAGGGAACGAGGAGCAGAAGAGGCTAGTCCCCTACCATATCTTAGTGCTATTGATGCACTTATGTTCTTGCTAACGCTACAAGACTTGACATAGCGTTTTCTGTTAATATACTAGCAAGATATAGCTCTTCTCCTACACGGAGGCATTGAAACATTATTATGCATATATTGCAATATCTAAATGGAACTAGTGATATGGGTCTGTTTTAAGGCTGGCCAGTGGTCCGGGTCGGTTCGGTCCCGCCCCGACACCGCCCCGAACCCGAGTAGTTAAAAAAAAATTGCGGTATTGGGACTCGAATCGGGATGAGACAATGTCTCGTCCCGACCCGCCCCAGCCCGCCCCAGTCCTAACCTGATCCCGCCGAAACACACCCTTTTGCAAAATAACCGTTGCACCAATGACCATTTTACATTTTGGCCGTTGTGCAATGACCATTTTTGGCCTCCCCCCCCCCCCAACCCTCTACCCCCTTAATATTTATTTTTAACCCATAAGCTATTATATTTACACTTTAACCCAATTTTCCAACTATAAATACCTCATTTTCTCTTCATCTTTCTCACAAATCTTCCTACAATCTCTCTAATCTCTCAATCTATCTCTCTACAAGTCTACATTGTCTACTAAATATTCAATTTTATTTATTCATTTGGGAATTAGGAGTGAATTTGGCAACTAGCTTGAGGATCTTCCATCGAGCAAAGTTTCAATTTTCAACCTCTCGATTACACGTCGACGTTACGTCGGCGTTTGGTACATTCGTTCCTTCATTAAATTATTATTGTCTATTTATTTTATTTAGCGCACTTAATTTCATTTACTTTAATTATTTATTAGTATAATTATAAATTTATAATGGAAGGATTTAAACGTATGCTTACGGGTAGGGGTTAGGCTTCTTCTAGTAGGGGCAACAAGGGCAAGGGTACTTCTTCTAATCATCCTATTCCTACACAGGATGATTTTGTTGATAATGAACATTTTCCTACATTACCATTAGATTTAGACGAGGAGCTATTTTCGGAACTCAAGAAGACTTTAATTTAGACGATAATCTAGATGATACACCCACTAATGTTGATGACAGCACACCCACTAGTGCACCTTCAACTGAAATGCTTCTTATTCCCCCTAGTATGAGACGAGGTCTAGCAAAACGACCATTAAAATCAGATGCATGGATATTTTTTGATAGGGACGTAGAGAATCAAGTAGCTAGATGTAAAATTTGTAAAGATGTTTTATAATTTAAAACTGGAAAAGGTCACGGTAGGACGGGGGGGGGGGGGGGGGGTTAATGAGACACGTAGTAAGGGCTCATCCAGCTAGGTATGCCCAATACAAGACTTCAAAATCGGGTGCGCAAACGCCCGCTCCATCGGGACAAGGTTTACATACTGATACTGTCCCGGACCAAGTACAGGGTCAAATTAACCCTATGACGGGGGAAATTGTAGGCCCTAAATACGATAAACATAGAGATAGGAAAGCAAAAGCAAAATTTGTTGTTGTGGAGGGTTTGCTTTTTTCATTTCCTTCATCTCCCGGTTTTATTCATTACATTAGAGATATGTATAATCCTGCTTTTAACGGTTTTCCTAGATCAACTGTTAAGAGAGATGTATTTAAATTTGCACATGAATATCAACAATATTTACGTTATTCATTATATCATTTTAATGGCAAAGTGGCTATCACTTCTGATATAGGCCGTAGTACTAACGACCATGATTATGTAACGGTAACCTGTCATTGGATAGATTATAAATGGTCTATGCAAAAACATATCTTAGCTTATAGATATATAGATGATAGGCACACTGGTATTTTTATTGCCGAATTTTTTTATCAAGTGTGCGATTATTACGGAATAACTGATAAAATTATGACTATCACATTAGATAACGCTTCTTCTAACAATTATGTTGTTACAATTTTAAAAATTAGTTTAACTCCATCTTTTCCAGATCATTTTCATATAAAATGTGTGTGTCATATATATAACTTATTTGTAAAGGATGATCTATCACTTTTGGAAGACATTCTTAGTAAAATACAATTTTCTATAAATTTTATTTTTAAAACTAATAGAATACAACGAAGAAAAGAATATAAAAAAACTTATCACGATTGCCAACTACCTTATAGAAAAATTTCAGAAGAAGTACCCACTAGATGAAATTTTTTATACGAGCAACTATTTGTTGCTTATGAATATAGAAAACCTATAACTTTATTTTTTAACTCTCATAATCAAAATTCAGTTGATATGGTTGTAGATAGCGATTGGGTAAAAATTTCCGAACTTATTGCATTTTTAGAGAAATTTTTCAAGCAACAAAAGATTTTTTTGGTATATATTATCCTACTATTTCAACTATGTTGTTTTATTTAGCTCTAATATTTTTATTACTTAGTGAATATATGGAAAAATCAGCTTATATGACAGCTATTAAAAATGTTTATCAAAATAAAAAAATATTTTATTCTTATTCCCACTATTTATATTATTGGTGTTGTATTAAATCCGACTATTAAAATAGACGGTACTAAATCACTTATTGAAACTATTTACGATTGTATAGAAGTACTACCACCTCCAAGTCCCAAAAATCCAAATCACCCATCACATATTGAACAAACTAAAGAAGAATGTTGTTTAGCGTAGAAGACCAATGCAAAAAAGTATATAGGTTTTACCAACAAGAAAGTGCTAGTAACCTACCGGCTTCCATACCATCTTCTTCTTCTTCAACACAACCTCACAAAAGACATGTTGTTTCTGCGGCTAGTATTGAAAGCCTCAGAAATAGAATGTGCGGCCGTACCGCTACTAACCAATTAGCGAGTTTGATATTTTTGTTTTGCAGGGTTCTGTACCGTACCAAGAAGTTCTCAATGAAGAAGGACGTGAAAACTTGCTGAAATACTGGAGGGGGAATGAGAAGACCTTTCCGACACTTTCAATGATGGCCCGAGATGTTTTGAACATTCAAGCGTCATCAATTGCGTCTGAAAATGCTTTTTCTGTCGGCAAATATCAAATAGGAGAGCACAGACACTCATTAGCCGGAGATAGCTTGGAGATTGTAGTATTATTCAGAGATTGGATACGAGCGGAGCGGAGAAGGTGCGGTCAACCGGAGATCAACGAAGAAGAAGACGAAAACTACAACGAAATTTTATCCGAAGGTGGTGGAAGCGACGTGGATCAATTTGACCAACAAATACCAATTCCAACCAAAGAACCACAGGATATTATCAAGAAACTAGAACAGGTTTTTTTCAAAATGTAATTTTTTTAATTGCAATTTTACTATGTAGTTTGCAACTTTTTAACAACACCACAAAGTTTCAATTTTGACAATTGTATTTGTATTACAAAAAAATCATGTCTATTAAATAATATAAGAGTTACAAAAACAGCCTTGAGATGTTTTTATTACACTATCTTGTCTTGTTTAATTATTGAGTTTTTTATACATATGTTATTAAAAAAAAAAAGGAAAAGCCGCCCGGATCCCGATCCCGCCCCGACCTGATTCCGACGGGATCGGGATCGGGACGGGACTTCGGCAAATGCCACCAAACCCGATCCCGCCTGACCCGCCAGCCCCAATCCCGCCCCCTTCACCGTCCAGCTCTAGTCTGTTTTATGCTAACAAAGATAGTGCAGATCTTATTGGTTTTGCAGATGCATGTTATTTACCTGACCCACACAAAGCTCGGTATCAAACATGCTATCTATTTACATGCGAATGTGTTGTTATATCTCGGCGATCTACAAAACAGTCTATTGTTGCCACTTCTTCAAATCATGCTGAAATAATAGCTATTCATAAAGCAAGTAGAGAATATGTATGATTGAGATCAGTGATACATCTCATCAGAAGAAGATATGGCGTGAAGTGTGATATCGACACTGAATAGCTAAAATAATAGCCATTCATGAAGCAAGTAGAGAATATGTATTTGTTTGGTCACAACTCCCCAAATTGCTCGGGCGATTTTAAGGAATTACTATGTGGTTGATAAATTCTAGTTCTCAATAATTAATAAACTTATATAATCACCCGAAGAATGAAGCTTCAATACTCTAGACATAATCTAAAGTATAAACCATTCTTCCATCGGTTAGTGAACGATCTTGACACTGAATAAATCAAAAAGAGGGAAGATGTTTTTGTAGAACTTCATCTACACATGCATCATGTTACATATCATACATCTCAAAGACAAACTTTAATTAGGAAGCTTTTGAAGATCAAACTACTTAAACAACAAACACAAAAAGGAAACATGGGTTGCAAACAATAATAAGACTAGCTCTATTCATTTTTTTCCATCTGTGGGGTCGCCTGCCAAATTTTCCAGCCAGCCACTAAAACCACTGCACCAACGGCACCAACTACAATCATCCTCGATGCACCAACTGCACCAACGGCACCAACTGCACCAGCTACCATAGGGATTGCACCAATTATAATACATACTGAACTTACTAAACACGCTGTAGTAGAAAGGTTCTCTCGGGTGAAAAAGCATACGACTGCTCTCCACCAACACCACGAGGATCATTCGTATTTTGCTCCTTGTGATCCTGCAATTAGAGGTGGTAAAATTAGCTCTTGAAAATATGATCCATCCCACCCGCTTAGGTTTAGGTGAATCACATTGAAATGCTTAATCAAAAAATATTTAAAAATTGGACAGATATCTAGCTCAAATTGACCTATGAAAAAACTCTTGTTAAAATATGTTCAAGAAAACATTATGTTTGTTTAATATATTAATATAGCCAATAAAATGAAAACATCATTTTTATTATATGCATAAAAATTATAAAAGAATAAATAAAGTAATTAGATTTAAATCTCCGTCTCAAATTATCTGTTGTGATTTCTAAACCTCAAGATTCAAAAGTCTTAATTTATTCTCTCCGTCCTAAAATTAATTGTCATATTACGTTTTTCAAGAGTCAAACTATATAAACTTTGACTAGTATTTTGAGCTATATTTTTCATCATATTAATATGAAAAGAATCGCAACTTATAATACTTTTCGTATAGTTTTTGAATATCTAAATTTTAATTTTAAAGTATTAAATTAATATAATCTAATTTAACTTTGAAAGTTAGTCAAATTGACATTTAAAAAGAGAAACATGACAAAAATTTTGGGATGGAGAGAGTATTACTTAAACTTCATACTTAATCAAACTATATCACATAAATTGGGACGAGGGAGCACCTAGTACCTACAATATTTTTATTACTCAACCTGTCCCAATTTATATAACACATTTTCATTTTTAGTCAATCCAAAAAAAAATGATACATTTTTTTATTTAATAATAATTTAACTTTAAACTTTGTCTTTTACGCTCAAAGAGATGATCTATAATCACACAAATATATTTAGCTTGTTTTAGATCAGAAGATTCAAAAAAATTTCTTTATTTCTTAAACTTCATGCTCAATCAAACTATATCATATAAATTGAGACAGAGAAAGTATGATAATATGCATTTATACAAAAGTATACGGACAAAATGAGAGATTGGATAATATATTTTATTATATCTTTTACTTTTCGATTAAAGTAGTACGACGAGAGATGACACATTATTGCCCCCAGGGGCACAGGCGAGTTGGTAAGTGGCAAGGTGATTGGAGTACAATCACTTCAACGTCGCGGGTTCGAATCCGTGTGGTGACAGTCTTTGCTGAAATATTACAAGGTTGTTGCTGGGTTCGTATGCCGTTGGTCCTCTCCCTTACAGGGCTGTCACTCGAGCATATCCCTCGATTTACATTTCATCTGGCCAAAAGGCCTCTGATACATGTGGGGAATTTCGCGTTCGGAACTTTCCCCTCCACAAAGAGATAGACACATTATTGTTTCCTCGCTTGCGCTAAGGACTGATTTTATTGGTGGATGAAAAGTAGATTGACATAAGGACTGATTTTATTGGTCGATGAAAAGTAGATTGACATACGTACAATGGACAAAGTGAGTCAAGAAACTTAATGCAGTGAATATCAACTTTGTGGTGCCCGAAAATTTGCTTGCAATGGGATCCGAGAGCCTTACACATTGGCTCCGTACAATTTCCTAAAGCAAGGAATTGCTGCAATAATTTTCACTTTCTATTTTTTTGGTCATTTCCCTTCTTTGCATAACTATGTAAATTACGGAATCTTTTTGCTTTTTTATTACTCAGTAAGTATTAAGGCTGAAGCTTTAGTACAACTATTTAACCAAAGGTGGTGGAGACTTTAATTGATCCAATCGATTCCCCATTACCTTTTCTCTTGGAGTAATGCTTTCCTAATTATTCATTTGACTACTTTAGTGCTAAGAATAATCATGCCTTCCTTCCTTAGTAGGTGTTTGGATAATGATTCAGTTGAAATTTAAAAAACAAAGAATTTTTCCTGAAGTTGAAACAATAAAAAATTACAATTATCATGGTAAGAATGAGATGCAATTAAAGAAGAGCTCATTATCTAATTTTCCATTTTTTCACGTTGACTTCTCCTTGGCTTTGGTGACTAATGATAGATTAGGGTCATGTTCTTGATCGGGGGCGGTGGTAAAGGTTATGGGGGTAAATGAGGTAAGGAGATGCTAGGCTAAGAATAGGGTGAAAAAAAAGGAAAATATTTACCACCAGATTTTATTTCCTCACAAGCATTACTCTTCTTGGTTGAAGGGGATAGAAATAATGTACTAAATAAAGTACCATTATTGCTAAATGTTGAAGCAGATCCAAAAACATTTAATGAAGTTATGTCTTCAAGAGATGCCTCCTTTTGGAGAGAGGCGGTGAATGATGAAATAAATTCAATTATGTCAAATTGGACATGGATTTTGGTTGATCTTCCACAGGGATCTAAAAAAATTACAAATAAATGGGTCTTTCGTAGAAAGTATAATACCGATGGCTATTTGCAAACTTTCAAGGCTAGATTGATAGCCAAAGGGTTTAAACAAAGACATGGTATTGACTATTTTGACACATATGCTCCGGTAGCAAGATTAACATCTATTAGAGTGCTATTTGCTATTGCTTCCTCAAACAATTTGCATGTGCGTCAAATGAATGTGAAAACGGCTTTTCTTAATGGTGATCTTGATGAAGAAATTTATATGGAACAACCCGAGGGATTTGTTTTGCATGGAAATAAGAAAAAGGTATGCAAGTTAGTCAAATCTCTTTATGGTTTAAAGCAAGCACCAAAACAATGGCATGATAAATTCGATAAAGTCATTTTATATTATGGTTTTGAGCATAATAATGTAGATAAGTGCATATATTCCAAATTTATAAGCGATTTTGGTGTGATTTTATGCTTATATGTTGATGACATGCTTATCTTTGGAACGAACATGCAAGGGATAAAAGACACTAAGAATTATCAAGCTTCACAATTTAAGATTAAAGATCTTGGTGAAGTAGATACTATCTTACGTGTAAAAGTGCGGAAAAATAGTGGGGGGTTACTCGTTGGGCCAATCTCACTATATTGAGAAAGTACTTCTTAAATTTAATCACTTAAAATTTAAAGAAGCTAATACCCCATTTGATTCTAGTATTAAATTACTAGAGAACTCAGGCCGTGTTGTAGCACATCTTGAATATGCTACTGCGATTGGTAGCTTGATGTATGCTATGCATTGTACAAGGCCTGATATAGCTTTTGCGGTATGCAAAATATCTAGATTCACGAGTAACCCTGGCGTTGAGCACTGGAAAGCAATTGGACGAATACTTGATTATCTTTAAAGAACCATGAATTTGGGTTTGCATTATAACAACTATCTTGAAGTACTTGGAGTCGTTTCTTGGGCATCCAAGAAGCAAACATGCATAACTCACTCAACAATGGAAAGTGAGTTTATAGCACTCGCAGCAGCAGGCAAAGAAGTAGAGTGGCTGAAAATTCGTTATTTGATATAAAGTTGTGACCACAACCAATGCCGTCTATTTATGTGTACTGCGATAGTGAAGCTACATTGTCTAGGACTTATAGTAAGGTGTATAATGGAAAGTCTAGACACATTATCTTGAGACATGAGTATGTGAAACAATTAATAACTGATGGTGTTATTAATGTGATTTACGTTAGGACAAATAAAAACCTAGAAAATCCTTTAACAAAAGGTCTTTCAAGAGACTTAGTTAAGGATACATTTAGTGAAATGGGGCTGAAACCTTTTAGTTTTACAGTCACCTATGATGGTAACCCAACTATGTAATAGTTGTACTGCTATTCTATAGTTAAATGGGTAAGAACAAGTCATTGTTTAGTGACTGGTTTGGCACCAAAAAAATATATTAACTAGTCCCTTCCAAGATGTTTGGTGTAAATCGCTACAAAGTACAAAGTAGAGGTTGAGTACTAACTCTTAATGAAGTTCAAGTCTCATAGTAGCTAAATGCAAAATTTGAAACTTCACCTAAGTGAGCATAAGAAATGGTTCCGTTTCTAACAAGATCGTGGTTTAATCTTGTAAATGCTCATGAATCCAAGATAGAGCACAAGGTCGGAATAGTGCTAAATAAATTAGAACATAATTTATAATCTGGGATAGCTTATATGTGATGTATCACTGGTATTTGCTTAAGAGAAAAAGTTCTATGCTAAGCACACTATTGTCTTGTAGATACTTTGAAATGCATTCACTAATTAAAGGTTAAAATCGAAAGATACATCTTTGTATGTATAAGATTATCATTGTAAATCTGGAATAATATGACAATCTAGTGGGGGATTGTAAGTGAGAATATAATACTATTCACAGTTATTCATTTTTGACAGAAGCGTTTTATTGATTAGGCGTGCGCACTGTTAGACAATCTTTTATCAATAATTATATATATATATATATATATATATATATATATATATATATATACATTTGAATGGTTTTGTCTTTATGATTAAACATCATTCAAATATTGTGTCTTTATGGATGGACATCATTCAAAGGTCGTGACCTTATGAAATGATACCTCTTTGAGAAGGGTTGTGTCCATTATGAAAAGAGACTTAAAAGTCTATAAATTATCCAGATTTTACTATAGATTGAGAAATAGATCAATATATATTTATAATTGGTTCTAGAAACACTATCTTATTTGCTTGAGATAGTGTTAAGGATTTGTTGTATCTTGGGGATAATTTGCCAAAGACTCTTAGCAAACCTTGTGTCCGTGAGGGCAAATAAAACCTTAAAGAAAAGTGTTTCTACACGCCACAAATCATGTTTTGTCATTTCTCTTCTTTTGCCTCCTTATTCTTCTTCTTTTATTCAAACAATCTTTAGGGTTTTATTTTTGCAATGGAGGATTCTAAAGATATGACTTCGTTCCTCAATTTAAATGTTCAACTTGATCGCTTTGACGACAACAACTTCACTCGCTGGAAAGGAAAATTATTCTTTCTTCTCAGTGTTAGAGATGGCAGTGGACCTTGAACCCGGTGGATCCAGATCCGTTTTATAGAATATTGTTCTTCAAAATTTAGACCCGACGAATCCAGATCTATTTCTTACGGATCGGATCTGGATCTAGATCTTGTATTTGAGATCCGGATCCGGTCCAGATCCGACCCATGGATCCATTTTTTATTAAATACATTATACATCCATAACTTAGAATAAATTTAGGTCTTCCTTTAGTTTTCTCGGCCAGTCCCAAGTCCATAAAGGACCGAAGCCCAACCCATCTACGTGTCTTTAGGACAACGAAAGAGGGAAAAGAAATCATTTCGTTTAACATCCTGTAAGACTCAAATCCTAGCTATCGCCCGTCGTTGTGGCTCTCTCTCATACGACGTCAGTCCATTTCGAACTCTTATCCACCCCTTCCGAGGTAATAAGACAAATCAGATTTAAAACTTTCTGCCATATATTAAACGGTGAGTTCGATTTTTGTTTTTTTATTTACAATTCGTCTGTTTTGGCTTAATCAGAAAACTGATAGTGTTCTTTGCGAGTCTTCAAGTTCATGTGTTGAAAACGCCAGTGATATAGTGCATGCGAGCAACGATCTAATTATTCTTGAAACTCCATCAATCGAAGTTGAAATTTTGCTTTCAGTATTCTTTTTGCTAAGTTGGTAAAATATGTGAATTTTGCTTTCAGTATTCTCTTGCTAATTTGGTAAAATGGAAAATTTTCATTTTTTGCGTTACTGTTGTCTTATTTGAATTGGTGCTAGAAGAGTTATTGATTTGAATTGATACTAGAAGAGTTACTGGAAAATTTTTATTTTTGCGTTATTGTGGCCAATGTCCAGTTCATTTAAATTCACTGTTTAATTGGACTAAAATGTGCATGATACTTCTCTGTTACGTGGTTAAGTAATGTATTCAAATATTTTCTTGTAGGAAATGGATGGTGAACAATCTAATAATAATGCAAATGCTACTAATAAAAGTCATGCTGCTTCTTCTAGCCCACCTCCAGTGCCTCTGCTTTGTGGAGTGGATGATTTAGAAAGAGATTCATAAGGTTTTATTGAGGTTGGAGTAAAAGAAGAAAATCAATCAAGTAAACTAACAAGCAAGAAATTCATTTCCGAGGCATGGGAATCTTTTGATAAGGTCGTAGTGAAAGGTGTTACAAGAGCAAAGTGTAAATATTGTACATCTTTACTCTTTTATAATGGTGTAAATGTAACCTCACATCTTCTTAAACATTCTAAGAAGACGTGTCCGGAAAAGCATTTGCGGATTGGAGTTAGTGGTCAAACACAATTGAAGGTTAAAACGGAAGCCGATAGGTCTACTACTTTAGAACTTAAAGAAAAGGGAAAGGAAAAGGAATTTGATCAAGACTTTTCAATGAGAGAATTGGTTGGTATGGTGGTGATTCATGAGTATCCTTTATCTATTGTAGATCATATAGGTTTTAAAAGATTCGTGAGGAGTCTAAATACTTCTTTCAAGATGATTTCGAGGAACACTTTGAAGAGTTACATTTTGAAAAAATTATAATGAAGATAAAGGTTCTCTTAAGGCTTTGTTGGAGCATAATGAGGGTAGAATTGCAATAACTACCGACATGTGGATGGCTTCCAACCAAAAAAGGGATCAAATGTATCCTACTTTACAGAAAATTGCTAAGGACATCCTTGCAATTCCCGTCTCTTCCGTGGCTTCGGAAAGTGCCTTTAGTATGGGTGAAAGGGTGATTAGTTCTCATCGTTCTAGGCTTCACTCTAAAATGGTGGAGTCATAAATTTGCTTGCAAAATTGGATGATCGAAGATATTATAGGTATCTATTATTTATGTATTGATTATTCTCATATATGTTAATATCAATTTTTTTCCTTAACATGAACCTTCTATTTATTTTTCATTTTCTTTCAAAGGTACTTTGGAGGGCACACATGCTTGTTCGATAGTTACTGAAGATTCTAAAGAAGAAGGGAAAGTAGTTGACTATATTGATATGGTGAATGATATATTTAATCATAATATTTATTGAGATGAATTTTTTTTAGTTATCTCTTTTTAATATGATTATTTCTTTGTTATTTTAGGATGTTGAAACTAATGACTTCGAAGACTGTTTATGAAGTTTGACAGAAAGTTATAGAAGATGTTGCTTTCATTTTAAAGAACATTGTTGTAGAACTTAATTTCAAGACCTTTGTAATTGCATCGTTTGTGTAGGTTGATTGAATGAACATTCTTGTGAATGGTGTCATTCTTGTGATTGTTGTAGAATGGTGTTATTGTTGTAGAATGGTGTCACTCTTATTGTAAAGTCCTGTAAAATTTTAATAATAATAAAAAAAAAAAAAAAAAACAGAACTCCCTCACATCCCATTTATCATGGGCATTTTCTGCACTTGGTTACAAATACAACACACACACACACACACATACAACACATCAAATATACAATACAACAAAAAGGGAGATACAGCAAATCAGAAACAAAACAAAGAGAGAAAAAAAAGATTAAAGAGAGCAATTAAGGAGTTCCAAAAAGGTTTGGTTGAAGTTGAGGTTTTGTTCGTGGTTACGAATCAACAAAGGTGAGTTTTCTCACTCAAAGTTCTTTGTAAAATCCTTTATTTTTAAGTTACAATACATGTTAGAATATAATCCGGTTATTGAAAGAATGAGCATGAAATTTATGATTGTTTAATAACTAGTTTGGTCTGTGCAATTGTAATCTGTTATACTGGGATATACTTGTTAGAATTGGATGAAATTTTACAGAGTTGTACATCTTTCTGTTACGGTCAGTTTGACACTTTACGGGGATAAATCCAACTTACGGTTTGAGAGTTATCGCTGTTTAAACATTCTGCCTCGGATCAAACGAAGTCTGGAAGGGCAGAATGTATAACGTATAAACTGTACAAATAGGTAATGAATATGAAATATTGTGCTGAATAAAAGTTATATATTACTCTGTCCTTGACAGTTTGAGATTTTACGGTGATAAATCTGACATACCGTTTGAGAGTTATCGCTGTTTAAACATTTTACCTCGGATCAACCGAAGTCTGGAAGGGCAGAATGTATAATGTAAAAACTGTATAAATAGGTAATGAATATGAAATATTGTGCTGAATAAAAGTAATAGATTACTCTGTCCTCGACAGTTTGAGACTTTACGGGGATAAATACGACTTAGGGTTTGAGAGTTATCGCTGTTTGAACATTATGCCTCGGATCAACCGAAGTCTGGAAGGGCAGAATGTATAACGTAAAAACTGTACAAATCGGTAATGAATATGAAATATTGTGCTGAATAAATGTTATATATTTCTCTGTCCTCGACAGTTTGAGACTTTACGGGGATAAATCCGACTTACGGTTTGAGAGTTGTAACCCTTACAAGTGGAAAGGGCGAAATATTGAAGGAAGGAAATATTATTTTGAGCCTTTTGAACATATGACATATTTAAACAACAAATAAGTGCATTGGATCGAGTTGCACGTACCGCAACAAATAAGTGCATTGGATCGGGTTGCACGTACCGCAACAAATAAGTGCATTGGATCGGGTTGCACGTACCGCAACAAATAAGTGCATTGGATCGGGTTGCACGGACTGCAACAAATACATAAATGCATTGGATCGGGTTGCACGGACCGCAACATATATATATATATATATATATATATATATATATATATATATATATATGCATTGGATCGGGTTGCACGTACCGCAACAAATATATAAATGCACTGGATCGAGTTGCACGTACCGCAACAAATACATAAATGCACTGGATCGGGTTGCACGTACCGCAATAAATACATAAATGCACTGGATCGGGTTGCACGTACCGCAACAAATATATAAATGCACTGGATCGGGTTGCACGTACTGCAACAAATGTATAATATGTTATATGGGAAAAAGCAGGAGTACTGATTAAACTAAGTTGTTTTTTTTTTTCTAAGACGAGTGGGGAGAAAATTTTGCACGTGAATATTTATTGATTTATTTGATAAAAGGGTTGTAATCTGTTTATTTCAACATGCTTATTATTTCCTTATAATGTGATTGTAATTAAAAATATTGTGAGGTTACTTTGGACTGTAAGGTGAGATTCCCACTCAGCCCCGGATGGTAGGGCTGACTCTTTTATTTAACATATTTCAGGAAGGCGCGATAGAGGAAAAGCTCCGCAAGAGGGCTAGCGATCGTCCCGCAGCCTCATCGTACCACCAATCCATTATTTCGGATTTGGTGAAAGTTACTCTAGACTAAGTTTGTTTAAAGAATTAAGTTTTATTATCTCGGGGAATGCCCCACATGAGATTGTTCTTCGTAAACTTCAAATTGATTATTATATATATTATTTCTGCAAATACCTGTCTAATTTAGGAAAAAAATGAAGTATATGGTTCGCCTGGAAAGGGATAGTTGTCCAGGTGCCATCACGTCCTAAAGAAAGACTTGAGAAAAGTCGGGGCGTGACAAGTTGGTATCAAAGCTAAACCAGGTTAAGAGATCTTAGGAACTTTCTTTGAGTTGGGTGTTTGAACGATTACTTATTGCGACGGTGTGCGCGCCACCTTAGTAATAAGTGAACGGAATAACATCCTAAACAATTTCCCTTCTTTCATACTCTTCTCGTGCTTATCTTGAGTCTTTTCAAAGACTTGGTTCTCGTACTACCTCCTTCAAAAGATTATGGAAGGGGATTGTGCAACGGTAAACTGTAGAAGAAATCGTTCCCCGATGTCACCATCAATGACATGGGGGGAGTTCAGAGTCGCATTCATTGAAAAGTACATGCCTAACACCCGAAAAGATGCGCTCAGGTGTGAGTTTGAATAGTTGAAACAAGGAAGACTGCAATGTGCAAGAATATGATACCCAGTTCATGCGATTGTCGGCATACAACGCACACAGTATTCCTACGGAAATTGAGAAGGTCAAAATATTTGTTGAGAGTTTAAACTCGAACTTGACAGGGAAGGTAGTGGCATTAGCCCATGATCGGACTTACCTTCAGATCGTCGACATGGCAATAAGTGTAGAAGGTTTTGCTAAAGCAAAAAAAAAGAGTATTCGCAGAAGAGGTTTCAATCGACGGGATCCTTTAATCAAAATCAAAACCAGAGGCAAGAAAGCAGTAGGGGTTCTTCGAAACCGAGCCAGTCAGCATGCCAGTCCCATCACAGGCCCCAATGGCACAAATGGTTCAACCACCAAGGTGGCAATGTCCATGCCACCAACCCTAACACAGGGGTGACAAGCCGGTCTGTAAGGTTTGTCAAAAGAAACATTTCGGGGAATGCTGGATTTTACCTCAAGAGTGTTACAAATGTGGAGAACCAGACCACTATGCCAAGGATTGCAAGAAGAGAGCCCAAACTCAATTTTCTCATGGGAGGTCAGAAGCAACCACAGCCGCCTACAAGGGAAATCAGGAAAACCAGTCCCGACAGGGTCAGGGAGGTCAACAGTCCAACAATTCTAATCGGCTCTACGCTTTGCCCCAGAGGAATGAGGCGGAGGCATCTAATGCGGTGGTCACAGGTATTTTACTGGTCTCGAGTATTCCTGCATTTGTATGATACGATCCCGGCTCTACATTTTCATATGTGTCAATGGGTTTTGCTAAGAATTTACATGTAGAACCTTCCTGTTTAAGTGAACCTTTTGAGGTTATGACACCAGTAGGGGCCTCAGTTTGGGCCTCTGCCTCTCGAGTAGTTAAAAATTTCTCATTAGAAGTGAATGGCAGAGGAACAGTAGTAAATCTAGTACTACTTGATATGGTAGATTTTGACATCATTTTGGGTATGGAGTGGTTGTCAGCATGTTATGCCATGTTAGATTGCCGACGAAAGATAGTGAAAATATCTTTTCTCGGGGAACCAGAAGTTGTTATAAAGGGTAAGATTGGAATATCCTCACGTCAGCTTATTTCCTATCTTAGGGCTCAAAAGTTATTAAGAAGTCACAAAGTGGAGTACGCATATCTGGCTAATATAGTAGATACCCAAAAAGAATCCCCAGCGGTTCAAGATGTCCCTATTGTTCTAAATTTTTTGGAGGTTTTTCCTGAAGATCTTCCAGGCCTTCCTCTGGATAGAGAAGTGGAGTTCGCTATAGAGTTAATTCCGGGTACAAGACCTATTTCTATTCCTCCATAACGAATGGCCCCAGCTGAATTGAGAGAGTTAAAAGAACAGTTGAAGGATCTTCTGGATAAAGGTTTTATAAGGCCTAATGTTTCCCCCTGGGGTGCACCAGTCCTTTTTGTGAAGAAGAAAGATGGATCACTCCGAATGTGCATTGATTATCGACAACTCAATAAGGTCACGATCAAGAACCGATACCCATTACCAAGAATCGATGATCTGTTTGACCAACTTCAAGGAGCCAGTTATTTTTCCAAGATTGATCTTCGTTCAGGATATCACCAGCTAAAAATAAATCCGGATGATATATCCAAAACAACGTTTAGAACCCGATATGATCATTATGAGTTCTTGGTCATGTCTTTCGGGTTAACCAATGCTCCAACAGCTTTTATGGATCTCATGAACAGAATCTTCAAACCATTCTTAGATTTGTTTGTGATTGTATTCATAGATGATATCCTAATTTACAGCAAGAGTGTTGAATAACATGAAGAACATCTGAGGGTAGTGCTTCAAACCTTGAAACAAGTGAGACTGTACGCTAAATTTTCAAAGTGTGAATTTTGGTTGGAAAAAGTAGCCTTCTTGGGCCATGTTGTGTCAAGGGATGGAATTATGGTAGACCCCCAAAAGATAGAGGCAGTGAAGAACTGGCCAAAACCTACCACTCCGACAGAAGTTAGGAGTTTCTTGGGTTTGGCTGGGTATTATAGAAGATTTGTAGAAGGTTTTTCTAGTCTTGCTGCTCCCTTGACCCGATTGACTCAAAAAGCGATTAAGTACCAGTGGTCAGATGCATGTGAAACAAGTTTTCGAAAACTGAAGGGGTTGTTGACTACTGCACCAGTCCTAACCTTACCATCGGGATAAGAAGGGTTCACAGTCTATTGCGATGCCTCTAGGGTTGGGTTAGGATGTGTCTTGATGCAATTTGGAAAAGTTATTGCGTATGCATCTCGACAATTGAAGATACATGAGAAGAATTATCCAACTCATGACTTGGACTTGGTCGCGGTAGTGTTTGCCTTACGAATATGGAGACACTATTTGTATGGGGTGCATATAGATATATTTACAGATCATAAGAGTTTGCAGTACATAACCACGCAAAAGGATTTGAATCTCTGACAAAGAAGATGGTTAGAGTTACTTAAGGATTATGACCTTAGCATTCTTTACCATCCTGGAAAAGCTAACGTGGTGGCTGATGCACTCAGTAGGAGATCAATGGGCAGTTTGGCCCACTTGGCAGTACAAAAGAGAGGTATTGTTCGTGCAGTACAAAAATTGGGGAACCTCGGGATTAGTTTAACTAAGGTCGGTGAAGGTAGGGTGGTGGTACGTGATACCTCGTAGTCTGCCTTAACTTCAGAAATAAAAGAGAGTCAGTTTGAGGATATGGAATTTGTTAGGTTTCAGGAGATGATTCAACAAGGAAAACCTTCACAATTTACATTAGGAGGAAATTATGGTACCCTTCGGTATAAGGGTAGGTTATGTGTTCCTAAGGTAAGGGATCTAAGAAGAAGGATCTTAGACGAAGGTCACAATACCAGGTATTCCATTTATCCAGGATCAACGAAAATGTATCATGATCTCAAGGCAAATTACTGGTGGAAAGAAATGAAGAGAGATGTTGCAGAGTTTGTCGGAAGATGTCTTACGTGTCAACAGGTGAAAGCCGAACATCAAAAACCCGGCGGCCTACTTCAGACATTGGCGTCCCCATGTGGAAATGGGAGGCGATTCATATGGATTTTGTGACCGGTCTACCAAAAACACGAGAAGGTTATGATTTTATATGGGTGATTGTAGATCGACTTACAAAGTCACCCATTTCCTACCAAATCAAGACTACATATCGGGCACCGCAAGATGCACAAATTTATTTGAAAGAAATAGTGAGGTTACACGGGATTCCATTGCAAATTATTTCGGATAGGGGTTCCCGCCACCTCACACTTTTGGCAAAGTTTCCAAAGCAGGGCCTCGGGACAAAGGTCAAGTTGAGTACGACTTTCCATCCGCAAACCGACGGACAAGCCGAACGAACAATTCAAACATTGGAGGACATGCTGCGGTCTTGTGTGTTGGACTTCCAGGGCAACTGGTTGGACCATTTATGTCTAATTGAGTTCGCCTACAACAATAGTTTTCATGCTAGTATACATATGGCTCTGTTCGAAGCATTGTATGGGCGAAAATGTAGATCTCCACTTGGGTGGTTCGAGGTGGGCGAAACACTACTGTTCGGACCCGAAGTCATTCAAGAAACAAACGATAAAGTTCAGATAATTCAGGAGCGGATCAAGACAGCTCATAGCCGCCATAAGTCTTATGCGGATCATCGCAAAAGAGACCTCGAATTTCAAGAAGGGGAGAAAGTGTTTTTAAAAGTCTCTCCAATGAAGGGAGTGATGCGATTTGGCAAGAAAGGAAAATTGAGCCCAAGGTTTATTGGACCATATGAGATCTTACGAAGAGTGGAAAATGTGGCTTACGAACTAGCCCTTCCACAAGAATTAGAAGCGGTGCATCCGGTGTTTCATGTGTCAATGTTACGAAAATACTTGCATGATCCAAGTCACGTCATTCAACCCCAAGAAATAGTCCTGAATGAAGAGCTTCAATATGAATAAATGCCGGTAGAAATACTGGATAGACAGATTAAACGTCTTAGGAATAAAGATATTGTATCCGTGAAGGTCCTATGGGGAAATCACTCCACAAAAGAAGCAATGTGGGAAGCCGAAGACGCGATGAAAATCAAATATCCTTTCCTGTTTGAGTAAGGTAATAAAATGTGTTTAGTTATGTTTCATGTGTGTGCAGTTTGTGTGTCTATGTGCATGTGTTACGACCTTATTCACATTCGAGGTCGAATGTTGTTTAAGGAGGGGACAATGTAAAGTCTTGGAAGTTGTGTTTCATGTGTGTGCAGTTTGCATGTCTATGTGCATGGGTTACGACCTTACTCACATTCGAGGACGAATGTTGTTTAAGGAGGGGAGAATGTAAAGTCCTGTAAAATTTTAATAAAAAAAAAAAAAACAGAACTCCCTCACATCCCATTTATCATGGGCATTTTCTGCACTTGGTTACAAATACAACCCACACACATACAATACAACACATCAAATATACAATACAACAAAAATGGAGATACAGCAAATCAGAAACAAAACAAAGAGAGAAAAAAAAGATTAAAGAGAGCAATTAAGGAGTTCCAAAAAGGTTTGGTTGAAGTTGAGGTTTTGTTCGTGGTTACGAATCAACAAAGGTGAGTTTTCTCACTCAAAGTTCTTTGTAAAATCCTTTATTTTTAAGTTACAATACATGTTAGAATATAATCCGGTTATTGAAAGAATGAGCATGAAATTTATGATTGTTTAATAACTAGTTTGGTCTGTGCAATTGTAATCTGTTATACTGGGCTATACTTGTTAGAATTGGATGAAATTTTACAGAGTTGTACATATTTCTGTTACGGTCAGTTTGACACTTTACGGGGATAAATCCAACTTACGGTTTGAGAGTTATCGCTGTTTAAACATTCTGCCTCGGATCAAACGAAGTCTGGAAGGGCAGAATGTATAACGTATAAACTGTACAAATAGGTAATGAATATGAAATATTGTGCTGAATAAAAGTTATATATTACTCTGTCCTTGACAGTTTGAGATTTTACGGCGATAAATCTGACATACCGTTTGAGAGTTATCGCTGTTTAAACATTTACCTCGGATCAACCGAAGTCTGAAAGGGCAGAATGTATAATGTAAAAACTGTATAAATAGGTAATGAATATGAAATATTGTGCTGAATAAAAGTAATAGATTACTCTGTCCTCGACAGTTTGAGACTTTACGGGGATAAATACGACTTACGGTTTGAGAGTTATCGCTGTTTGAACATTATGCCTCGGATCAACCGAAGTCTGGAAGGGCAGAATGTATAACGTAAAAACTGTACAAATCGGTAATGAATATGAAATATTGTGCTGAATAAATGTTATATATTTCTCTGTCCTAGACAGTTTGAGACTTTACGGGGATAAATCCGACTTACGGTTTGAGAGTTGTAACCCTTACAAGTGGAAAGGGCGAAATATTGAAGGAAGGAAATATTATTTTGAGCCTTTTGAACATATGACATATTTAAACAACAAATAAGTGCATTGGATCGGGTTGGACGTACCGCAACAAATAAGTGCATTGGATCGGGTTGCACGCACCGCAACAAATACATAAATGCATTGGATCGGGTTGCACAGACCGCAACATATATATATATATATATATATATATATATATTGGATCGGGTTACGTATAACAAATACATAAATGCATTGGATCGGGTTGCACGTACCGCAACAAATATATAAATGCACTGGATCGGGTTGCACGTACCGCAACAAATATATAAATGCACTGGATCGGGTTGCACGTACCGCAACAAATATATAAATGCACTGGATCGGGTTGCACGTACCGCAACAAATATATAATATGTTATATGGGAAAAAGCAGGAGTACTGATTAAACTAAGTTGTTTTTTTTCTAAGACGAGTGGGGAGAAAATTTTGCACGTGAATATTTATTGATTTATTTGATAAAAGGGTTGTAATCTGTTTATTTCAACATGCTTATTATTTCCTTATAATGTGATTGTAATTAAAAATATTGTGAGGTTACTTTGGATTGTAAGGTGAGATTCCCACTCAGCCCCGGATGGTAGGGCTGACTCTTTTATTTAACATATTTCAGGAAGGCGCGATAGAGGAAAAGCTCCGCAAGAGGGCTAGCGATCGTCCCGCAGCCTCATCGTACCACCAATCCATTATTTCGGATTTGGTGAAAGTTATTCTAGACTAAGTTTGTTTAAAGAATTAAATTTTATTATCTCGGGGAATGCCCCACATGAGATTGTTCTTCGTAAACTTCAAATTGATTATTATATATATTATTTCCGCAAATACCTGTCTAATTTAGGAAGAAACTGAAGTATATGGTTCGCCTGGAAAGGGATAGTTGTCCAGGTGCCATCACGTCCTAAAGAAAGACTTGAGAAAAGTCGGGGCGTGACACTTATGATGCTAAAACTTCAACCAGTGGCAGTGTGACCCTTCCAGCCATATTGAGAAAAAGAACTTTCCAGTTTGCTAGCTTATTTCTCATTCTGTCAATGATGAATCGGTTATCACTATTATGGTTCACTTCGCTTTATATATATACAAGTGTGGTGATCTAGAAATTTTTTCACGTGTGGATACAGATCCGATCCGTGAACCCGATGTATCCGCTGGATCTGGATTTAGATCTAATTTTTTGGACCTGATGAATCTGGATTCAGATCTAGGTATGAAAAATGGATCTGGATCTGGATCTAGTAGGATCCGGTCCAGATCCGATCCATTGCCATCCCTACTCACTGTGCTCAAGATTGCTTATGTGCTTGATCCAAAATTGCCACCACTTTCAGAACCAAATAAAGATGACACAGAAGTAATCAAAGCCGCTAGAAAAAAGCGTGAAGATGATAAAGTGGTGTGTAGAGGTCACATTCTCAATACTCTTTCCTATAGGCACTATGATCTCTACAACTTGAAGGAATCTCCGGTTAAAATTTGGAATGCTCTCGAGTATAAATATAAGGCGGAGAAAGAAGGTACGGATAATTTTTTTGTATCTAAATATCTTGAATTTACCATGATTGACACAAAATCCGTTCTTGATCAAATACATGAATTGCAAGTCATTGTTACTAAGCTTCGAGAATTGAAAGTTGAAATTTCTGAACCATTTCTAGTGGGGACAATTATTGCTAAATTGCCTCAAAGTTGGAATGGTTATAGAAAGAAACTTATTCATAAAAGAGAGGACATACCTTTGGAAGAATTAGAAAAGCATTTGAGAATCGAAGAAGAGACTAGATCTCGTGATTCTAAGAACAAATATGATTTTTCAATGTTAATGTCGCTAAAGCTAGTAAGTTCTCAAAGAATTTCAAAGTCAAGAACAATCAGAAATTCAAGAAGTCCGGTAATGGCCCACAAAACTTCTTCAAAAATTGTTTTAATTGTGGAAAAAAGGGCCATCGCAAAAGTGACTGCAGATTCAAGAATAAGGAAGAAGGAAGAAGGAAATTCCAACAAGGCCAAATTAATTAAGGAGAAAATTGAAGAAATTTGTGCTATGGTATCCAAAATATAAATTGGCATGATTACCCAAATCAATATGATTGAAACAAAGTCTTCGAATTGGTGGCCCGACTAGGGCGCAACCATTCATATTTGTAATGACCTGATTCTATTTAAGTCTTACAAAATGAAGAATGAAGGACAAAATGTTCTTATGGGGAACAATGATTCAGCCATGGTTGCCGGCAAAGGTATGGTGGAAATTAACTTCACTTCCGGAAAGAATGTCACATTGAACAATGTCCTCCATGTGCCTTCCATTAGGAAGAATATTATTTCTGCTAGTCTCTTGTGTAAGAATGGACTTAAGATTGTTCTTGAGGGCAATAATTGTATTGTATAAAAGAATGCAATATTTGTGGGAAAAGGGTATTCTTGTGATGGAATGTATAAGCTAAGCATTGATAATAATAATTTCAATTATGCTTATATTGTTGAGTCTTTTGATATTTGGCATGCTAGATTAGCACATTTAAATTTTCGATCTTTGATGTACATGTCAAAGCATGGTTTTATTAATTACAAAGATATAAAAATAATAAATGTGAAATATTCATCCAAGCAAAATTGACTAAGAAACCGTTTCTAAGTGCTGAACGAAATACTCAAATATTGGATTTGATTCATATCGATATTTGTGAGAATAAAAGTGTTTTGACTAGAGGAGGAAAAAGATACTTTATCACTTTCATTGATGATTGTTCAAGATACACTCATGTGTACTTACTTATAACAAAAGATGAAATCTTTGAGAAATTTAAAATTTTCAAGGCTGAAGTTGAGAACCAAAAAGATAAGAGAATCAAAATGGTTCGAAGTGATAGAGGAGGTGAATATTTTTCTAATGAATTTGATAAATTTTGTGAAGAATATGAAATTATTCACCAAAGAACAACACATTTTACTCCTCAACAAAATGGTATGGCCGAAAGAAAGAATATAATTTTTACAGATATGATAAATTCTATGATTCTAAATGCTAAGTTAACAAAAAACTTATGGGGGAAGCATTCTCACTGCATGTCATGTTCATAATAGAATTACCTCTCTAAAAATACATATATCTCCCTATGAAATTTGGAAAGGAAGAAAACCAAACTTGATGTATTTAAGGGTATGAGGTTGTTTAACTTTTTTTTTATAGAAAGCATTACCCAAAATCATCTAAGTTAGATGCTAGACGTATTAAAAGGTTTTTTTGGGATATGCTAAGAGTTCCAAGGCTTATAGATTATTAAATTTAGATTCTAATATCATTGTTGAATCAAGAGATGTTGAGTTTATTGAAAATAAGTTTAATCATGATTCTGTAAATCAATTAGAATCTATAATTGATCAACCATGTGATGATTCTCTTGGTGTTTCTACTGATTATAAAAGAAAAGAGTCTATGACATCTTTCGAACCAAGGAAAAGTCAACGTGAAAGAAAAGAAAAATATTTACCACCAGATTTTATTTCATCACAAACATTACTCTTCTTGGTTGAAGGAGATAGAAATAATGTACTAAATAAAGTACCATTATTGCTAAATGTTGAAGCAGATCCAAAGACATTTAATGAAGTTATGTCTTCAAGAGATGCCTCCTTTTGGAGAGAGGCGGTGAATGATGAAATAGATTCAATTATGTCAAATCGAACATGGATTTTGGTTGAGCTTCCACAGGGATCTAAAACAATTATAAATAAATGGGTCTTTCGTAGAAAGTATAATACCGATGGCTATTTGCAAACTTTCAAGGCTAGATTGATAGCCAAAGAGTTTAGACAAAGACATGGTATTGACTATTTGACACATATGCTTCGGTAGCAAGATTAACATATATTAGAGTGCTATTTGATATTGCTTCCTCAAACAATTTGCATGTGCGTCAAATGAATATGAAAATGACTTTTCTTAATGGTGATCTTGATGAAAAATTTTATATAGAACAACCTGAGGGATTTGTTTTGCCTGGAAATAAGAAAAAAGGTATGCAAGTTACTCAAATCTCTTTATGGTTTAAATCAAGCACCAAAACAATGGCATGATAAATTCGATAAAGTCATTTTATATTATGATTTTGAGCATAATAATGCAGATAAGTGCATATATTCCAAATTTACAAGTGATTTTGGTGTGGTTATGCTTATATGTTGATGACATGCTTATCTTTGGAACGAAAATGCAATGGATAAAAGACACTAAGAATTATGTAACTTCACAATTTAAGATTAAAGATCATGGTGAAGTAGATACTATCTTACGTGTAAAAGTGCGGAAAATAAGTGGGGGTTACTTGTTGTGCCAATCTCACTATATTGAGAAAGTACTTCTTAAATTTAATCACTTAAAATTTAAAGAAGCTAATACCCCCATTTGATTCTAGTATTAAATTACTAGAGAACTCAGGCCGTGTTGTAGCACATCTTGAATATGCTACTGCGATTGGTAGCTTGATGTATGCTATGCATTGTACAAGGCCTGATATAGCTTTTGCGGTATGCAAAATATCTAGATTCACGAGTAACCCTGGCGTTGAGCACTGGAAAGCAATTGGACGAATACTTGGTTATCTTAAAAGAACCATGAATTTGGGTTTGCATTATAACAACTATCCTGAAGTACTTGAAGGGTATTCAGATGCTAGTTGAATAACCAATATAAGTGATAATAAATCCACATTTGGATGGATATTTACAATTGCTGGAGGAGCCGTTTCTTGGGCATCCAAGAAGCAAACATGCATAACTCACTCAACAATGGAAAGTGAGTTTATAGTACTTGCAGCAGAAGGCAAAGAAGTAGAGTGGCTGAAAACTTGTTATTTGATATAAAGTTGTGACCACAACCAATGCCGTCTATTTATGTGTACTGCGATAGTGAAGCTACATTGTCTAGGGCTTATAGTAAGGTGTATAATGGAAAGTCTAGACACATTAGCTTGAGACATGAGTATGTGAAACAATTAATATATGATGGTGTTATTAATGTGATTTACGTTAGGACAAATAAAAACCTAGAAAATCCTTTAACAAAAGGTCTTTCAAGAGACTTAGTTAAGGATACATTTAGTGAAATGGGGCTGAAACCTTTTAGTTTTACAGTCACCTATGATGGTAACCCAACTATGTAATAGTTGTACTGCTATTCCATAGTTAAATGGGTAAGAACAAGTTATTGTTTAGTAATGGGTTTGGCACCGAAAAAAAAAAATATTAACTAGTCCCTTCCAAGATGTTTGGTGCAAATCGCTACGAAGTAGAGGTTGCGTACTAACTCTTAATGAAGTTCAAGTCTCATAGTAGCTAGATGCAAAATTTGAAACTTCACCTAAGTGAGCATAAGAAATGGTGCCGTTTCTAACAAGATCGTGGTTTAATCTTGTAAATGCTCATGAATCCAAGATAGAGCACAAGGCCGGAATAGTGCTAAATAAATTAGAACATAATTTATAATATGGGATGGCTTATATGTGATATATCTCCAGTATTTGTTTAAGAGACAAAGTTCAATGCTAAGCACACTATTGTCTTGTAGATACTTTGAAATGCATTCACTAATTAAATGTTAAAATCGAAAGATACCTCTTTGTATGTATAAGATTATCATTGTAAATCTGGAATAATATGACAATCTAGTGGGGGATTGTAAGTGAGATTATAATATTATTCACAATTATTCATTTCTGGCAGAAGCGTTTTATTGATTAGGCGTGGGCACGCTCTGTTAGACAACCTTTTATCAATAATCATATATATATATATATATGAAATATCACGAATTATATATATATTAGTAGATAAAATACCTTTGATAGAAGGTTACTCACTAGAAAGATTGTGTCTTTGTGAATAAATACATTTGAATGGTTTTGTCTTTATGATTAAACATCATTCAAATATTGTGTCTTTATGGATGTACATCATTCAAAGGTCGTGACCTTATGAAATGATACCTCTTTGAGAAGGGTTGTGTCCATTATGAAAAGAGACTTAAAAGTCTATAAATTATCCAGATTTTACCACAGATTGAGAAATAGATCAATATAGATTTATAATTAGTTTTAGAAACACTATCTTATTTACTTGAGATAGTGTTTAGGATTTATTGTATCTTGGGGGTAATTTGCCAAAAACTCTTATCAAATCCTGTGTTGGTGAGGCCAAATAAAATCTTGAAGGAAAGTGTTTCTACTTGCCTCAAATCCTGTTTTGTTATTTCTCTTCTTTTGCTTCCTTATTCATCTTTTATTCCAACAGAAGGACCTCCACCTCTCTTATAGTTTTCCCTTCCTCCTCCACCTCCTTTTGTATTTTTCTTATTTTCTCTATGTTAAACAATAGCCCAGTACAGGGGCAGTCACGACCCAATATGGACAGCCCAGTAAATGGGCATTACACGGACTAGGGGCTGAAATTATGGGATTGGGGGATTGATAACTTGTACCAATCTTGTATATATGGTATATATATTTAATGTATATTGTAGTGTATTTATTACCTAAATTAGGATAATACACTTTCCATAATTGTATAGTTAGAATTATGGTAGAATAAGGTTTTAGGAATAGAATAGGAATAGGAATAGGAATAGGATTCTCCTATTTTGTAACTTGTATAAATACCTATTCAATTAATGAAAATAATCAAGGGGATTATTTCTTTCATGGTATCAAAAGACTAGGTCTAACCAAAAGTTTTTCTCTCAACTTTTGTCTTCCTTGTGGCCGAGAACCCCCCCCCCCCCTCGGGTTTTCTCTCCAAAATTTCGTATTCCGCTCTCACAAACCTCTCTTAAATTTCCCCTCCTTCTTTGTTCTTTCAATATGTCTAAGAACAATTATCACCCTGCCCTCATAGTTTCCAATATCAAGAGCAGTATCCCTATTGTCCTTGAGATGGAAAACATCCAATATGCGACGTGGGCGGAGTTGTTTAAAATTCACGCTATCTCTTATCAAGTTCTTCATCACATCATCCTTCCGCTAGACCCCTTCCTGCGGAGGATCCTGAGTTATGGATTACACTTGATGCTACCGTTCTCCGGTGGATCTACGCCACTATTTTAGTGGACCTTCTACAGACGATTATTGAGCCAGATACCACGGCTATGGCTGCATGGAATAGATTGCGTGACATATTCCAAGACAACCAACATTCACGTGTCGTCACACTCGAGCAGGAATTCTCTCTCGTTCGAATGGACGAATTTCCGAACGTTTCTGCATATTGCAAGAAACTAAAGGAGTTGGCGGATCAACTCCGTAATGTTGGTGCACCAATAACAAACAATCGTCTAGTTCTACAGTTGGTTGCCGGTCTTTCAGAGGCCTATAATGGGGTTGGAACTCTCCTTCGCCAAAGCAACCCTCTTCCCGACTTCTATCAAGCCCGCTCCATACTAACGTTGGAAGAAGCCGATTTTGCTAAAAAGGCGGCTACCTGAGCAAGCCCAGTCGCCATGGTGGCGTCCTCTCCTAGTCCTTTGGGTTTTGTTAATAATTCGGGCCAAAACTATAATAATGGTGGCGGCAAGAATAATCGAAAGAATAATAACAAAAACCGCGGGGGCAAACGCGGCGGTTCTAGTGGCAGTTCCGGTGGTCAGCAAGCAGGTGGTGGGTCCCATCCAGTAAACAGTGGCCCACCACCCCCCGGGCCTAGCAGTGGGGCCCATGGCAGTGGGGCTGGGGCAGTGGGCCGTGGACCAACAACCCTTACAATCAAGCAAAGTGCGGTCCGGCGGCCGGTGGGCGGGCCGCCACATCCGTGCCCAACGCCCAGCAGTGGCGGCCCACTGGTCAGTGACCCAACAGCAGCAACTCCAGCGGCTATGGCCCAGCACCATCACGGACAGGAGTTCTTGGTCCCCGACCTCCACAAGCCCATCATACAGCAGGCCTCACTCAGACTGATATCGAGGCCGCGATGCACACGTTGGGGTTGACTCAACCTGACCCAAATTGGTACATGGACACCGGGGCAACTACTCACATGAGTTTTGAATCAGGTACTCTCTCCTCTTATTCCAATTTGAGCACCCCTCGGGGTATAATTGTTGGTAATGGCAACTCTATTCCAATTCAGGGTTATGGTCAGAAAACGTTGTCTCCCCCCAATCCACCCCTTCTCTTGAAAAATACTTTACATGCTCCTAAATTGATTAAAAATTTAGTGTCCGTCCAAAGTTCACTACCGACAATTCGTTTTCCGTTGAATTTGATCCTTTTGGTTTTTCTCGTGAAGGATTTCAAGACGGGGAGTCATCTCATGAGGTGTGATAGTAGGGGGATCTGTATCCTATCATGCCCGGTTTCAGTCCATCGAGTCAAACCTTGCCGTCAGCCTTTGCAGCCATCTCTCCTTCCATGTGGCATGCTCGTCTGGGTCATCCGGGATCTTCTATTTTATCAGTTTTAGATAAAAATAACTTTATTTCCTATAAGGGTACGAGTCGTACTCCACTTTGTCAGTCTTGTTCATTATGGAAAATTTTAAGTTACCATTTGTAGACTCCAATTCTCATACTTCAATGCCATTTGAGATTATTCATAGCGACTTATGGACGTCTCATGTTCTCGCCTATTGGGTCATCGATATTATGTTCTCTTTTTAGATGATTATTCTAGATTTTTGTGGACGTTTCCAATTGCGAATAAATCACAAGTGTTTTCCGTCTTCATCCAATTTAGAGCGTTCATTCGTACTCAATTCGAAAGAGAAATAAAAAATATTCAATGTGATAATGGGAAAGAGTATGACAATAGGGAGTTCCGGGAATTCTGTGCTAAAAATGGGATCAATTTTCGATTTTCGTGTCCTCACACATCTTCACAAAATGGGAAGGCCGAACGCAAAATTCGTACCATCAATAACATTGTCCGAACTCTCCTAATTCATGCTTCCATACCTCCATATTTTTGGCATCATGCTCTACAAATGGCCACATATCTTCTTAAGATAATTCCTTCTAAAGGTTTGACATATTCTTCCCCCCTCAAAATCCTATATAATAAGAACCCTTCTTATTCTCATCTTCGGATTTTTGGGTGCTTGTGTTATCCGTTATTCCCATCCACCACAATTAACAAACTTCAGGCTCGGTCTATCCGTGTGTGTTTTTGGGTTATCCATCGAATCATCGTGGTTATAAGTGCTTTGATTTATCCTCCAAGAAAATCATAATCAATCGCCATGTCATTTTTGATGAAACTCAATTCCCATTTGCGAAAGTTCATACTCCCGAACCTAAGTCGTATAATTTTTTGGATGACCAAATATCCCCGTATATTATTCGGAATTTTTCGGACATCTCCCGTACCCAAAATCCTCCAGCGGGCCCACTTCCCGCCGGGACCCACGATATCGCCACGCCCACAATTCCCGCACCATCGGAATAGGTTCCGGCAATTGGGCCGGTCCGCCCAATTCTGGAACTAGTCCAGAAGACGAGTTCAGTATTTACCGATTTGGGCCAGCAGACCCACTGCCTGCTGGCCAGTCCGTCCCAAGCCCAGAAAATTCCCAAAATTCCCTCAATTCTTCCTCGAGTCATCGACCGGTCACTTGTAGTCAACGGGGTATTTTTACACCTAAAAGACATTTTAATTTACATTCTGATGTCTCTAAATTCCCCTTGCCCCGCAATCCTGTGTTCGCATTAAATGACCCTAATTGGAAAATTGCTATGATTGATGAATATAATGCTCTTATTGATAATAAGACGTGGGAGTTGGTGCCCCGTCCATATGGTATTAATGTTATCAGGTCTATGTGGATTTTTGCTCATAAGGAGAATTCCGATGGGTCCTTTGCTCGACATAAGGCGCGACTTGTTGGTGATGGTAAGACTCAGCAGGTTGGAATTGATTGTGGTGAGACGTTTAGTCCGATGGTCAAACCGGCTACCATTCGCACTGTGCTTAGCTTGGCTCTTTCAAAGACTTGGCCAATTCATCAGTTGGATGTCAAGAATGCTTTTCTACATAGTGATCTCAAGGAAGCAGTCAATATGCATCAGCCGTTGGGTTTCAGGGATCCCAACCGCCCTCATCATGTCTGTTTGTTGAAGAAATCATTATATGGACTTAAGCAGTCTCCACGGGCCTGGTATACCCGATTTGCTGACTTTGTTTCGACTATTGGGTTCACTCATAGCAGGTCAGATAATTCTTTGTTCATCTACCGCCGTGGTTCGTCATTGGCCTATATTCTGTTGTATGTGGATGATATCATCTTGACTGCCTCTTCCGATGCCTTGCGCCAGTCTATCATGACCATGCTCACTTCTGAGTTTGCTATGAAAGACTTAGGGCCTTTGAGTTATTTTTTGGGGATTGCCGTCAAGCGTCATTCAGATGGCTTATTTTTGTCTCAACGAAAATATGTTGCCGAGATCATAGAGAGGGCTGGGATGTCATCATGTAAGTCCACTTCCACGCCAGTTGATGCAAACCCGAAGCTAAGTGCCGCAGCAGGTGCACCATACGAGGACCCGACCCGGTATCGCAGACTTGCAGGGGCTCTCCAAGATCTTACCTTTACCGGACCGGATATTACGTATGCAGTTCAGCAGGTGTGTTTATTCATGCATGATCCCAGAGTTGAGCACATGAATGCAATCAAACGTATCATTCGGTATATCCAGGGGACACTGGACTATGAGTTGCACTTGTATCCTTCATCTACATCCACACTTGTCTCTTACACGGATGCTGATTGGGGTGGTTGTCCCGACACCAGACGGTCGACTTCTGGCTACTGTATGTTCCTTAGCAACAACTTGGTCTCATGGTCGGCAAAGCGTCAGGCAACTCTATCACGCTCAAGTGCAGAGGCAGAATATCGAGGGGTAGCGAATGTGGTCTCAGAATCATGTTGGCTACGTAATTTGATTTTGGAGCTTCATTGTCTCATTCAGAAGGCAACCTTGGTATATTGCGATAACATTAGTGCCATCTACCTTTCAGGTAACCCAGTTCAACACCAGCGCACCAAGTATATCGAAATGGACATTCACTTTGTCCGTGAAAAGGTTGCAAAGGGTCAAGTTCGCGTATGCCATGCCCCGTCTCGTTATCAAATTGCAGACATCTTTACAAAGGGTCTACCAACAGTTCTCTTTGAAGATTTTAGGGACAATCTCAGCGTTCGAAGACCACCCGCTATGACTGCGGGGGTGTGTTAAACAATAGCCCAGTACAGGGGCAGTCACGGCCCAATATGGACAAAATTGGTAAATGGGCATTACACGGACTAGGGGCTGAAATTATGGGATTGGGGGATTGGTATCTTGTACCAATCTTGTATATATGGTATATATATTTAATGTATATTGTAGTGTATTTATTACCTAAATTAGGATAATACACTTACCATAATTGTATAGTTAGAATTATGGTAGAATAAGGTTTTAGGAATAGAATAGGAATAGGATTCTCCTATTTTGTAACTTGTATAAATACCTATTCAATTAATGAAAATAATCAAGGGGATTATTTCTTTCACTCTACTTCCTGAAGCGGTCGCTATGGCTGCCGCTCCAGACTGTTGAGAATATAATCAAATATTAAAAGTGTGTTCTATCTAACAGCTTAAGCTTTTATATCAGATGGTCACATACTTCAATATGGTATCAAAGCAGGCCAAAGGTCTTGTGATCGAACCTCACCGCCACCCATTCTCAAAAAGAATTTCCACATGCTTGGACCATGAAAAAAATCAGGTCAGCACGTGAGGGGGCGTGTTGAGAATATAATCAAATATTAAAAGTGTGTTCTATCTAACAGCTTAAGCTTTTAGATCAAATGGTCACACACTTCAATACAGACAATCCAAACGCTTTACAAAGGTCGCATAAAACTGGAGCGACAGCTGCCACTGTACATTTGGAGGAGGCGGAGGAGGAGGAGTCAATGATTTCTCGTACTCGTATAGCATGGAACAAGCCTCTGGAAATTCGGGGAGAGGGATTCGAGACCGTATTATATTTTTTATGGCAAATATTGTGAAGGCAAACCACCAAGAAGTTTGCAAACCAAATCTTGATCTGACACAGGTTTGTTGATTACTGCTAGAGAATTGGTTATGGATTGCAATTTTGTCACATAGGCTTCGATGGTCTCGTGATCCTCCTTTCGAGTGTCGTGAGATTGCATTTTCAGTTGTTGACCTAAAATCGTTTCATCTTTTGAACTCATCGCAGTACTATAGGGCATAGAGTTATTGGAGGATCTAGCAGCTTTTTCCTTTGGAACACTCATAGTTTGATTTGATCTCAACAAGTGAATTCTCTCTGACTATAAGTGTACTTCTTAGGTTGAAGACCATATGCTATGAGTCGTTCCAATGGGTATTGTGGATGGTATATGTTAATTTGTGTTATGATTATTAAGAATGTGTAACATGGGAATTACAATGCGTAATTATTACAACAATACAATATATTCATTATAGTCCCACAAGTGAGATATTAGGAGAGTAACATATACGCAGACCTTACCCATATCTCTTTGAATAGAAATGTAATTTCTATAGACCCTCCTAATATGAAATTATAATATGAGAATCAAATAATAATGAAATTTTGTACGTAATAAATATATTTATATTGGTAAATGTTTTGGCTAATTAGACTACAAATGAATGAATTTAAAACTATTAAAATTTATAGTCTAAAATAAATCATGAATATTTGTATGAGTATAAATCACCGTAAGGATAAAATGAGATGTTTTATATATTTGTGTAGGGATCTAGTAGTTTAGTTAGTTGGCTACATGAACTTTCATCTTGTTGGTTAGGGTTCGAATCCCTAGGTTATAATCCCTCCTCATTTCCCCTTCCTCTACCCCTTATGTAATAAACAATTTTTTAGAAAAAAAGAAGAAGTTTTATATATTTGTAGGGATCTAGTAGCTCAGTTAGTTGGCTACCTGAACTTTCACCTTATTGGTGAGGGTTCAAATCCCTACATTGTAATTCCCTCCCCATTTTCCCTCCCCTACCCGTATGTAATAAAGAAATTATTTATACTCCCTCCGTCCCATATTACTTGGACACATTACTAAAAACATATGTCCCAAATTACTTGGCCACTTTCTAAAAATGAGATAGAATTATTTAAGTTTTTTTCTACTTTGCGCTTAACATTAATTGTTTTTTAAGTAACCAGTATTGATTAGAGTGCAAATCATTGAAAATAGATAAGGGTAATGTAGTAAAATTATCCTTCTTATTTATGATTTGTTAAGGTGCGTGTAAAAGGGAAAGTGACCAAGTAATATGGGACGGAGGGAGTATTTTTATTTTACCTAATGAGATAATTTATAACAATACAAACATTATGACTTGTTATTTTAAATCACAAGCTCATAAAACTCCTCCTTTGATACTTAAATGTCGTGCCTAGTCCAAAATAATTCATAAATTGAGACGTAAAGAAATATAAAATAATAGCATATTTATAATATAAATAATTATTTTATGACATATATTAAAATAAAAAATTATATAAATTCAAGATAAACTAATCCCACAATTTATTCTAAAATTATAATTCCTATACTTGTAATAAGAGTCCGGAACTTAAATGACCCACAAAGTAAGGAAGTAAACAAAAATATCCCTAAAAAAAGCAGTGACAAAACTATCTTTTGCGCAGGAATTTTTTACACAAAGGGGTTAAAATAAACCATAGGCAGCCCACATTTTTTAAATGTTCATTTTTAGTCCAATTACGTAATAAATTATTGCATTTTACATTCAAATATTCATCTACCATTTGTACTTGATTTGACATGACACTATGACAATTATTACAAGAACCAATCTGTTTTTCTATTTAACAATAATTTTTAATGAAGTAAAGGCTCATCCATTTCATAAGTTTAAGTCATCAAAATTTTAAGTTCTTGAAAAAACTATCCAACTCCAAAGTTCATAAAAATGGTCTCTCCTCCTCCAACTGTTAAGGTTTTTCATTTTGGGAAAGAGAGATTCTCCAGGACAATAATATTGTTCGTTATAGTATTCCACCAAAAATACCATGTTAAGTTTCCAATTACTTGGATTACTCAACCTTACTCAATGCCATACACAAAAGAATGAAAGTTAGTAAGTGTGAGTTTACATTATCTGTAATAGGCAGATATCCAAGATCCATTGCACTATAAGGTCTAGTGCTTTATGGCGAGTGAAATACCACTGATGATGAGTATTTGAGTGAATATTTGAGGGCGCCGGAAGAATATAGGGGTTTAATCACCCTCAGTGTTCTTGAAATGTATGTTGAATCTTGGCCAAGACTCGTCAGGAAGTCCCAGAAATGCTGACTGCGCCTCGTCCTCAAATCCCTCAAGTTCAACCTACTAATGGTAACACTTATACAAACATGAGTTCTTATGGAGCGGTCAAATATCGCTGGAAACTCTAAGCCAATAATTTAATCAAATTTACGAGAAAATTGGTAAATATCCATTTTTTCATTATTATTTTGTGTAGTAGAACATGTTTATTATACATATGGTAATAGTGATGTTTTTTTGTATCTTTTTAGGGTTATACACCCAATATGAGTAATATTGGGCATTTCTCTTAGTTTGGTGCATTTGATTATTATCGGTAGGTATAATTTTTAATAATTAAATAATAAGTATTTTGATGTTTAGTATTTAAAATACCTGAATTTCCTCTCTAGTGAAAATTATTCATAAAACGCGTCAGTGGTACCAAATGTTGATTTCAGTGCAGCAGATCTTTCTTCAAACCCAGATAATATTAATTATTATCGGTAGGTCATATTGATATTAAATATTCGATGTATATATATTTAAAACATGTTACCTATTTTCGTGTAGGAAGAGGCCTTTACTAGATGCTGATGACTATCCAAATCATATAGAAACATCATCGAGTGATAGCGTTAATATATCGAATGCAGAGGTATCCAATGATGATGACGTAAATATATCAGATGGTGAGGTTGATATTCATCCTCATATGCAGGTGGCAACAGTTAGTAGAAATGATACAAAGTCGGCCACACCAGCAAGAACTGTTGGCAGGAAGCCTAATTCACCAGCATGAACCGATGACATAAAGCTCAATCCAGTGGCATTCTTACGTGATTTCATATCTTGATTGTTACACCCAGCGATTCTGCGCGCGAACAAACGTATGGTTATTCGATCTGAGCTCCAGCAACCTAAGGCCCCTTTTTAGGGTCACGTATGACTTATATGAATATTAAGAAGGTACATGGAAGGTTGGAAGTCAATTGGATCAAAGGAAGTACATCTCGATACAGTTTGTCGAAGATTGAGCGATACGCTAAGCAATCCTCCCCATGGAAGTCGTTCAGCCTCGCGGATGGGGCAGCAGATTAAGGCCTCTTTTCTTTCACCTAACTGCCACCATCTTCGGTGGCATATGAGGCTGCAGATGGTGATCAGCAGCATATAACCAGCCACATATGTGAGGCGGTGGAAGGTGCTATTTATAGACAAAATTGGTAGCCTTCTCATTTCACCCCAAAATCTGACTCCAATATTTCTCAAACCCTCTCCTACATATATCTAGGGTTCTTAAGTCATCAGGGATTGGTTCCATACCAAATTAAAGGGGAATCCTCCCTCGATAACCATTATGGAGCTTGGAGATCTTCATATTAGCGAGATGAGGTAAAGGTTCTTCTTGAGCTTGGAAAAGAGATTATGGTGCAAGCCTTATTGGCTAGTTTAAGGTAAAATCTTGATATATTAATGATCTATAACTTCTCATAGCTTATTTGGAGTTATTGATAAAGACAACTTATGATAGTCGAAGTTGCTATTGTTCTTGGGTTGTTCTTGAATGAACTTAAAGGCGATTATGGCTAGAGGTTGGAGTATGTATTATCATTGATTGTTGTAGTTGTTGAGGTTGTGAACTTGTGGTTGTTATTGTTTTTGTTGGAAGAGGATTGGTGATGTATGGATAGTCATAAAAACCATAAAATGAGAAACATGCCTTCTAAGTGGTCGACAAAGTGTGTAGTAAGACGATTCTTGATTTATGGATTCCGTCCTGACCCGGATCACTTATATTATGTAGATAATCATTCGTAAAGCCCTCGGAAGTTTGCAAGGTGTTGGTATCAAAGCAACACAGTTATGTAAGGTTATTCGCTTCTTTCAAAGGCATGATGTCTAAAATTGTCGTTTACAAAAAGAAACATCCAAAAGACTTTTCTACTCGTTTATTGATTATCCCTTATCGGGAGTAGTTCCATTACTATTATCACATTCCATGTTTATTCTTGGTTGTCCTGTTGAGACCATACTCTTTCATGATGGAGTCTTTCAAGTCACAGTCTTGTATATTGACAAGTTATCAGTAAAAAGCAAAAGAAAAGATCAAACCAAAGTTAAAGGCTAAAAGCCGTGATTACCTCTAAAAGGTGAGTCTCATTCACATATTGTTCATTTAAGACATAGTTTGTCTCACTATCGAATTATGTATACCTTGTTTGTCTAAGAATTTCATAGACCTCAAAAAGGAGAGTTCCAAAGAATTAATCATCGAGTCGACCAAGAGTTGTGTCAAGGCAGAGTCAAAGAGTTTATGAGTTTCAAAAGAGGCCAAAGAGCCATTGTTATCATAGCATGTTGTCCACACCTGATATATTTTTCATTGACATTTGATATCATTCATACAATCATGATCATACATTTGGATCGGGTTACACGTTCCGCAATATATACATATATATTAGATTGATATGTGCACCGCATCAGGTGCATGGACTTCGCGGGTCATTCATGGGTCATGACTACCGAGGCGTGAAGGTATTCTCCTCAGAACGTGTGTGTAGATTACATTGTATATGCATACATATACCTCAGAGTATGAGGGTAGTGACAGAGTACACCTCGAGTTATAAGATGGTGGCAGATCACAAACCAAAGTTGTTATACCAAGAGTTTAGTTAAAAATATAAGATATAAAGATAAGCATAAAAGCAATCTGATACTCCGATAACATGGTTGCCCTATGTGGCATGTTGACACCCAATTTTGTCCCGTCTTTTCCAATTTATTTGCAATTTTAAATATTTTTAACACCTCAAAACAATTTTAATCTATATACATACATGCGTGTATATATATATTATTATTCTCTTATTATTATTATTATTCGCACTTTTTACTATCATTTGCATTTTTTATCATAATCATAAGTTTTATCCAAAAATTCTATGTTATTTTATTCTCACAAAATTGCATCGCATTTTCATTTTATTAAGCATTAAACATTTCGCAAATACTATATTTTATTATTATCACATCGTTATGTTATTTTAAATAATTCACATCTTTTACAAAACAAAAATAATATTTTTTAATGTTAAACCCCTTTTTTATATTTTTTAAACCCATAATACATTTTATTTCCCGACCCAAAACAATTTCTAACCCACTCATTTCTACCCAAACTAATTTCAACCAAAGCCCAATTTCCCCAAGCCCACTCGACCAAACACCCATTTCCCCCTTTTATTTTTTCTGCCCAACTCCCAAACCCATCCTTTATTTCTTCCACCCAACCCAAAACAATTCCTACCCAAACTAATTCCCTAACCAAACCAAGCCCAATACCCCTCAAGCCCATTCCCTTTATTTCCCCCAAGCCCAACCGGCCAGCCCACCCGAAAACCCCCTAAACCGGCCTAACCCCCACACCCCTTTTATTCAACTCCCAAACCCCCAAAAACCCAAAAAAGGAAAAAAACAAAAAAAAAACTAAAAACCCTAACACCCCTAACCCTTCAACTCGCCGCCACCCTACGCCCCTACCCCCCACGTCGCACCCTACCCCCCTGCCACACCTACGCCGCCACCCTACACCCCTACGCCTGACACCACCAGTCCCCACACCGCCGCCTGACACCACCAATCTACCCCATCACCTTTCTGCAACACATGCCCCAAGAACACGCCCCAAAATTCAGATTTATTTTGCCTTTAATTCAAATTTCAAACTCGTTCTTGGGGGGGGGGGGAATCCACCTATAAATATCCCACTTGTTCTTCATTTTTGAGAAAAAAGAAAATCTGAATTTTGAGGAGGGGAAAAAATCTGAATTTTGGAGGTCGAAAATCTAAATTTTTGGAGGTCCGAAAATCGAATTCAAGTGTTGAAATCCGAAATTTAAAATCTAAGATTCTCCTAAGGTTGGTATTGTTTCTTTTTGTGTTGTTTAACATCTTAAAGAGTCCGAAAATATAAGTTAAAATTATTGGGATTTTGGTAGTGAATAATCTGAAATTTTACTATTTTTTCACTGTTTTCGGATTCCGGGTCGGGTCGGGTCGGGTTACTGTTCCGAGTCGGGTCGACCCAGTTCGGATAATTTTCAGTTTTTTTTGCATTTTTATATCTTGTTGTTGGTTATCTGAAATTTGGAAAGAAATCGATCCGGGTTGAAAATTCCGGGTCGGGTCGGGGTACTGTTCCGGGTCGGGTCGACCCGGTTCGGATAATTTCCAGATTTTGTATTTTTATATCTTGTTGTTGGTTATCTGAAATTTGGAAAGAAATCGATCCGGTTTGAAAAATTCGGATTTCGGGTCGGGTCGGTCACTGTTCCGGGTCGGGTCGACCCGGTTTCGGATAATTTTCAGATTTTGTATTTTTATATCTTGTTGTTGGTTATCTGAAATTTGGAAAGAAATCGATCCGGGTTGGAAAATCCTATTCGGGTCTGGTCGCTGTTCCGGGTCGGGTCGACCCGATTCGGATAAATTTCCAGATTTTTGCGTTTTTCATATATGTTGCTGGTTATCAAAAAATCTGAATTTCTGATTTCATTCGGGTCACCGTTCATAATCCGGGTCTGTTTATTTTTTCATAAATGCTTCTTAGTCCTGTTTTGGTTCTGAAACTTCGGAATTCGAGTCGGATAGTTTAATCGCTACTGTCTGTTTTTTGGCATTGTTATTATGTTATTGATGGAATTAATACCGCATTCTCTTTGTTGTTTTATTGATTCAAACCAATATTGCGTCCATCTTCGGAAGACGCTTCTCGATTTCATATTACTGTTTTACTGTTTTTACTGTTTTAAAACTAAACACCATGTCTTTTCGGAATTTGTCTCTCTATTTTTCTGCTTTCTGATTACTGCTTTCGGCTTACTGTTTGCTGCCTTGTTTTAAAATTTTGCTGATTTGAACACGATGCTACACTGGCCGATGAAAAATATCCGTCGATTTTGAGGCCTGCACAGTTGTAAAGACGGAAATATAACTTTTGGGCAAGGATGAGGCTTAAACCTTTATTTCATCCGAGATCAACATGTTTAGTAGGCGAGGTGACTAAAATAACCTACAAGTTATATATTCGCAGCCATGACGTGATTATAGTGATCTTTTCTTTTTCATCCGAGAGACTAATACGTTTAGTAGGCGAGGCAATCAAAATAAACCACATCGGTCATGTGTTTGCAGCCACGACGTGATTGGAATGGTCTTTTCAAAATTTAAGTCTGAGCCCTCCGTGATCAAAACATTCACTGTTTTGAATACGGATATGAAGTTATTTGTATTTAACTGTTTCTAACCGTTTGTTCTTGACAGCTTGCAGGGATTAAAGTAGATAAAGACAAATATTCCTCGGAGTTTATTTATTTTATTTCTTTCTTTAATTCAGCTTTTATCCCGCTTTGTATTGTAATATTATTTATCGCACTTATGTAATTATTGAAATGCTTAGAATAGGCAAACTTAGAATTATTTCATAGGGTAGTTTAAGATTTGAAACCCTTCGCTAGCTTTTTTTTACTTGTAGGCTCGGTTAATTCAAACTTAGAATTCCTCCGCTAGTTTATTTATTTTTAGGCTCGTCATGCACATTTAAAATTTTCAAAATAAATTTTGATCATCTTCTATTCATTTTATTAATTGTACAACTAAAAAATGATTTTCAAAAATTACTCCTTTGGCATTACAAATGAATTGCTTTTCTCCTTATTATTGTCACAAATGCATACATGTACAAAAATGCATCTCTTTCATTAATTATTACCAAACATCTTCTTAACTTCATACTTTAAACATGTATTTTTCTTAGCAATAATTAACCTGAGTTTGACCGGACAACCGCAAGTTAGTGGATCTTAAAGGATGCCTAACCCCTTCCCTTTAGGATAATAAAGAACCCTTACCTAGAATCTCATTAGTTTCGCAGATCATTAAAATTGGAGTTTACATTGCAGCATTTAGTTTAAATATTTAGGTGTCCTAATTCACCGTAAAAAATAATTAGGTGGCGACTCCTCAATTCTTTTACCCAGGAATCACCTGAATACGCCGTGCTCGCTTTTGACCTGCGAGCGGGTCGAAAAATGGGCGCGACATGGCATACAAGTTATCGGAGTATCAGATTGCTTTTATGCTTATCTTTATATCTTATATTTTTATATTGCTACTCATGCTTTAAATACTAGTACATTTTATTCGTACTGATGTTCCGTTTGCTGGGGGCGCTGCATGTCATGCTGTAGATCCAAATAGAAGTGCAGACAGGCCTCCCCTATAGGAGCTGGTTGAGTTCTGCGGATCGGGTGGTGAGCTTCACTTCATTAAAAGCTACCGAGTTAGAGTCATGAGCTGAGCTTGACACAAGTATAGTTGATGGGCAGGTCAGGGCCTTATCCCAACCACATCATAGTTATGTTTTTCATAGAGGCTTCTAGATTTGGTTGGTATATTTAGTTGATCTATACGAAGACCTTATCGGTCTTGTACCATATTGTATATAGTGTTTGGAGTTGTTGTACTCTACTTGTTGTGACTTCCAGACAATGTCTTGTATATCCATATTCTTATGGCTTTATAGGCCAGAGTTTCTATTCAACTTACATGTTTCATTTTAGAGTGGTACGCTCGGACCAGTATGGCACTGGGTGCTAGCCACATCCCCCAGTTTGAGATATGAGATTGATAATCTTCAAAGTCGTCTTGATGTCTTTGTTTTCACTAGAGAAAATGATCATATTCGGCAAGCAATGTACAAAGAATTGGATGATCTTGTAAGCAGTAATGTTCACCATCCAAAAGGCATGATTTTCTCTTCCAAAAAAGCAATGCAAACGGCCGTAAAAAATTATAGCATCATAGAAATGAAGGAGTTTAGAGTTGATGATTCAACCCAAAAGTTGTGGAGATTGATTTTCAGCCGTGAGTATCAAGGTTGTCAATGGATGCTTCGGGGTATTGAGACTCATGATAGTATGTGAATTATCTCAAAATTCCGCTCATATCACACTTGTGATATGGATGACAATCTAGCATATCATTTTAATTTAGATACAAATATAATTGCTCAAATATTACTTCTTGACATTGCCGAAATCCCAAGGTACCCTATTCAACCAAAATTCATTATAATTTGGACATCAATTAAATTATCATCGCTAAATGTTGTTTGTATAAAACTTGTCCGGGTTCCCATCAAAGAATGCATTAGAACAACTTTGAGAGTATATCGTAAAATAATAAGCATGATAAAGGGATATCTCGAGCGTAAGCGTACTTTTAAGATGATTTATGATACTTGGGAGGGCTATTTCGAGCAGTTATCGAGGTATATGACAACTCTACAACACTTCAATCCTGGTATTGTTGTAGAGTGAAAGCTCAACACCCAACCTGGTGTGACCGGTAATATTTTCAATTTTGTGTTTTGGACATTCAAACTATGCGTTGATGGTTTTGCTCATTTCCGGACAATAATATCTATAGATGGCACGCAGTGTACGGGATATACGACATCAAGCTACTGATTGCAGTAGGAATAGATGTCAATGAGTCGATATTCCCGCTTTCTTTCGCCAATACCTCTAACGAGAGTAATGACACATGGGGGATGTTTTTGACATATTTGAGGAGATATGTTATTAATGATCGTATGGGCATATGCATGCTATCTGATCGAAATTATGACATATTAAACAATATGTTTTGTTTGGAAGGGTGACATCCTCCATTTGCTTACAATCGCTATTATTTAAGACATATAAAGGCAAATTTTCAAATAGCCTTTAGAAACAACACATTAAACAAATGGATGTGGGCGGCTACAACAGAGCATCAAGAAAAAGTTTCTTTTGCGAATGGAGATAATTAAGGCTGCGAAGTCCGAAGCATATGATTGGTTGAAGACAATGTTCACAAATGAACATTACATGTGGATGAATGTAGAAGATGGGGGATGCTAATAACAAAAAGCTCGGCGTCATTCAATGGTTTGATAAAACCTGCACGGGGGTTGCCCATCACTGCAATGGTGAGAATGACTTACAAGCAATTTGTGACTGGAACAAAACAGGTCAAAGCCATATAAGCAAATGGTGGTAAATGGATGTCAAATCTTGCAAAAATGTTTGAGCATCATGGAAAAAATGTGAGCAACACACAATGGTAGAGTATAACTATGCTGAACGTGTGTTTGAAATCAAGACAGGTTATTACCAAGGCCAGGGATACAACATTCATACCGTTTATGAGATTATGAAAATGTGCAGTTGTGGTAAGTGGCAATCATACCACATGTCATGTTCTCATGCCAACAAGTGTTTCGAGGCAATTAGAAATATAGTATCAAATTATGTTGCATCGGAATACAACGTAAAAAGTTATCTTAAATCGTATGCTAGTCGTTTCTACCCACTTGGTGATCAAGCTTATTAACCAACTGAGCCATATTCTATGATTGCTAACAAGGAGTATATCCGTAAATTACGTGTTAATGCACAAACTCGGATTCCCAATCAAATGGATGTTTAGGATAGGACATACTCTCAATAGTGCTTGATGTGTAAGGAATTGGCCATGATAAGCGTTTGTGTCATCTAGGGGACTGTGGTAGTGCAAGTACCTCTGGTGGTGGAAGAACCTCTCGTGGTTGAAGAACCTCATGATTTTATGAATGTATTTTAATTATTCTTGATGTATTCGAATTGTCTTGAATTATGAATCTTAAGTATTTTTCTTCTTGTACTGAATGATGTATTTTTTTTAATGAAGCATCTTGAATTAAGCATTTTATCATCAAGAAAATTCTATTAAAAATTTTCATAACATACAAAAATTAGAAGAGTAATTTAATCTTTGTTGCTTTTTGGAACTACCTCGTCGTCGTAATCATCATTTTCATCATCCTACTTACTTGCATTCTTTTCTTCATCTTCTTCCCCTTCATATCTTTCTCCATCATCCTAACTGTAGTCTATATCTCAACTATCATCATTAAGAGCACTTGTTTGGTTGACACAACAATATGACACTCCACAATTTAATGTTTATGGTAAATATTTTGAAAGATCTATACATTCTTGAATTATTGGATAAACTGGATAAGAAGAGTCTTAATGAAGATTTTTATTTTTTAACAATTTCCAATAATTTTCTTCATCCGCTCCTCAAAAATTAAGATCCTCTAAAGCATGATACATGTCTAGTGCTTTCTGCATTTTTAAAATTTCTTTCATCAAGTGTTGGATAACCAGTGGTTCATCCTTGAAATTGGAGGTTTGAAATGTAGCAGACAAAGCTTGTGACACAATTAAACTATGTCACCGACATAATACCTCATAATTACACCTTTTCGATTATAATTGAACCCATTGAAACTTTTCACTCCAAATTATGACTCCTTTGGGTTCTGAGGAGTGTGTGTCACCCTCAATTATGTGTTCAACAACTTTTTAATTAACATTGATACAAATTTGTTGATTTAAGGGACGAAGAACATCATACCATTTTTCATCAGATAAATCAGTGTAACATTCTAATATCTATTTTTCAAAATATGATTCAATTGTGTTTGTGTTTGTGTTTGTGTTTGTGTTTGTGTTTGTGTTTGTGTTTGTGTTTGTGTTTGTGTTTGTGTTTGTGTTTGTGTTTGTGTTTGTCTTTGTGTTTGTGTTTGTGTTTGTGTTTGTGTTTGTGTTTGTGTTTGTGTTTGTGTTTGTGTTTGTGTTTGTTTCTATCCAACCATTAGGCCCTCTTGAGATACCCTCACCTTTTTGTCTATTTCTGAATCAACTATTAAATGTAATATTTCTAGGTATTTTTAAAATGTGAGTTTTTTAACCGAATGAGTTATATAAAAGTTTTGTTATATAAGTGTATCATATTTTGCGCAATATAAGTGTCATATGAAGCGGACAAAACTGAGCATAGTGTTGTAAAATCAAAGATGTCATTCAGAAACGTCATATTTTGCGCATGTAAAAGTTGCGCAATATAAATGTGTCATATAAAGCGGTCAAAAACGAGCATAGTGTTGTCAAATCAAGAATGTCATGCAGAAACATCATATTTTGCGCACGTAAAAATTGCGTAATTTAAGTATGTCATATAAAGCAGTCAAAAGAGAGTATAGTGTTGTCAAATCAAGGATGTCTTTCAGAAATATCATATTTTGCGCATGTAAAAGTTGTGAAATATAAGTGTGTCATATAAAACAGTCAAAATCTAGCATAGTATTGTCAAATCAAGGAGTAGTATATAATATGAATGACGAACAACTAGCATTCACATTAAAACGAGTTATTATGTCAATTTGAAACCAAATTTCTAATATTGGTTCTATTACATGTTTTACCCCAACAAACATATTCGAAGCAATGGGTAGGACATGTGAACTAGATGATGATGATTTTAAATACTCAAATAACCCGAACCACATATACAATAGAGAATATAATTATACAATGAGAGCTGAGTGTAATTGGAGTGTTAGGGAGGCTGAAATGCTAGAACAAAACTTGAGGGCACTCGAACTCAAACATCCAAAAATCCATGTTACGTCAATGCCTCGTGGTAAACCAAAAGAGTTCAATTGTGCTCTTAACCATTTTCGCGAAGAGAACAATCGGATGAAAATATGTTGCCTTAGGGTAGAATATGATCAATATGGTTACGTCAGATTCTGATCCAAGTGGGATTCGAACCGTGAGATGTCCGATGAAGATGACTCCATGTCATCCTATTAATATTTTATATAATAATGTAGGTAGGTAGGGTCATAATGACAACCCCAAGGGTACTTGGAGTTTGCAACTATATAAGTAGCCTTTCATTTGTTATTAAACTACCACATATTCGATGTCGAGTAGTAGAAATGTTGATTGGTCGGTATTCCTTCCAAAGGATCCGAATAACAATGGTAATGATAGCTCGAATCATAGCAGTTATTCCGGTGATTTGAGTTATCTTCATAACAATGAATTTAAGATAGACGATTTGAAATCCCACCTTCTTATAGAGCGCAATGATGATTTTTACAATGTGAAATATTTAGATCCACGAGAATATTATTGTGGGTTACGCCGAGAATGGGCATATCGGCATGCCGAATTAAAACGTCTTGTTCGTGACTTGGAAAATCTCAACGCTCGAATGCCAACAAGGTTCTCAATGACCATGTCTCGAACTGATTAACATTCTTGCGAGGTTACCGTATGGAGGAATAGAAAAGAAAACAACAGAATGCTAGTAAGACGTTGTAGATTTTACATGCGAAAGTTGGTCGAAGAACAAACATCATCAACGGTAGAGAACTAACATCTAGAGAAAGAAGATGTCTTAAGAAATCCAAAATATTATTCCGAGGACGATATTGAGGACTTCTATTCTGATGATGATTAGGAGTTATTTTGGTTCACTTGCTTAGTTTTTTGGTCATTTAAGTTCAGGACTCATGATTTTATTTGTATTTTTAATTTATGATGAAGTCATCAATTTAAAGAAAATTAGTATGTTTAATTTTGCTATGATTGTTATAGTCTATTATTAATTTATATAAGTGTCTTAGAGTTAATAATACATAAAAGTTCAACAACTCACAATTTGTAATCAAAACACAAATAAATTAGTACATAAAAGGCGCCGATTACATAATACATTTAAAAAACATAGAAAATACATAATACATGAAAATGTGCAACTAGTAAAAATAAAATACATAGAAATAATAAACTTAACCGAAAATACATAAAAACAAAATACATAGAAATAATAAACTTAATAAACAAAATACATAAAAATAATAAACAACAACAAGATAGCACAAATCATCTTCCAAAATTTCAATTTATCTTTCAAAGCATTTTTCTCGTGTTGAGTGTCTCTAAGGTTCTCCTTGAATTTTTTTTGTTTTTCTTCGGATTGTTTTAGCAAGCCCTCCAAAAGGTCATGAGGCTTTTTAAACTTCGCCGCCACCGTTTTATCCACGGGAATTTCATCTTCCCATAAAAAATATTTGCAACCATTCATATCCTATAAAATTACAAAAAAGTCAGTTTTGAAAGTAAAATATGTAGATAGTGTGAAAAAACTCTAAACCCTAAAAACTTGTAAAAATATTTATATCGAGCACTTTACAACGCCAAAAACGATTACCCGGATTATCTTGGGTCCTTAATGTTCTGAGCTTACAATAATAACCGCAACCACAAACATCGGGTTCTATAGCAAAGTTTGACGTTTCGGAGATTTGAAACATGATATTAAGGGAGCTAAAGTATGATTAAAAAAATGAAAATGAAGAAGGTGAAGAGTGATTTGAAAATGGTTAAGTTTGTCTAGGGTTTATATTAACCCCTTTTTGCAAAAAAAATCTGCGCAAAAGATAGTTTTGTCACTGTTTTTTTCTTTGGAATATTTTGGTTTACTTTCTAACTTTGTGGGTCATTTAAGTTCCGGACTCCTGGTAATAACCGAACAACCCCTTAGATTGTATTCTCACATAGATCGACCGTAGAAAATAAAAACAAAATAAGAAAAATCGACCATAGAAAGGACATGCAAAAAGAGGGATTCATCTTTAAATTCTCATAACAACTTTGTCGTGTATTACGAAAAAATTTAATATAGGTGAGGTACAAGTACAACCAACAATATTTATGTGATGACACCCTTAACTTTTGAAAAGTGTTTTAGTGGGTTCTTCTTTTTTTTTTTGTCAGCACGCTCTCTCCCCACCTTCGTTTCCTCAAATTATCCTTTGTTCCATATTTGCAGTAGCATTGCTTCTTTTCTTTTTTTTCTTTTTTTTTCAACAACACTCTCTATTTTATATTAGTCCTTTCTCTTTTTCACTTGTATTTTTCATAGCTCTTTTTTAATTCCTATTAAAAAAATGGAACGAAATCACCATTATTTATTTCTCTACTCTTCTCTATTCATACTCCTTTGTGCTTTTACTAATTAAACTCGGTTGGCTCCTCCTTTCTCATAAATCATTGTGCCTCTCAACTAAATCAATTAAGAAAATAATTCTTATATCCCTCAGCTAAATCAATTAAAAATAATTAATCCTTATAACCCTGAAAAAAAATTAAAAATTTTCATTTTACATCTCAAGATATATATTGATCAAATCCCAAAAGAACCTCAAAAAGATAAATTTCTAACAAGGAGCTCACTCAAAATTTATATTATAGTAAGAGATGTTCATCGAAAACTGAAAAATCAAACTAAATAAAAATCAAATCAAATAATTTTATTTGACTTGGTTTGATTTTGATTTTTCATTTTAAGAACCGACATAATTAGGTTTGGTTTTGAGTGTAAGCAAAAATAAGTCAGAAAATCATTCAATTTTAAAGTTCACCACACAATTATTTTTTTATTTTTGTCACATAAAAGTCACTCAGTATTGGTCAAATTAACTAAAAAAATATTTTCACCTGAATTTTAATATTTATGCGAAAATATTACATTGCGCTCCAAAATAAGTTAGCTACATTTGGGGAAAATTTGGAATCTCCCTCAATAATCTGCTTCATAATACTAAATTAGTTGTTTTGTACAATATTACATTTGTTTTTCTTATTTTAAATTCTTTGTAATAATTCTTATCATTAATATTAAAAAAAATATGATTTGACTATTTCTTCCTTAGTAATATACTCATTTGTGTAGTTTAGTTCATAAACACCTTTTAAAAATAGAAAAATAAATTATATGAGATAAACATGAGAGTTGCATGGCTTTTATGTGATATAAAAATAGAAAAATATTTTTGTGTGATAGACATTAAAGTTGACAACTTCTATTGTAACCAAAAAATTGAAAATAAATTTTATATGATTAATTTAAAGTTGGATGACCATCGGTAAAATTTACAGATATTCTTCAATTTTACTATCCAACTTTTCAATTTATTCAAATTTCAGATTTTTTACATAGCTTAATTTATTTTCAAATAATAAATAGAGAAATAATAAAAGAAAATGAAGATGGATTGATTACTCATCAAAAACACCGGCTGAATTTCATACAAAGAAGATAAATTAAGGAGGAGATGGAGTATGGCAAAAAAGAAAGGATATAGGTGTTTGATTGCTTGAAAAGTAGGAGCAACAATACCACTCTAGTTCATTTGTCAATACAGGAATGTTTCACACAAATATGAGTTCGCATGCCTCACATATAGTAAAAGTTTTTCCAGAGCCGTCCCTCGCGGTCGAGGCGTAGTCGCCGCACAGGGCTCCCGATAGGCGGGGCCTCCGCCCCAGAATTTTTATTTTTTTTATTTATTTCAAATATTAAAATATGTATTAAAAATACTTCTAATCTTATTAATGAAAGTTGTAGCCTAGCGGTTGAAGGCTCCCTTCAAAAGTCTTTCTCTAGTGAGAGATATGGCTGGCCAAAGGGGGAGGTACAGGGTGGGGCGGGTCCCGGCGGGACGGGGAGGGTAGGTCTAGGGATGGGTCGGGACAGGCGGGATTCGCCGATGTCCCGTCCCATTACCGATCCCGTCGAAAAAGGGGACCGGTCCTAGCGGGCATGGGCAGGATTGGGTCGGGATTTTTTGATTTTTTTTTTGCACTTAATTTTAAAAATAACATATATAAACACCTCAATAATTGAACAATATAGTGTAATAAAAACATCTCAAGACTATTTTTGTGCATGTTATATTATTTAATAGGAATATGATTTTTTTCTTTTGTAATACAATTGTCAAAATTGCAACTTTGTGGTGTTGAAAGTTGCAAATAACATTGTAAAATTTTAATTAAAAAATTTACATTTTTAAAAACACATTTTTAGTTTCTTTATAATTTCTTGTGGTTCTTCGGTTGGAATTGGTATTTGTTGGTCAAATTACTCCACGTCGCTTCCACCTCCTTCGGATAATATGTCGTTGTAGTTTTCGTCTTCTTCGTTGATCTCCGGTTGACCGCACCTTCTCCGCTCCACTCGTATCCAATCTCCGAATAATATTGCAATCTACAAGTTGTCTCCCGCTAATGAGTGTATGTGCTCTTCTATTTGAAATTTGCCGGCCAAAAAGCGCTTTCAGACGCTATTGATGACGCTTGAATGTTCAACACATCTCGGGTCGGGATTCTCATTCTCCCTCCAATATTTCAACAAGTCTTTACGTCCTTTTTCATTGAGAACTGCTTGGTACGGTACAACCCCCGCAAAATAAAAATATCAAACTCGCTAACTTGGTTAGTAGTGTTACCACCATACATTCTATTTCTATGACTTTCAATACTAGCCTCAGAAACAACATGTCTTTTTTGAGGTTGTGTTGAACAAGAAAATATGGTATGGAAGCCGGTTGGTTGCTAGCACTTTCTTCTTGGTAATACCTATATACTTTTTTGCATTCATCTTGTATGTTAGACAACACTTCTTCTTTAGTTTGTTCAATATGTGGTGGGCCATTTGGATTTTTGGGAGTTGGAGAAGGTCGTACTGCTATACAATCATAAATAGTTTCAATAAGTGCTTTACAATCGTTTATTTTAATAGTCGGATTTAATACAACACCAATAATATAAATAGTGGGAATAGAAATAAAATATTTTTTTATTTTGATAAACATTTTTTAATAGGTGTCTTATAAGCTGGTTTTTTCATATATTCACTAAGTAGTAGAAAAATTAGAGTTGTATAAAATAATATAGTTGAAATAGTAGGATAATATATACCGAAAAAATTCTTTTGTTGTTTGAAAAAATTTCTCTAGAAATACAATAAGTTCTGAATTTTTTTCCAATCGCTATCTACAACCATATCAGTTGGATTTCGATTATGAGCGTTAAAAAATAAAGTTATAGGCCTTCTATAGTCATAAGCAACAAGTAGTTGCTCATATAAAGAATTCCACCTAGTGGGTACTTCTTCGGGAATTTTCCTATAAGCTAGTCCGCAATCGTGACAAGTTTTTTATAATCTTTTTTTCGTTGTATTCTATTACTTTAAAAAATAAAATTTATAGCAAATTGTATTTTACTAAGAATGTCTATAGACCATCATTTACAACTAAGTTATATATATGACACGCACATTTTCTATGAAAATGATTTGGAAAAGATGGAGTTAAGATCTTTTAAAATTCTAATAACATAATTATTAGAAGAAGCGTTATATATGTCACACACATTTTATATGAAAATGATTTGGAAAAGATGGAGTTAAGATCTTATAAAATTCTAATAGCATAATTATTAGAAGAAGCGTTATCTAATGTAATAGTCATAATTTTATCAGTTATTCCGTAATAATTGCAAACTTGATAAATATTTTCTGAAATAAAAGTATCAGTTGTGTCTATATATATATATATATATATATATATATACGCTAAAATACGTTTTTGCATAGACCATTTATAAACTATCAAATGACAGGTTACCATTAAATAATCATGATTGTTAGTACTATGGCCTATATCAGATATGATAGATACTTTACCAGGAAAATGATAAAAATAACGTAAATACTGTTGATATCCATATGCAAATTTAAATACATTTCTCTTAACAGTTGATCTAGGAAAAACTTTTAAAAGCAAGATTATACATTTCTCTAATGTAATGAATAAAACCAGGGGAGGAAGGAAATGAAAAAGGCAAACCCTCCACCGCAACTAATTTTGCTATTGCTTCCCTATCTCTATGTTTATCGTATTTAGGGCCTACAATTCCCCCTGTCATAGGGTTAATTTGATCATGTACTTGGTCCGGGACAGTATGTGAACCTTGTCCCGTCTGAGAGGGCATTGACGCACCCTATTTTTCAGCCAGGTGTTGGTTCCACCTAGCTTTGTGAAAGTTTTGTACGTGTCTCAATAAACCCCCCGTCCCACCCTGACCTTTTCCCATTTTAAATTTAAAAATATTTTTACAAATTTGACATCTAACTACTTGACTCTCTACGTCCCTACCAAAACATTTCTATGCATCTGATTTTAATGGTCGTTTTGTTAGGCCTCGTCTCATACTAGGGGGAATAGGAGGCGTTCTAGTTGGAGGTGCACTAGTGGGTGTGTCATCTACATTAGTGGGTGTGTCATCTAGATCATCTTCTAAATTAAAGTCTTGTTGAGTTTCAGAAAATATCTCATCGTCTAAATCTAATGGTATTTCAGGAAAAAATTCAGTATCAACCAAATCATCATGTCTAGGAATAAGATGATTAGAAGAAGTACATTTTCTCTTGTTACCCCTACTAAATGAAGCCTGACCCTTACCCTTACCCGTAAGCATACGTTTAAATCCTTCCATTTTAATTATACAAATAAATAATTAAAGTAAATGAAATTAAGTGCGCTAAAAAAATAAAGAAACAATAATAATTTAATGAATGAACGAATGTACCAAACGTCGACATGTAATCAAGATGTTGAAAATTGAAACTTTGCTCGATGGAAGATCCTCAAGCTAGTTGCCAACTTCACTCCCAAATGAATAAATAAAATTGAATAGTTAGTAGACAATGTAGACTTGTATAGAGATAGATTGAGAGATTGTAGGAATATTTGTGAGAAAGATGAAGAGAAAATGAGATATTTATAGTTAGAAAATTGGGGTAAAGTATAAATATAATAACTTAAGGGTTAAAAATAAATATTAAGAAGGTAGGGGGTTAGGAGAGTGGAGACCAAAAATGGGCGTTGGTGTAACGGTTATTTTGTGCAAAGGGGAGGGGTCAGGCGAGACAGGGGGCGGGCCAGGCTCGGTCGGGACGAGACCAGGTCCCATCCGGTTTTGAGTTCCGATACCGATTTTTTTTATACCGGGGTAGCGGCGGGATCGGGTCGGGACCGGGCCGACCCTCCCCGTTGGCCAGCCATAGTGAGAGGTCACGTGTTCGAATCCAATGAGCAGGGGAAGTTTTTTTTTTTAAAACACAAAATCAAATTTGGCCCCAAGTCCCATACATTAGCCCTCCCTCCCATTCTTTAATTTTTCATGTAACACTATATATTGGACACAATAATAAATGAAAAGTCATGAAGCATATTCCTTTATGATATTAACAGCCAAACCTTAAACCTAAAATTTCCCTAAGCCGTCGTCGCCCCTACCAATGCCGACTCTCGGCCTCTCTCTCTCTCTCTCTCTCTCTCAATCTCTCTCCCTGTCTCCCCAATTTCAATGGTTGAACAACCAAAATTCCATCATGCTCTTGTTGTTAACAACATCAAGAACTTCACCCCCGTTACTCTTGAGATGGAAAAAGTTCAATATTCCTCCTCGGTGGAACCGTTTAAGATCTATTATCGCGTGTACAAAGTCATCGACCACATCATCCCTTCTACATCAAAGCCCACCGCCGTGCCCCAGGAGAAACATGATGGTTCTAATGGTGAACTTTGGTCACGCTTAGATGTTGTTGTTATACAATGGATCTACGGCACAAACTAGAACGATCTACTACATACAATCATTGAAACCGACGCTACTGCACAACAAACATGGGAGCGATTGAAAGTATTTTTCATGATAACAAGACACAACATGCCTTGTATTTGGAAAATCAATTTAAGGACATTCAGCAGGACGATTTTCCTAATGTGTCGGCCTATTGTCAAGAACTTAATATGATTGTCAATCAATTCTCAAACGTCGGTGCTCCGATCACAAATCAATGATTGGTGATGCAACTCATTGTGGATTTGAATTATGACGGCATAGATACCATCATCCAACAAAGCACGTCATTATCTCCATTCTATGAGGCTCGTTCGAGACTTATCCTTAAAGAAACTTGAAAAACCAAGCGAGCAACGGCTAACGCAAGTACTACTGACGTCGCCTTCGTAACCACCGGTGGCATAACTGCCGACACGAGGGCTCGGTTTCTTGCCCCTCCCATAGGCAAACCAATGATCCGAAACGTGGTTCAAATCTCCAGAATAGCAACAAAGGCAGAAATTCCTGAAGAAGTCGTGGTGGCCGCGATGGAAGCAGTAGTAACGGCGACAGAGGGCAGCCCCCGCAGGTCGGCGGCCACCCGCAACGATAGTAACACTGGCAGCAGCCACCGTCGTGGGCTTCTTTCCCCCATGGCAGCATGGGGCCAGTACGAGTGGGCTGCTCCACCTTTCCCTTATACGATGGAATCCTAGACCCAACCTCTGGTCCGTCAGCCCCAGCCCGACATTCTCGGCGCACGTCCACAATAGGCATACAATGCATAGGTCTCTCCTCCTTTAACCTACGCACCGACGGATATTGAAGCGGCTATGAACACGTTGTCTCTCAATGTTCCATACGACTGTTGGTACGTGGATACTGGCGCAACATCTCATATGACGCATCCGAAGGTACTCTCTCATTTTATTTCAATATGAGTAATTTAAATCATAATATTATTATTGATAGTGGACAAGGCATTTCCATTCGAGGTTATGGACAATCATCCCTCTCCCCACCACACCCCTTGTTATCCTTAACAAATGTCATCCATGCCCCAAACTTATAAAAAATCTAATCTATTTGCGTCATTTCATAACCGACAATAATGTTTTCCTTGAATTTTATACTTTTGGTTTTTCTGTGAATGACCTTATGACAGGGATGTGAATAATAAAATGTGATAGCACCGGAGACTTTTATCCTATCACCACCACAGTCGGCCATCCAACCTCCTCTCCATAAACCTTTGCAGCTATTTCGTCTCTTTTATGACATAATAGATTAGGACATTCGGGAGACTTTATTTTACGCTCTCTTAGCAAAAATAAATTTATTGATTGTAAACATGTCTCTTATCCTCATGTTTGTGAATCTTGTGTTTTTGAAAAACATGTCAAGTTTCCGTTTTATCCTACAAACATTGTACTTTAATGTATTTTGATATCATACACTGTGATTTATGGATTTCTCCTATCCTAAGCACGGTCGAGCATCGATACTATATGTTATTTTTAGATGATTATTCCAACTTTCTGTAGACTTTTCCCATTGGCAGTAAGTCTCAATTATATTATATTTTTTCTTCCTTCAGCGCTTTAATTAAGATATAATTTGAAAAGAATATAAAATGTTTTCAATGTGACAATGAGAGGGAATTCGATAATAAACTGTTGGGCTCCGGATAGTGGGTCGGAAGGTTGTGGCCTGTTGTTGGTGCACCCAGACTGTTGGGCGGCTGATGGAATACAAACCACTGGGCCTGACAGCCGAGGCCTATCTCTAAGGCTCCTAGTTCGATGGGCCACTGCTGGGCTGCAGGAACATGGGCCGAATGAAGTTGGCCCTGCCTGTGGCCCGTCGGTTGGGCTTGTGACATGCTGCTGGATTGTTGAAGGTGCCACTGGGACGCGGCTGGCAGCCTAGTTCCCTGTAGTGCTTTTCCCACTGCCCGTAAAATCGACGTGATTAATCTCCGCCATGAATGCTTGCCGGAAAAAATTAGGTTGGGGTTCGGGGCATATATTTGTGGTGTATGTGAGCCAGTAGCAACTGTATACTCAGTGTATATTGGTTTGCTATAGAGATAAGAAGGTTGTATATTTACTGTATATCGGTGTATATCAGTGGTATAAGGCTGGATTCCGGCGCCGAAAAAGATGAGTGGCCGGAATTGAGGGGATTAGGATAGAGAGGAAGTTTTGGCCTCGATACCATGTATGAATGTATTAATTTCACTTGGGGAAGCTTTCTCATTAATTCAAATATATATAGTGTACAATGTAGAACTCTAATAAAATAAGAATCGTATAGTTACCATAATTATATATCACTAAATATTTACACAATATATAATATATATTCTAATTATGGTGACGGAATGGACGAAAGATTCTTTGTACAAGTTAATAAAAAGGCTACTAAGAATAGGACTAATAATAAAAAAATGTCTGCTAATGCCTACGGGATAACCTCCGGATATCTGGTGTGAAATTATCGCCCCTTCTCCAACTCTTGTTAATAACAAAATTCACTATTTTTGTATCATCTACTGTATAAGTTCGTAAAGAGGACTGTTTATCTTATCAGATACACCGTTCTTGAGAATGCGATTGAACATATATAGACTTATAGTGTTAAAGATTTGCAGATTTTGATTCACACCATAAAAAGTTTGCGATAAATATTGTATCAGTATCGGTCTAATTAAAAGAGCAACTTCACAAATTTTGCAAGTTAATTTGTCATTACACGAAAATAAAGGATGATCATTTTTCTTTTCTCTCCCTCAAAAAAGACTATCATCAGTGTTCGAAGGAAAATGTTGACTAGAGAACAAAATCGATCAATCAAATAATTTTATACTTGCTCCGTCCCAAAATACTTATCATATTTTTTTTTAAAGATAATTTGAATAAATTTTAAAGTCAAATTAGATTATATTAATTCAATATTTTAAAATTAAAATTTAGACATTCAAAAATTATATGAAAAATATTATACGTTGTAATTCTTTTGATATTAATATAATAAAAATACAGCTCAAAATTTTGATAAAAATTAATATAGTTTAACTCTTAAAAAATATAATATTACAAATATTTTGGAATAGAGGTAGTATGAGATAATGGGAAGAGGCTGAGTATTTTTAATTAGTTTTTATTCTACTGGAGTACATTTTCTTTAAATTCACTCAATCAACCAACTTTTTGTGTTTTTCAAGGACATTAAAGTGAACGACAGAGCTTTATACACTTTCCAAGAACCTGCATCGATGACTAACTAGAGACTTCGATCAAAGAGACTAGCTAGGGACCTTAGACAGGCGGAGTTATATAATTTTAAATAATAGTAATTGAGTTTGAAATATAATAATAATCCTTCTGTCTCAATTTATATAAAATATTTTATTTTTAATCAGTTTAAAAAAAAAATTCTTATTTAATAATAATTTAATTTTTTAAATTTTACTATTGTCTTTTATGCTTAACGAGATAATTTATAATTATATAAATATTTTTAATTTATTTTAAATTATAAGATTCAAAAGTCTTACTTATTACTTAAATTACATACTCACTCAAATTATATCATATAAAATTGGGATTCAGAAAATACTTATATATATATATAATTCAACTCAAATGAAACGGGAAGACTTGGCGAATACGTCTACTTCAACCATTAAGCAAAAAATAATGAGTTTCAACTTTCAAGATCAAACCCGTAATCGAGCTTCTAGCTTCTAGCTTCTAGCTTCGCCTACCCGCCTACTACTGCACTACTATTGTAAAATAATATTGCTATTGAGTTTTACTTCAAACGCCACTTTACCTTCCCATGTTAGATTATGATCTACACATATAATACCCTTTTCAACCCCATGAATTATATTGGGTATGTTATTATTTTTTAGTTTACTTCAAATTTTAAGTTGGACACATTTTTTTTATATTGGAGTTGAGAGTGCTTATAATTTCAACAACCCCCTCTTATCATTTGAACACACTTTAAGAAATTTATCCACCTCTAAAATGTAAGAGATATTTTTATCGGTATTAATCTCCTTTGGGGACCCCTTTTCATTAATACAAAATATATATAGGGTGTACAATATGAAATTCTTATACAACATGGATCATATATCTACCATAATTACACAAGATTAAATATGACTAAATATTATATTGTACACACGTTAATACACCCCCTTAATCTGAGCGGGAGGAGGTCGGACGCTAAGAATGGATCTGAAGTCGAGAAAGAGATATCTAGGAAGGCCTTTTGTGAATATGTCCGCATATTAATATGAAGAAGGCACGTGCAATACCTTGACATGACCGAGAGCAACCTTCTCACGAACAAAGTGGATATTCATCTCAATATGCTTGGTTCGCTGATGTTGAACCGGATTATGAGATAGATATATGACGGATATGTTATCACAATAAATCAAAGACGCCTTACGCAGTGGACACTAAAGCTCCAAAAGAAGGTTTCAGAGCCAACATATCTCAGCAAAAACATTAACAACGCCTCTCTACTCTGCTTCTGCACTCGAACGGGATAAAATGGCTTGTCTCTTGGCAGACCAAGAAATGAGATTATCCCCTATGAACACATAGTTGCCTGAGGTGGAGCATCGCGTGTCCGGACAGCCTACCCAATAGATGCAATTCATAATCAAGTGTGCCATTAACGTATCAAATGATACGTTTAAGGACAGTAAAGTGAGGCTCCCTGGGGGCATGCATAAATAAGCATACCTGCTGAACATCATAAGCAATATCAGGCCTGATGAAAGTAAGATACTATAGTGCACCTGCAAGACTCCTGTAGAGAGTGGGATCTGACACTGGATCACCATCAACAACGCTAAGCTTTGATTTAGAGTCAAATGGAGTAGACACGATCTTGCAATTTGTCATTTTAGCCCCGTACACAATCTCCTCTGCATACTTACAGTCACGACCCGACGGGCCGCGACTAACCGCCCTAATGACGTCATTACACTAACATATCACACATAATCCAACTAACACTTAATGAGTCTGAAATTCGGCAGCATAACGCTGCATTATCAACATATGCCAGGGTAGGCGAGCCGACAAGGCTGCCTTTACCCCCGAATGTACCTGCCTCCTGAGGAGTCACAACTAGCCAACACAATATACAGGCAAGCCGACAAGACTGCCAACAGATAATATAACATATACACGGGAACACCCCCAACATAGAGTATAATGATATGGCTGACCAAAATAGAGTTATAACCCTTACATAAGTACAACCCACCACTGTCTACGTACACCTCTAAGAAGAACAACAACGACATATGACGGACGGGGCCCCGTCGTGCCCCTAAATACAAACATAAGTCTAAAAGAGGTTCGGTACCAAAATGACAAAGCTCGGATCAAAGGAGCTTCCCAACCTGCCGAGTAGGGACCTAAACGCGGAGGATCACCAAACGAGCACCATGTACTGCGGCATGAACGCGGCCCCCCCGAGGAAAGGGGGGTCAGTACGAAATAATGTACTGAGTATGTAAACATGAAATACTACATATGAGATCATAAGTAGCCAACAGAAATAGGAGATCAGTATAAAAGTCAGGATCCAAATCCAACTGTGCCATAAACAATAAAAGTCAGTTGCCTTATAAAAATGAGAGTCGAGTCAAGAAAAACATGAGTGCCTGTCCATATACATATATATACATCTGTAACGTAACCCGGCCCACTAGTACGGGACTCGGTGGAATCATATCATAACCCGGCCCATGCTGGGACTCGGTAAAGTCATCTCTAATCTATGGATCCATCCTATGTAACTCGGCCCTCTAGTGAGGGTCTCGGTGAACAATGCAAGGCTGTGCACGAGTCGTAACCCAGCCCGGGACTCGGTGAGGTGAAGTAGTAACACTTAGAACGAGTAGATATCGTGAGTAACCATATGCAAGTAAAACTTATCATCTGACTCTCAATAAAATCATTGTAATAATGTCATAATAAACTCTTTGCTGAAAAATCATAGGCACTTCTCATAACAATCCTCTTTAGGAATTAAACTGTATAAGAATCAAGTACGTCCGCCGTACCCTCATTAAATAAAAATCATGCCAAAGAAAGAAGGAATAGTTCACATACCTCTTAGACGAACTAATCAACTCTATATTAGAGTACGTCTCGATTTAGAACTTCAACCTATAATAATGGTAATACGTTCGTCAATTCTATGATCGCTAGCATACTTATATCGAATAACGACTTCTTATTTTATAAAAATTCGGGCAGCACTTCCCCTGTTTATACATCTTTCCACAACTTCCAAACGAGGCTAATGACATTAATAAACAAGCACCAATTAAGGGCACAACCAAAACAACAATAAAGGGAATTTACACACCCACTTCTCATGTAAATTTAGCCTCTTAATCCACCTTAAAAACATCCCACAAAACAGCCCATGTTCCAACAACAACGAGGGTAGAATGTGAAGCCTTTCTACGCCTTTCCACACCCTTATTCCTTTAGGACTTACCTTAGCAATTACCACACTTAAACATGCATAATGGTGACTAAATTTTCAGAATTATAACACCACAAAACAGTTCCTAAAACAGTCCCTAAAATAGTCCATATACATCACAACATGTCCAACAATTTCATGCAAGTTCTTGGCCACAACATGTCATAATTCCATAACTCTTATCTTAATTCCTATAATCCAAATTTCGGATTTTAATACTTCCATATAACTAATTCCAACTAAATCTCCATGTTTCCTTTCAATTTCATCATGTAATTAGTGATAATAATAACCACAATAACCAACGAATCCAACAACACCAAAATCTGTCCCAAATTGGCAACTAGCCAAAAATGGTCACATGCAATGCTTAAATTCCAATTCTTCCTTAACACAAATTCATTACCTTAATTCTAACAACATGCATTCCAATTATATCATAGAAAGAAGAATTTTTATACCTCAAATTCGTCAAAACAGTCCGTAAATTTCTACCACTGTTTGTTCGAAGATTCCCCACTGTTTTGTAATTTTTTTCCTCCTTTTTGTTCACTTCTTCAACTCCAATTGACATGCAAGTGTTCTACAATGTTAAGCCATCATCCCTACACGTTTTTCTTCCAAAATTTCATCCCAAAAATCCCAATTTTAAGGCGTTTTCGGCCCAACGTGGTTGTTTTCGCCACTGTTTTTGGTGTTGTTTTGCTTCTAATTTTTGGTGAAAAATGTAGTCTAGGAAGAGAAGATAACAACCTTAATTTTGGTTATGGGTGGAGGGTGATTTTCGAATTAGTGTAGAGGAGAGAATGAGAGGAGAGTTTGTTTTTTTTTGTTTTTGTTAAGTGTAGAAGAAGATGAAGAGGTAATGTAAGTTTATAACCAAAAATCTGATTTTCCTTCTTACACTTTGGCCCCCAAGTTCTTCAATTAGTAAATCTCAAACCCACTTCTTTTAATTCCCGAGAATTTCATAAGCCTCGTATCCTCAATGTCATAATTTTTTTTAATACAATACTAGTCCATAACTCCATTGGAATAAATTCAACTACTAGGATTAATTCTCGTCGTCACGTGTATAGCACTAAAGAAAAATTATTCCGGGATAACATCTATTTATACACTAATTTCCCGTATTAACATATGTAAGCGTTCCTTATATTCAATATCAGAATCTTGCTTTCTTAATGACGTTCTTAATTATCGTCTTAATCTTACGAGGTGTAACACTTACGCTGACAAAGAAACATAATATGTGCAGATCTAGTGACTGTAATCTCCAAAAAATAGGTCAACTTCCCTAAGTTAGTCATGGCGAATTCTATTTTAAGCAATGTAATGATCTCATTTTTCAACAAATCAGATAAGGTAGTAAGCACAATATCATCCATATACAATAATAAATATGTCATGCTACTACCTCTATGAAAAATAAATAGGGAATTATCAAACTTGTTGCATACAAACACAATCCGCATGATATATTGTGCAAAGCGATCATACCACGCTCTAGGGGCCTGTTTCAAACCATAAAGTGATTTACGGAGATGACATACATACTGAAGGGCTGCTGGATGGACAAACCCATGCGGTTGGTGCATGTAAACAGTTTCTTTCAAATTTCCATGTAGAAACACATTTTTCACATCAAGCTGATGAATAGACCAATGCTTACACATAACAATACTCAGAACTGTGCGGATAGTGGCTGGTTTAACAACCGCTGGTTTTGCGCCATTAACCACAAGTCTTGCCTTATACCTCTCTAATTCACCATTGTCTCTGTATTTGTGAAATAAAAGTCACATGCGTCGGATCACATTCACCCCCTCCGATCCAGGAATCAAATCCCAAGTGTATTGTTTTGTTATATCATTAAATTCCTCACGTATGACTGCATTCCAATTATGGTATTGTTTGACTAATTTTGGATTTTTGAGAACTGGGGATATATTTTGTGTACATAGGTTAAAGTGAACTTTGGGTTTGAAAATTCCGTGTCGGGCACGGGTTTACATGTGGTGAGTGGGGGCAGGGGTAGCTTGGTTTGTTGGTGTCGGGAAGCTGGAGGTGAGGTCTGTATCAGGTTGATTTCTGGTGTGGGTGTCAGGGATCTATGAGACGGAGGTCGGTGATGGGGTTTCGATTGGGAATGGTGGCGGGATGACGGGTCGACGGATATTTGGTGACGACGAAGGATGGAGAGTGTAGGGGAATATTTCCAGGGTGTAATTGGTGTCGGATATGGTTGCGGGTTACTGTGACGACGGGGAGAGGGGTTGGTATCGGTGGGAGTTTTGGGTTCTGACTTAAGGAAGTAGAGAGAGGTCGATGGTACCGGGTTTGGTATGGTGCGGGGAATGACGGTGTGTGAAGGACAAGGCACGGAGGATGGAGGTTCTGTCGAATTAACGGGGAGGACGATGGGTTGGCTGGTTGACGACGACATATGTGGGGTTATTATGGTAGCAGTGGTGGGTGGCAGTGGCGTAGTTACTGTAGCAGTGGTAGATGGAAGGTGTGGGGTTACTGTGGCAGTGATGGTGGCACGAGCAAGCTCGGTGAGTATGACGGGGACGTGTCGGACTCATCTAGAAAGGTATAATCCGTGTTACATAATTTTTGAATATTTGCGAAGGGAAAATTCGTCTCATCGAACATAACGTGACGAGAGATGTGAATTTGACGAATAGACAAGTCATAGCACATATAGCCCCTATGATTAGACGGGAAACTTACGAAGACACATAGAGTGGTTTGAGGTGCTAATTTATGAGAAATGGTAGATGCAAGATTTAGGAAGCAGAGACAACCGAAAATCTGAAGGTTGTCATAGGAGGGGATCCGACGGAATAAGATTTTGGTGGGGGTCATGTTATGAAGAATACTTCTAGGCAAAATGTTGATGATGTATTCTACCATTTTAACTACATAGACCCAAAACGCGGGAGGGAGAGAGGCATGAAACAAGAAAGTACGAACCATAGTATTAATTGTGTGGATAATCAGTTCTGTTTTTCCATTTTGAGGGGAGGTGTGGGGACACGAGAAACGAAACACCATGCCATTATTTTTTCAAATTTTGTGAAAGGTTGAATTATTAAATTCACGACCATTATCACACTGAAAAGATTTAATGAATTTTTCAAATTGTGTTTGGATAAAAATGCGAAATTCAAGAAATTTGGCAAAGACTTCAGATTTGAATTTGAGTGGATAAATCCAAATAAAATGAGAAAAATCATCTAATAAAACTAGATAATATTTGTGACCTAGTGAGCTAGGGACATGAGATGTCCATAAATCAGCATGCATAATGTCAAAAGAGCAAACGTAACACTAAGAGATGACTTAAATAGAAGACGAATATGTTTTCCCAATTGACAAGAACACAATTTTGGGCCAATTTTCCATTACATCGAATAAAATTATTGCTTCTAAGAAAATTAAAGACTAGAGCTCATGGCCGAGTCTATTATGTCAAGTTGACGAGGAAATAACACCAAGAGATAAGGGTGAGCATGAGCTGGCAGTGGATGCGGATGGGAAAGGATAGAGATCCCCTGTGCTATTTCATCTCGTAAGAGGTGTCCCCATATAAAGATCATTCACAGTAAAACCAAAAGGGTCAAAGTCAACAGAGACGAAATTATTGCGAGTAAATGTTCGGACATATATTAAATTTTTAATAATGTTGGGAGCATACATGACGTTATTTAGGGAGAAGAGTAGGTGAGGTGGTTGGGTATGGGTTGTACCATAGCCTTGAATTAGAATGCGGTGGCCACTACCAACAGTAATATATTGAGGATGCTTTAAACTAAATAGTTTGGGAAGATTACTTGCAGAGCGGGTGAGGTGAGATGTGGCCCCCGTATCCATGTACCAATTTTGCGGGTTGCTCCATATTTAGATAGCTGAAGGCTTGGCCCAAATCTGTGGGGGCTAGGCCCACTGGAGTTGGATTCTGGGCTGGGTATGCGATGTGGGCCTACTGCCCTGATGCTGAAGATGGGCGTGGTCTTGGGCCTGGACTTGGACCCATAAGACTAAACACTGGGAACGGTTGTTGGGCCTTTGACTATTGGAAAGGGCCTCTGCCACGGCCGCCTCTGCCACCGCGGCTGGTTTTCCGGTGGCGGTGGCTGGTTTTCCAATGGCGGCGGCTGGGTGGTGGAGGAGTTGTTTGGCGCCAGAACTTCAACCGCTAATGCCTTTTGGTTTTGTTCTTCCTGTTTGGCACTCCTAGTTTCTTCCAATAGCAATTGTGGGCGTGGCTTGTTGAAACTCGGTAGTGAGTCGGCTTATTGAATTATTGTTGCGAGAATATCATATTCACCTTTTGGTAATCCCGCAACAAGTTGGAGGACCATCTTGGTGTTGAAAACTGTCATTCCTACGTTAGATACTTGATCCACAACCAATTTTAATTGCCTACAATATTCTGACATGTTGGAAAAATTCTCGAGACGTGCATTGTTGAACTGCTCCTCCAAATACACGGCTCGAGTATTTTTGTTGTCCTGAAATATTTCTTCCAATCGAACCCATAACTCACGAGCCGAGACACCTATTTTCATGATTGTATGAAGCAAGTCTTTAGATATGGTGCCATAAATCCACTGTTTAACGATGGCGTCAAGGCGACGCCATGTTGAGTCTGAAACATCTGAAGGGCGAGGGATAAAGTCGTCGATATGGTCAAGTACGTTGTACACATAAGCGTGGATATTAAAGAGTTCAATCCACGAGGAATATTGACCATCTTCCTGATCATGAATTATCGGGATAAAATTCCTATATTTGTGACGGTGAAAGCAGGATGGAAGAAGGGTGTTGAAGAGGGAGGGGGAGTTATCAACGACATATGAGGAGGAAGCGAAAACATTAGGAGAGGTGGGGGGGGGGGGTTACGGCGGGTAGAGGGAATATTTTAGGGTTTTAATTGTTGGCTCTTGATACCATGTAAGATTGTATTAATCTCCCTTGGGGTCCTTCTCATTAATACAAAATATATATAGGGTGTACAATGTGGAATCCTTATACAACAGGGATACTATATCTACCATAATTACATAAGACTAAATATGACTAAATATTATATTGTACACACGCTAATATTTACTAAATTATCTAATTACTTGATTATGTAAAAAGCTACTTATTTAAATAAAGATATATTTAAAGAAGTTATTGATATCTTCTTGACTCTATAGAAAATCATTTATTTATTTTGGATTAAATATAGAAGTTAAATTGCTTGATTATCGTTACTATCTATCTACATATATAATACCCTTTCCAACCCCATTTGTGGATTACATTGGATATGTTGTTGTTGTTGTTGTTGAGTTTACTCCAAATTTTAAGTTGGACACATTTTTTACCCCTCCCGTAGAAGCTCCTCTCTTTTGCTCTTTTGGTGACTTGAACCCGCAACTTTATGATTGGAGGTGGAGAGTGATTACCACCTCACCAACCCCTCTTGTCAATTTGAACACACTTTAAGAAATATATCCACCTCCAAAATGTAAGAGATATTTTTACTAAATTATCTCTAATTAATATAATTTCTTGATTATGTAAAAAGCTACTTATTTAAATAAAGATATATTTTAAAAAGTTATTGATATCTTCTTGACTCTATAAAAATCATTTATTTTCGATTAAATATAGAAGTTAAAATATCATAGGGATCGAAGGTAGTACTTCATATGAATAAAAAAGTGTTCACTTAGCCATTTGAATACCCATTAAGAAAATATTATTTTTTAGGCAAAAATAGATAATTTAACTAAAATGTTCCTAATTAAATAGATATTGTGATTTGGTCACCTAACACTTACTAAAGACAAATTTGAAAAAGTAAGATAAATTTTTTCTTGATTTAATAAGTGAATACTCTTTTCTAATTTGAAGAAAATATCTTTTTTTTATTTGCATTCACTCACTCAACAAACTTTGGGTCTTTTTCAATCACATTAAAAAATCACCTCAAATGGAGTAACAAGTCAACAAAGAAAGCTTCTTACACTTCCAAGAACCTACAGCTGATCTACAATTAGCCAGGGAGTAAGTTCCAACTCCAAGAAAACCACTTCACTACACAAAATTATATATGAATCAGATTATGTTCAATTAAAGAGTCGTTAACCACACCAATGGACCATATAAGTAAGGTGCTCGATCTATGGAAATGATCCAATCATTTGTCCACCAAATAGTCTACCAACTACACCTTCGTATTGGTTGCCACCTTTCAATTTTCAAAATTCAAACAAGTCTTTTTTATCGTAACTTTCTCCTAGATCTTAAAATATTCATTGTCATTTATAATATTTTTTACATAATTTTTAAATATATAAATTTTATTTCAAAAAATTTAAAGATTTATGTTCAAATTAATAATTAAAATTAAATTATTTGACTTTTGAAATTTGTATTGTACCACATAAATTAAGACAAAGAGAATACGTTTTTTTGTGACGTTATATTATTTGTACAACTAATAAATCTCGCTTGAGATCTTTTATTGCTACTTGCTAAACATAAGAAATTATGTCATTACCTTTTTCTTTCTTCACTTTTTAATTGCATATCATTTCACTTATATATCACTCCTTTAGTATTAGATGAAGTTTCAACATTTTTGTTTGTGAGACACACAAATTATTTAGATGGGACCAGTTCCAACTAACTTTATAAAACAACGTATGACATTATTTAGATGGGACCGATTCCAAACAAATTTATAAAACAACCTATGACATTATTTAGTACTTTTTCAATACACCCTTAGATCGAAGAGACAATCAACATAGTGTGACCCTATAGGCCTTCATATATTAACATTAATCCAATTAACGTCCATACTGAACTCCTAGACTGCGTCGTACGACGAACTCAATGTATGAAGTACGTTTACATGAATCCAACAAACATAACCTTTATGTGAGATGATAAATTCTTTTCATTCGCGACACACTCGATCAAGCTTAGGATTTGCCATGTGTCTATCCAAATGGCTTGATCACTTTATCTCATCTATATTAGTCGACAACTAGACTATATTCTAAATATGTCTGGTCAATGACTTGGTCGACTTAATATCACTGAGAAGTTAAGTGCTCTCTCGAATATCCAATCGAGGAATGAATCATATTCTTCGTTCAACTACCACCTTAGCTTACTTCATAATGTACCCAACACAAGCCGTATCTTATCCTATAAGGAGTTTAAACTTAGGACAGGGTCAACGTACATTACAATGTAAACAAGGTGCGTATTGTCCTCAAGTAAAAGGACATTTATCTCCCACACACTGATAACACTCTAGACATGTATAACAAATAGTTTATCAGCAGGGTATACCAATACTTTCCAAAAGTATACATGTGTCCATTACGAGTAACCATTACTCGTAGCAAGTGAGACATACTACATTCTCCAAGAATTTGATGCATACCATATGCCGACTTATAACATATCATCGATATCCCACTCGATGATCATTAGTCGATGTTATTTTAGAGTTACGTTCTATCTTTAATATCTCACTCTATTAATGACAACGTAAGCTCAAGGGATGTACATTAATGAAAAATTATAAAAAATCAGATAATATTTCAATAATTGCAATGCCATAAATATTGATCTTATTAATAATACGAATGTGTTCAAGTACATTTGTCCCTAATAATGATTGTCTCTAGGATATACATACTTTCAATCTCCCACTTGGCCTAGAGCCAATTTCCAATGTATCTAACACCCATGCTTTCAAAATGACCATTATGCTTAACTAATATTAATGGTTTTGTAAATGGGTCAGCTAGATTATCATCTGTGGGAACATAGTCTAATCTTATTTCTTCAGTTTCCATCATCTCCCTGAGTATGTGGTATTTTCTCGGTACATGTTTGTTTCTGTTTGTTTCTTGGTTCCTTAGCTTGCGCAATCGCACCAGTGTTGTCACACTAGATGACTCAATTAATTAATTATTTCATGTCAAAGTACTAAATAATTAGATATTTAATTCTTCTCCATAGAGAGTACTCACTCTATATCGAATTTGAAATGTGAAATTGATAGTACTTTTCTAGGCTCGTTTTCCCAATTCGCTAGTACTTTTCTATTATCCTTGTTATGTGAAGTGTATAGAGAGTACTCACTCGATATTTATTCGACTTTGCAATGTGAAATTGATTCTCAGAAGTCTCATAAAATTGATTTAATTTCACAAATATGCAAAAAATTGAATCTTTAGAATTTGTAGGCTCGTTTTTCCCAATTCGCTAGTATTTTTCTATTATCCTTGTTATATGAAGTGTATAAAGAGTACTCACTCGTACATTCAACTTTGCAATGTGAAATTGATTCTCAGAAGTCTTATAAAATTTATTTAATTTCACAAAGATGCAAAAAATTGAATTTTCAGAATTTATAGGTCCGTTTTCCCCAATTTGCTAGTACTTTTCTATTATCATTCTTATATGAAGTGTATAAAGAGTACTCACTCGATATTCATTCGACTTTGCAATGTGAAATTGATTCTTAGAAGTCTCATAAAATTGATTTAATTTCACAAATATGCAAAAAATCGAATCTTTAGAATTTGTAGGCTTGTTTTCCCCAATTCGCTAGTACTTTTCTATTATCTTTGTTATATGAAGTGTATAAAGAGTACTCACTCGTACATTCAACTTTGTAATGTGAAATTGATTCTCAGAAGTCTTATAAAATTTATTTAATTTCACAAAAATGCAAAAAATCAAATTAACTAAGGGTGGCCGGTGGGCCGGGCTCGGGTACGGCGGGCCGGGTGCGGCGGGGTCGGGGTCGGGCGGGACGATCCGGGGGGTCGGGATCGGGCCTAGCGGGCCTAGCGGGCCTAGCGGGGTCGGGTGCAGGCGGGACTGCTCCGGTCCGTCCGATCCCGATCCGTCGGTATCGGGTCGGGGCGGGGTCGGGTCGGGCTCGGGTCGGGGCGGGGCGAGCTCGGGTTTTCCTTTTTTTTTTTTTTTAAATAACATATGTATAAAAAAAAACTCAATAAATAAAACAAGATAGTGTAATAAAAACATCCCAAGAAATTTGTTTTTGTGCCTCTTATATTATTTAATAGACATATGATTTTTTTGTAATACAAATACAATTGTCTAAAATCTAAATTGCAACTTTATGGTGTTGTCCAAAAGTTGCAAATTACATAATAAAATTGCAATTAAAAAAATTACATTTTCAAAAAAATGTTTTCTAATTGCTTGATGATTTCATGTGGTTCTTCGGTTGGAATAGGTATTTGTTGGTCAAATTGATCCACGTCGCTTCCACTACCTTCGGTTAAGATCTCGTTGTAGTTTTCATCATCTTCTTCGTTGATCTCCGGTTGACCGCACCTTCTCCGCTCCGCTCGTATCCAATCTCTGAATAATACGCAATTTCCAAGTTTGTCTCCGGCCAATGAGTGTACGTGGTCTCCTATTTGATATCTGCTGCGAGAAAAAGCGCTTTCAAACGCGATTGACGACGCTTGAATGTTCAAAACATCTCGAGCCATCATTGAAAGTGTCGGAAAGGTCTTCTCATTCCCCTCCGGTATTTCGACAAGTCTTCTTGTCCATCTTCATTGATAACTTCTTGATACGGTACGAGACCACTGCAAAAACAAAAATATCCAACTCGCTAATTTGGTTAGTAGAGGTACGGCCGCACATTCTATTTACGAGGCTTTCAATACTAGCCGCGAAAACGACATGTCTTTTGTGAGGTTGTGTTGAAGATGAAGAAGATGGTATGGTAAGCCGGTACGTTACTAGCATTTTCTTGTTGATAAAATCTATATATATTTTTGCGGTGGTGTTCTACGCTATTCAACACTTCTTCTTTAGTTTGTTCAATAGGTGGTGGGTGATTTAGATTTTTGGGACTTGGAGGTGGTAGTACTTCTATACAATCGTAAATAGTTTCAATTAGTGATTTAGTACGTCTATTTTAATAGTAGGATTTAATACTGAACCAATAATATAAATAGAAGGAATAGGAATAAAATATTTTTTTATTTTGACAAACATTTTTTTAATAGGCGCCTTATAAAATTTGGTTTTTCCATATATTCACTAAGTAATAAAAATATTAGAGTTATATAAAATAACATAGTTGAAATAGTAGGATAATATATACCGGAAAATTCTTTTGTTGCTTGAAAAAATTTCTCTAAAAATACAATAAGTTCGGAAATTTTTTCCCAATCACTATCTAAAATCATATCGGTGGCTTTTTATTATGAGAGTTAAAAAATAAAGTTATAGGTAATTTATAGTCATAAGCAACAAGTAGTTGCTCGTATAAAGAATTCCACCTAGTGGATACTTCTTGTGGAATTCTTCTAAAAGGTAGTCCACAATCATGACAAATTTTTTTATATTCTTTTCTACGTTGTACTTTATTACTTTTAAAAATAAAGTTTATAGCAAATTGTATTTTACTAAGAATGTCTTCAAAAAGTGATAGACCATCCTTTACAATTAAGTTATATATATGGCACGCGCATTTTATATGAAAATGGTCTGGAAAAGATGGAGCTAAACTATTTTTTAACATTGTAATTGCGTAATTGTTATTAGAAGCGTTATCTAATGTAATAGTCATAATTTTATCGGTAATTCCGTAATAATCGCACACTTGATAAATATTTTACGCAATAAAAGTACCGGTGTGCCTATCATCTATATATCTATACGCTAAAATACGTTTTTGCATAGACCATTTATAATCTATCCAATGACAAGTTACGGTTAAATAATCATGGCCGTTAGTACTACGACCTATATCGGACGTGATAGATACTTTGCCATTAAAATGATATAATGAAAAACGTAAATATTGTTGATATTCATGCGCAAATTTAAATACATCTCTCTTAACGAGTTGACCTAGGAAAACCGTTAAAAGCGAGGATTATATATATCTCTAATGTAATGAATAAAACGGGAGATGAAGGAAATGAAAAAGGCAAACCCTCCACAACAACTAATTTTGATATTGCTTCCCTATCTCTATGTTTGTTGTATTTAGAGCCTACAATTCCCCCGTCATAGGGTTAATTTGACCACTGTACTTGGTCGGGACGATATCGGTATGTGAACCTTGTCCGATGGAGCGGCCGTTTGCGCACCCGGTTTTGAAGCTTTGGTATTGGGCATACCTAGGCTGGATGAGCACTTACTACATGTCTAATTAAACCCCCGTCCCACCGTGACCTTTTCCGGTTTTAAATTTTAAAACATTTTTACAAATTTTACATATGGCTACTTGATTCTCTACGTCCCTATCAAAAAATGTCCATGCATCGATTTTAATGGTCGTTTCTTTGGACCTCGTCTCATACTAGGGGGAATAGGAGGTATTTCGGTTGAAGGTGCACTAGTGGGCGTGTTGTCATCAATATTAGTGGGTGTATCGTCTAGATCATCGTCTAAATTAAAGTCTTCTTGAGTTCCGAGAAAATAACTCCTCGTCTAAATCTAATGGTATTGTAGGAAAATGTTGAGTATCAACAAAATCATCATGTGTAGGAATAAGATGACTAGAAGAAGTACCCTTGCCACGATTGCCCCTACTAGAAGAAGTCTTACCCTTACCCTTAAACATACCTCTAATTCCTTCCATTTTAATTATATGCTAACAAATAATTAAAGTAAATGAAATTAAGTGCGCTAAATAAAATAAACGAGACAATAATAATTTAATGAAGGAACGAATGTACCAAACGCCGACGTAACGTCGACGTGTAATCGAGAGGTTGAAAATTGAAACTTTGCTCGATGGAAGATCCTCGAAGCTAGTTGCCAACTTCACTCCCAATTCCCAAATGAATTAATAAAATTGAATATTTAGCAAACAATGTAGAGAGATATATTGAGAAATTAGAGAGATTGTAGGAAGATTTGTGAGAAAGATGAAGAGAAAATGAGTTATTTATAGTTGAAAAATTGGGTTAAAGTGTAAATATAATAACTTATGGGTTAAAAATAAATATTAAGGGGTAGGGGGGGTTGGGGGAGGGGGGGGGGGCCTAAAATGGCCGTTGGCCAACGGCCATAATCTAAAATGGCCGTTGGTGCAACGGCTATTTTTGCAAAGGTAAGGTCGGGGTCGGGGTCGGGGTCGGGACGGTCTCGGGGCGGGCTCGGGTCCGGCGGGCACAGGGCGGGCTCGGGTACGGCGGGACGAGACATCGTCCCGTCCCAGTTCGAGTCCCGCCCCCGTTAATTTTTTTTTTTTTTTTTAGAGCGGGGTCGGGTCGGGACCGGGGCGGGGTCGGGACGGGGTCGGGCCGGGGTCGGGTCGTCCCGGCCCACTGGCCAGCCCTAGTTCCAACTAACTTTATAAAACAACATATGGCATTACTTAGATGGGACCGATTCCAAACAAGTTTATAAAACAACCTATGACATTGGCTCCGTACATTTAATTAAGCGACAAAAGTTACTGTTTGCTATAAAGACTTGTGTTGCGGTCTTCTTTTTATATTAAGGGTGAAGCTTCAGTGCAATTATTTAAGCTAAAGCTGATGGGGACTGCAAAGGGTATTTTTAGCCCTTTCCCAAAGTAGAGGGATATTTTTGGCTCAAATTTATAACGAAATATATTTTTAGCCATTTTCTCAAAGTACAAGGATATTTTTACCCTTATTGCTTTGTTGTTAAGTATGTTCCGTGAATAACATACAACATGACACATCCCCTTAAATTTGACGCATCAGTCCATCCATCACCAAAGCAAATAAGAATGGGCTAAGAGCTGATCCATGGTGCATCCCCATAATCACTGAAAGGTGCTCTGAGTCTCCTCCTACTGTCCATACCTTGGTATTGGCTCCATTATGCATATCCTTGATCGCCCTAGTGTACGCCATAGGTACACCTCTAACCTCCAAACATCTCCATAGAACCTTCCTAGAGACTTTGTCGTATGCCTTCACGAGGTCGATGAAAACCATATGTAAGTCTCTCTTCCTCTCCCTATACTGCTCCACCAGTCTCCTATAAGATGAATGACTTATGTGGTCGAATTCACCGGCATGAATTCAAAATGGTTCTAAAAAATAGACACGCCTCTTCTTACCCTCATCTCCACGACCCTTTTCCAAACTTTCATAATGTGACTTAGCAACTTGATACCCCTATAGTTGTTGTAACTCTGGATGTCACATTTGTTCTTGTACCAAGAAATCATTATACTCCACCTCCATTCTTCGGAAATTCTTGCCGTCTTAAAAATGACATTAAATAACCCAGTCAGCCACTTCAAACTTGCCCTGCCTGCACTCTTCTAAAATTCAACTTCGATCTCATCAGGGTCCAGTCGCTCGTCCTCTACTGCAACTTATCCTTTTTGGAGTTGACGTAACAAACTACGCGAGCCTCTCAACGAAGCCAACATAAATCCGAATAAAAAAAACAAAAGGACATCATGCGAACAACACCCTTAACATCCTCAACTTTAATATTTCTACAATATCCAAAATTCTGATACCTTCCAGATTGTTCCAAATCTCTCAGCACAATGTATTTATCTCTTTCTTCGTTCAAGAGTTTATGGAATTAAGACTGCCACCTCCGTCTAATACGCGTGTCCTCCAGCAGTACTTTGTCATCCTCATCCTTGATGCACCTCACGTGATCAAAGTCACGGGTCCTCTCCCTCGTCTTGGCTAGTATGTACAACTTCTTATCCCTATTTTCCGCCACTAATTCCACATACAGACGTTCAAAAGTCGTCATTTTCGCCACCATAATCGCTAACTTTGTCTCCTTCCTCGCCATCTTATATAATTCCCTATTCGTCCACTTCTCCACTTCATCCTTGCTTTCTACCGATTTCACATACGCCACTTTCTTTGCTTCCACATTCTCTTGAACTGTACCATTCCACCACCAGTCCCCTCGATGCCTACCACGACTACCCTGCAAGACCCCTAACACTTCTATAGCTATCTCGCAAATGCAACTAGTTGTCCTGTCCCACATACCGATCGCATCTCCACTACTCCCCCAAACCTCCTGTCCATCAACCTCTCCCCCATTTCCTTCATCATATCCCTCGAAATGTATTATATATCGTGAGATACTTGTCCAAAACTAAAAAAAAAAAAAGGTAAAAATCGATTTGGGATAAAACACAAATTAATTGGGAAAAAATTTTTTTTTAAAAATTGACGTTTTTCTAAAAATTGGAGATCTTGACAAAAGAAAATAAAATAAAAATCGATTTGGGGAAAAACAAAAAATGGACCGCCTTACGGTCGTTTGACCGGCCCGGTCTCTAAAAAATATGCAAAATAAAAAAAAAATCGGGTAAAACGGACATCCGAGCGCAGAGTTATGACCATTTAAAATTTCACCAATTTTCAACTACTTTCTCTCCCTACATTATGCTTCCGTGATATTAACAAAACGACTAATAATATAAATATATAATTAATAATCAACTACCGTTTTTATCTTATTTTATGTCGAGCTCAATGTAGATTAGAGCAATACATATATATAAAACATACATTATATCACTTATTAATGACAAAAATATATATATAAGTACAAAATAAATATTAATGAATGAAATATAATATAAATTATATTAAAAAAATATGAGGGTCGGGGTCGGGTCGGGCCGGGTCAGACGGGTAAAAATTTCTGACCCTGGCCCAACCCTGACCTTGATCGGGTCCCCGCTTTTCGGGTCGAGTGGCTCGCGGGTCAGCTAAAAGTTGTCCCCGACCCGGTGGGGCGGGGTCTTCCCCGACCGGTGTGTCTACTACTAACATCTACCACCTGATCTCTTAGCTCACTGTCTACCAAAATGCCTATCCCATTCATATACCTCGACCTACCCGATAACCATAACTTATACCCGTCCACATCCTTAGTCTTAGGTCATACCAATTTGGTCTCCTAGACACATGCTATATTAATTATTCTCTTCTTAAGAATATTAACTAGCTTTATGGACTTTTCCGTTAAAGTCTCAATATTTCAAGATCTTATTCTCAGCCTAGCATCTCTCTTACCCCACTTATCCTCCCTAACTCTCGCTTCTATCCCCGACCGAGAACATAACCCTAATCTACCATCGTTTACCAACACCACTAAAACAAATAAAAACTAATCAACAGTTTACACTAAAAGAGACAGAAATCAATATTATTATAGCACAAGTCGACAAGAATGTAGTTAGCAAGTCTAACTACTACGAGAAAAATGATAGGATAGAATTCAAGATTGAGCAAACGGAGAAAATAGAAAAAAAAACTAGCTACAATGATGACAAATAAAGAATTAGTAAGGGCGACCGGAGGTACCAACTCTAATTGGGTAGAACATGTTCTCTGGCGGGAAAATAATGTTCACTACCGGAGTATTGTTCATCACGGGATACTATTTACCGACATTGTTCACCGTCGGAGTTGTTAACGCTAGCGTCGGAGCAGCTTAATAACCCGACCGCCAATCCGAGTGGCAGAAGAAGAACAAGAATAGAGAAAAAGCGGTATAGAAGATGAAAAGAAAAGAGAAGTAGAAAAGAGAATATGCCGGAAAAAGTAGCCGGCGTAGTAATTCAGCGGTGTTACCTGATCACCGGCCGGAGTCGATTACCTGATCGCAGAGATGGTTACCATCGGAGAAGGGTGTGGAGATCTAACTTGTTACTGTTGGGGAGAGAGAGGGGAGAGGGAGGAGAGGGGATCTCAACAATAATTTTACTTCAACAATGATTTTATTTATCACTTTGAAATATGGTATCGGGAATACTTCACAGAGGAGTTGTTGTTCTCGGAATGAAAATGGTAGGCCTGTGGTGGGATCCTTGCCGATTTTAATGGAAGAAGAAGGGAAACAAATTGGAAACAGAATGTGTGTGCTCTCGAAACCGGAATAAGTGGAGCAATTTCCGATGCCGGCGGATTTAGCGGCGACCTCCGGTGATCGACTCACTGCGTCGTCTGAGAAGTGTTCGTGAAAAAGAGGAGAGGGAAAAAAACGGGTTCATAAATATATATGTATGAAATTTAAATATATATTAGTGTATAACAATTTTTACACTACCTTTATGTATAACTTTAACTTGTATGTTATTCAAGGAGTTCTTAGCATTAGCTCAAAAGAAATGGAGGAAAAGAAGTTTGAAGCATATATCAATGAAACCTTTAATTTTTTCGAAGGACAAGAGAACCTTAAATAAACCATTAACTACTATGTAGATTTTCACATCACAAACCCAGACAACACATATTATTACTCCTGCAAACAAAAGTTACAGAAACTAAATGACATTAATTAAACATACATAAAAAGTACTTCAAAGTTCAACCATCAACACTCGATTTAACTACCAATCACACAAGTTGATCACCAGGATAAGAGCGTAGATTCCTAAAGTAAGAGCTCGGATTACTCTCAAAAGTACTTCTAGGCATCCTACAGTTTCTTCCAGGAGCTTTCATCATCCTGATCCGTCCACCTCCACGACAACGACAACAACAACAATAACAACAATAACTGACAACCACGAAAACCAACGTGGTAATGAGAAAAGGTAAAGCAACATGATACCAATGGTTGATTTTGTCTTTTCTAGTGTCCGGTGGAAACACCTTGTCGAACCATTCAAGAAATTGCGCACCAAAGTTGTCTAGCAACAGTAATAGTTCCTTCAATTTGTCCACCACATAGTTCTTCACTTCTTCAATTCCCATTTCCCTTCACAAAGATCAAAGGTTTTAGAGAGATAAGGATGAAGTGCAAATTGCAAATAACTAGTACTACTAGTGTTCTTATATGGGGTGGAGTCTTTTTTTTTTTTTTTTTTTTGGGTTTTGTTTGGATGGCTGAGATCACAAATGGTGTGTGATAGCTCTTATAACGTCGGATTTAGTTCGAGAAGAATATTTTGTTTTCCATTTACATCATTCTATAAAATATTTACCTTAAATAACTTATTCAAAAAAATCGATTATCCATATTTATCGAGTCATTATTTCACACATTCTAAAAAATACTTTTAATTAATTTATGTGGATTGATTTGGAGTACAAATTCAAACTAATTAATGATTGGTATAAGTTTGAATATAGTATCTTTAGTTTTTGTAATAAAATTTACGAGATTTTACATAAAAAGTAATATAAGTCATAATAATTAATTAATCAAAATATTTACAAAATTATAGTAAAAATATTCTTTAACTCTCCAAATAATTGAAAGTGAAGAAATACATTTTAAGCAATTTAACAACTAAAAGGCCACAAATATACTGATGGCCACTCAAACTAGCCACAAATTGTAATTTCTAAGGAGACCGTTGGACATGATTTGGGATCATGCATTGAAATCATATGGTTTGAAGTTGAATTTTTGTTTGGACATGCAATTTGAGTTTATGAAGTTGTATATTTTCTTATTGACATAAAAATCCACAAGTTATGAAATTCATCAAAACTTTTCTAATTCGTATGCAATCTTACTAAATTATCTCTAATTAATATAATTACTTGATTATGTAAAAAACTACTTATTTAAATAAAGATATATTTTAAAAAGTTATTGATATCTTCTTGACTCTATAGAAAATAATTTATTTTGGATTAAATATAGAAGTTAAAATATCATAGGGATCGTAGGTAGTACTCCCTCAAGATAAAAAAGATTGTCCACTTAACCATTTGTATACCCTTTAAAAAATACTTACTTCAAGGTATAAATAGATAATTTGACTAAAATATTCCTAATTAAATAGGTATTGAGATTTGGTCACCTAAAACTTAATAAGGGAAATATGAAAAAGTAAGATTAATCTTTTCTTGATTTGGTAGGTCGACACTCTTTTTTACTCAAAAAATAATGACTAAGTGAACACATTTCCTAATTTGGAGGAAATATCTTTTTTATTTGCATTCACTCACTCAACAAACTTTGGGTCTTTTTCAATCACATTACAATAAGGCTGGCCAACGGGTTAGCCCGATCTCGACCCGTCCCCGCTATTAAAAAAAAATCGGTATCGGGACGGGACCTGGCTCGTCCCGCCCGGACCCGGCCCGCCCTAGTCCCGCCAGCCCCGACCCGGTCCTGGTCCGGCCCCGACCCCTCCTCGATCCCGCCCGACCCCTCCCTTTTGCATAAAATAATTGTTGCACCAACAATCATTTTATATTTTGGCCGTTGTGCAACAGCCATTTTTGGCCTCCCCCCTCCCCCTACCCCCTTAATATTTATTTTTAACCCCTAAGTTATTATATTTACACTTTAACCCAATTTTCCAATTATAAATACCTCATTTTTTCTCTTCATATTTCTCACAAATCTTCCTACAATCTCTCTTAAAGTTATTATATTTATCTTTCTTACATTTATGTTATTCCTTATATCATTTTCCTGGTAAAGTATCTATCACGTCTGATATAGGCTAGTACTAACGGTCATAATTATATAACGGTAACCTGTCATTTGATAGATTATAGATGGTCTATGCAAAAACGTATTTTAGTGTATAAATATATAGATGATAGGCACACTAGTACTTTTATTTAAGAAAATATTTATCAAGTTTGCGATTATTACGGAATAACTGATAAAATTATGGCAGTTGCATTAGATAACGCTTCTTCTAATAATTATACTATTATAATTTTAAAAGATGGTTTAACTCCATCTTTTTCAAATCATTTTCATATAAAATATGTGTGCCATATATATAACTTAGTTGTAAAGGTCGGTCTATCACTTTTTGAAGACATTCTTAGTAAAATACAATTTGCTATAAACTTTATTTTTAAAAGTAATATAATACAACGAAAAAAAGATTATAAAAAAACTTGTCACGATTGCGGACTAGCTTATAAAAAAATTTCCGAAGAAGTACCCAATAGGTGAAATTCTTTATACAAGCAATTACTTGTTGCTTATGACTATAGAAGACCTATAACTTTATTTTTTAACGACCATAATCAAAATCCAAATGATATGGTTGTAGATAGCGATTGAGAAAAAATTCTGAATTTATGTATTTCTAGAGAATTTTTTTCAAGCAACAAAAGAATTTTCCGGTATATATTATCCTACTATTTCAACTATGTTATTTTATATAGCTCTAATATTTTTATTACTTATTGAATATATGAAAAAACCAGCTTATAAACAACTTATTAAAAAATATTTATCAAATTTAAAAAATATTTTATTCTTATTCCCGCTATTTATATTATTGGTGCTGTATTAAATCCAACTATTAAAATAGACGGATGTAAAACACTTATTGAAATTATTTATGATTGTATAGCAGTACTTCCACCTCCAACACCAAAAAATCCAAATGACTCACCACCTATTGAACAAACTAAAGAAGAAGTGTTGTCTATCATACAAGATGAATGCAAAAAAGTATATAGGCATTACCAACCATATCAAAAAAGACATGATGTGTCAGCGGCTAGTATTGAAAGCCTCAGACATAGAATGTGCAGTGATAACACTACTAACCAAATTAGCGAGTTTGATATTTTTGTTTTGCATGGTATTGTACCGTACCAAGCAGTTCTCAATGAAGAAGGACGTGAAGACTTGTTGAAATACTGGAGGGAGAATGAGAAGACCTTTCCGACACTTTCAATGATGCCCTTTGATGTTTTGAACATTCAAGCGTCATCAACATCGTCTGAAAGCGTTTTTTCTGCCGACAGATTTCAAATAGGAGAGCACAGACACTCATTAGCGGGAGACATCTTGGAGATTGCAGTATTATTCATAAATTGGATACGAGCGGAGCGGGAAGGTACGGTCAACCGGAGATCAACGAAGAAGAAGACGAAAACTTCAACGACATCTTATCCGACGGAAGTGGAAGCGACGTGGAGCAATTTGACCAACAAATATCAATTACAACTGAAGAACTAGAGGAAATTATAAAGAAACTAGAAAAGGTGTTTTTAAATAAGTAATTTTTTAATTGCAATTTTACTATGTCATTTGAAACTTTTGAACAACACCACAAAGTTGCAATTTTGACAATTGTATTACAAAAAAATCATATTTCTATTAAATAATATAAGAGGCACAAAAACAACCTTGATATATTTTTATCACACTATCTTGTTCAATTATTGAGTTGTTTATATATATGTTACTTTTTAAAATTAAGTGAAAAATATCGAAAACCCGATCCCGACCCAACCCCGTCCCGATATATACCGGTACTCTTTTTTGACGGGACCAGAACCGGGACTGGACATCGGCAGAATCCGCCAATCCCGTCGGGTACCGGTCCCGCCCTATCCTCCCGACCTGCTAGGCCCGCCCCCCCCCCGGACCCATCCCGTTGGCCATCCCTACATTAAAAGATCACCTCAAATGGAATAACAAGTCAACAAAGAAAGCTTCTTACATTTCCAAGAACCTACATCTGATCTACAATTAGCGAGGGAATAAGTTCCAACTCCAAGAATTAATACCACTTCACTATACAAAATTATATATGAATCGCATTATGTTCAATTAAAGAGTCGTTAACCACACCAATGGAACATATAAGTAAGCTGCTCGATCTATGGAAATGATCCAATCACTTGTCCACCAAACAGTCTACCAACTACTCCCTTCGTCCTAGATGTTACCTTTCAATTTTCGAGATTTAAATAAATCTTTTTTAATTTTAATTTTTTATATATCTTTTATATATTTTGAGTTGTTATATATTGTGATTTATAGTATTTTTTACATTGTTTTCAAATGTATAAATTTTCTTTCAAAAAATTTAAAGATCTATGCCTAAATTTATAATCAAAATAAATTATTTAACTATTAAAATTTGTTATTATGCCACACAAATTGAGATAGAGAATAATTTTCAGTGACGTTATATTATGTGTACAATGAATAAATCTCGCTTGAGATCTTTTATTGCTACTCCCTAAACATATGAAATTATGTCATTACCTTTTTCTTTCTTCACTTTTTAATAGTATATCATTTCACTTATATATCACTCGTTTAGTATAGATCAAGTTTCAACATTTTTGTTTGTGAGACACAAATTATTTAGATGGGACCAATTCCAACCAACTTTATAAAACAACCTATGACATTATTTAGATGGGACTGATTCCAACCAACTTTATAAAACAACCTATGACATTATTTAGATGGGACCGATTCCAACCAACTTTATAAAACAACCTATGACATTATTTAGATGGACCGATTCCAACCAACTTTATAAAACAACATATAACATTGATGTAGGGTTTTGTTGAGTTCAAAACACATAAGTAAAACATTAAAAGTTTAAAATTTTGTTTACTTACGCAACAATTCCTCCTTTCTGGCATGGTTATATGACAATCGAATCTGTACATAAAATATGAACACTTACATGTAATATCTGGAGTCTTTACTAAAGAGTGCATACGCGATTCCCTTTTCGAATGCAAGCACAATGCTACGGTGTATTCCTCTGTCAAGAAAGTCAGGAAATCTTGGCAGAGGTTTGAGAGAGTTTTATCCTAAATTCTAAGTCTAGAATTTGCTTATTAGAATAAGTGTATAATTATCAATTGGGTAGTGCTGTATATATTTAGTAAAATTTAGGTTAAAAATCTGATTAGGATTGGGCTCCAAGTCTGGCCCAAAAACGAGGTGTAGTGGGCCAGTCTAACTGGGCCCACTGTCGGATCGGCGCCGCGGCTCAACCTAGCAGGCGCCGCGGCGCCTTACGTCAAATAATGTTTCCCGTTTTTCGTTTAATATATATATTCAGCACATTAAATCCAAAATCCAATTTTGATTTAATTAAATAATTTCATCTAATAGAAATTATCACATAGTTATTATCAATTTAAATATCTCGATTCCAAATCGAATATTTCATACTTTTTCAATACACCCTTAGATCGAGAGACAATCAACATAGTGTGACCCTATATGCCTTCATATATCGACACTAATCCAATTAACGTCCATACTGAACTCCTAGACTGCGCCGTACGACGAACTCAATGTATGAAGTACGTTTAGATGAATCCAGTAAACATAACCTTTATGTGAGATGATAAATTCTTTTCATTCGCGACACACTCGATCAAGCTTAGAATTTGCCATGTGTCTATCCAAATGACTTGATCACTTTATCTCATCTTTATTAGTCGATAACTAGACTATATTCTAAATATGTCTCTTGCATTGATCAATGACTTGGTCGACTTAATATCATTGAGAAGTTAAGTGCTCTCTCGAATATCCAATCGAGGAATGAATCCTATTCTTCGTTCAACTACCACCTTAGCTTACATCATAATGTACCCAACACAAGCCGTATCTTATCCTATAAGGAGTTTAAGCTTAGAACAGGGTCAACGTACATTACTCTGTAAACACGGTGCGTATTGTCCTCAAGTCAAAGGACATTTATCTCCCACACACTAATAACACTCTAGACATGTATAACAAATAGTTTATCAACAGGGTATACCAATACTTTTCAAAAGTATACATGTGTCCATTACGAGTAACCATTACTCGTAGCATGTGAGACATACTACATTCTCCAAGAATTTGATGCAGACCATATGCCGACTTATAACATATCATCGATATCTCATTCTCGATGATCATTAGTCGATGTTATTTTAGAGTTACGTTCTATCTTTAATATCTCACTCTATTAATGACAACGTAAGCTCAAGGGATGTACATTAATGAAAAATTATAAAAAATCAGATAATATTTCAATAATTGCAATGCCATAAATATTGAACTTATTAATAATACAAATGTGTTCAAGTACATTTGTCCCTAATAATGATTGTCTCTAGGATATACATACTTTCAATCTCCCACTTGGCCTAGAGCCATTTTCCAATGTATCTAACACCCATGCTTTCAAAATGACCATTATGCTTAACTAATATTAATGGTTTTGTAAACGGGTCAGGTAGATTATCATCTGTGGGAACATAGTCTAATCTTATTTCTTCAGTTTCTATCATCTCTCTGAGTATGTGGTATTTCCTCGGTACATGTTTGTTTCTGTTTGTTGATCTTGGTTCCTTAGCTTGCGCAATCGCACCAGTGTTGTCAAAATAGATGACTCAATTAATTAATTATTTCATCTCAAAGTACTAAATAATTAGATATTTAATTCTTCTCCATAGAGAGTACTCACTCTATATCGAATTTGAAATGTGAAATTGATAGTACTTTTCTAGGCTCGTTTTTTCCAATACAAATCAAATTTTCAGAATTTGTAGGCTCGTTTTCCCAATTCGCTAGTACTTTTCTATTATCATTATTATGTGAAGTGTATAGAGAGTACTTACTCGATATTTATTCGACTTTGCAATGTGAAATTGATTCTCAGAAGTCTCATAAAATTGATTTAATTTCACAAATATGCAAAAAAATCGAATTTTTAGAATTTGTAGGCTCGTTTTCCCCAATTCGCTAGTACTTTTCTATTATCCTTGTTATATGAAGTGTATAAAGAGTACTCACTCGTACATTCAACTTTGCAATGTGAAATTGATTCTCAGAAGTCTCATAAAATTTATTTAATTTCACAAAGATGCAAAAAATTGAATTTTCAGAATTTATAGGCCCGTTTTTTCCAATTCGCTAGTACTTTTCTATTATCATTCTTATATGAAGTGTATAAAGAATACTCACTCGATATTCATTTGACTTTGCAATGTGAAATTGATTCTCAGAAGTCTCATAAAATTGATTTAATTTTACAAAAATGCAAAAAAAAAATTGTATTGTGCTACATAAATTAAGACAGAGAGAATACTTTTTTTGTGACGTTATATTATGTGTACAACGAATAAATCTTGCTTGAGATCTTTTATTGCTACTTGCTAAACATATGAAATTATGTCATTACCTTTTTCTTTCTTCACTTTTTAATAGCATATCATTTCACTTATATATCACTCGTTTAGTATTAGATGAAGTTTCAACATTTTTGTTTGTGAGACACACTAATTATTTAGATGGGACCAGTTCCAACTAACTTTATAAAACAACCTATGACATTATTTTTTTTTATTTTTTTGATAATTCAGGTTTCTAGGCTTGCGCATGACTACTTCATTGGTATTATCCAGACGTCCTGGAGATGATGGGACCGGTCCTTCAGCACCCCCACCACCGGGTAAATCGCGGGATGTGCTCCAGTGGCCAATTTTCCGGGAGCGTACAACTGATCAATAAGACAAGGTCAAATTCCCCAACATGCAGAGTTTCTTCGTGCTTGTGGGGAATCGAACCCACACTGCCTCATGCTAGAGCGCCTTTTAGCGTCCAGACTTTGCCACTAGACTATGCCCAGGAGGACAACCTATGACATTATTTAGATGGGACCGATTCCAACCAAGTTTATAAATCAACCTATGACATTGTCTCCGTACATTTAATTAAGCGACAAAAGTTACTGTTTGCTATAAAGACTTCTGTTGCGGTCTTCTTTTTATATTAAGGGCGAAGCTTCAGTGCAATGATTTAAGCTAAAGCTGATGGGGACTTCAATCGATCTACTCCGTTAATTAAGAATTTTCCTTTTTATCTTTTTGTTAGTGCTCTCTCAATTATGAAAAAGGGTTAAAAATATTCTTCTACTTAGATAAAAGAGCTATTTTGGATGAGTCAAAAAACATTCCTTTAGCTTAAGAAAGGGCTAAAAATATCCCTTTACTTTGGGAAAAGGCTAAATACCCCATTCTTAACTGAAATTTCAAAATCACCAAAAATAATCCGATTTTATTTTTTAAACCCGCTCTAAAATATGGAAAATGATTTTTCTTAAAATCCATTTTTTAAAACATAAATCTGGAAAAGTGTTTTTTATTAAAAAAAATCTGAACTTTTTTTGTCCATATTTTTAAATAAAAAAAAGTTTTTCCTGATTTTTGAATAAAAACATTTTTTTCAGATTTTATTTTAAAAAATAGATTTTAATTTTTTTTCATATTTTGGAGCAGGTTTAAAAAGTAAAATCGAGTTATTTGGGGTGATTTGGAAATTTCCGTTAAGAGAGGGTATTTTTAGCCCTTTCCTAAAGTAGAGGGGTATTTTGACTCTAATAGCGGAAGATACTTTTAACTCTTTTTCCAAAGTACATGAATTTATTGCTTTGTTGTACATGGATATTCATAAATAATTTGATTATAAATGGTTATCTTCCTCTTTCATTTTCTACGCTTTTTAGTACATAAAAGTCACGAACGTATTTCAATGTTTGCCAAAAATTATTTGTAAGAACATTTATCAATAATTTTGGCCTTATAAGTTTACACGGTCTTTTCGAATTTATATAGTTATATACATATTTCCTATCAATTTTATATACTTTTTATACATGAAACTTGATTTTTTTCATAACCCTAACATGAACTTTATGCAAAATATATGCAGTCATAGATATTTCATACCGATTTATACACTTTTATACATGAAATTTGGTTTATTTTCTTCAGAAATCTAACATGAACTTTATACAAAATTTATGCAGCCATATACATATTTCATATCGATTTTATACACGAAATTTATTTTTTTTCAAAAACCTAACATGAGACTTTATACAATATTTATACAATTTTCATACTATATAATATGTCGAGTTAAGTATTGTATCAAAACTGTATTTCATGCAAAAACAGTTCAGAACATGAAAAAAAAACATTCAAACTGACCGAGATTTACATTTCAACATTGAATTTACACCACAATGTTCACAACTAAAACAACATATAATTAAGATAGAATTTTCATATAATTTTCATACAACATTGATACAATTTTGAAAATACAACCTTCTAATATGAAAATCCAGTCAAAATCTTCTAATCTTCATCAAATACCCTCAAAATTAAGATATAAGCTCTAAAAAAAAATTCTCAATCTTTTGCAACAATACCAATAAAAAAATAATTTTAGAAAACCTGAATTCCAAAACTCGAATTCGATGAAATTCATTGTTGAATTCTCTAGTCTCTCTTGCAAAATTCTCCTCTCTTTTTTCTTATGAATCTCGATCATATTATCCTCTCTTCTCTAACGACGATGAGACACATCTTCGATGAGATTGGATTCGTGCAAAATCAAATGAAGAAAAATGGGATGAATTGGTACTGACGTTGAATTCGTAAGATTTCTATCGTTATGTTTTGAAAACTGAAAACTCTTGTTACGTTTCGTAATATTTGGTGTTTTATCCTTCAAAACATATCCCAAAAATATGTATAATATGTTTATAATTAGAAAGTATACATTAATTCTATATTTATTAAACATAAATTATACGTTGATTATACATTTATTAGACACAAATTATACACCAATGATATATTTTATATATACATATTTTAGGGATACATATTCTATACGATAATGATACAATTTCTATATGTGTGATACATTTTTTCTATACATATACAATAGTGATCCATATTCTATATAACAATGATATAATTTCTATATGTATGATACATTTTCTATACATATACAGTAGTGATACATTTACAACAATAATGCAGTTTATATACATATGCTGGAATTAGTTGAAAAATGATTAGAAAATGAAATTATTTTGAAAATACTAAAAAATAACTTTTAAGATTCATGGGTCACCGGATGTCAATAGTTTCACCCGAATGACCATTTGTGTCCTTATCCCAAATATAAACTTATGCCTCACGAGAAAATGATTTTCTTTAAGGGGAAAAAATTAAAGACCCGCACAAAATAGGAACAGAAGTGCAAATGATACATTTATAAACCAAACGGCAAAATATTATGGGCCAAATCTAACCTAAATTACAAGAATTTGGAAGAACTCTGTTCGATAGGCCCAATGTATATTGTTTGATTCTTTCTGCAATATGCACTGTCCTTTTTGCCTCAGTAATTTGTGAGAAAAGAGACTTTCACTTTTAGACATTTCGTAATTTAAACACAAAAATAAATGGGATAGAAGAACTAGCTAGTAAATATGAGACGTTAACCAATGTATTTACCTTCAAAATTAAGTCAAAGACGTGAACAATACAAACAATTTTTTTCTACTATAAGATTGAATTAATTCTAAAATAACTAACATTTACCATTTAATAACAAATACAAGAAAGAAAATCATCAATAGTCAAAGTAACATTTAATTGTTCTGTATAAAGTGATTTACAGATTCATTTTCTTGGATGAACATATTCATGTTGTTCCATAAGATCATATGGGCTTGCTCAAATTGGAATTAGGAATTGGAGTAGTTAACATCTCACACTCAAAGCAATATAATTATCCCTTTCATCATATTTAGTGGTGTATTTTGCTCGTAAAAATAACTATCCGAATAAAATAAAAAAGCAAGTTAGAGACCATAAGAACTATACTTTATATGTTACCCAAATAGCCTGGTTTGCTACTAAAAATACACATATTTCTTACAATTCTTTTGACAAAATTCGTGAAAAATGTGCTCGCCAAAAATTGTTTCACATAAATTTTTGTTGGAAATTTCACATTACCGACATCGTTCCAACTGAAACGTCCGTGGAGAATTTACAAATTTCTAGAAATTCTTCAGCTCTATAAAGGTGTTGTTACTTTCTTCTTTATCCTTCAAAATATATTGGGAAAAAAATCTATTTTTTTGTGCTTTTTGATCTATTAAGAAAAATAGAATATGTTAGTAGTGCTGTAGTTGAAGTGATATTCTATTTTATGCCATCCAAAGAGCTCCCTCACATTTTCAAACATTTGATTAAAACTTATTTTTTAATTATTTTGCAAAATCATTAGTTAGGCCGTTTGGTTATAATGCTGTTGTTAAGGTCCACGAACCACTTTTTTAGACATGCCTGCTCAAATACAACTAATAACACAGAGTTTAATAAACATTAAGCAACTTGCGATTTATATATTTATTTGGTTTTCTATCCAAGGTTAGGGGTAAAGCTCTCTCAAACGTACAAAGACAATTTTTTATCTAGTCAGGTGAATCCAAGATCTCGGATTAAGGATGAAGATATACTTATCACTCTACCACAATCCTAATTGGTGCTAGCTGCAACTTATGATTATATGGTTATTGATAGATAGATAAATATACAGAGTGCTTGATCAAAGTGTGGTAATAGATTCATAGATAATAGAAATAATGCTGAATTGATAAATACGTTTTGCTTGATTAGACACCTTCACGTTAAAGATCATAGAAATTAATCAACTAATTTTAATTTGTTGAAAGAACTTACTCAACAATTTACAACTTTTTAATTAGTTTTTTTTGTTGGTTGTAAAACAGACTTTCATTGATAGTTAGCACAAAGTGAGTACAGGGATCATAGGAGCTAATACTATTCTCCGGCATAGTTATGGTAGCTAAACTATTACAGTCTACTACATTGAAAGATAACACAGTACATTCTATTACATTAGAAGATGATGCATTATGCTCCCCCCCCCCCCCCCCCAGGTGCTGGATTACAAAAAGGATTGCTTGTTGCCGCATCTTCCACTAAATACGATGTCATGTATTGCCGATCAATTTTCATTTAAATCCACTTAAGATGATGGCCGATCAATTCTCAAACGTCGGTGCATCGATCACAAATCAACGGTTGGTCATGTAACTAACTATGGATTTAAATGAAAATTATGACTGCGTCGCTACAATCCTCCAACAAAGCACTCTATTGCCTCCGTTTTATGAGACTCATTCGAGACTTATCCTTGAGAAACCCAAAAAACCAAGCGGGCAGCGGCTAACGCTAGCACCGCTGACGCCACCCTTCTTATCACCAGCGCTCCACCTGCCGACGAAAAGGGATCAGGTTCCGGTCCGCATCACCGCACACCAACTATTCGAAACGAGGTCCACATCTCCAGAACAACAAAGGCAAAAATTCTGGCAAAGGCTGTCGTGGCCGTGGCGGAAGCAGCAGTAGTGGCAGAAAGGGACGCCACCACCGGCCGGCAGCCACCCACAACGGCAACAGTAGTGACAATAGCCTCCGTCGTGGGTTGCGTAACCGTGGGCAGTGTAGGGCAAGCAAGCTTGGACTGATCCACCTTGCCTTACCCGACGTCCTCCTGGGCCTAACTTCAGGCTCGACAACCTCAGCCCGGAATTCTCGAAGTGCATCCACAACATGCATAAAGTGCATAAGTTTCTCCTCCATCAACCTACCAACTAACGGATATTGAGGCAGCAATGCACACGATGTCTCTCAACGGTCCGGATGAAAATTGGTACATGGATACTGGTGCAACATCTCATATGATGACATTCCAAGGTACTCTCTCGTCTTATTTAGATATGAGCAATTTAAACCATAATATTTTTGTTGGTAGTGGACAAGGCATTCCCATTCGAGGTTATGGACAATCATCTCTATCCCCACCACATCCCCCATTAACTTTAGTAAATGTCCTCCATGTCCCGAAACATATCAAAAATTTGATCTCTGTGCGTCGTTTCACAACCGACAATAATGTTTCCCTTGAATTTGATCCTTTTGTTTTTTTGTTAAAGGACTTTCTGGCAGGAATGCGAATAATAAGATGTGATAGCACCAGAGATCTTTATCCTATCACCACCACCATCGTCCATCTAGCCTTCTCCCCATCAACCTTTGCAGCTACTTCATCTGTTTTATGGCATAATAGATTGGGACATCCGGGAGACTTTGTTTTACGCTCCCTTAGCAAAAATAAGTTTATTGATTGCAAACATTTTTCTTGCCCTCCTGTTTGTGAATTTTGTGTTTTCGAGAAATATGTCAAGTTGTCGTTTTATTCTTCGTCCTCTAGCACTTTAATGCCATTTGATATCATACACAGTGATTTATGGACTTGGGCATCAATATTATATGTTGGTTTTGGATACTTATTCTAGTTACTTCCCAAGAAAGCTTAATAGGCATTCAGAAGTAAAAAGGCTTTCTTTTACAATTTTTAATATAGCCGAGGGTCTCTCGAAACAACCGCTCTACCTACCAAGGTAGAGGTAAGGTTTGCGTACACTCTACTCTCCCAAGACCCCATGTTGTGGGATTTCACTAGGTATGTTGTTGTTGTTGTATTCTAATTTCCTGTTGACTTTTCCTATTGGCAATAAGTCCCAAGTCTATTCTATTTTTTCATCCTTTAATGCTTTAATTAAGACACAAATTGAAAAGAATATCAAATATTTTCAATGTTACAATAGGAGGGAATTCGATAATAAACAATTCAAACTCTTTTGTGCCAAAAATGTTCTTGTTTTTCTATTTTCATGCCCCCACACCTCTCCACAAAATGACAAAGCCGAACGAAAAATAACCATAAATAACTTAGTTCGTACCATCCTTGCCCACACCTCCATCCCCCTATTTTTGGAATCAAGCTCAATCAATGGCAACATATCTCTTGAACATTCTCCCAAACAAGTCTCTCCAAGGCAACTCTCCGACTCAAGTTCTCTATCTTCGGGATCCTTCCTATAAGTGCTTACGAACCTTTGAGTATCTATGCTACCTCCTTCATCCCTCTACCAAAATTAATAAACTTCAACTTCATTCCAATCCATGTGTGTTCCTTGATTACCCGTCTAATCATCGAGGTTATAACTATTATGATTTATCAAGCCGAAAAATAATCGTTTCTAGGTATATCATATTCGATGAGTACCAATTCCCTTTTTGCAAAGCTGCATTCCTAACCTCCGAATTTCTATGACTTCTTAAATGATGACCTTTAATCCCCTTTTTATTCATCAATCACAAAATCAGTCGCTCCAGTTACCGGAGCTCGACCCAATTACCACCGTCCCGTGTTGAGTGGGCCACCAAACCCAGCCATGGGAACCACGTCATAGCCCACCCATCACTGTCCTAGATCCTGCTCGAGCTATGATTTTTTCCAGCCCCGCTCTTGCCTCTTCTCGGCCTGCGGCACAACCCTACCTTCCCGATATAAGCTCGCCAGGCTTCCCTCAAAGCCCATAGCCAAACTAGCCACAATCCGTCTAGCCCACACCAATCCAGCCCCCACGACACCTCTACAGACCATGAAAACTCATGCTATGCACGATATTTCCAAACCCAAATGACAATTCAATTTGTCGACTTTGGTTGCCCTTTCACATCTTCCTCACAATCCAAAAAATACCTTTTCTGATCTAAATTGGAAAGCTACCATGATAGACGAATGTAATGCTTTTATTGAAAATAAGACATGAGATCTAGTGCCCGGTCCTTCTGATGCTAATGTTATTCATTCTATGTGGATTTTTCGTCATAAAAAGAAATTTAATTGTTCTTTTAAGAGGCATAAGGCCCGTCTTATAGGTGATGGCAGGTCTCAATAGGTTGGTGTGGATAATGATGAAACTTTCAGCCCAGTGGTAAAATCAGCAACTATTCGGACTGTTCTCAGCATTGCTTTGTCCAAATCATGGCCTATTTATCAAATTGATGTCAAAAATGCTTTCTTTCATGGGGACCTTCATGAAACCGTTTAAATGCATCAACCTATGGAATTTAGGAATTCAGTTCATCCAAATTATGTGTGTCATTTGAAGAAATCACTATATGGATTGAAACATGCTCCCCGTGCATGGTATCAACGGTTTGCTGAGTTTGTATCCTCTATTGTTTTTTCACATAGCAAATCTGATCATTCACTTTTCATCTATAGCAAGGTTAATGACATAACATACATTCTGTTATATGTTGATGCTATCATACTAACTACCTCTTCTGATGCACTTCATCGATTCATTATGTCACTCTTGCTCCCACACCGATGGAAACTAATTCCAAACTTAGTGCCTCTCCGGGTTCTCCATATGAAGACCCCACTCACTATCACAGTTTAGTAAGAGCATTACAATATCTCACTTTCACGAGACTAGATATAGCCTATGCCGTAAAACAAATATGCTTCGGCTTGTAACTGTACAAGTCCGCAGTCTCTGATCTCACCTCCTACACTGATCCTAACAGGGGTGGATGTCCCGACACTAGACAATCCACTTCGGGTTACTGTGTTTTCCTCGTAGATAACTTGCTTTTTTATCTTCTAAACGACAACCTACTTTGTCTGCGAATGTCATTTCCGAGTCTCGCTGGATACACAACCTTCTGTTGGAACTTCATTGCCCAATCCGCAAGGCTACATTGGTTTACTGTGACAATGTAAGTGTGATATATCTTTCCGGCAATCCTGTTCAACATCAGCACACTAAACATATTGCAATGGATATTCATTTTGTACGTGAGAAAGTTGCTTGTGGACAAGTTCGTGTCCTTCATGTCCCTTCACGGTATCAAAACGCTGACATATTTACTAAAGGACTTCCGCACATACTCTTTGATGATTTTCGATCCAGTCTCAGCGTACGAGAACCTCCCGCTTCAACTACGGGGTGTGATAGAATATTACCATATCATTGTACATCTTTTATATTTGGATAGTTAATAATCTCTTTGTAATTAATCAGATTAGTTACCTAGTTTTTAGCCTAACTTGTAGCTTTGTCAATAACCATGTACTACTATATATTTGCACACAATAATGAATAAAAATGACAGGGAACATATTCCTTTAGAAATATTTTTTTTCATACTTACCAAACATTACTTATTTTTAAAAAATAAATCAATCTATTTACTGGTTAGTTTTGACATTCGATCGTAGTATGCTTTTCATGATCTCAAGTCTCAACTTATAATTCAATTGCTATATATTAAACTTTAATTAAAGGTTATTCATATAAAGCAAGCAGAATATGTCCCAAGTATCAACAAACATGGGAAATAATGGCACTCAATAATGTCACAGTATTAGCATAATGTCAAAGTTTAACAAGTTTATAATAAAGACAAACTCATAAATTTTCCTAGAATAATGACAAAAAATAGAGGAATTAGCTGGCAATGTTATTGGTATGCCGTTAAACAGAAAGAAAATATGAGACGTTTCTCACTTCTAACTTCTTTTCTCCATCTCTAAGTACTCATTACAAAATATACTTCTAAAGGTACCATGAGTACCCTCCTTGTCCCCCAAACATGAAAAAAAATATTCTTCTCTAATTATTCATTACAAAATATAATTCTGTTCTTGTTGAAAAATTCAAGCTAATTATCGAAATTTGAATTTCGAAGGCTTTATAAAATCCTAAAAGAATTCTGCCACTATCTCAACAACAATTAATTGAGAGGCCTAAATTTCTTAAGGAAAAGACAACTCTATCAAAATCAGATTATGCAATTCCCTGCTTTTGAAGTTGGTCGGAGAAGGCTGATTTGCAATAATTTTGGGGCTCCTAAGTGGATATTCATATTAAGATTGGCAGCACATGAGAAACTATATAGTACAAGAGATAGACTTGATACATGGGGTGTGACTACAATGCTACACTGTCCTTTATGTAGCACAACTGATGTGTGCATCCAACACCTATTCTTCAAATGTCATGTTCCAGGGGCAGCTTGACATGGCAGGAAGAAATTGATTGGGCCAGGAACTTTGTCAAAGGAAGAAGCAGCAAGGCAAAGGTATACAAGATGACACTGACAGTCAGAGAAGGATTTACGATTTTTATAACATGGGTTCCTGTGAGAAAACAAAATATATTAAGTGAGAAGTGATGCCTATTTTTTTAGGTAAATAACTCACCTTTCAACCAAGAACACCATTTACCCTTTTTAAAGCATGAGTGCCAGTAGATAATAGTTGGTCAATTTTAGAAAAATATGTGCATAAATAACCTAGTTTGATGGAGAGATTATGGGTTCATGTGCATTATAATTTAGCATATAAGTCCACCACGTTGGCAACTTAGTATACTATATTTGGGAGGAGAGGAATTGCAGAATTTTTCAGAATAAAAGCAGGCCAGAGATGTGTATCTAAAATTAGTGATCCAGGAAGTTTATTTTCGAGCAAGCATGAGAGCTAAATGTAGGGATTTGTTGGGTTCAAAATACATAATCCCCTTGATTATTTTCATTGATTGACATGATTCGGAGACCACATTTGCTACCCCTCGATATTCTCGCCTCGGCACTTGAGCGTGATAGCGTTGCACGACGCTTTGCCGACCAGGAGACCAAGTTGTTGCCAAGGAACATACGGTAGCCGAAGTCGATCGTCGGTGTCGGGACAACCACCCCAATCGACATCCGTGTAGGAAACAAGTGTGGATGTAGATGACGGATATAAGTGCAACCCATAGTCTAGTGTCCCCGAATATACCGAATGATGCGTTTGATTGCATTCATGTGCTCAACTCGGGATCATGCATGAATAAACACACCTGTTTGAACCGCATATGTAATATCGGGTCCGGTAAAGGTCGAATCTTTGGAGGGCCCCCGCAAGGCTCGCGATACCGGGTCGGGTCCTCGTATGGTGCACCCTGCCGCGGCACTCAACTTTGGGTTTGCATCAACCGGTGTGGAAGTGGACTTACGGGATGACATCCCGCCCTCTCTATGATCTCGGTAGCATACTTCCGTTGAGACAAAACAAGCCACCCGAATGACGTTTGACGGCAATCCCCAAAAAATAACTCAACCGCCCTAAGTCCTTCATAGCAAATTCGGAATCGAGCATGGCCATGATAGGCGACGCAAAGCATCGGAGGAGGCGGTCAAGATGATATCATCCACATATAACGAGAATATAGGCCAATGACGAACCACGACGGTAGATGAACAAAGAATTATCGACTGCTTGTGTGTGAACCCAATAGTCGAAACAAAATCGAAGAAATCGTGTATACCAGGCACGTGGAGACCGCTTAAGCCCATATAATGACTTCTTCAACAAACGAGACATGATGAGGGCGGTTGGGATCCCCGAAACCCAATGGTGATGCATATAGACTCGTTTCCTTGAGGTCACCATGTAGAAAGGCATTCTTGACATCCAACTGATGGATTGGCCAAGTCTTTGAAAGAGCCAAGCTAAGCACTGTGCGAATGGTAGCCGGTTTGACCACCGGACTAAATGTCTCACCACAATCAATACCAACTTGCTGAGTCTTACCATCACCAACAAGTCGCGCCTTATGCCGAGCAAAGGACCCATCCGAATTCTCCTTGTGAGCAAAAATCCACATAGACTCGATAATATTAATACCATATGGACGGGGCACCAACTCCCACGTCTTATTATCAATAAGAGCATTATATTCATCATCATAGCAATTTTCCAATTAGGGTCATTTAATGCGGACACAGGATTGCGGGGCAAGGGGGATTTAGAGACATCAGAATGTAAATTAAAATGTCTTTTAGGCGTAAAAATACCCCGCTGACTACGAGTGACCGGTCTATGACTTGAGGAAGAATTAATGGAATTTTGGGAATTTTACGGGCTCGGGACGGACGTGCCGGCCAAGCGGTGGGCTCCGCCGGCCCCAAATTGGAAATGGCCGGACTCGGCTTCGGACCGGTTCCGGGACCGGGCTGGACCGGCCCGATTCTTTGGAACTGTTCCGGTGGGCGGAAGAGGCCGGGTGTGGCGGTCTTGTTGGGCCGGCGGGCGGTGGGCCCGCCGGAGGATTTTGGGTACGGGAGATGTCCGAAAAATTCCGAATAATAAACGGGGATATTTGGTCATCCAAAAAATTATACGACTTAGGTTCGGGAGTATGAACTTTCGTAAATGGGAATTGAGTTTCATCAAAAATGACATGGCGATTGATTATGATTTTCTTGGAGGATAAATCAAAACACTTATAACCACGATGATTCGACGGATAACCCAAAAACACACACGGGGTAGACCGAGCCTTCAAGTTTGTTAATTGTGGTGGATGGAAATAACGGATAACACAAGCACCCAAAAATCCGAAGGTGAGAATAAGAAGGGTTCTTATTATATAGGATTTTGAGGGGGAAGAATATGTCGGACCTTTAGACGGAATTATGTTAAGAAGGTAAGTGGCCATTTGTAGAGCATGATGCCAAAAATACGGAGGTATGGAGGCATGGATTAGGAGAGTTCGGACAATGTTATTTATGGAACGAATTTTGCGTTCGGCTTTCCCATTTTGTGAAGATGTATGAGGACATGAAAACCGAAAATTTATCCCATGAGTAGCACAAAATTCTCGAAACTCCCTATTGTCATACTCTTTCCCATTATCACATTGAATATTTTTTATTTCTCTTTCGAATTGAGTACGAATGAACGCTCTAAATTTTATGAAGACGGAAAACACTTGTGATTTATTCGCAATTGGAAACGTCCACAAAAATCTAGAATAATCATCTAAAAAGAGAACATAATATCGATGACCCATTGAACTAAGAACGGAGATGTCCATAAGTCGCTATGAATAATGTCAAATGGCATAGAAGTATGAGAATTGGAGTCTACAAATGGCAACTTAACAATTTTTCCTAATGAACAAGATCGACAAATTGGAGTACGACTCGTACCCTTACAAGAAATAAAGCTATTTTTATCTAAAACTGATAAAATAGAAGATCCCGGATGACCCGACGAGCATGCCACATGGAAGGAGAGATGGTGCAAAAGGCGATGGCAAGGTGGACTCGATGGACGAAAATCGGGCATGATAGGATATAGATCCCCCTACTATCACACCTCATGAGACGACTCCCCGTCTTGAAATCCTTCACGAGAAACCGAAAGGATCAAATTCAACGAAACGAATTGTCATTTGTGAACTTTCGGACGGACACTAAATTTTTAATCAATTTAGGAGCATGTAAAGTATTTTTCAAGAGGAGTGGTGGATTGGGGGAGACAACGTTTTACGACCATACCCTAGAATTGGAATAGAGCGCCATTACCAATAATTATCCCCAGGGGTGCTCAAATTGGAATAAGATGAGAGAGTACCCGAGTCGGAAGTCATGTGAGTAGTGGCCCCCGGTGTCCATGTACCAATTTTGATCCGGTTGAGTCAATCCCAACGTGTGCATCGCGGCCTCGATATCGGTCCGAGTAGGGCTGTTTGCATGATGGGCTTGCGGAGGTCGGGGCCCAAGAACTCTGGCCGTCTTTGGTCTGGCCCGTAACTACTACCACCGCTGCCGCCGGGCCGCCACTGCTTGGGCATTGGGCACAGCTGGCTGCCGGCCACCGGCCGTTGGAATTTCTGCGCGCTCGCCGTATGGGCTGCTGGCCCACGGTCCACCCTTTGCTCCTTTGCCATGGGCCCCACCGCTGGGCCCATGGGGGTGGTGGGCCACTTGTTCATTGGATGGGACCCACCGACATTTTGCTGACTACCGAAACCTCCACCATTACCACCGCGTTTGCCCCCGCAATTTTTGTTATTATTTTTGCGATTATTCTTGCCGCCACCATGATTATGGTTTTGGCCCGAATTATTAACAAAACCTGAAGGATTTGGAGAGGATGCCATCATGACAACTGGACTTGCTCCGGTAGCCGCCTTTTTAGCCAAACCGGCTTCTTCCAACGTAAGCATGGAGCGGGCTTGATGGAAGTCGGGAAGAGGGTTGCTTTGGCGAAGGAGAGTGCCAACACCATTATAGGCCTCCGAAAGACCGGCAACCAACTGTAGAACTAGACGATTATTTGTCACCGGTGCGCCAACATTACGGTGATCCGCCAATTCCTTTAGTTTCTTGCAATATGCAGAAACGTTTGGAAATACGTCCATTCGAACGAGAGAGAATTCCTGCTCGAGTGTGACGATACGGGAATGTTGGTTGTCTTGGAATATGTCACGCAATCTATTCCATGCAGCCATAGCCGTGGTATCGGGCTCCATAATCGTCTGTAGAAGGTCCACTGAAATAGTGGCGTATATCCACCGAAGAACGGTAGCATCAAGTGTAATCCACACCTCAGGATCCTCCGCAGGAAGGGGTCTAGCGGGAGGAATTATGTGATGAAGAACTTGATAAGAGATAGCGTGAATTTTAAACAACTCCGCCCACGTTGCATATTGAACGTTTTCCATCTCAAGGACAATAGGGACACCGAGCTTGATATTGGAAACCGTGAGGGCGGGGTGAAAATTGTTCTTAGACATATTTGAAAGAACAAAGAAGGAGGATAAATTTAAGAGAGGTTTTTGAGAGCGGAAGACGAGATATTTGGAGAGAAAAACCCGAGGGAGGGGGGGGGGGGGTTCTCGGCCAAAGAGGCAAAAGTTTGAGAGAAGAAAACTTTTGGTTTAGACCTAGTCTCTTGATACCATGAAAGAAATAATCCCCTTGATTATTTTCATTGATTGAATAGATATATATACAAGTTACATATTTCCATAATAGGAAAATCCTTTTCCTATTCTACTTCTAAATCCTTATTCTACCATAATTCTAACTATACAATTATGGTAATAGTATAACACTAATTAAGGTATCCTTTTCTTTACAATATGCTACCATATACATTCCTAATATACCATATATACCTTTGCCCGTGATGGGCTGAATTCTGCCCGTGATGGGCTGTGATGATGGACTGTTTAACATAAGGCATATCGGAAGTTTAAAATTTTGTTTCTTACTTACCCTAACAACTTATTCTTGTATGGTTATACAACAATCAAAACCTGTAACATAAAACATAAAACTTACAGGTTATAGTATCTGTAATCTTTATCTACTATAGGGATGACACACGGTTGCCCTTTCAATTGCAAGCTCCAAGCTTCAATGTATTTCTCTTTCGGAAAACTAGGAAATCCAGCAGAGGTTTGAGAGAGTATTTTAATTCTAAGTCTTTAAGGCTTAGAATGATAATCTGAAATTGTGTGTGAATAATGAAGAGAATGCCATTATTTATAGGTGAAAATTAGGTCAAACTTGATTAGGGTTTGACCTTGGGCCTAATCCAAAAATCGAGGCAGAGGCGCCGCGACCCTAGGGTATGGGTGCCTCGGCGCTCGACGTGTTCTGTCTCTGTCTCGATTTATTTTCTTCGCATTCTTAATTAAATCCAAAATCTAATTTTAACTTAATTAAAATAATCATTATTCATTTAAATATCTCGATTCTAAATTGAACATTCAATTACTCTCTCAATACATCCTTAGATCGAAAGGACAATCGACATAGTGTGACCCTACATGCCTTCGCATATCGACATTAATCAAATTAAGGTCTACGTGGAACTCCTAGATGGTGCCGCAAGACGAACTCAATATGTGAAGTACATTTACACGAATTCAGTAAACTTAACCTCTATGTGGTAAGATAAAATCCTTTCATTCACGAAACACCCGATCAAGCTTAGAATTTGTCAAGTGTCAATCCAAATGGCTTAATCATTGTATCTTATCTATATTAGTTGACAACTAGACCATATTCTAAATATGTTTATTGCGTTGGCCAACAATTTAGTCAACCTAATGTCACTGAGAATCCGAGTGTTCTCTCGAATATACATTCGAGGAATGAATCCTAATCTTGGCTCAACTACCACCTTTAATCCACATTGTAATGTACCCAATACAAGCCGTATCTCAACCTATAAGGCATTTGAGCTTAGGACAGGATCAAAGTACATTACTTTGTAGGCAATGTGCGTATTGACCTCAAGTCTACGGACTTCTATCTCCCACACGCTGATCATACTTTAGACAAGTATAACAAACAGTATATCAGCAGGGTATACCAATACTTCCAAAGTATCCATGTGTCCATCACGAGTAGACATTACTCGTAGTAGGTGAGACATACTACATCCTCTAAGGATGTGATGCAGACCACACGTCGACTTATCACATATCATCGATATCCCATTCTCGATGATCATTAGTCGAGGCTATTTTAAGAGTTACGTTATAATATTAATATCTCACACTATTAATAACATCGTAACCTCCAGGAATGCATATTATAGAATATTACAAACAATCAATTAATAATTCAATAATTGCAAATGTCAAAATATTAATCTATATTAATAATAATACGAATATGTATAAAGTACATTTGTCCTAATACAGATTGTCTCTAGGACATAAATCTACTTTCACTAAATTGGTTATACACTTACAAAGATACAATTTATCCTTCTTAACTCTAGTGGTAGCATAGGCTTATGAGATGCTTAGGCAGAGATATGACCTGTATAGTTGGAACTGCTGTTCAACTCCGGCTGGAAATATTTTTTTGCTGTAAAACGTTTTTTGGTAATAAAATGAATTAATTACGTGTTTTTTTTTATCGGAAGGCCTAGAGCTAACTATTGAGACTTTGGCCTATCCGGACAGTCACTTGAGGTTCCATGTGAAATGGATATTTAAGAGAGCCACTATGAAGCAGTTTTGGAAGTTACGAAGGAAACACCGAGCTCATATTGATCATGGGTTGGGACGGATGACTTACTACCATGGTGTTACTCTATCACTGAGTTAAAAGGTCTCTTTTTCATAATTAAATATCTATAGATATTTTATTAATTTCTTAAAATATGTATATATAATTTGAATAAAAGTTAATGAATTCATGTAAATCCGTAATTAAACTTTTTGATTCGTCAATGTAAATATATACTATACCTTCTTGTTTTAACACTATTCGCGGGTGCACTCCTTTCATTAGGGGTGTTCATGGTCCGGTTTAACTCGATTTTTGGTTAAAACCAAATCAATTAAATCGGTTTTTTAATATTCAAACCAAATCAAATCAAATCATTATAGTATAAATTTTATTGATTTCGATTTTATCGATTTTGTCTTTTTGATTCATTTTTTGCGGGTTTTAAGAATGTATTTTAATTATAATACAAAAAAAATTGATACAAGTGATGTACATATAATGAATTGAGATACAATAACTATCTCGATGAGTAATATCTTTAATTCAATCCGGTTCTTATCAATGGAGATATTATTATATGTTTTAGTTTGATTTCTCTTGTTTATTCTTCTATTTAACATCTTTTTTAAGATTACGGCAAGTTGGAGACTTTCTCACTGAATGTCATTTTAATGAGATACTTGTTCAATTATTATACATGTATTTAGATTTCAAATTATTTATCGAAGTGACATAACATAAATAATTGATCTCTAATCTCGATCTTGAATTGCATTAGGCAATATTTTCATTATGTGCGTAAAAAAATGAGGCATGTCATACTTATTTGAATTCCAAAACCATTGATAATTTGAATTACTCAATTCAGAGAGATGTCTTGCATTATTATGGCTAAATTGCTACTTTTCTACCCTAAATATTATGCATGGATTACTAATGTAGCATCATAATAAAAAAAATTGAATTATTTATTTCATTTATTCATTCATGAATACAATATTGTTTATTAGGATAAAAAAATCACTCAATTTTTCTATTTTTCTATTCCTACAAACACATCGGAAAAATGCATTGAAGCAACTGAAAAATTGTAATAATGTGAAACTTAGGTTGAAACTTCAAATTTTGTGTTTGCCGAGAAAGCTTTGCTAGTTTACTGAAGTGAATGGTATGCCAATTTTCTTTTAGACTAGGGATTTAACTTGTCTTTTTTAATTATATTTTATCTTCAGAAAAAAATATTTTAAAGTTAAATAGGCTAGGAAAACAAATGGACTTGACCTTTCTTTCTAATTATTTAAATTAGTATTGGTCTTGAAAATTGGAATGAGCCAAAATTATGAAGAAGATAAATAATTAATATGCGATAACACACATTACACACACATAATATTTTATATATGTATATACTTATTGGTTTGATTTGATTTTTTATTGGGTTAACACCAAATCAAATAAAATATTATCAAATTTAAAAATTTAAAATCAAATTAAACCAAATCAAATTAGTTTCGTAAACAAATTTATTACTCCAATAATAAGGAATATAGACTGAAGTGGAAGAATCTATCTCTCTGACACACAAAACACACCGTCAAAAATTACAAAAGACCTTGAGGTACCTTTTCTAAAGGGGTGAATAAATAATGTTGACTCACTGTTATGTTGTTGTTGTAGTACTAGCAGAGCACCAAATCAAAGCTTCCTCTCATTTTCTTCCAATTTTCCTCTGGTAAGCTGAACACAATCTTCAGTTATCTCTCCAACTACCTAATTAATTAATTTTAGCCTTTGGTGCATTTGTATGGGTAGACTTTTGTTCCATCTTATATTATCTAAATTGGATTCTTTCTTGTTTTTTGTTTTGTTTGGTACATAGTAAGATTTAGGTTCCATGTTGGTCTCTATAGCTCTTTCTTGATATTCAAAAGCTTGATAGGTGAAATAATATGTAATTTCGCTAATCTTGGTGCAACTTACCTTCAGATTTTAGAATCACTTTTTGTAGTTCTAATTTGATTATTAGTTCTTATATTTTCTTTATTATCCATACTGCCTTGTTGTTTGTTACTCCAGCTCAACCGAGGTCTTCCGGAAACAACCTCTCTATTTCCATGAGGTAGGAGATGAGGTAGCAGTAAGGTCTGCCTACACTCTACCTCCCCAGATCCCACTTGTGGGAATACACTTATTCCCGGGTATGTTGTTGTTGTATATTTTCTTTTTCCTATTGGGGCAATTTTTTGGCTCATGTTGCATGAAAATAATAGCCTTTTTTCCTGACTTTTCTAATGTGATTTTTTATGTGATCTTTTTGGGGTTACATGTAAGATCTTAATTTCAAGATATGAACTTTTCTTTCTTTGGGATGAATAATTTCAAGATACGAACTTTTCCTTTTTACTGATGCTTTGTATCACTGTTTTTTGGTGAAGTTTTTAAATTAGCAGCACCAAGCCTGAGAGGTTTTGTAGTTAGCATAGTTTGATCAACTTTTGTTTCTGCTGGCAATGGAACCTATGAACTATGCTTTCGAAGGAAGATGCCTTCTGTTTCCTGATAATATACCAACAGTTACAAGAAGCAGAAATACTCTAATGGATTGGAATTTGAACCCCTTTTCTGATGTTGATAAAAGCATGTTTGGCACTAGTCAAGAAATAAATGTAAATACAGAATTCCAAGAATCGGGTATTGCTGATATTTTGAAGAAATGTGCCGCGAGTAATCAGTTGTCAGGAGGTTCAGGTGCTGAAACAGCTGATGCTTCTAGGAAGATGTTGTTATCTACTTCTGTAATTTACTTGGACCAAATTCTTGGAGAAGTGGAACTTGAAACGAGATTTAGTCATACGGCTAATAGGTCTAACGATCCAATATCATCGCCAATTGGATTGAAAATGGAGGAGTTGATTGATTATGGTGTAGTCAGGAGTTGTCAATCTTCAAAAGGAAGTTCAGTTCTGTCTTTAGTAGATTCTCTATTGCAAACGGAGAAAGCCCATCCTCATTCTCCTATCTGTCAAGTTCAGGATCATAGGGAGGAGGATTCGATCTTTAATAGAGAAATCAAGACTAATGCATCTTTGATGGAAAACTCAGACTCATTGCTACTAGGAAAAAAATCGAGGACAACACATTTGTATTCTCAGGTTCCCCTCTGCCAAGTTTATGGTTGTAACAAGGACTTGAGCTCCTCAAAAGGCTATCACAAAAGGCATAGAGTGTGTGATGAACACTCAAAAACTGCTAAAGTTATCGTTAATGGCGTCGAGCAAAGGTTTTGTCAGCAATGTAGCAGGTATAGTCTTCTGCTTTCTTCTGTTGTGTTGTGAAATCTCATTAGGTTGGAGCGCATTAATGACCTATCGTTACCCTTTATTTCTGGTCATTTGATGAAATTATAATATAACTACATTTGGTAATGTGAATTCATTAATGATATGGGGTTTGATCTGGGGAAATTGGTCAGTAGTTTGCTAGTTTTTGTATTTAGTTTAACAAAACCAAACAAAGGGGAAAATCTTGTGGAACGTCTCTGGAGAAAGTGTAACAGCCCAAGCCTGTGGCACGTATTGTCTGCTTTGTCCAACGGGCCTCACGAATTTGTATTTCGGGTTACGCCATCATCGAGCCCAAAAGCTGTGTTATAGAGGTCTTCACTTTCCTTTTCCATTTCGATGTGGGATTCACCTAAGGAATCACGTATGTGCACCCCATCTCCCGGAGCTTGCCAGTCTAGAAGCCTGTCAGTCCTTTTCTGTGATCTGCCCTCGTCGGCCTGATCTTCGTTATGGGTGTCACAGAAAGATACAAAGTAAAGGGCATAGAGCTATTACTCTTGTTTTCATCTTAGATTAACTTTTAGCATTAGAACTTTTGGAGAACAGAGTTTGACTCACTATGAGAATTCCTCTCCAACAGCCTAAATTTTCGATCTCAACTTTATCTTGAGTCCAACTGTTTCATGTAAACTTGACTTTGAATGAATGAGTGAAAGCTGTACAAAGTTCATGCTACCTGAAATGACATGATTTACTGGTATGATGTAGCATAAACTTTTGCGACCTTTTGTGATGCAGGTTTCACTTGCTGGAAGAATTTGATGAAGGTAAACGCAGTTGTCGCAAACGCCTTGCATGCCATAATGAGCGTCGAAGAAAGCCTCAATTTGATTCTCACTGGGGTAAGCTTAATAATATACCCCTCTTTTAACCACTATGAACATAGTTGATTGTAGTTGAACTTGGGAGTATTCTAAGTAACATTAGCCTTTAAGTTCCATCATTTTGATCCTACAACTGAAAATGTCATCCTCTGTCCTCCCATCGAATGAATCAAAACCTCTTTTCCCCTTTTCTCCAACTATGTTTTAGTTTGAGGGTGTTATAGTGCTTTAATTCCTCGTCGAGTTTATTCATTTTGTGTATTTGGAGAAACTTGTGTTGTTCCAACACCATCTTATTTTGCCTTTTCTTATCTAGTGCATATACTACATGTTTTCTTTTATCAATTTTTGATATGCTAGTCTCATCAGTTAAATGCTTCTCTCTTCTCTTAGCTTCCGGCATTTCCATGTTTTACATCCTTCATGGACAAACTATTTCTGTTCGATTGAGTATTAATATATGTAAATGGCAGGTTCAAGACTATTGGAGATGACTTCAGAAAAGAGAGTGCCATTTCTTTTCCCTGAAATACATCCCAGCAGTTCCTTTTGTCAAGAAATATATGAAAACCATAGCAAGCGCATCAAATTGGAACGGTCGCCAACAAAAGGCCTCCAGCATCATCATGTAATGAGAAAGGATAATTCATCTAAGATTCATCCTGGGACAACACAGTCAGTTCAAGAATTATCTGCAGGGCGAAACTCCGCTTGTGCTCTCTCTCTTCTGTCTGAAAATCATTGCACTTACCTTAAAAGAGATCATAATCTTGAGAATTTTTGCGGAATAAGTGATTCGAGAAGCTTTACGTCCAATCAATTGTATCCGTCTGAAAATTTTGGAAAAGATAGGATCGTCCAAGTTCTTGATGACGGTCATCAGGCTCTTTCAAGTGAAGTTCTAAGAGAGAGACACGTTCAGAGATCAAATTCTATGACAGTGGATTTAGTTCAGTTGTCGTTGCACCTGCAAAGAGTGGAGCAGCTGAAAAATTCCGTCCAAGTGAAGCAGGAAAGTGATATCTTTAGTTGTTTTACTACTACATGAGCATTAAAAAAGCTGCAAGGTGTGTAAATATGTCCAGTTAAATGTTAAATCACTACATATTTTTATTTAGGCCTTGGAACTCTGTGTTTGAAATCTATGCCATATATATAAATAGTTTTTGTTTTGTTTTTGACCCTTGCTTAATTCATACTTATAATTGCAGTGTTCAGTACTATGATACCTGAAGGGGGCCTTGGAGCAACCGTAAAAGTTGTCTATATGTTACTTATAGATCGTGGGTTCGAGCTGTGGAAGCAGCTCATAATATGTGCATTAGGATATATAGAATGTCTACATCACCCCTTGGGGTGCAACCCTTCCCCGGACCCTGCTAACGCGGGATGCTTTGTTCACTGGGCTGCCCCAGCCCTTTAATATTATGATACCTGAAAACTTTTGAGCAGATTAAGCTGATGTAAGAAAGGATTTACTAACAAGCCAAGAGGCAAAGACAGAATATTAAAGGGTCAATGTCCGTATATATTTTATAAGTGTCAGCCTTATTTTTCAATTTAATCCCTTTGTTGCATCAATTGTATAGAACTATTTTATGGAAACAATATTAAAATATGTTTGGTCTATTTATGGTAATATAAAATTTCTAATTCTATTAGAACATGATTTCCCTTTATCATATTAGACTAAGAAAATGAGGATCTTACATCTATATAAGGAGACTATTATGATGAATGAGAAGTAAAAAAAATTCTCACATTATTCTTGTCTTTCTAAATTCTTGTCTCTGTCTCAATTTTAACATAGTATCAGAGCCACGTTAAAAAAAATACAAAAACCCTAAAACAATGACAAGTGATGGTAAAAAAACTGGCGATACCAGCAAAGAAATTGTCGGTGAAGAAAGAAAAGCCCAAAGAAAAATAATCTCTCCCTACGACATTACGTCGAATAATAACCCTGAAATTGTGGTGACACAAGTTCAATGGAAGGGGGAAAACTATGAAGAACGGGTTAGATCAATGAGGACAACCCTAACAGCAAGAAAGAAGTTTGGCTTCATCGACGGTACAATCAAGAAACCGGACGAAGAGTCGTCAGACTTAGAAGATTGATTGACTATAAATCCAATATTGGTGTCGTGGATTTGCAAAACCGTAGAACCGACGCTTCACTCAACAATTATACATAAAAAGGAAGCGAAAGAATTATGGGCGAGCATCCGAGAGCGGTTCGCAGTTATTAATGGTCCGCAGATGCAACAACTAAATGCGAAATTAGTGGAGTGCAAGCAAAAGGGAAGGACCATAGTGGATTATTATGAAAAACTCACTAAGTTGTGTGAGGAATTAACGAATTACGAAAAGATCCCAACTTGTACGTGCGGAAAGTGCACGTGCAATCTAGGAACAGTCCTAGAAGCCAAAAGACAAGAAGAAAAAATGCATCTTTTCCTCATGGGATCGGATGAGAGAACGTATGAAACGGTGAGGTCAAACATACTGGCCCAGGAACCGTTGCCATCATTAAATAAGGTCTATTTGAAGTTGGTGCAAGAAGAGCGTGTGGGATGAGTCACATGGAAAACAGAGGACCGGAGTGAAACCATGGCTTTTGCCGTACTCTTACCGTGACCAAGGTAAAAGAAAAAAATGATGATGCATTCTGCACACATTGCAAGAGATCTGGACACATTGTAGACGAATGTTTTTGACTTATTGATTATCCGGATTGGTGGCCAAAAAATAAAAAAAGAGACGGGAAAATCGAAGGAAGAAAACGATGACAACAACAACTGGACCGTAATTCGATTGTGAAAGAGGCAACTACCGGGCTAACACCGTGGTTGTCAATGAAGGAACTTAGGCGGAGACAGGATCGGTGAACATAAGTGGCACAAGATTTCACAATTTGAGTGATGAGATTCGGAAGACTGTGATTCACATGTTGAATTCCTAAAGAATAAACCGAACAAGAAGATGGATAGTAAGACCGAAAATGCATCCTCGATCATATACTCTGGAGCTACCAAATATGTGACGGATAATTCGGAGTAACTAAGCAATAAATGAGACATTCCTAAGTGTCCGATTGATCTTCCGGACGGAAGTAGCTCGGTGGCTACAAAAGAAGGAACAACCAGGCTGAATGACATGATATGGTTAAATAATGTTCTTTATATTCCAGATTTTACATACAATTTAATTTCTTTATCACAACTAGTTGATTATTTAGATTGTGATATGACATTTAATAGAATTATGTATGCTATACTGGACTCCACCACGAGAAAGCTGATTGGAAGGGTGAGTGTCGATGTGGACTTTACTATTTTTGGAATGTGCTGATAATACGGGCTATGAAGGGAGAGGCAGTTGATTGGTTCGATCTTTGGCAAAAACAGTTGGGTCATCCTTCAACACAAATAACGAAGTCTATTACGACATTAAGCTTAAAAGAAAGTGGTGATAGATTGGATAGAGAATGAGATATGCGCCAACGAGCAAAGCAAACGAGAAGTGTTTTTCCTTTAAGTGATAATATTGCTTCAGATACTTTTGAGATGATCCATTGCGATTTATAGGGACTATATAAAACCCCTTCCTCTTATGGTGCTTCATATTTTTTTTTACTATTATGGATGATCGTTCATGAGCTATGCGAATGTTTATCTTAGTTGATAAGAAAGAAGTGTCCCAAACCTTGAAGAATTTCTTCACTCTTGTGAAGAGTCAATTTGAAAAAAAGGTGAAGATAGTTAGAAGTGATAAGGAGACTAAGTTCACGTGTATGATGACTTACTTCTTCGAACATTGAATTTTGTTTCAAATATCTTGCACAGGGACACCTCAGCAGAATGGAAGAGTCGAAAGAAAATACCTTCACATTCTTAATGTGGCGCAAACAATGAGATTTCAGGCCATCTTCCAATTAAATTCTTGCGAGAATGTGTTTTGACTGTGGGGTATTTGATCAATAGAACACCGTGTCCGATTTTGAATGGAAAAATCCCTTTATAAAATTTTGTACGGGAATGCGCCCCAATATGATCACTTAAGGGTGATAGGATCACTATTCTACGCACATTCAAAGGGAAGAACGAGGGACAAATTTGAGAGTCAGAATCGTAGGTGTGTCTTTTTGGGATATCCCTACGGAAAGAATGATTGGAGATTGTATGACTTAGAGAACGACAAATATTTGATCTCAAGAGATGTGAATTTCTACGAGACTAAGTTCCCCTTCGCTATAAAATCGGGCAACTTAACCGACATCATAGAAGCAATACCGTACGGAGAAGAATCTTCAGAACAAAATTGTGTTAACAAAGACGAAACAGAGGGAGGAATAAATCAACACAACTACGAAGAAGACAAGACTGATAATATAGGTACGAACAAAACTCAAATGGACATAGTACAAACATCGAATGCCGAACCTACAGATCAGTAGGATTTAGACCGGACAGAGGCCGTTCTGGATAGGGATAACATGTAAGAAGTACAACCGAAAGGTATCCGTACCAATGAAATGCACCTGGACGAACAATTTGGTCGAGGTAAATGTCAAAAGAATGAATCAATCCGGCTACGCAACTACGTCACTGAACCTTTTCGAAAACAAAGTCCATCAACTCATCCGCTCGATTCCCTGCAATCCTTCGGTGCACCTTATCCTTTAGCTAAATATATATATATATATCCTATGACAATTATTTTCTGCAACATAAAGATTTCTTACATCAATTACCTCAGGAACCAAATCAAAAATCTTTTCGGAGGCAATAAAAAAGGAACATTAGAAAGTAGTCATGCGGCAAGAGATCCAAGCGTTGGAGGATAATGGAACATGGACACTAGAATTTTTTCCACCAAATAAAAAAGCACTAGGATGTAGATGAGTATACAAAATCAAGTACAACCCTGACAACACAATCAAGCGATATAAAGCTCGTTTGGTCATCTTCGGAAATAAACATGAGGAAGGAATTGACTATAATGAAACTTTTGCTTCGGTTGCTAAGGTTGTAACTATTCGGACCTTCATGGCTGTTACAATTGTGCGAAATTGAGAGTTGCCCTAGATGGATGTGCATAATGCTTTCTTACACGACGAGCTTATAGAGGAAGTTTATATGAAATCTCCACCAAGATTTCTTGTTCCTAACCCAGGGTAATTATGTCGACTCCGGAAATGTTTGTGTGGTTTGAAGCAAGCTTCAAGGTGTTAGTTTATGAAATTGTCAAGTGCTTTGATGATACTCTGATTATTCTCTATTCACTATGCACCGGGGAGGTATGCAATTTAACATCTTAGTCTATGTTGATGACTTGATTATCTCCGAAAACAACTATGATGTCATTGAACAATTCAAAGACTATTTCCGCACATGTTTTCACATAAAAGATTCGAGCCCTCTGAAATACTTTATGGGAGTTGAAGTTGCACGTGGACCATCCGATTTGTTTCTCTGTCAACGAAAAACTACCTCAGATATAATCTCTTAGTCGGTGTTTACTAGGAGCTAAAACAATCAATACTCCTATGAAACAGAATCACGATTTGGCGTTGACCAAAAAAGCTACTTTATGAGGTCCGGAATTATATCGGTGTCTGGTCAGTAGACTAATATACCTCAATTTTACGAGATCTGAGTTGTCATATTACATTCATAATCTGTCCTAATTCATGCAACAACCAAATGAAGCACACTGGAACGCAACTCTCGTGTGGTGCGGTACTTGAAGAAGAGCCCAAGACAAGACATTGTGATGAGAAAAGATTGTGATCTCCAATTGTATAGATGGTGTGACTCGGATTGGGCCGAATGTCAGTTGACTCAAAAATCACTTACCGATTGGTTTATATCCCTCGGAAATTCATCCGTATCACAGAAAAACAAGAAGCAACGCATTTTCTTTCGCTCGTTAGCAGCAGAGGAGAAATATCGGTCAATGGCAATGACAATCTGTGAGTTGAAATGGTTAAAGGAAATTTTACATTGTTTGGGTGTTGAACATAAGTCTCCGGCGGAAATGTATTGTGATAGTCAAGCAACATTGTATATTACGCGAAATACGTAGTTTCATGAACATACTAAACACATTGAAGTCGACTGTCACTATGTCCGGGACACACTCCAATCCGAAATAATACTTCCCAGTTATGTGTCAATCAGTGAGCAATTGGCCTATGTGTTTACAAAAGCTTTGGGCAAATCACAACATGAATATTTACTTGGCAAGTTGGGTAATCGAGACTCTCATGCTCCAACTTGAGGGGTATTAGAGTAGGTTAGGTAAATTTATGGTAATATAAGATTTGATAATTATGATAATATATGATTTGTAGTTCTATTAGAATACGATTACCATTTACCCTATTAGACTAGGTAAATGAGGACATTACCTCTATATAAAGAGGTCGTTATGATGAATGAGAAGTAGAAAGAATTCTCCCATTATTCTTATCTCTCTAAATTCTCGTCTCTCTCTCAATTTTAACAAATAACATTGTTTTTCGATACTCCGTGCTGTGTGTTCGAGGAATATTGCTGTACATAAACTGTGTTTAAGCAGAATATATTATCCAAAGTATATTGCTTTCCGTGTGTAGTCTGTTTCAAGCCTTTTTATTTAATGCTACGTGGGAATGTAAACCTTTGGATTTGCATAGACAATATTTAGATCTTGTTATTACAACCATAAGATGAACCTAATTTCATCACCAATTTGGGTGACGCAAAATTCCATTTCCTCAGAGAAAAAGTAGAAATGACACTTTGGGAAAAGAACTCAACCTTTTGATATGGCTACTAGCTCTATTTTTTAGTTCGAACAGTATTTTCAGAGGCGTATTCATGATTTAAATTTTGAGTTCAATTTTAATAATCTTAGCATTGAATCCATTATATTTTTAAAGTTATGAGTTCATATATGCTATTTATTACAATTTTAGTAATTTCTTACATGTATGATCTGCGTTGGAGTTAGGGGTTCAATTAAACCCCATTTTACAAGGTTATATACGCCTCTGAGTACTTCTTAGGCCATTCATACTTGTGAGCAGTGCCGGAGCCAGAAATTTCACTAATTTTTTTTACATCTATTATATATATATAAATAGATATTTTTAATCTTATATATACAATTTGCATTTTTCAGCGAAGCGAGTTTTGAACTCGTTCCTCCCTCTAGCTCCTCCCCTGCCTACGAGGCATCACTTTAGAATCTATAATACTATGGTGAAGCAGTTGATGATAATGAAATTGGAAATCATGTACAGTACTAGTTACAAAGTATAGACGAGAGGGGATTGTTCGGTGGTAAGCATCCTCCTCTTTTAATTCGAAGATTGTGAGTTCGAGTTACTAAGGAGCAAAGAAGGAGCTCTTGGGTGTATAGACGAGAGGGGATTGTTCAGGTGGTAAGCATCCTCCTCTTTTAATTCGAAGATTGTGAGTTCGAGTTACTAAGGAGCAAAGAAGGAGCTCTTGGGTGAAGGAGTTGAAAAAAAAAGAAATATTTACAAAGTATAATAATCTAATATATATCCAACAATCGCTTTAAATAATGGCCACCTACTTCCCATTTAGTTGAAATTGTACGAGGTATTTTTCAGTGGTTAGTTTATGGATACTGGCTTTGGTGCAACTAAACTAGATGCTTTTAATCGCAGAAAGTTTATTCCATGCAAACTAATATGTATGATTGACTTTGGTTCAACTAATTAACTAGGTGCTTCAATTTGTCCTAAAAAAAAAAGTTTATTCCATGCATGTGTATGCACGTGTGTACATACACAAAACAAAAGAACTTTCGGCAGCCCTAGTTCAACTAATTAACTAGGGGGTTTGTTTTAATTTGAGGTGGTCCTTGAAAGGGAAGGATCTATGAGATTCAGAATATACAAAGGTCAGAGTATATATTATTTACTCGTGTTTTTTCCCCCACATGTCTAAAGCTTTGGTCAATATAGAATTATCATTAAGTACATGGTGAAATCATCACAGTGTGGACTAGAAACTGCATAAATCCTTTACAAAAACATAATTTTTGATTGTTAAAAATATAAAAAATTTAAGTATAAAGAAATGTCGGATAATAAGAACTATTTGATTCCATATAGAATTGGTTCTCACATTGGTCGGGATGAGTTGTTTGGTCTTATTAAATAATTTTAGACAATTCTCACCTCATGAGTTAGTTTTGGGATTGGTTAGGATGAAAATACATTTTTTATCATGATATCAATGTCACTCATTCTGATTCATGATTTACCCAACATTGACTTCATTTTATATTGTTCACACTCCAGATATTCAATTCTGAACGTCTGGAGTGTTAAATTCCCACATTGGTTGATCATAGCTATTTAGTCTCCTTATATGATCTAAGTAATCCTCACTTCATGAGATAGCGGCATAGCGCATTGTATGTTAACACCAAATCAGTAATAATGACATGGGTTTTATGCATACTCCTTCTGTCTCATATTACTTAACCACTTTTCTTTTTACACACCTCTTAAGAAATAATAAATAAAAATAATATTTTTACTATACTATTCTTATCTCTCTCCAATTAATTGCACTCTAATCAATATTGGTTACTTTAAAAAATAATTAAAATTAAGAGCAAAGTAGAAAAAACTTAATTAATTCTATCTTAATTTTAAAAAGTGTCTAAGTAATTTGGGACGAATATTTTTAGTAATGTGATCAACTAATATGGGACGGAGGAAGTACATTTTTATCACCTACCTATATAATTAATTCATGTGCATTTTTGCCTAATTAATTACTTAATCATAGTTAAATGTGGGTAAATTCAGAGTCTTTTTAAAAGCGGTCTCTAATGTTCCTCTTAAATCTTCCATTTTCCCAATAGCTAATAGACACAATTTACGGGCAGATGAATGATTTGATGTGAATCAACACTTTGTTCTAGAAAATTCTGAAAATAATATAATGGCATAACTTTGTGCAAGATAAATTTAATAAATAAATTAAAGAGAGAAATCATGAAGAAGAATTCAATGAAAAATACGGAATGAATAGACAAGACACTTCCAGAAAATTATCTTTAGAATAGTAATTTTCTTCACACAATGCAAGTGGTTAATAAGAAAGTCCTGTAGGGTTTTGTTGGGTTCAAAACATATAAATAAAGCACAACGAAAGTTTAAAATTTTGTTTACTTACCCCAACAATTCCTCGTTTCTGGTATGGTTATATGATAATAAAAATTGTTGGAAATTTACTAATGTGGAATTAATTATATCCCATTATTTATGACTCAAACACTTGGGGCCCCGCACGTCGAAAACGTCGTTTCCACACAAGTGCACACGTAGTGCCAAGTATTGCTAATTTTTATTAGTGAAAGAGATATTGGTACGTATGTAATATGTTTGAGACATAGAATGGTGGACGGTTATTGGCCAAATGACAAAGTATTCCACATTGGTAAACAAAGGAAGAAGTGTAAGATAAACATTCACAGAATTTTCTAAATACATCTTCTTCCTCTCTAGCAAGTTTACTATACTCAAAGTACTTCAAGAGTAACACTTGAGTTTCCTTTGCTCAATTGTTAAGTTGTTGTTGTATCTTGGGAGACTATTGCCCGACAACGTAAGAGGATATACGGGGCAATCTTATCTTAAAGACAGAGTGCCATCACTCGACTCAGCAAATCACACAAGGATTTTGTTTCATTCTTGATTTCCAATTTTGTTGTAATCTTTAGATTATCCTTTCTAGCAATTTTAATATTTACTTACTTCCCGTTCCCTGCAATTGTTGTATCCCACAAAAAAATGTAAAGAAAACTTTAAACAAACACTTACAGGTTATAAAAATCTGGAGTCTTTTACTAAAGGGTGAACACGCGATTGCCCCTTCGACTGCAAGCACCTTACAACGATGTATTCCTCTATCTAGAAGGCCAGGAAATCTTAGCAGAGGTTTGAGAGAGTTGTATTCCAGACTCTAAGTCTAGAATTGGTTATAGAATGTGTATATAATAACAATGAGGTTGTGCTGTATTTATAGTTAAAATTAGGTCACAAATCATATTAGGGTTGGGCTCCAAGCCTGGCCTAAAACCGAGGTGCAGTGGGCCAGTCCGGCTGGGCCCACTACCGGGTTGGCACCGCGCTCGCCTAGCAGGTGCCGCAACGCCTTATGCTCAATAACATTTCTCATTTTCATTTAATATATATATTCAACACATTAAATCCAAAATCTAATTTTTATTAAATTAAATAATTTCCATCAAATAGAAATTATCCCATAGTTATTATCAATTTAAATATCTCGATTCCAAATCGAATATTTAATACTTTCTCAACACACCCTTAGATCGAAGAGACAATCGACATAGTGTGACCCTATAGGCCTTCATATATTGACACTAATCCAATTAGGGTCCATACGAAACTCCTAGACTGCGCCGTACGATGAACTAAATATGTGAAGTACGTTTACATGAATCCAGCAAACATAACCTTTATGTGAGATGATAAATTCCTTTCATTCGCGACACACTCGATCAAGCTTAGGATTTGCCATGTGTCTATCCAAATGGCTTGATCACTTTATCTCATCTATATTAGTCGACAACTAGACCATATTCTGAATATGTCTCTTGCATTGGCCAATGACTTGGTCGACCTAATATCACTGAGAAGTTGAGTGTTCGCTCGAATGTCCAATCGAGGAATGAATCCTATTCTTAGCTCAACTACCACCTTAGTTTACATCATAATGCACCCAACGCAAGCTGTATCTTATCTTATAAGGAGTTTAAGATTAGGACAGGGTTAAAGTACATTACTCTGTAAACAAGATGCGTATTGACCTCAAGTCAAAGGACCTTTATCTCCACACGCTGATAACACTTTAGACATGTACAACAAATAGTTTATCAGCAGGGTATACCAATACTTTCCAATAGTATCCATGTGTCCATCACTAGTAATCATTACTAGTAGCAAGTGAGACATACTACATTCTGCAAGAATGTGATGTAGACCACATGTTGACTTATAACATATAATTTATATCCCATTCTCGATGATCATTAGTCGAGGCTTCTTTGAAAGTTACTCTCTATCATCAATATCTCACTCTATTAATGACAACGTAAGCTCAAGGGATGTACATTAATGAATAATTACAAACAATCAAATAATAACTCAATAATTGCAAATGCCATAAGTATATTAATCTTATTAATAAAACGAATGTGTTCAAGTACATTATGTCCCTAATAATGATTGTGTCTAGGACATACATACTTTCAATCTCCCACTTGGCCTAGAACCAATCTCCGATGTATCTAATACCCATATTTTCAAAATGACTATTATGCTTAACTAAGATTAATGGTTTAGTAAACGGGTAAGCTAGATTATCATATGTGAGAACATAGTCTAATCTTATTTCTTCAGTTTTCATCATTTCACTGGGTATGTGGTATTTCCTTGGTACATACTTGTTTTTGTTTGTTTATCTTGGTTCCTTAGCTTGAGCAATCGCACCAGTGTCATCATAATATATCGTTATTGGGTGATTGGCACTTGGAACAACCCCTAGTTCTTTTAAGAACTCAGATATTGAGACAACTTCTTTACAAGCTTCCAATCCAGCAATGTACTCGGATTCAGTCGTTGAATCAACAATGGTTTCTTTCTTGGAACTTTCCAACTCACTGCTCCACCATTGAAAATTAAGGCATATTCAGACTGTGACAAACCTAACAATCTATTAGGTTTATCTCTGTAGATCCTAATTCCAAGAATATAGCATACTTCACCCAAGTCCTTCATCATGAAGGTGTTGGATAACCATTCCTTGACTAATTGTATGAGAGTCTTATTGTCTCCCATTATTAATATGTCATCTACATATATAACAATGAAGACAATACTCCATTCCTTGCGCTTACTATAAACGCATGGATCTTCTTTGCTTCTAACAAAGTCAAATTATTTGACTGCTTTATCAAAGCAAATATTCCAACTCCTTGAGGCTTTCTTAAGTCCATAAATGGACTTCTGTAGCTTGCATACTACTTTGGGCTTACTCTTGGATACAAAACCCTCAGGTTGTGTTTTATACACCTCCTCATTAGGTTACCGTTGAGGAAAGCAGTTTTAACATCAATTTTCCAAATTTCATAATCATAGTATGCAACTATTGTAAGCAAACTCCGAATGGACTTAATTTTCACAACAGGTGAAAAGGTTTAATCATAATCGACCCCAGGCCGTTGATTAAAACCTTTAGCCACCAATCTTACCTTATAAGTCTGTACCTTACCATATGCATCAATCTTCTTCTTGAAGACCCATTTGCATCCTATGGGTCTAACCCTTGTTGGCAAATCAACCAAGTTCTAAACTTGATTAATGTACATCGAGTCCATCTCAGATTTCATGGCTTCTTTCCATCTCTGCGAATCAATGTCTAACATAGCCTCGCTGTAGGTTGTAGGTTCATCGTGATCAGGAATAGCTATCTCATTGTGTGTTTCAACAAGGAGATTAATTCTTTCAGGCGGACGATGAGTCTTAGTGGTCCTACATAGTTGATTATTCTGCGTTTTAATATTTGTTGTATTCTGATTGTGAGAAGGTCTTTGTGTGCTGGACAATCACTACCTTGAGAGCTTTCAGGAATGTCATTTTCATGTATTTCCTGAATAGAATGATGTACAACCATTGTATCATCTTCCATTGGTTGTGTATGATAATCTTGCATTTCTGCACTATCTCTCACAGCACTCCAACTGGCGTACTCTAAGTACCCAATCTTTACCAAATACTCCCACTGAATCCTTGTCTAGGTCATTTGACAAGGGTTTAACTTCTGTGTTATCTTGTGGTTCTTGAATTTCTTCAAGTTCTATCTTATTGCAGCTATGTTCCTTGTAGACATAGTCTTCTTCAATGGAAGTTGCATTTATGGAAACAATGACCTTATGTTCTCCAGGAAGATAGAAATAGTATCCCTTAGTTTCCTTTGGATACCCCACAAAGTAATACTTCTCACTTTTAGATTCCAACTTGCAGTAAGCATCTTCTTTACATATACAGGGCACCCCCAGGGCCGCATGTGTTTAAGTGTTGGCTTCTTGCCATTCCATATCTCATATGGAGTTTTCTCTACTGACTTTGAAGGAACCCTGTTCAAAATATAAATTGAGCTTTGCAATGCATATCCCCAAAGATATGTTGGTAGGGCTGAGAAACTCATCATGGATCTAACCATATCTTATAGGGTTCAATTTCTCATTTCAGCAACACCATTCATTTGTGGCGTTCCAGGAGGTGTCCATTGTGATTGGACTCCATGAAGCTTCAAGTAATCTAGAAATTCTTTACTTAAGTATTCACATCCTCGATCTGATCGAAGGGTCTTGATACTTGTTTCAAGTTGCTTCTCTACTTCTGACTCTTGAATTTCTCAAAAGCTTCGGACTTGTGTTTCATAAGATACACATGCCCAAACCTTGTGAAATCTTCTGTAAAAGTGATGAAGGGAAGCCTCTCTTAGCTTGAGTTAAAAATGGCCCACATACATCAGCATGGACCAACTCAAGCACCTCTTTGGCTCGCACACCTTTCCCAGAAAGTGGCCTGTTGGTCATCATTCCTCTCAAGCAAGATTCACAGTTACCATATGACTCCAAGTCAAATGGTTCCAGGTAGTCTAACTATCTTAATCTCGCTATCCTTGATTCATTGATGTGACCAAGTCTACAGTGCCATAAGTAGGTGGGGTTTCTTGGATTACTTAACTTAGCTAATTTATTTTGCACATTGAAAATTTCATGACTACATTTTAAAACATACAAAGCATCCACAAGCGGAGCATTTCCACAAACAAAACCATTAAAAGACAGTACATAACTGCCATTGACAATAAATGAGGAAAACCTTCAATGTTTAACACTGGGATAGAAATAATATTCCTCGTCAATGAGGGAACAAAATAACAATTATTTAGTTCTAAGCAAAAGCCTAAAGGTAAATCTAGTCTATAAGTTCCCACGCGTTCAACATCCACTCGTGCTCCATTTCCAATGCGTAGGTCTATCTTCCATGGTCCAACATTTCTGCTGTCAATCAGACCCTGTACATTATTACAAATATGTGAGCTACAAGCGGTATCCAATACCCAGCAGTGAGAGTTACTTATAGACATATTTATCTCAATGACAAACATACCTTGTCCAGTAGAGCTAGAAGCACATAGTGCTTTGCCTCCTCCTGGAGCTGTGCAATCCTTCTTCCAGTGCCCCTTCTTCTTGTAGTTGTGGCACACATCCATAGCTACCTTTGCCTTCTTTTGAACACCTCCTTTAGGTTTCAAAACTGTGGGTGTAGCAACTTCCTTACCCTTCTTCTTCTGCATGTTCTTACCCTTGGGTTTGAACTTGCTTGATGAGCCCACCATGAACACAACTTTACCTTTAGAGGTAGATGATTCAAAAGTCTTCAACATGTTGTGAAGATCTGGAAGACTCGCCTTAGTCCCATTCATATTGAAGTTCACAATGAAATTCTCAAATGATCCAGGAAGCGAATTCAGGATCAAGTTGACAGAGACATTTATAGGAAGCTTCGTTCCAATCGAAGCCAACCTTTCTATCAACCCAATCATCTTTAGAACATGTGCTGACACTTGACCCCATTCGTTCAGCTTACACTTGAAAAGGTCTCTCAACAGTTCATACTCTATTGTCTGAGACTGTGAGTCATACATACTCTTCAAGTGTTCTAGCATTTCGTTGGGGGCCATATTTTCATGTTGCCTCTGTAACTCCACGGTCATAGAGGACAACATTACACAATGTGCTGAGGTAGCATCGTCTAGATGTTTCTGATAAGCCACCTTGTCAAACAAGGCATACTCAGCAGAATCTTCAGCAGGGACTGTGGGGAACACTGTGTCTAACACATACTCAATTGTTTCTAGTCTTAACACCAATCACAGATTTCTCAACCAGTCAAGGTAATTCTCTGCAGTCAACTTGTTTGTCTCGACCAACATTTTTAGTGACAGATTCAACATTTTATATAGACTGAAGACATAGATAGACTTGAAATTAACTCTAATATAATTTCTATTGAACACATTCGTTAATTAATTAATATGGCCTTTAGTTTAAATAGCTCCACTATTTTAACATACTTCTTTGACCCCATGGAAGAATACAGACTCATATCAAATATGGTCATAATGAGCCAAGATCTAGGTTCATGCTATCTCCGCATTTTCTGTGGCTGATAACTTCAATAGCACAACCGGTAGGTCTCCAAACAAATTACAAACAATTTGTAACTCTTGTTTGACCGAATGTTCCAAACAATAGATCTGCGTCCCTTGGCTTGTCTGACACTATGTTGCTAAGACAACCTAGCAAGTCAACCCCGCTATGCGACTGTAATTATGCATCTAAGTGAGTTTTGCCTTATAGAGCAAACACTGTGGTGTAAATACTCATGAAGGTTTATCACCCACTTCTACATTTAACACGCATCTATGAAAGAGTCTGAGTCCTCGTAGACTTAGAGCAAATGCTGTGGCGTAAATACTCATCTCACCGAAAAGGATTTTGCACTACAATCAATTATAACGGACGACGCGTTCATTTTAAATGAGACCTGTATTAAGTTTTGGGGAACATTTTAATTCAGAGTTTTAACCAACATCAACTCTAGCATGCTATATCAAACATATCATCTTAACTATCATGCAAAGTCAACTACGCACATATTGGGTACCGCCTACCCAAGCATGATATTAAGCGATTTAAACACATACTGGGAGCCGTCGACCCAGACAATTATTTGCGGATGCTATTGTAGTAATTTAAATGACAATCATATTGACATTTATCACATAAAAATATATTTATCAAATAATATACTGTATAATAATAATCGTGGATTAAACATTCTGAACTCTAATTTTTTTTTGGACAGGTGGGGCCGCGACGCTAAACATTAGAGTCGCGACGCCAGTGAGGCAGAAGCCTTTTGGCTTCTGTAATTCATTAGCGCCGCGACACTCCACCATGGAGTTGCGACGCTGGTAAGGTAGAAGCTTTTCGGCTTCTGCAGTGCATAGGGCCGCAACGCCTATCGTCCAGTAAGTCTAGAATTTAAAACTGAAGCTTTTAATTGTGGAGCACAGACAGGAGTCGCGACCCCTTTCTTTCACGGTGAAAGGCGCCGCGGCGCCGCCTTGAAACCCTAGCTAGCGTCGACGTCTTGAAAGAACGTTTCTGTCTCGATTTTCTAAAATCGTTTAAACCCTAAATCCAATTTAGGGATCAGATCATAGATCCTTTATCATCACCCACCATTATCAATAATGCACATATCGACCATCATCCATTCCTACCCTTTTTTCACCGTGCACCATGTTCGTAATGAATCGGTTATCTGCACTTGGCTTAGTATGAGTTAGAACGAAATAACTTCCTCGATTTAGCATAGTTGATAATTTAGGGTGATGTAAAAGGTTAACTGTTCAGTCAAGATGTGCAGAATTTCAAGAAGCCTTGTTTTAATTCAGTTTAAGAACCAATTTTACGTTTAACCCATATTATTATTCTATTCCATTTGTTATATAACCATTGAACCAGACTGAGCTCTGATACCACTGTAGGTTTTTGTTGGTTCAAAACATATAAGTAAAGCACATCGAAACTTTAAATTTTTGTTTACTTACCCCAACAATTCCTCATTTCTGGTATGGTTATATGACAATAAAAAACCTATAAAGAAAATTTTAAACAAACACTTATAGGTTATAAAAATCTAGAGTCTTTTACTAAAGGGTGAACACGCGATTTCCCCTTCTACTACAAGCACCTTGCTACAGTGTATTCCTCTGTCAAGAAAGCCAGAAATCTTAGCAGAGGTTTGAGAGAGTTTTATTCCAGACTCTAAGTCTAGAATTGGTTATAGAATGTATATATAATAACAATGAGGTTGTGTTGTATTTATAGTTAAAATTAGGTCACAAATCAGATTAGGGTTGGGCTCCAAGCCTGGCCCAAAACCGAGGTGCAATGGGCCAGTCCGACTGGGCCTACTACTCGGGTTGCCTCGGCGCCTTATGCCCAATAATGTTTCTCGTTTTCGTTTAATATATATATTCAGCACATTAAATCCAAAATCCATTTTTTATTTAATTAAATAATTTCCATCAAATAGAAATTATCCTATAGTTGTTATCAATTTAAATATCTCAATTCCAAATCGAATATTTAATACTTTCTCAATACACCCTTAGATCGAAGAGACAATCGACATAGTGTGACCCTATAGGCCTTCATATATTGACACTAATCCAATTAGGGTCCATACAGAACTCCTAGAATGCGCCGTACGATGAACTAAATATGTGAAGTACGTTTACATGAATCCAGCAAACATAACTTTTATGTGAGATGATAAATTCCTTTCATTCGCGACACACTCGATCAAGCTTAGGATTTGCCATGTGTCTATCCAAATGGCTTGATCACTTTATCTCATCTATATTAGTCGACAACTAGACCATATTCTGAATATGTCTCTTGCATTGGCCAATGACTTGGTCGACCTAATATCACTGAGAAGTTGAGTGTTCGCTCGAATATCCAATCGAGGAATGAATCCTATTCTTGGCTCAACTACCACCTTAGTTTACATCATAATGCACCCAACACAAACCGTATCTTATCCTATAAGGAGTTTAAGCTTAGGACAGGGTCAAAGTACATTACTCTGTAAACAAGGTGCGTATTGACCTCAAGTCAAATGACATTTATCTCCACACGCTGATAACACTTTAGACATGTACAACAAATAGTTTATCAGCAGGGTATACCAATACTTTCCAATAGTATCCATGTGTCCATCACTAGTAGTAGATGAGACATACTACATTCTGCAAGAATGTGATGTAGACCACATGTCGACTTATAACATATCATAGACATCCCATTCTCGATGATCATTAGTCGAGGCTTCTTTGAGAGTTTCTATCTATCATCAATATCTCACTCTATTAATGACAACGTAAGCTCAAGTGATGTACATTAATTAATAATTACAAACAATCAAATAAAAATTCAATTATTACAAATGCCATAAGTATATTAATCTTATCAATAATATGATTGTGTTCAAGTACATTATTTCTCTAATATAGATTGTCTTTAGGACATATATATACTTTCAAGTCCATTTCCAAAATATTATGCCTAATTTGAAAATCAAAGTTGCACTCTTTGATTGCTTCTACCACAAGAATTCAACTCAAACGAATGAAGAGAAATATAAAAAATGATTGAATAATAGAACAAAGGCTGATTTTATGAGTATGAACAGAAAGATGCCATTGAAGAGAATTGCTTGAGAATTATCCTCAAGCTACTAACGAAAAAGCCTTTGTATAGGTAGACTTTGCTCTCAATTTTGAAATCAGTGAACGGGTGCTTATTGTTCTTTGCCAACAGTTACATCTAGACCTGTCCAAATGTCGGGCCGGGTCGGATGACTTTTTTTTTTCTGCTTGCCCGACCTTGACCCTATTTTTTTTAAAAAAATCTGACCATGGCCCTGACCCTTCGGGGACCCTTCGGGGACCCTACGGGTCACGGGTCGGCCCTGACCCGTCGGAATTTTTTGGCGGGCCAGGGTCGGGTCGAAGAATTTTTTATTTTTTTAAAAAAATTGAATTTCCAAAACTGAAATTGGCATTCACCCCTATATTACCACGAAAATTCGACGTTGAAATGTATTGTATATCGTGAGATCTTGACTAAAGAAAAAGAAAATTAGAAACTGATTTGGGAAAAACACAAATTGATTGGGAAAACAAACGTTTTTCTAAAAATTGGTTGCGCCAAACCGCCTTATGGATGTTTGACCGGCCCTGTCTCGAAAAAATACGCAAAATAAAAAAAAATCGGGTAAAACGGACCGAGCGCAGAGTTATGACCATTTAAAGTTTCACCAATTTACAACTACTTTCTCTCCCTACATTATGCTTCCGTGATATTAACAAAACGACTAATAATATAAACATATAATTAATAATCAACTACCATTTTTATCTTATTTTATGTCGAGCAATGTAGATTAGAGCAATACATATATTATAAAAACATGCATTATATCACTTATTAATGACAAAATATATATAAGTATAAAATAAATATTAATAAAGGAAAATAATATAAATTATATTACAAAAATATGTGGGTCGGGTCAAGGTCGAGTCAGGACGGACGGGTCCCCGACCGTTGGACAGGTCTAGTTACATCCAACTAAAATAAATTCAAACATATAAGGTAGTTACTAACTTTTTGGAATAAACACATCTCTTTAGAAAGATCACAACAAATCTTATAATTAATTTCTTCTTCATTAATTAAATATTATTAATATTAAATAATATTTATATATATACAACACACTTGTGGAGCATATTTCCGTACAAAACCATTTCTCTGAAGAATTTTTAGAATAAGATGAAGAATCTATAGTCATATGGAAAAAAATTATTTCACGGATTTCCCCTGTTTCGGGGTGGTTTTTAATTTTTGCACTCAAATATAATGGTTTTTAACTTTTGTCCCTGTTTTTTATTTAATAAAAAATTATGGGTTAAAGTATCCTTATCTATGACCTAATTTCGCAAGACATAAGTTTAGAGAACTTTTACCTTATCTGACCTACGTTCTGTAGGAATTAAGTTATCCAGTATAAGTTGTGTTGTATTTAATTCGCTAGGTATAAGTTTAGAGAACTTTTATCTTGTCTGACATAAGTTCTGTAGGAACTAAGTTATGCTTTATAAGGCATAATTTGTGGGTTCTGAACTGAATTTATGTCTCTATCGGCATAAGTTCTATAGGAATTAACATAAATTGTTATACCTTGTAAGACATAACTTGTGTTATATTACGATACGAAAATATAAACTTATGCCTGCAGATGTTTTTTATATTCTTTCAATGTCAGGTTTCAAGTATTTTTTTGTTACTTAAAGTGTCGAATTGACAAAAAATAAATACTACAGGTTTGAGCGGAAAAAATTAAACACCACCCCTAAGATAGGGGCAATCGTATGAATGACCCATATGGAACACAATCCCTATTTATTTCGAAACACCACTTTGAAATTCATAGTACAATTAATTATTTGATTAAAATTAATTATTTCTCAATTAAAATACCACCTAATTCTTTTAGTCACCAAATTAAATATCATAAAATTATTATATAACGAAATGATTTTAAGAAAATATTTTAAAGTCTTCCTTTAAATTTATAGTGATGAGATTGTAGATGGGACTAATAATTTATCATCGAATATAATTGATTTTCATATAGGTTGTGAATTGACCTAACAAATAAATCATGAATGAAAAAGATGTTTGAGTGGGTAGAGTTTGTGGGAAAGGGCTAAGAATAATATAATTGGATAATATTATCATTACTCTTTCTATATGTTCATGTGATACATTTTTCTTTAATATGTCCCAAAATATGATATATTTTTATATTTAAAAATAATTTAATTTAAAACTTTTTTTTATTTTAATGAAATAATTTGCATCCATACAAATATTTATGGCTTGTAACTATAAATTTCAAAATCTTCCTTTATTTCTTAAATTCCTTGTCTAATTAAATTATTTCATATAAATTGAGACAGAGAACAATTAGTTTGGTTCATGGCATAGGATGTCGGATTAGAAGTGTGATTAGGTCTCTTTACATCAATTTGCACCAACCAACAATTCCTTACTATTTGATTATGACTCCATTTATGATTTTGTTTGTCTTTGCTTTGTTAAAACTATGAAATAGTGGGGAATAAGTTAATGAAGCTCCAACTATTTGTTTATGGACAATTTAATTGAAAATAATTTACATTATATACCCGTGGTCCCATACTAATAATATCAAAATCTTTTCCACTAACTGAGTATAATAAATGGCTATAGCAAAGATAAATCCTCTTCCCAAGGTTTTCAAGTCATCATTATATTAAACAGTTATTTGTAATTGGTTATTAAGTAATATAGACGTATAAACTTATTTACAGTATTAATTTATTAAGATATAAAATCTTTAAAAAGACGAAAAAATTAAATTTAAGGGTGAAATATTTTATCGGAAGAAGATTGGTCTCTTATGACAACTGTTGCTCGGGGTGTCAAATGAGCGGGTCAAATTATGTATAAGTTACACAATGTTTGGTTGCTTTTTCTCTTTTCCACATAAATCATAACATTCTAATACATTAGTGTTTGGTTCATATTTTTCATTTTTGCATATATGTATAAGTTATGAGAGAATTCATGTAGTATTTTATTCAGGATATAAAAAGATGAAATAACTAATAAATGAATAATTAAATTCTGCATAATTAAAAGCGGTATAACTAATCCTTGCATAACTTATTATATTCTTGCATTGGTAATACATACATAAATACTAATACTTGCATAACGAATCCATACATTGCTAATACTTGCATACCTCTAATAAGCAACAAAACAACCCCTAGGTGTAGGGAAAATGAACCATGATCCTATTACTGTAATACTCCATAATTTTGGATTAGGTGTGAATATATTAAATGCGTATTAATATGAAATTGTAGGTATATGACGTTCAATAAATATGAGTTCGAGCAAAATAATTGATCTAAGATCAAGATGAATAGTGGAGTGCATAAGATCCAATATAATCGACTAAGTTTATGGTAAGTGTGACTTCCATCTTGAATACGAGCAAATCCATTAGGGATTTGAGAAAACTTAAATTATGAAAGTTGCAACCCTTTGAAATACATTTCCAACATTATATGTCCCAGCTCAAATGGAATTCTGTACTAGGAGTTATACCCATTCTACTGAACGTTGTCAGCTATCGCGTCGCGCGGCTGGCGCGAGCAGAACTTGTTGCTGAACTTTTTTTGGCCTTGTGCGATAGACCCGCGATGCGGAGACATCTCAAGGGAAGTGACCCGCAATGGGGTTACGATGCGGAGGTGCGGCATGACCCCTTTTTTCTGGTTCATAATCTTAAGTTTAAAACTCAGTTATAACTTTCTACCACCTTGTTTTGGGCGATGTTTTGAGAGAAAACAACCCTAAGGCTTCCTCAAAACACATAAGATAAGTTTTTAATCAATTCTAATCATTACTACATCAAACTAACACTAGTTCATCCTTTAGATTCTTGAAAATTGGAGAAAGAGAAATTGAAGAAGACTTTGGAAAATCTCTTAAAGGTATGTTCTTTGATCTTTAATGAGATTATTTAGAAGATTCAGACTAGTGTAGGGTATTATAAATGATCTCGCTCAAATTACACCTTTAATGATATAACACAACCATTGTCAAATATAATAACCAACTAGGTTGGGGTCGAATCTCACATGGAATACGATGAGAAATTTATATATCTGTATTTGTATTATGGTTTTACTAATTACTTTACTCCTATGGTAACTAAGTTATTTGTTTATTTGTTTTAAAAAATCAAGCTATCAATTCAAATAAAGGTTAAAGTATCAAGTAATTGGAATGTTAGGGTTGTGACTTAATTCATGGAAATGGTGTTGGGTTTATGCTTACGCAGGTGTATTTAGTGTGGTATCAGAAATGGGGCTAGTATCTAGGTGGGGATTTCTCAATTGATCCACCTAATTTCACCTTAGGCTTTTTCAATCTCTAAAGTGTGACGTTCATGAACATCTATTAAATATCTTTAGTTGATTCCCTTCTAATTAAAGTTGAGAATCATTAAAGAGGTTTAAAGCTCCAAGTCCTGTCAACATACCCCTTTTCTAGACTTTAGTCTTATCTTTTAAGTTTGAATGGAGACAATAGGCAAGAAAGAGATGTTTGCAACCAACTCTTAAACATTAAGAGTGAGGGGTAGTTGAATCCCACATTAATACACCTTTTTCATGATTTATAAACTACTCCAACAACCACATTCCATTATTCTATTACAACCCCAACCTAAATCTAGCCACTCTTGCAAGTAATAAATGCATAGCAAAATATTAAATACAACAAGACATAATAAACTTAAAAGAATGCTTACAATGATTTAATATGAACAATAGCTTGTATTTACACAATGAATCACAAATCAGTTGAAATAATGAACTAGAGATGAATAGTACATGACACAAGTAATCTTCAAGATTACTAGAATGTTAGAAATCTAGGTATCAAATAATGTGTCAAATCACAAAACCCTAGGTGAGTATATATAGGAACCCAATTTTTGGACTAAACTTATTTACAGAAGTGCCACCGCACGCAACTCTGCGATTGCAGAACAAGACTGCAGAACAGGTCTGCGGTATGCAAAATGGACCTAGGGTTCACAAAGTGGATCTTGATTTGGATTGTCTGAAATTGCGGCTGGAAGTGTGGTCTATAGAACTGAACTCCGGCCCGCAGAAGTACCTTGGATCTGCGCAGTCTGAATTGAACTCGAGTTAAAGCAATGGTTCACAGATTGGATTGAGGTCCGCAGAACAGAAGTGCGGACCGCAGTTTGGGTCGCACTTTTGGGCTCCAGAATTCTTGTTTCACTATTGATTTCTGCGGCTCAGATTACAATTCTGTAGTCCACAGTCTGGTTCTGCGGTCTGCAGAAGTGGCCTTCTTAGCACTTCATCCATTTTTTTTTAGCATTTTTGTCCATGTTTCAGCACATTTCCATACTTTTGATGTCCCAATTTAAAAATCCTACAAAACCCAAAATAACATGAGAAAACACTATTACAAATGCATAAAAGACAACAATAATCCATGAAATTGGTATCAAATGTGCCTTAATGTCTAGGCACATCAACATCCCCAACTTAAATTATTGCTTGGCCTAAAGCAACCTAAACATCACTAAGGTACGACTAATGACAAAACAAAGATGACTATTGTTGGTTCTACCTACAAGCATGTGTTTCACAAAATTGACAACCCCTCATGTTTTCCAAAACAAAGGTACAAGAGTGCATATTTACTATCAATGAGCCCATAAACAGCAAGCCTCAAGAGATGTCTAGACGCTATTAGTGACTAGATGCGCCGAGATATTCAACTAAATGAGCTTTTATTTCATAAGGTTCATGCAATTCAATGCGCCCTCACAACAAAGAAGTCCCAAACTCACTCAAAGATTTTCTTTTTAAAACAAGGGACAAACAAGATCACACACACTAACAAAGAATATCAAGTATCATGCCATCGACTTGCCTTTATTTTAAGTCACTACTACTCAAAGAGTGCTCGGTTTCGGATCTTTAAGGACTTTATCAAAATTATAATGGATGTTTAGGGATAGGTATGTATTCATTTAGGTACAAGTAACGTTTCCCTTCTTTGCACTACATGGTTTTCATTTCATTGCTCAATTCCTTCTTTTGTTTCCCAATTTCCTTCTCACCCCATTTATTCAAGTATTCCCCATTTTATTTCATTATTTTTGTGGTTCATTTTCTCTTTTGTTTTCTATTATTTTTCTTTTTCTCAATTTTCTCTTTCTCTTTTTTAGAACCACTCACATCACAATCTTCTTCCCTTCTTTGCACATCCCATCCCCAACTTAGACTCTTGGCTGCATTCATCATTTTTCATGCATTCAAGGAGGAATTTGGTTCAAAAGATAGTTTATTTCAAAAAAAGGTTTTTGTTTGTAATGTGGTAGCCAAAGAAAAAATAAAAAAAATCTCAAAAGGAAAAACTAGTTCTCTCAATTCATGGGTAGGTCAAAAAAATTGTTAATTAAGAAGGTTCACTCTCATGTGAAGGACTAAGATCATTTCCTCAACCAAGCAACTCTAGTTTTGCATGACAAACCAATGAGGCAAGTTCTAGATGACACAAGCAAACACAAGATAGCAATAAAGTCCTCACCACTCTATGCACATGAACTACAAGAACCGCTATATTTTATACTCTCTATCGAACACAAGGCTATCATCTCATGAAATTCCAACATAAGTAGAAATAGAGTCACAAAATGAGGCATGCTTTCATAGATCAATCATTTGAATGATAATGCTATTTTTGTTTTTAAAATTCAATTTTTTGAGGGTGTCATCGAAACCAAAAAGAGCTACACATACTAGAAACTTTATTCAAATACCAACCAATCAAGCTATTCTATCACTAGGCCATGGTTACTGAACATACTCCATTGGAAAAGAATCAGGCAAAGAAAAACCAAGGGGAACAAAACATAAAACATAATACAAAAAATAACAACATACAAAATACAACAAAATACTAACATAACAAAATACGAACATAGCAAAGTGTCATTTTCCCAAAAAACATACAAAGTACCCCACACCCAACTTTAAAATCATGTGTTGTCTTCAATGCATAAAAGAGAGAAAATAGCAAGGACAAAAAGTATTAGGGTCTTTGTGATGCACACTAAGCGCCCTCATGAGTATGGCTCACAGATGTGGCCTCTACTAGGGCATCAATGTCCTATGACTGCGGAGTGGGAGCGGGTATCTCTACATCGCCCATCATGGGCTCACTCTATGGTGGTGGTGGTATGGTATCGGTGGCCAGTAGAGTGTTTCCCACAACTGGTGGAGGAGTAGGAACTCCAGTATCAATATCTGTTTGTGGCTCCTAGGACACTCCACTCGAGCTGATCATAGAGGTTTCCTTATGAGACTGTGCCACCGCCATATCAATAACCACCTGCTCTGTCAATAATAGGTCCTCATCAACGATAACTCTCTCAATTGCACGAAGCTTATCAAGCCCCCCGTCGTTCATCTCATCATCATCACTATCAACCTCGACCTGCCTCTAAGAGTCGTTGGGAGTCTCACCAGCACCCTCTCTCCGGCCCTCCACCCCAATGGCACTCACATGCTATGGCTCCACCCTTGACGGTTGGAGAAGAATACCCAAGAGGTCATTAATATCGATAATCTTCAAACTCTCCACTTCCTTCTTCAAGCTGTCTATGTCTGCCTGAATTGAAGAGCTATCATAGCCGCTACCGACCTCAAGTCTCTGTACCCATCTTGTCAAGAGGATAAGGGCATCCCCATGCACTCTCTACCTCAACACTAGACTCAAGGCATCTCTAATCGGGGCTAAGGTAGTCAGAATCATCTCAGGAAGACTCATCTCAAGTCGGGATGATCGAGCATCAACAATGGCCACAATTTGGCCTATCTTCACTATACCAACCCTTGATAAGATGGGCTCTAATCTAGTAGAAGCTGAAGGTGCGGAAGGAATAGCGGCTGTTAAAGCTAGAGTGCCTGTCGGAGTAGATGTAACGATTATGGTGGTGGCCTGTGTCTTTGTCCGCTCAGACGCAGATCCCTCTACATCAACCAAATTAATCGGTGCAGTATCTACTGAGGTGCTGGTGGTCTTTCTATTTTTTCTTCCTTAGTTCTCCTCGATTTGTACCCTCAAAATATCACACGTTAACAAGATGTCAACTGTATTTTCCACACGAGGCAACTTGGGAACCTTGGCCCTACGTCATAACTCTGTAATCAGTCAGGAGAAAGGGATTAAGCTCTTGTCTTGTTGAGCTCTCTTACCGAGCTCTTTCTCAATCACAACGCCGACATTCACATGAATCCGACACATAATGCAAGCAATCAATAAAATATTTTCTAGCTGAATATCTGTCTCATTAAATGATTGATACAATCGGATACTCACAAAGCTCAGCCAAAACTTAGCTTCTGTACTCAAGGTGTTCTTGTAGATCTTTGTACCATCGACAATCTACTCTGGGGTCGCATTAGTCACAATTGCGACCGCCAACCCACACTCATCATCTATCCGTCCTGAAATCTTTAGAGCATACTAATTATGATCACATGAGAGGTTGGGATCAAGTGTTTTACTAATTGCTATGCTTCCAAATTGCACCTTGACTCCCCGAACCTCTATATCATCTAGCAATGCTTTTGGTTTCCCTTTTGTTTTCTTGGGCACAGATGCAGTATAGGAAGCGTAAAACTCACGAACTAATTCTTCGTATTAAGGCAATATATTGAGGAAGCACTGCCACCCATAAAACACTAGTAAATCCCAAACTTTTGAAAACTGGTCCCACAAGCCATTCATAAAATTCCGCTTCTCCTCAATGAAGGTCCGGTCTTTTCTTTTCTGGTACTGCATTCTCGAACCTTTCATAACAAACCACGACACCTCCTGGGCTCTTTTTTACCTTAACTTAGCTGCCCGGGCCTCTTCCGCCACAATATCCTCCTCATTAGACTGGGAGGATGAATGTGCTATGGCATTGGAGATTTTTGACCCCTCATCGCTAGAAACAACTTGACACGACTTATTTCTTTTGTTGCTCAACCCATCAGTTGCTTTGTGAGTACATACTGTGAGCTTCCCCTGTCTTTAAGGTATTAACCAGGCTTGAGTAGTCATCAAGGATCTAGTCGGGGTGCCGACTCAATAATGGTGATACCCTTTTTTGCTTGCGTTTTCTTGGGAGCCATTTATACAAAAAAGAGACATGATGAGTATGGTACCAAAAACAAAGTGAAATATTTTGGTATTTTCATGAAGTAATTGCAAAAAGAAAACACGAAAAACAAATAAGAAGTTATACTACAAAGCGAAAAATAAAGAATAAAAACATAGGAATTGGAAATTGCTTCAGTGATTGCAGACCTGGTCTACGGACCGCAGTTTAGGTTTGCGACATCGCAAACCCAGACTACAGACCGCGATCACACTTTTTCTCAGAAATATTGAATTCCCTAGGAAATTCTGGGGCTAACTTTGCGGTCCGCTGAACCATTCTACAGCCCAAAAAGGGTATCGCAGAATTGCCTTTTAATCATCTTGATAACTCGAGTTTCAATAACTATAAAAAGAACTTTCTAGTTCACTCAGAAAAGAATGATCGCTGTTAATCTCAAAAATCTGATTTTTTATATCAAAATATATGGAATAAGTGTCTCCGTTAACACTTGGACATTTTTTCAGACTGGGGTGCCCTTCTGCGGTCCATAGAATCATTCTGCGGCCTGAAAAAGAGTGGCCAGTCGGCGCATTTTGGGTATTCTTCAAGGATTTTGCCTCAATTTCAAAACCCGGTGTTACCACACCCATACAAGCACAACATACACATTACCAACCTAAAACATGCTTGCAATGCATGCTCGTAGGTACTCAGACTTCTTTATAGCTTCAATTAAATCAAATTCAACCAACATAGGCATGTTTATGCAATTTTTCACAATTTTGCTCAATTGAAATCCTTCCCATACAAATCAAGTACCCAAATTCAAGAGTAATGCAATTGAAGCCGAGCCCAACCCCTATATGCAATTAATTTCATAAAATACCAACAACGTTAAACCTATAATGTTTTCGATCTCTAAACAATAGGGGAAAACGAGGCAATAAAGAACAATCACACACTTTCGTGGCTAAATAGGGAACACATACATGTCATACAATCATCATTCACCCCCACAAGTCAATTTCATGATCAACACTACCATTTTTACCTATACTTGTGAGAAAATGAAAAAAGGAGAAGTGAAACATACCTTGTGATCGACGAGTAGACGAGAAATATAAAATGATTGAGCGAAGTGAATTATGTGAAAGAGACATGAGTGTGAGTGGAGTAACAGTTGAGGGAAAATAGGGAGTGTTTGGTTTCAAATTGAGTGCGAAATAGAGAAGTGAAAGAAACTAGGGTTTTTCAGCCCTTTTATACATGTGTCATTCCGCGGTTGAGATCGGGTCATAGTTCCTGTCCACGATCTGCAGAACTAGATTGCGACCCACTTACATTTGTTTCAAATGAGCTGACATGGCACCCATTTTACGATTGCAGAACCAGTCGTAGAACCAGAGTGCGATCCGTAAAAGGGTTCGTTTCTCTATAAATTTACTCAAAAACTCCCACGTGCACTGTGTAATTCTGCGGACCAAAGTGCGGTCGTAGTTCTAGAATACGAGACAGTTTCAATCCCAGTTCTCCATTTTCGGATCTCAATTTTCCAATTCTCTGTGGAGTTTTGTGGTCCATTGTGACGTCTGCAGACCGCGACTGTAGTCCGCAGAAGAGGCCGCACAATGGTCTCTTGCTTTTTTGACTTGTTTTGCACATCTTTCCATATTTTCTCCCCATTTTTCTTATGTTTCCAGATCCTACACACTTAACATACTGTCAAAATACACAAGTGAACAAAGAAAAATTAAGAAAACAAAGTAAAAATATTGGGTTGCCTCCTATTAGCTCTTGATTTAACGTCTCGTCACGAAGAATGTTACCACAAGTTCTTAAAGGTTCATGGAGGGTGATGATTGTGTTCACCCTATGATCATTAAAACTTTCCAAATAATGCTTGACTCTTTGTCCATTCACCTTGAAAAGGCGACCGACTTTTCTCTCCAATTCAATGGCACCATATGGGAAGACCTTCATCACTTTGAAAGGGTCGGACCATCTCGACTTCAACTTCCCAGGGAACAACTTGAGCCTAGAATTGTAGAGCAAGACCAAGTACCCAGGTGAAAATTCCTACTTCAAAATTGTCTTGTCATAGAGGAACTTCATCCTCTCCTTTTAAGAAACGGAACTTTCATAAGTTTGGAGATGGAACTCATTCATCTCATCGATTTGATCAACCCTTAACCTGGATGCATTCTCCCAATCAATGTTTAGCTTTTTCAATGCCCAAAGTATTTTGTATTACACCTCTACCGGAAGATGAAATGCATTTCCAAATACCAAATTGTACGGTGACGTCCTAATAAGAGACTTGTATGTCGTCCTATAAGTCCACAAAGCGTCATCAAGCTTTCTCAACCAATTTGTCCTCATGATATTTACCATCTCCATCAAAATGTTCTTTATCTCCTGGTTGGACACTTCCACTTGACTACTTGTTTCGGGGTGATAAAGCGTTACCACCTTATACTTTACCTTATGCTTTTCAAGAAGGGATGAAAACACTCCATTGCAAAAGTGAGAGCCTCTATCACTTATGATGGCTCTAGGGTGCCAAGCCGAGTGAAAATGCTCTTCTTGAGAAATACGGTGACACTCTTCCCTTTGTTGTTCAGAAGGGCTACGGCTTCAATCCATTTGGACACATAATCAACCGCCACAAGTATGTACTTGTTGCCAAATGAACTCACGAATGGCCCCATGAAATTTATTCCCCATATATCAAATACCACTTCAATAATAGAAGGCATATGCAACTCATGCCGTCTAGAGACATTACCTTCCTTTTGACATTGGTCACAATGCTACACAAACTCATGGGAATCCTTACAGATTATTGACCAATAAAAGCCATTTTGAAGAATTTTGGAGGCCATGCATTGACTAGCATGGTGATCTCCAACTGGGAAGTATGTCATGCTTTCATGATTGTCAAGGTTTCCACTTTGGGAACACATCTTCGAATCATATTGTCGGCATAAATCCGGAAGAGATACGGCTTATCGCAGTAGTAGTGCCAGGAGTCTCTCAAGAATTTCTTCTTTTAGTGAGAGTTGAGATGATCGGCATGATTTCACTCACTAAGTAATTAGCATAATCGACATACCAAGGGATGAGATCTTGAGATGATGCAAAGACTTGCTCATCCAGAAAAGCATCATTGATATCCAATTCATTTTTTGGCTTTCTGGCATCTTCAATCCTTGACAAATGGTCCTTTACTTGGTTCTCACAACCTTTCCAATATTTGATCTTGAAATAAAACTCTTGTAGAAGGAGTACCCACCTAATCAAGCGTGGCTTCGCGTCCTTCTTTGCCATTAAGTATCGGAGGGCTGCGTGATCGGAGCATACTATCACTTTTAATCTTTATTAAGAGATCTACTTGTATAGTAGATTGGGTGAAGGATATTCCCATGTCTTTGGCCCAACATAGCCCCAATAGCAACTCCACTTGTGTCACACATCAATTCAAAAGGAAGATCCCCATTTGGAGTCATAATTATCGAAGCCGAAACCAATTTCTCTGTCAAATTCTCAAAAGCTTTGAGGCATGATTCATCGAACTCAAAATTTGCATCTTTTTTCAAAGAGCTTGCACATTGGACTTGTGATATTTGAAAAATCTTTGAAGAATCTTCTACACCCAGCATGCCCTAAGAAACTTCGGATACCCTTGATGGTTGCTGGAGGAAGTAACTTGTCTATCACATCAATTTTGGCCTTGTCTACTTCAATACCATCCTTGGAGATTTTATGACCAAGGACTATGCCTTCTGTGACCATAAAGTTACACTTCTCCCAATTTAAGACCAAATTGGTCTCTTCACATCTTTTCAATACGAGGGAGAGATTTTCCAAGCATGCTTCAAAGGACTCCCCAACTATGGAGAAGTCATCCATGAATATCTCCATAACATCTTCCACTAGATCATCAAAAATTGCAATCATGCAACGTTGGAAGGTGGCGGAAGCATTGCAAAGACTGAAAGACATCCTTCAAAAGGCGAATGTACCATATGGACAAGTGTAGGTGGTTGTTTCTTGATCCTCTGTGGCTATTTGGATTTGATTGTAGTCCGAGTACCCGGCCAAAAAGCAATAGTAAGATTTTACCGCCAACATATCAAGCATTTGATCAATGAAAGGTAGGAGGATATGATCCTTCCTTGTAGAACTATTCAACTTTCGGTAGTCATGCAAACTCACGATCCGATTATGATTCTCATTGGTATCAAATCATTTTTAGCATTCGAGACCACCGTGATCCCTCCTTTCTTCGGCACACATTGCATGAGGTTCACTTATGCACTATTAGAAATGAGGTACACTACCTCGGCGTCTAACCACTTGATAATTTCTTTCTTGATAACCTCTTGCATTGAGGGGTTTAACCTCCATTGATGCTAAACATTTGGGGAACTATTCTCTTCAAGATGGATTCAATAGGTACACACACCCAGACTTATCCTTCAGATGTCAGTAATAGTCCACCCAGTTGCTTTTCTATAGGTTCTCAAGATTGACAATAAAGCTTCCACTTGGCTTTTATTAAGATTTGATGAGATAATAACCAACAATGAATCAGTTGGCCCAAGGAACTTGTACTCCAAATGGCTTGGAAGTTGCTTGAGCTCAAGGGTCGGCGGTACTTCAATGAAAGGTTAGAGGGAAAGGACTCCATAATTTTCCAAGTCAAAGGCCAAACACCAAATATCATAAGAATAGGGCCCTTGGCCCTCAAGAATAAGCATAGTCTCTTCCATCCCCTTAACTACCTCATCATCATGGTTTATTAATACCGCCATCAATGCCCATTCAATACATCAACCTAGGTGTTCAACTCTACCTCATCATCAGTCACATCAACCACTAAAATTACCCTCATATTCATAGATTGTTTCATGGATTTGCACACATGGAAGGTAATCTCCTCGTCATGCATTCAGAACTTCAATTCTCCATTTTCCACATCACATACCATTCTGCCTGTCGCTAGGAATGGACGTCCAAATATTATGGGAACATCATATTCAACTGACCAATCTAATATCATAAAATTGACAGGAAAGATAAATTTACCAACCTTCACAAGAATATCGTATATGATCCTTATTGGCCGCTTCACCGTCTTATCCGCTATGAGAAATCTCATACTTGTAGGTCGGGAGTTGCCCAACCTAACTTCTTGAAAATACCAAATAACATCATATTGATGCTTTCTCCAAGGTCACAAAAGGCCTTTGCGAATTGGTACACCCTAATAGTGCACGGAATGGTGAAAGCACGAGGATCCTTTTGCTTTTCACAATGGAGCTAGAAACAATGACGTTACATTGGTGAGTAACATCCACCGTCTCAAAACTCACTCTTTACTTCTTTGTAATCAAATCATTCATAAACTTAGCATACCCCGACATTTATTCCAAGGCTTCAACAAGTGGAATATTGATTGACAATTTCTTTAACATATCCAAAAACTTGTTGAACTTGCCATCTTCACTTCTCTTGGAAAATCTTCATGGCAAGGGAGAAGAAGGCCTTGGAATAGTCTTTAAGGCTTTTAGAGCCTCCTCTTATTTGTTGTCCCCTTCTTCATTTTCAAGAACTTTCTCTTTTTCATCAACCTTTTCTTTCTCATCACTATTCTCTTCTATCAAGACAAAATCATCTATCATCTTGTCATCACTCTTCTTCGGTTTCTCAACCGCACCACACCCTTCATCTACCACATCCATCGACATATTCAGCTCAAATAACACTCTTCCACTTCTAGTTGAAATCGCTAGACAATAAGACACCCCTCCCTCTTCATTTCATAGATTGGTTACCATATCACTAGGAATAGTCTCATTTTGTCTTGGGTTTAGTGTGGAAGCGAATTTCCTCAATTAGCTTTCTAGTTGCTTGATGGATATTGAATGTGAGGATACAAGATTGTTGAGCTCTTTTATGTTAGCATCAGACGTTTATTCAATTTTTCAACACCCTAGATATCATTTCTTCAGGTTTTGAACTAGCGGGACCGCTAGTAGACTCATAATTGCGGTAAGGAGGAGGTTGGGTAGGTTGTTGGTAAGTTTTCCCTCTTGGTGGAACATAAGGGTTGGAGCTACGCTTTTGGTACCCACTATTATTGCTCTCTCTCTAATTAGAGCCGCCTTGATCATTTCTCCAATCTTGATTCCTGCCTTGATTACTAGATTGCCACGGTTGACCCAATCCTTGGTAATTAGGGCAGAAACCCCCTGCACATTGTTCACGAAGTTCACATCTTCTTCACTCTCATTGTACCCCTCTTGATCATAGAATATCATCTCGGTTGCACTTTGCTTAGGACTCATGCTAGTAACTGCATTCACTTTCTTGGGTCCCTTTTCCATTACATGTTTTGTAAGGACTAGGGATGGCAGTGAGTCGGCTTTGGGGTGGGTTTTGGGATTCCCGTACCCTACCCACCTCCCAAATGTGCTACCCATTACCCACTGGGTATAAAATTTCCATACTCTTATTTGCCCCTTTCGGGTAATGGGTACCCGCGGGTTATACACTTCCTAAAATAAAATACAAAAATTCTACAAATTTTATAAAATATATTACCAAATAAGTTTCATAATTACCAAATACAATCAATGTTCTATGAAAAAAATTGTCCAAACACTAGTGTCATCTCAAAAACAAAATGCAATTACATCAAACATGTCTTCAAGAAAAAAGACATTCTTAAGCTAAATATTGACAAAACCAGTATCAAACCACAATAATCATAAACAAGATACACTACAAGAAAACACACGTAAAACTAAGTCAATTTGTTTTAGAGGATTTTTGGGTTAAGGAACAGAGAGCCAAAATAAACAATTTTGAAAGTCACTAAAGAACAAAGATAGATAGTAATCGATGAACCCATCTGGTGTTATCTTATTATTAAAACTGAAAGCTCATAACTTTAGGCACTCTATGCAGTGAGACGGCTAATTACTTGCATATAAGCTTCATTTAAAATGCAGGACAACCATGAATATAGTTCTCAAAATGCAATCTTTTAGAACAATCTTTCTGTTAAACTCAAAATCTTCGGACAAACCTTCAATAGATAGTCTTATTTGCAATTCATGTTTCAGAACAAATAATATATTCACTTATTAACCCTTTGATTTCAACTTCTGCCACAATTCTCAACTCTAGAAATTAGAAAATAATAATACATCTGTGAAATTATGAAATAAATAATTAATCATCTGTGTATCAAAAAAAAGTACACCAGGAACCCAATTTCAAAATTTCCAAATGTTGTTCATGGAAAAATTGTACACAGGAGGGAGAAGCTGCACGAAGAGGGTTTTACCTTGAGGACTGAGGAGGAGCCGCACGCAGAGGAGCTTTTGAGATTAGTGAGAGGCGGACCTTTTGAGAAACAATTTATTATATACATGGTTTTAGGGTTCTTATCTTAACACATTAAAACTACGTAGTTTTGTTCTAAACTATGTAGTTTAGGGGGAGTTATTTAAAAAAAACATAGACATATATATGTATATACAAATAATTTTTAATAAGCATCACAAACTAATATAATTTTAATTATTCATGTTAATTGTATTTTAAGGATTATATATTTTTATTATATAGTTTATTACTATTATCTATATTGATACTTAATTTAACAAAGATAACAGAAAAGCACTAGCGAATTGGGGAAAACAAGCCTACAAATTCTGAAAATTTGATTTTTTTTGTGTCTTTGTGAAATTAAATCAATTTTATGAGACTTTTGAGAATCAACTTCACATTGCAAAGTCGAATGAATATCGAGTGAGTACTCTCTATAAACTTCATATAACAAGGATAATAGAAAAGTACTAGCGAATTGGGGAAAACAAGCCTACAAATTCTGAAAATTTGATTTTTTTTGTGTCTTTGTGAAATTAAATCAATTTTATGAGACTTCTGAGAATCAATTTCAGATTGCAAAGTCGAATGAATATCGAGTGAGTACTCTCTATATACTTCATATAAGAAGGATAATAGAAAAGTACTAGCGAATTGGGGAAAACGAACCTACAAATTCTGAAAATTCATTTTTTTTGCATTTTTGTGAAATTAAATCAATTTTATGAGACTTTTGAGAACCAATTTCACATTGCAAAGTCGAATGCATATCGAGTGAGTACTCTCTATTGAGGAAAACGAGCCTAGAAAAGTACTATCAATTTCACATTTCAAATTCGATATAGAGTGAGTACTATCTATGGATAAGAATTAAATATCTAATTATTTAGTACTTTGAGATGAAATAATTAATTAATTGAGTCATCTAAAGATTATATAATATTAAAATATGTTTTTACACTTAAATAATTAAATTAAGGATATATATATATTATCTTTATAATTAAAATTAATGACAATTATATATACATGGGTCGGGTAGGGTAGGGTAGGGTAGGGATGGGTCATGTAGGGTCGGGTATCCTACCCATCGGGTAATGGGTAGGGTACAACCATATCCTTACCCGCCACTAACCCACCCTCCGATAGTCGGGTTAATACCCTACCCGACACATGGTTCAGTCAAAATGGGTAATTACCCGCGTTGACCGGGTCAGGTCGGGTCAATTTTTCCATCCCTAGTAAGGACCGCTATTTGGGTCATCAATTGCGCCATGGTCTCGTTCCTCTCTTCCTCCTTCAAGGTTTCTCTACATAACACCTTAGAGGGACCACCCCAACTACCTCCGACGATTTTGTATTCCAATCACGGGTTGTCTTCGCTAGATTATCAAGAGGCTCACTCACTACCATAAACGAATTATCCATCAAGGCACCCTCCGCTATGTTGTTGGCCACTGACTTGTTGACCGAATCTAGTGCCCGTTAGAATATTTAGAGTAAGACATCATCACTAAACCCATGGTTTTAGCATTGTTTGAGCTTCTTATTGAACCTTAACCAAGACTCATGTAAGGCTTTACTCGGCATTTGACATAATGTCAAGATTTTATCTCGGAGTTGGAGCATGCGAGCTGGCGGGAAGAACCTCTCAAGGAACGCCTCTACCAACTAAGTCCATGCAGTGATGGACTCAGAAGGCAAGTCATCCAACCAAATAGTAGCCTCTCCCATTAGAGAAAGTGGAAGAGCCTTAGTTTCACGACTTCTTCGGATATATTGGGATGATGGAATGCAAGGCACGCCTCATTGAAATTCCTCAAGTGCATATTTAGGTCGTCGGATTGTTGATCCTCCGAATAGGCCCTTGTTGTTGCGCATGTGGAGCATGGTCGAAGTGATGTGGAAACTCGCATTCTCCGAAATTTGGGGTGGCCGGATGACATTAGCAAAGATGTCCATCTCTATGTTTCCCTCATCATCGGATAAATTTGACATAGTACCTACAACACAAAATGAACAAGTAAACGTAAATTTAGAAATAAAGATCTCAGCAAAGTAATAATACTATAAATAGAAAATTTCAAAACCGTATTCCCCGGCAACGTCGACAAAATTTGATCTTGCCAAAATTACACCTTTAATGGTATAACGCGGTCATTGTCAAATATATTAACCCAACTAGGTCGGGGTCGAATCCCACAAGTAACGCGATAAGAAATTTATCTATCCGTGTTTGTATTATGGCTTTACTAATTAATTTACTCCGATGGTAACCAAGTTGTTTGTTTGTTTGTTTTAACCAATCAAGTTATCAATTCAAATAAAGGTTAAAGTATCAAGTAATTGTAATGTTAGGGTTGTGACTTAATTTATAGAAGTGGTGTTGGCTTAAGCGGGTGTATTTAGTGTGGTGTGAGTAATGGAAACTAGTATCTAGGTGGGAATTTCTCAATTGACACACCTAATATCACTTTAGGCTTTATCAAGCTCTAAAGTGTGACATTCATGAACATCCATTAAATATTCTTAGTTGATTCCCTTCTAATTAAAGTTATGAATCATTAAATGAGGTTTAAATCTCCAAGTCCTAATAAACATACCCATTTTCTAGACTTTAGTCTCCGCTTTCAAGTTTGATTGGAGACAATAGGCAAGAAAGAGATGTTTGCAATCAACTCTTAAACATTAAGAGTGAGGGGTAGTTGAATCTCACATTAATACACCTTTTTTCATGATTTATAAATTTTCACAACTACCACATTCCATTATTTATCACAACTCCAACCTAAATCTAAGTCACTCATTGCAAGTAATAGATACAACAAGACATAATGAACATAAAAGAATGCTTACAATGATTTAATATGAACAATAACTTGTCTTTACACAATGGATCAAGAATCTTTTGAAATAATAAACTAGAGATGAATATTAAATGACACAAGGAGTCATCAAAAAATGACTAGTATGTTAGAAATCTGGGTACGGAATAATGTGTCAAATCACAAAACCCTAGATGGATATATATAGGGGACCCAATATTTTGACTACACTTATTTCCAAAAATGCCATCGCACGCCACTCTGCGACCGTAAAATAGGATCGCAAAACAGATCTGCGATCCGAAAAATAGACCTAGGGTTCACAGAGCGGGTCTTGATTTAGATTGTCAGAAACTGCGGCTAGAAGTGTGGTCCGCAGAATTGAACTGCAGCCCGTAGAAGTTTTTTGGATTTTTGTAGTCTGCGTTGAACTAGAGTTGAAGCATTAGTTTGCAGACCGGATTGTAGTCCGCAGAATGGAAGTACAGACCACAGTTTGGGTCGCACATCGGGGCTCCAGAATTTTTCTTTCGCTGTTGTTTTCTGCAGCTCAGGTTACCATTCTGCGGTCTGCAGTCTGGTTCTGCAGTCCGCAGAAGTGGCCTTCTTAGCACTTCATCCATTTATAGAATTTTTGTCCATGTTTCAGCACATTTCCTTACTTTTGATATCCCAATGTAAAAATCATACAAAAACCAAAATAACATAAGAAAAGACTACTACAAATGCATAAAGGAGAATAATAATCCATGAAATTAGTATCGAATGTGCTGTAATTTCTAGGCACAACAATAAACAATGAGAAATCTATGGATGATTCTCGAAGTGATCAAGAACACGTTTTTGGAGCTTGAAAAAGCCCTAGTTTTTGAATTAGGAAGGAAATCTTTGGAATTCAATAAAGTTATAATATTTATCATAAATAATCATAGTAGAGTGATTGTTGAATCTCAGAAATTTTTTTGATATCGTTTTAGTGGGAGCTGAGGTATGTCTCTTTTTCGAACATACTTTACAACATTCAAACATGATTTCTTTAGTATGGTTTCATGTGCGTGAGGGACAATCCCTCATGGAAACTTATATATATATATATATTGCAACTGATTTATGAAGATTTTTACTTTGATCATGATTTACCCCTATAATGGACGTTTTAAACTTGATTTTGAAAACTTGGATATTTCATATATTTTTCCCGTAAACGTGTTTGTTGAAGTTGAAACTTACTTAATGACTTGAGCATGGGTTTTAAACCTATTAATGACTTGACGTACACCTATTAACGGGAGGATGAACATAATTCAAAATGAGTGATTCAACTTCTATGTGGTGGTTGTGATTTGGCTAACTTGACATAATTTCTATTGTTTGTGTTCGGTCTAGCTATTCGGGAGGAAGGGTAATCACTATGGATCCTATTGTAGTTTGCCTAGCCATTCGGGAGAAAGAGTGGCCATCAAAGGTCAATAGCATCGGTGTGGTTTTCCTAGCCATTCAAGAGAAAGAGTGGCGATCGAGGGTTCGTAGCTCCAATGTAGTTTTGTCTAGGTATTCGAGAGGAAGGGTACCACTCTAATGCGGTGCTTCTATGTAGTGTTAAAGAGTCTTTATTTGATTATCCCTTCGTAATATTAATTTGGGACTATATTGGCATATGTTATACTTCAGTTGTCTGTGAGTGGATTGTTAGTGACCTTGAGTTCATGAGTGATAAGACTTAACATGATAAATGGTACAATAAGTTGAAATTGATATATTTCTCTGATATTTTCTTTTACTGATGATTTTACTAAGATTACTGGCATATTCAATCTTTGAATTTCAAACTATTTTTGAAAGAACTTAATGTTACAAGAACGACTTAAGGATTCAAAGTGTTTATTTTTTTTATCATTGATTTATATTGGATATTCAAGAGATATTATCATTTGTTTTGAACTGTTTCTCCATACTGATTTATTGCACATATTACTTATATATTTTGCTATTAACTATTATCCCGGAGACACTCACTGAGTATCCAGTACTCATGCATACGATTGTTGTTTTTGATGATATGTTAGTTAACGAATAAGTGCAGGTTCGTGATACGCGTACGAAGTAGGAGAACTTGTTTCTTTCCATACTTATTGGTGAGCGCACACCCTCATTCGTGGAACACCCTATCCATCTAGTTTATTGATTTGGTTTTTGGGATGCTATCCGAGGTTAGACTATTGTTTATCTCTCATAGAAGCTTCATAGACAGTTGTAAGATTTTTGGGTAGATTGAGGAAGTCTCGTATGACTTGTTGGATGTTTTACCACGTTCTATGATTTACTATTTATGTTAATTTTTTACTGATTTTTTAAGTATTATTGCTTTCAGTTAGCCATAAATGATTGTTTAAATAAATATTGAAAGATTATCAAAAGATATTAGACGTTTATTGAATTCACAAGGTGTTTATGGTGTTGTTCATAGCATCGGATGCATGTTGCGTCCAAGGTGGATTTTGGGGCATGACAAACTTGGTATCAGAGCCTAGATTTAGATGTGTCTGTTGATCTCGCCCAAATTACACCATTAAACACTATAACGCGACCATTGTAAAATATAGTAACCCAATTAGGTTGCGGTCTAATCCCACAAGTAATATGATGAGAAATTAATCCTAGTTGCGTTGTATTATCGCTTTACTAAGGACTTTACTTCTATGGTAACCAAGTTTGTTTGATTGATTATTTGTTTTAAACTATCTAATTTAGCAAATGATTAACAATTAATATTTTAAGTTGTAATGCTAGTGTTGTGACTTAATGAATGGAGGTTGGTGTTGGATTATGCTAAGGTTGGGTATAATACATGTGGTATGGGCAATGTGAACAATTCTCTAGGTGGGGATTTCTCAATTGACCCACCTAATTTTACTTTAGGCTTTCTCTAGATCTAAAATGTGGAATATATGAATACTTATTAATTACCCTTAGTTGCTTCCTTTGTAATTGAAGTTTAGAATCATTAAATGAGGTTTAAAGCCACAAGTCCTAATTAACACACCCCTTTCCTAGATTCTAACCTCATTTTTTTAAGTTTGACTAGAGACAATAGGCACTAAAAGGGTGTTCGCAACTATCCCTTAGTCATTAATCATGAGAGGTAATTAAATACCACACTTTCACACCCATTTCATATTTATAAATTACCCCAAAACATTCCAATTTTGGGTCACAACCCAAACCTAAGTTCTAGCCACTCATGTTAAACAATAAATACACTATAAAGTAATAAATAAAAGGAGGCATAATGAACATAAAAAGAAGCTTACAATGATTTTGTATTAGTAACAGAGATTGTCTTCTATCAAATGAAATATTAAGCAAGAATCTTCGAATCAATGAACTAAAAGATGATAGTATTTTGTGTCTTCAAGACAAGACCTAAAATATATAATGTAAAAGTGAATAGTAGATGTGTAAGTATATGTCCCATCAAAACACCATAGGTACATATATATAGGGACCTAAATTTTAGATTTGACTTAATTATAAAAATGCCACCGCCTTACCACTCTGCGATCACAAAACAGGTCTACGGTCCGCAAAGAAGACATAGGGTTCGCAGAGTAGGTCATGGTCTGGCATGTCTGATACTGCAGTTGGAAATGTGCTTCGCAGAACTGGACTACATTCCGCAGAAGCGCCCTTGAACTTCGCAATCTTAGTTGGACTTGAATTGGAGTAGTGGTTCACATACCATATTACAATCCGTAGAACAGAAGTGTGGACCGCAGTTTGGGTCTCACTTCAGGGCTCCAGAGTTTTCTATTCACTATCTATTTTTAAGATGATGCTTACCATTCTGCGGTCTGCAGTCTGGTTTTGCGGTCCGCAAAAGTGGGCTTCTCAACAATTCTTCCTTTTCAGCATTTTTGTCCATGTTTTAGCACATTTCCTCACTTTTGGTGTCCCAAGGAAAAAATCCTACAAAAACTAAAATTACATAAGAAATATATACTATGAATGCAAAAAGGACAACAATAATCTATGAAATTGGTATCAAATGGCCCGTAATTTCTCAGCACATCATCTGTGTATGTGGATTTTTTCTAATGAAGTCTTCCTTGTGCAGCCTAGTCACCTGCATGAACGAACGAATATCAGGACATTTATAGGTATTTCTCATTCTTTCTTATTCTAGATTGTGCTATAGAGCTTGAAATCCCTTTAGAACGTTCTGACGTGTTCGTTAACTTATGCCTCACAAAAATGGCTTTAACTCATGTTGTAGTTTCTAACCTAGTGAACAATAGTGCTATGAGGTGCATAGTGGTTATGTTGTATAATTTAATGGATGGTACAAAATGTCTTGGATTTTTTTTGTAGGTGTTGGTGGTGATTGTAAGGTGTGGTCATAGTTGTTTTGAGATGGGTATTCTCACTATTTTCTCCTTTGGTGCGTATTCATTGATCGATCCGGGTTCAAATATTTCTTATGTGACCTAATTCCTTGTCCGTGATTTTGGTGTGGAATTTGAACAATTATTAGAACTCATTTTCTATGAATACCCCTGCTAGTGTCCACGATACTATTTCTAGAGTCTATAGAAATGGTGTAGTTGTAGTTAAGGGCCGTGAGAATAATATTGAGTTGTTTGAATTCAAAATGGTGAACTTTGAGTTAATTAGGGATATAATGTCTTTCCAAGTGTTATGAAACTCTAGATTGTCAATAAAAAATAATTAGACTTGAATTTTGTGATGAACCTGTTAAATAGTGGAAACGCGATAGTGTTAAACCTCGAGGTAGACTCATTTTGTATCTTAAGACTCACAATATGAACTCGAGGGGGTGCAACTAACATCTAGTTGTCGTTAGTGACACTCATACCTTAGTGCCCTTACTTATTCCCTATTCCAGGTATGTGTTGAACCTTTTGTTATCAAATTCTCACGAAAGTGTAGACTAAAGGTGTGAATTCCATATTTCATTATTAGGCTAGAATATTATAGTTGGGGGAGTCCCTGTGAGGGATATATGGTTATAGTTAGGTTGTTAACTAAGTTTTATTCTGGGATAACTCGTCAAACAAAGGAACTCTAGCAAAATTTTTGAAAATTTGAGGTTTAGTGAAAATTTTAGGCCATAACTCTCATTCGAGGATGAATGATCCTGAGAGGTAATGTAACATTCCGTAATTTTGATTAGGTGAGAATATATTAAAGGGAAAAGGGTCATATTTGCCATCCAACTTTCGAAAAAGAGTCATATTTGCCCTCCGTTAAAGTATGGGCTCAAATATGCCCCTTCCGTTAGCAAAGTTGTTATATTTGCCCTTTGTTGATTGAAAATCCCACGTGGATGCCACATAGGATCCACGTGGAGGGTGGGACCCACCTTCTACCACCGCTTCCTCCACCAGCCACCACATTCATCTCCTCTTCTCCACCACTGCCAAACGACCTCTCTGCCCAGAAAGTAAGAATGAGACATCAGAGAGAGATGGGATTTTCTATAAAGGGTGGTTGCCCCATCTCTTCCATGTCCATGATTTTTTCTCCGTCCATAAAAATCCAACAACCCTTTCTGAAGAAAAAAAGAACAAGAATGTTGATTTTCGTGTATATATGTTCTTCCAGTTTTTGCAAATAGTCACTATTATGTCCCTGTAAAATACAAGGTACAAATGACACAACAAGGTAGCCACTTTTAATGGGTCATTTACAAGAATGTTGATTGATCTGAAAAATGGGTTGTGATGATGATTTGCTTCTTCCTAGCTATAATCTACTTCACTGCGTTCAGAAAATCCGACCCGTATCTTGGCGGTGCGACCCGATATGACATCCATTTCTAAGTCGGTGTCTTGCAGCCATGGTGTGTGTACCTTTCTCTTGGCATGTTTGTAGAACATAAAAATCCAAGCCTTAAAGTGTAGGGCAACCATTTGATGGTCTTGAATGGACGGTCGTTCCCAGGAACTGAGGTACCCAATTAGGCTCTTCAGTTTTCTTGAACACTAATTTCAGATGCAACTCTCCATCAAATTTGCTAAAAAATAAGGTAATCGGAGAAAAAAGGGATTTTTATCAACAGATCTGAGATTTAATTTTACTATTGTAGCTCTTGTTTGGATGATTGTTAACAATTGTATTGTGTTGTTACGGTTGTTTGGTGTTTTTTGTGACTGCTCCGGTTCACCAGAGATAGAGCTCCTCGCCGGAGCAGTGGGGGGAGGGAGAACGGAGGGAGTAGAAGGATAAGGCGATGAGGCAGTGGCGTGGTAGTAGCTGTGGAGAAGGGTTCGCCGGAGCCTGTTGGTCGAAGCTCAGGCGGTGAAGGTTCCGGCGGTGGAGGGGGCGGTGGCGGCGGCTATTGTTGTTGAAGACAAATGTGGGTCCCACCCTCCACGTGGATCCCATGTGGCATCCACGTGGGATTTTCCATCAACAAAGGGCAAATATAACAACTTTGCTAATGGAAAGGGCATATTTGAGCCCATACTTTAACGGAGGGCAAATATGACCCTTTTCCAAAAGTTGGATGACAAATATGACCCTTTTCCTATATTAAATGAGTATTATCGTGACATTTTAGGTATATGAAGTCCAATCAAGATGAGTTTGGCAGGAAATAGTTAAGATAAGATCAAGACGAATAGTGGAGTGCATAAGATTCAATAGAATCGACTAAGTTTATGGTAGGTCTGACTTGCAGCTTGAATATGTGAAAATACGTTAGGAATTTGAGAAATCTTATAACATGAAAGTTGTAGCCCTTGAAAATAAATTTCGAACGATACATGGGCTAGTTCAAACGGAGCTCTGTGCTAGGAGTTATGTTTATTTTACTGAACATCATCGGTTGTCGCATCGAGCAGGTGGCGCGAGCAGAACCCATTTCTGACCTTTTTTGGCCTTGTGCAATGATCCCAGATGTGGATCCATTGCATGATAAGTGACCTACGATGGAGGTGCGATGCAGAGGTGCCATACGATCCCATTTTTCTATTTCCGAACTCTATAAATTTTGAACTCTGTTATAACCTTTCCTTACTTTTGGCATCTTTTTGAGAGAAAACAACCCTAAGGCTTCCCCAAATATCTAAGGTAAGTTATTGATCAATTATTATCATTACTACATCAATCTAGCATCAAATTAATACTGGTTCATCCTCTTAAAACTATAGATTCTTGAAAACCATAGAAAGAGAAACTAAAGGAGACTTTGGGAAATCTCTTAAATGTATGTTCTTTGATATTTGATGAGATTATTTAGAGGAGTTAAACTAGTGTAGGGTATTATAAATATTGATAAATCCAAGGATGATTCTCAAAGTGTTCAAGAACACGTTTCTGGGGCTTGGAAACCCCTAGTTTTCGAATTGGGGAGCAAACCCTTGGAATTGAATAATGTTCTAATATTTATGATAAATAATAATAGTAGAGTGATTGTTGAATCTCAGAAATTCCATTTTATATCCGTTTAGCGGGAGTTGAGGTATTTCTCTTTTTCGACCATACTTTACAACCTTTAAACATGGTTTCTTTGGCATGGTTTCATGTGCCTGAGGGCCAAGCTCTAATGGAACCTTAGTTATATATATATATATGTGTGTGTGTGTGTGTGTGTGTGTGTGTGTGTGTGTACGGGATCTCTTCTATCAAAGGATTATTGAAAATGATTTATGAAGATTTGTACTTTGAATATGATTTACCCCTATACGGAATGTTTTAAACTTGATTTCGGAAACTTGGATATTTCATATGTTTTTGCCCGTGAACGGGTTTGTTGAAGTTGAAACTTATTAATGACTTGAACATGGGTTCTAAACCTATTAATGACTTGACGTACCCATATTAATGGGATGATGAACACAATTCATAATGAGTGATTCAGCTTCTATGTGGTGGTTGTGATTCAGCTAACTTGCCATGATTTCTATTACTTTTGTTTGACCAAGCTACTCGGGAGGAAGGGTAGTCACTATGGATCCTAGTGTGGTTCCCTAGCTATTCGGGAGGAAGAGTGACCATCGAAGGTCAATAGCATCGTGTGGTTTGCCTAGCGATTCGGGAGGAAAAGTGGCTATCAAGGGTTCAAAGCCCCAATGTGATTTTGCCTAGCTATTCGGGGGAAGGGTAGTCATCGAGGGTGACAACCCCAATGTGGTGCTTCTATGCAGTGTTAGGGAACCTTATTTGGTCATCCCTTTGTTATATTGATTTGGGCCTGTATTGGCATGTACTTCGGTTGCATGTGAGTGGATTGTTGATGAACTTGAGTTCATGAGTGATAAGACTTAACATGATAAACGGTACAAAAAGTTGAAATTGATATATTTTTGTGACATTGGCTTTTACTGGTGATTTTACTAAGGTTACTGGCATATTCAATCTTTGGATTTTGAAATATATTTGAAAGAACTTAAGATAACAAGAATGTCTTAAGTATTCAATATGATTGTTTCTTCATCATTTCCATATACTGGATATTCATGAGATGTTATCTTTCTTTTGAACTATTTCTCCATATTGCTTTCAATTACACTTATTACTTATTCCCTCCGTCCCAATTTAAGTGTCTTAGTTTGACTTGACACGAAGTTTAAGAAATAAAAAGAGACTTTTGAATCTTGTTGTCTTAAATTAAAGATATTTGGGATCTTTTAAATCTTGTGGTCTTAAACTTGTCTTGAAATTAAAAAACTTACTAAATATAGAAAGAGCCTCTTACTGGGACAAACTAAAAAAGAAAGTAAGATACTTAAATAGGGATGGAGAGAGTGCATATTTTGCTATTAACTATTGTCCTCGAGACACTTACTGAGCACCCAGTACACATGCATACCATTATTATTTTTGTTGGTATGTTAGGTAATGAAGAAGAGCAGATTTATGATACACGTATGAAGTAGGAGAACATGTTGTTTTCTTGACTTATTGGTGAGCCTACACCCTCCTTCGTGGAACACCCCTATCTATCTAGTTTATTGCTTTAGTTTTCGGGCTGCGACCCGATGTTAGACTATTATTTATCTCTCATACAATCTCCATAGATAGTTTTCAGATTTGTGGGTAGATTGTGGAAGTTTCGTATGTCTTGTTGGGCATTTTGACACGTTCTATGATTTACTATTTATATTAAATTTTCGTTGATTTTTATTAGTATTAGTATGCTCTCAGTTCATAATTAAAAAAGATTATCAAAAGATATTATACGTTTATTGATTTCATAAGTTGCTTGCAAGTATTGTTCATAACCTCAGATGCATGTTTCGTACGTGGTGGATTTTGGGGCGTGAAAATTACCATCTCTTATGATTGATCTTTCACTCATTCCATAACTATCCTATATGATGAATTTTGGTATTAAATTTGAACTTAAGAAAACAAAATAGAGAAGTGAGAGATCAGATCAACAAAGAATCAGAAAAAATCGAGAAAGAATTTAGCTTTTTGGTTGAAAATACAAAAAGACCCCTCACATTAACGAATCACTAACAAAATATTAAGGGAATTGAAGGAAAAGAGAAAATGGGTACATTACTATCTTACTACCTTCATGTAGTAGGTTAGCAAGACTCTATATCTATCTTATTGTTATAAGAAATTTTGTACATTATAAAGTTACCCAAATGATATGAAAAGAAAGTTTAGCTTCCTTTAAAATATGAGATTTCTAATTTAAAAAATAAGATAAATAACTTGGGTGATTTTCCAGAATGACCTCTATAAAGGATATTCTTGAACTTTTGGCTCTGCTTGACAATATTTTATAATGGTATTTGTTGTACACCAGGCATAAGTTATGGGCATAAATTAATTTTGTTATGAGGCAGAAGTTTGAGATATTTTATTTCAATCTAATGAGCCTCAAGTTATGCCTCATAAGTAAGAAACTTGCATATGTTACTCAATGGTTCACAAGACAATACAACTGAAACTCTTGTTAAATAAGTAATATGTCACACTATCTTCACAGCCAGCTGCCACAGCAATTAAAACAACATCCTTTAGCACTTGTATGAAGAGCTCGAGGGAAAGGGGATATGAAGTTGTAGAGGTGTAATGACTTGTCCCGTCATTACTAGTCTTTCACTTACTTTTCCCAAAATACCCTCCGATAACTTTTTATTTGTGCTTTTGGTTGCAATTGAGGATTAGAAGTCTCTAAGTCTGTTTTAATTGGAAACTGTTTGATTGGTAGTTGACTTTTGTATTGCTGGGTCCCGACCAGAATTCTAATAATTCTGTTAGGTCCGAAAGGTGATTTTAGTGCTGGGAGCATGGTCGGTTTGGATTTTTGAGGACTTGAAGGCATTTTTGTCTTTTGGTTTAGTTTTCATATTTTGTCCATTGGGGGTTGACGTGGTCAACGGGACCTCGTATGATGATTATGAGTGGGTGGATGAGTTCGTAATGTGTTTTTATGTTAGACTACATATTTGGTTTGTGTCTCGGGGTCCCGAATGAGTCTCGGGGTTTCAGAGTGAATATGGGAAGTGTTAGATTTTTCTAGTTTGCTTTTCTGGTGTGCATCATTGCATTCGAGAGAAGCCTCTAGCATTCGCGATTAAGAGTTTGGGTTTTGAGCTGGGTTGCCTGACCATCGCGATCGCGATGGTCTAGCCGCATTCGTGAGGCATTGGGTCGGGTTAGTCTTGCGTTTGCGTAGAAGGATTCACCTGGCCAGTGTATTAATTCTGAAAAATAATGGGAATGTTTGATTTTTGGATATTTGGGGTTCTATAGCTCAGCTTTTGGTGATTTCAAGTCCTATATTCAAGATTTTTCGTTGGTACTTTGCTTATTCTAAGATGTACCAAAAGAAGAAAACTCGAGTTGGATAGTTCATGGTGCCTGTTCGGCCTTCCAAGTAGGTTACGACTTACCTTCTAGTTAGACTTCAGTTAGCAAAGCGTATGTATAGTTAGTTACTGTTGGAGAAAGCATGTACGCCTTTGGGTAGGTTTTGGCTTGTTTTTATAATATAGTGTCTAGTGTTCGCGTCGGCAGCACCAGTTTCCCCTCCGACGTGTCCACCTCAGAGAGATGGCTCGTCAAAGCGGGAGTTAGGAATGTGTGGATGTCCATCGTGGCAGAGGGTCTGTCCGCAGGGATGAGTCCGCTCCTGCGGAGTCATGCTCGCCGTGGCGCTCAGGTGAGGTGTTAAGTGACCAGCGCCTCCTAGGTCAGAATTCTTTTCCCAATTTGGAATACCTCGAAACCAGTGCCTCCTTGAAGCATTTTTAGAACCCTAGGATCAAGTTCAAACTTGGGTAAGAGATTATTTCTTTTATGACTTAATTTCATGTTTCTAAGTTCTTTAATGGTGGTATAATGTGTGATTAAGTTGGGGAAGAATGATTTACATATTTCTATAAGATTAAGAGAGCTATGCTATTAATTTTAATAGAGGTTTATGGATTAAATTATATTAATATCATGAATTAGGATTGAATTATGTTAGATTACCATGTTGTAAGCCTTAATTTAAGAATATAAGCCTATTTTCAATTGGGGGAATTCTAGGGTTTCGATTTGGGGCTTTTTGAATAAGGTTCAATTGAGAGTTCAAATGTGTATAGTTTTCAAATTAACTTAAGGATATGACTAGTTAGTATGTATTTATGATTTTCGGATACTAAAGTTTGAGTCTTGACGAAGTGGGTCCGGGTCGATAATTGTAGTCTTGCTTTGTTTAAGATTTTGTCCTTATTGTTGTGTAAGTCTTATATTAACGAGTAGTATATGCGTGAATAGACTTCGATTATCACGAGGTGCGAAGGAAGGTGAAGACTATCACTGGCTTGATTGTTGGCACACCTGTTCGGCACAGCGATAGGCTACGATTTAGCTTTTCGAGACTTCGATAGAAATGCATAATTAGTTATAAATATTGACGGGTATTGGGTATGTTTTGTGATACCACTCAACCAGTTGTAATGAACATCTGAGTTGGTACCGATGTTGAACTGTGATGATGGTGTTTAGGGAATCAGCCTTGTAATAGTTCCGACTACTGATTACTTGGGCTTATCAACATAGTTGCTTGATATGTTTACTCATTACACATTCTTTCGATGTGATATCCTGATTCGTACTTGAAATGTATATGTGAATCGAATTCTTGAAAGCGAGTGATACTTCATCTCTTTATTGGTTGCATCTCACTTTATCATGATATCTTGCCTTATATTATCATTTGCATTCATACACTCATAGTTATGTGATATTAATATTGGAGTGGTATGATTATGTTGTAAGTCTAAGGAACCTGAAAAGGTAAGAACATTATTGAGATTATGTCAACATTGAGATGATATTGATACGTGGGGAACGAAGTTGCACGCCTGCAACATGATATTATTATAGCCAAGAGTTGTGCTCCATGATCCGATGAGTTATTCTGGAGCGAAGGGTTATATAAATTTTGCGGGTCCCCCCATGGGTATACATATCATAATAAAATCTTGACGTACCATATACTGGGATGATAAAGGTACCTGACATATGCATTGCATTCATATCATCCATACATATGACATTTCATTTATTACTTTGTTGGACTTGTATTGGAAGTGATTGTTGATGACTTGATTAAATTTGGGACATAAAAGGATTATACTTGTTTTTTTTATATTTGATTTAATGTAGCACTATTTTGGAACTGGATAACGTAAGTATTATGAACTCTTAGTGAAATAATAAAACACGTGAACTCTGTGAATCAATATGTGGACTATGTGACTTTATTTGGATTCTTGGACTATGTAGCATAGGATTACTTGATGTCAACTTGGTATTTATTTCTTACTATGTATCTTCCGTCATTGTTGACATATGATGTCTACACCGGTATATTGTGTACTCATGCTACACTTGCTATATTTTTTCTTGATGCAGATACAGATCTGACGACTAGCTCAAGACCATGTGGCTGAGTTCGAGCAGTTGATTGAATGGGTGGGCATAGTTTGGGCCAACCCGAAATTCGAATGCTTTGGATTTTTGGATTACGGGATGAACTTCAGAATTTATTTTAATTTTTTTTGAATTTTGGATTGGATATCAGATTTAGTACTTTAGATTTACGGATATCCGAAAATCTATTTTTTTTTATATATACCTTATATTTAGCCCTACTCATAATATATGTGCCAAATAATAATTAGTCAAAAGGTCTAATAGATTAGTACCCTACGATCCTGCCTATTAAAATTTTAAGTCCAATATAGAATTTTCTATCAAATTAAATATAATATAGCTTGCAAAGCTTCATTTTACTTCACTACTTTAAGAATAAGTCAGTTTCGAATGAAATGGAAGGAATAATGTAGAACTAAACCATGTGACTTGGTACCTTTTGATTTAGTGGTAATAACTCTTTGTTGAATCCACATATTTAAATTCACATTATGCTAAGACACGTAACATGGTAACTGGAAACTTGAATTTTGTTCCTAATAAGATTGCCTTAAAGGCTCAAGAGTCAAAATAGAAAATCTGAAATATCTGAATTGATTAGCTCGAAACCTAACTTAAAAAAAATTCAATCCGATCCGAGCTTCTTTGGATTAGATTTGGATTGTTGTTTCTTCAAACCGAAAATCGAAAATCCAAATCAAAATTTTCATATCTAATCGGACGGCCCGAAAGCCCACCCGTACTTGATTCCCAGCTATCAGGGTGAGGATGCTATCTCCAGCATGCCTGGATTGCTCCATCTTTTTTACTGTCTTTACTTTTGTCCTAGAGACATGTCTTCAGACTTTCTGCTTATGTATTTGGTTGGCACTTGATGCCCTTGACTTTTAGACTTATATCGTTGTATTAAAACTCTTGTATATATACACTAGATCACTTGGGGATTTGTTTGGATGTATCTGACTTATCATTTTCTTTCGCATTATATTATAAGGTAGCTTATGTTGTATTTATATTTCTTCCATTTTTAATTATGTCATATCATGTTAATGATTTGTGAGTGGTTCGCCTACGTGGTAGGATTATGTATGTGCCATCACGATTCCTGAAAAGGGATTGTGACAATGATTGTCACTAATTGTTTTTATTATCAGTGACAAAAATTAAGGTCACAATTAAATATGAAATTTTGTAGCTAAAACTTACAACATATAACTACAAACTTAAATTTGTCGCTAATGTAACAACGAATAATTTTGTGACCAGAATTTTTCGTGTCCATAATTTAACATTATTTAAGACAAATGATGATTTGTCACAAATTGGGTACATTATTAGTGACAAGATAATGTGTCACTGATTACTTATAATTCATGGCTTATGTTAATCGAAAAATGGCACCACCTTATTTTTGGTGAGAAATTTTAGTGTACAAAGTTTTTGCTATGAAATTTCGTGTTTCGTTACTAAAAGTATGTATGTCGTATATTTGAACACGAAATGTATTTTTTGTCACAAAAAGTGAACAAGTAGTGACGAATTATGTGTCGTAGCTAAATATCACATTTGTTGTAATGTATTATGTGTTACTTCATTTGCTTTGTATCTTGATATTTTACCAACTTATTTTTCTTGCAATATAATCATGCATCGAATATTTTGCTTTTGAGTCCAGGGTCTATCGGAAACAGTCTTTCTGTCCCACAAAGGTAGATGTAAGGTCTGCATATATCCTATGTACCTCCCGAGACTCCACTTTGTGGAATTACACGGGATATGTTATTGTTGTTGTTGTATCTTCACAACCAGTAACTTTTTGAAATATTCCGAACTCTTATTTCATTGACAAATTAGCTTATGCGCACATTAAAACTAGAACTTATAATGCCTAATGAAGACAACAGTTATTTTAAAAAAAAAAAATGTTAAGCGGGGGGGAAAAATTGAAGATTACTCTCGTAGAGTCCTAGTTTGCAATTTCTTATTTCTATAACGTGTTTTTTCCACATATTTTCTATAACATGTAAAAATAAAATTTGCAAACATTGTGATATTTTTTGTCTCAACTTCATTCGGTTGGCCACATAAAGTCGAGTTAAGAACCCTTCGCTAGGTACACCCACGAGTACCAGAAAAGTCCAAGGAGACATGAATCTCAAATTAAATAGACGTGTCCAATCAAAGCTTCCCGAAATGGGAAGCAAAGAGGGTACTCGTAGATCAAATGATTATGCCCAAATCCGTATAAAATCAAAGGCAAACACAAACACAAGAGATGGAACAGAAAAAGTTAAAACTTTAGTGCATAAGAGAATTGATTGGCTTTGGCATTTGGCAATACACTATTAAAAAAATGGAAATTAGCAATGGATAAAATTTATGGTTAAAAAGTAAAATTCATCGCTAATTGTATTTAGCAATGATATAGCATTAGTTTCAAGCAATTTAACGATATATTAACAAAGAGGTTCGTAGCGAATTTCAATATATATATTTTTAGTGATAGGTTCGAGGAAGAAATAGGGGGAATCTTGTGGCCATAAAGGGGCATTGATTTTGCATGCATGAGCCATGAAGTGGCAAAAGAAAGGCTCTATATGGGGTGGACTGTCGAGGGGCACCTTGGGAAAGTCGTTTATACTATGAAAGGAGGTTGTAGAGGGTCAAGGGTGGAAATAGCTAGTTTCCTTGTTTAGCAAACAAGGAATAGTCCCATCAACTAAATGACACAAACTTTCCTCTCCTAAGCTCCCTTGAAAGATCACTATATGACAGTGACTTGTGATTGTAGCACTGGTCATTTCATCTTTCTTCATTTAATATGGCACACACCCGCACACACACGCACACACAAAAAAGGTTATAGGAGTAGAGGTTAAGGAAGCCATAACCATAAACCATAAAAAATTATGGTAGATTGATAAGTATTAATTCATCTTTAATTAAAAGTTTCGAGTTTGACTTTTGAAAATAGAGTTACTCCAATTTTGTTATAAGGGAACACTTATCCCCTCAAGGTGAATCTAAACTAATTGAACCTCAAGGTGAATACCGAATGCATAATGTGAAATCAAAAAAGTCATAAGCATAACATATAGTATTGTTTAATTGATCCATTGGTGCATTCCTTCTCTTTTTGTTTGTTTATATTGCCTTTATATTTATTCATCATCTCTTTGAATTATTGTATACTCCTAATTATCGGCAGTAAGGATTTGTATTAACTCTATCTTTAATCAATTAAAGTTGCTGGAGAACTTTTTCATTAGTAATAACAGTTTTATCTTTTCTATTGAGTTTGAACGATTCGAAATCGAACTCGAATTAGTCTGAGTTAACAAGAGAAGGGATGTCACGATTGAGATTTTGAACAAAACCACCTTTTGTATATTTTTGTTTTTTCAGATATCAATGCCTAAAGCGAAGGAAAGTGCCAAGACGAGGTGGATGAATTTTTGAAGGTTATCATAAAATTGAATCCTGTTTGGGATCTTAGTACTAGTAGATTTTTGTATAATTGGGTCATTTATGTTGAAGAAACTTTGATAGGAAAATAGTAACCCTATAAAATTGATCAAAAAACGTTATCCTAGACAAATAGTCAAACCACTATGTTTTGACGAGTTTAAGTTTTGTACATTGTAAATATATACATTTTTTTACATTATCGGATTAAATTCACTTATAATAATAGATAAATCTTTATACGAAATCTGATAAGGTGATCTGCTGCAAAATAGAGAAGTAACATGCTACGACATGATAAATTAACCGGATTGTATAAAAATAATTCAGTATTAACACATATAACTTAAATCCTTGACGCAATGACAGTTCACTACTAGGAAACACTTAAAAAATGAAATTCACTTTTCTGATCCTTAAGTTCTGAACTTCATAGACAGTCTAATTATCCATTAACAAGTTTATTGACCGTGATTTGTGGGCATATCACACCTCGTACGGTACATCGATCTTTGATGTTGTGCATGTTTTATTTGTCCTAAATATCAAAAGAAACAAAATATAGTATAGGATGATTAGATAAGCTTTTATTTGACAAGAGTGGCAAAGGGAAAGGCTTTTACATGAACATGCTGCAAGAGGATCTGTTGACATCTGTAGAGACAATTAAATTGAAAGAATCAGAGTACTACAAGAATTATTGCATATCTAGGCTATTGTCCTCTTGTGATTAATCAAAATGTCCTTTTGTTATAAATTGCTTGCTTAAAAGTAGTGTACTATCATATAAATCATTTAATTTAGATTTAATTAGTCAAAGAGCTTAATCTTAACTTTCATCGGCATCTATATGCAGGAGATTGCCATTTTCTTCCTAAATCAAGGACACTGACACTTATTTAGACAGTAGCATAGCATATCCTATATTATCAAGGACCTTTGGTGAAAGACTTAGAAATATAATCCCATATTAGAATGTTGTCACAGGAATATTGCTCCCAGCTCATAAAAGACAAAGACAACTAATACAATAAATCGACCTTTGAATTACACATGAGTTTGAAGTTGTTTCTTGACATTATAATGTTAAATTAAGATGCAAGTCAAGCCATATTAGAAGGTTATAATTATGAGGTGGTGGGGGATCTACTGGATCCGTTACGGGTTCAAGAGAACTTGTTAGCTTTTACCCAGATCTTGTATTATAGTATATATTTCTTAAAGTTATTGAGATCTTTTGTGTGTCTATATATAATGATTAGCAACGAATTTTGTTATTTAGCTACAAAATTTGTATGTCGCAAATTTCTATATTTTAGTAATGTTATTATAAGATTAATTTGAGGCTAAGGAACTCATAAATTTTAAATCCGAAATTCGCTATATTGGGACAAAATTTGTACTTCATCCCCACCGTAGATTTAAGCTTGAGAGGTGATATATTGGGACAAAATGTGTACTTCATCTTCACCATAGATTTTGGTTTAATCATTAATCAAGTAAATTAAACCTATAGCTTTTTTTCTTTATGTTTGTCGAACAATATGATGCTTTTGTAATGCCATGGTAGGACCAAATTTTTGAAAAGACCTATCCTTACCCTTATTTGAATTCCGTTAGAGATTTAAAGTACACTTGATTGACATATAAACTAGAAGTTGAAATAACACATGTCATAATCATCCAAGTATTCATGTAAATAGCACATACTACACACGTAACTATAGGGCACAAAGTTAACAGAGCATATATCAATTGGTTATCGGTGCAACTTCTTTTTTTTTTTTTAATCGAACTAACCACATATTATTAATCACCAAGAAAAAGGTCACAAATTACAACTTACAACAACAGCAACCCAAACTTACAACTCTCTGCAGCACATCATTTGTTTATTTCCTGCGTGATTACACTAATAATCTCCTTATTCCATTTCATGTGAAACTACTTTATTATTGATCTATTTCCAAAAAATTGACATACTTTTATATTGGTAAACAATTAATTTTACGCTTTTTATTTTATCGTTATGAGAAATTTTTATAATCATGCACACATGTTGTATGTTTAAGTTCATAATTTCAGAAATTTTATAACCACACAAATGCTATGAAGACATATTTAAGAATGATAAATTTCAGAAGTTTTACTTCCTCTGTCCCAGCTTGTGTGTCATATATACTTTCTGATCTAATCCGTTCCAATTAAAAAGAATGTTATACTTATTTGAAAACACAATTTAAGTTTAAACATCACACTTTACATATTTATGACTTGTATTAGATCATATATTTCAGAAGTTTTTTATTTTTTTTAAACTCGGGGCTAGTCAAATACGGCCACCACATAAATTGGAACGAATGAGATTATTTCTTTCTTAAATTTCGTGCCGATTCAGATTATATCTCACAAATTGAAACGGAAGAAATAATACTCCAAAAGCATCCAGCTGGTTACAAACCCCAAAACCCTAGATTTTGCCTTCTAGCTTACACTCATCTTTGAACCATATATATACACACACACACTACTCTTCAAAGTTCAAAATATATACCTATATGTCTTCTTCATCTCCTAATTATTCTGGTAGCTCTTGTCTCAACTTATTGGAAGGTGCTGATCATAAAACCTCCATGGATTTGGCTCAATCTTCTGAACATCTTTGCTATGTCCGTTGCAGCTTCTGCAACACTATTCTTGCGGTACTACTATTATATTTCTCAATTTCATGCAATAATATGTGCCCCATTTTCATATACTAGTAAATATGTTGCTTTCATATTTAACTGTATGTCAAATCTATACATTAATTTATAGTTAGATGTAATTTTAAGAAGCTTCAATCATTATATTTATGAATAATTTCTTGAAAGGGAAATGAAATAGAAAGAGAGGAAAGTTCAGAAGAAAGCTACTGTGATTGTTTCCTTGTTAGAGGCAAATCTATTTTGTCAAATCACATGCTATATAACAACATATATACTACTGTTATATAACTATCATTTCTAGGATTCTTCACTTTCATCATATATACTATACACGTGCACACACAACATCCTCCTGAAACCTTTTTGTTGGGTTTAACTTTTAAATATTGCGGTGGCGAAGTATAATTTATGACCTATACTTGGTATAATTTTAATAGACTAAGTATAATTTTTTGACATAGAATGTTTAATTTGTTGAAGTGTGTGACCATCTCACCTAAAAACGTAAGCTATTAGAGAGATTACACTTTTATTTACTTAATTATATTTTCAACATAACTAACCACGCACTTTAGTGTATGTGTTGGCTATGCCATATATTAACTGCTTAAATAAATACACTATTAAATCATTTAAAAAGTAATATAAAAAAATACTCAAAATAAATGGAATTAGTAACATGTAACATAAGCCAAGTTATCTGTTTCAGCAAGTTAAATCGACCTAACTGAGAAAAATATCATTCACACTATAAGTGAATATATATAATATATAGTAAGTTAATTTTCATTTTTTGGGTTATAGGTGGGAATTCCATGCAAGAAGATGTTGGATACAGTGACAGTGAAATGTGGGCATTGTGGTAATCTTTCCTTTTTAAGCAGTAGACCTCCTCCACTTCAACCCCAATGTTTTGATCACCAGCCCACTCTTCAGGTAAATTACATAAAATTGAAAAAGTGCTTCTTGCCGGGAGAGTAGCGTCGGAGACATCTTTATCTGAGGAGGAGGCTTCGTCGTCCGGCTCCTCATAAATGATGTTAGGATTGGCCGGCTATTACACTTTATTTTACTTTCCATTTTTTTTTGTTTGATCATTTTTCATAAATAATGTATGTTTAATTTTTATTCTTTTTTCATAAAGCATCAAGATTTCTTCAGCAATTTCAAGAAGGGACAGTCTTCATCTTCAAGTGAACCCTCATCTCCAAAGGCACCTTTTGTTGTCAAACGTAAGTATATATATATGACCTTTCTAGCTTCAACTTTTCGTCCTTTGTCTATCTGTTAGGTTGATTATTAATTCATAGATGACACTCCCTTTACTTTAATTATATTGTATCAAAATTATTAGAATATATTTTTTAACATATTACTTAATTTTACTCAAGTATCACGAAAAGTCATTAAAATATTATTTGTAAAAAGAACATAAGAATCACAAGTCATTAAAGTATCTTTTGTGTAACAGAAATACTATTCAATTTTGTCTAAATATCATATAAAATGTCTTTTTTATTTTCTTCTGATGATTTCTATGGTACTTAGGCAAAGTCGAGTGATTTTTCATTAAAACAATCTAGTGACTATCGTGATATATAGATAGTTTGATTTTTCTTTTATAAAAAAAATTATGTATTTAGTTACAATAAAATAAAAGTTGAGAACATATATGAATTCAACCCTCTATTTGGCTTATTAATATAAATAAACTAATGATGATTTTTTTTTTACTGTGGTTGAAGCTCCTGAGAGAAAGCACAGGCTACCAACTGCCTACAATCGGTTCATGAAGTAAACATCATTTTCTTTTTTTATTTTTCAATTATTAATGCTCATAGACTATGTTAAGTCCTAGAGTCATGAATTTTCTTAAAAGTTATTATTAATGTATTTATTCCATTATTATTATAAAGGGATGAGATACAACGCATTAAAGAAGCACATCCAGAGATTCCACACCGAGAAGCTTTCAGTGCAGCAGCTAAAAATGTGAGTTAAAAGAATTAAACTTTTAAATTTTACAGCCTTCTATTGTTCAAGCAATATAGTGATAATCTAATAAAATTGTTGATATAGTGGGCAAGGTACATTCCTAATACTCCAAACGGGACCTTGGCAGAGAGCAGCAATAATGTAAGATTTTATTATTTATCCTCCTTTATGAATCAGTTTCTTGATTATGCTTCTTCTATTACATTTTATGTGTCATTCTTATTATTTGAAGAGCTAAACAAATTCAAATACTTTTTTAATATTTGAAATTGTAAAATAGTGCAATTTATAGTATTTTATATAATTTCAAATATATAAATTTTATTTAAAAAATTAAAAGATGTTATGTTTAAATTCACACCAAAATAGTCATTTTGACCTTTGTACTCCGAAATGTGTCACATAAAGTGAAAATGTAGTATAGTTCTTTTTTCTTCTTTTTCTTAATTGGTTATTTTAAAGAATGAATTTTGGGTCTAATTCAACCCCAAAAGCTAGCTTGTAGGGTGAGAATTGTCCAAGTCCATATAAGGAGTCCATGTTCCCATTTCATATCCGATGTGGGACTCTTAACACTCCCATGCACGCCCATACCTTGTTAACTGGAGCATGGATAATATAATTTAGGGGTCTAACATCAGTGAACAAAGAATTGAAATGAGTCTGACTCTGATACCATGTAAAGAATGGATCTTGGGTCTAACTCAACCCCAAAAGCTAGCTGGTAAGGTGAGGATTGTCCAAGTCTACATAAAGAGCTCATGTTCCTATGTGAGACTCTTGACAGTTATATGTGTGAAATGCTTATCTAATGAAGATCATTCTTGATTAATTTAGGTTTAGACATTGGAGGAGTGAAGCAAAATTTGGGATCTATGGAGATGAAGTCTACTTGGAAGACACTAACATTTAGGATGGTTGACTTTTAATTTGTTTGTCTCGTTCTCAACCTTTTCAATTACTCTGGTATTCTATATTGTCATGGAGAATTAGTCTCCATTATTTGCTACTTTCAACTTTTGTTGTAAAAAAAGAAAGTATCTTATATGTATTTTCTTTCTAGTTTGTTATTTGGATCCTCCTCTCCATTTGGATTTCAACTTATTATGAATTTGGAATGCCTTTTTCCTCTTGAATATATTGCTCTTCTATATGTTTGAAAACTAATAAGGTAATTATTTCACCATGTCTCAAAACTGAATAACGTACTTAGGTGATAATAACTGAAACATATAACTGCATCTATATTTCTGAAAGCTAAGCCAATCAGTACGTAACACACAAGTTAGATAAGGGAGCATATATCACATGTATTTCAATTATGTTCTTGCTTTAAGTTTGTTTCAGCAAATGGTGAACTAAACACTCGCTAGCTCCCACAAACACTTAATTGTGAAATTCTTATTTTAGGCATTTCATCGAGCGCATATATATAAGTCCTACTAAAAATTCTGGTTTAGTAAGTAAGTCTTAATTTACCTTAGTTATTACACAAATTCCACTCATATGCTCACGTGAGCTCAACGATAAAAGTTTACAATTGGTAGAGTACTGTAGACAATCAAAATGTGCTCGAAAATCAATTTAGTCTAAGGGGCAAGTCCAATGTTTATCCCACTTTTAGATTCCTAAGGTTCATATTGTTTATTAGCTAAATGACTGATCAAACTAATAAATCACCCTCCTTATAGTCGTTTTTGAACCATATGTAAAAGGAGTTGGGAATTAATTACCTTTGTGACGAATCCCTAGGTTTTCCCCCCTTATGGGTTCTTGAAGTAAATTCCCGAGATCTATTAAGATTTGCCGTGTGAAAATTATGTAGGAGCATGATTAAATTTATATAAATAGTCATGAATTGCTCATTTTTTGAGTATCTTGAAGTGCCTACGTCGAAATCCTCTCAAAAACTCTCAACCAATGTTTTAAAGGCGGGGCATAAATCGGGACATTTTATATATGCCTAAGCCCCGAGATACGGGACGTAAGCTCCCATGTATATTTAATTTTTTGTATTTTATAAAATAATATAATTATAATAAATATTTTTAAATAAATATAATTACATAAAAATAAAAGAAATTTATAGATAGATGATAGATAGATGGATATATAGGTAGATAGATGTACTTGATCTTCACAAAAAATTAATCAAAACAATTTATTATACGCCACTTACAACTTGTAATTATATAAAACATAAATTTACAAGTATAAATAATACAATGAAATAAAAGCTATTATGAAATGCAAATCAACTCTAACATATTAACTTTTAAACAATGAAAAAATCACAATTTCTTAAAACAATATTACTATCATACTATTCATTTTATCTCCCTATAAGCAAATAATCAATAAACTTTATAAGTATTATATTAGAGCATAACTCCTTCATGAATAAAAAATGAAATTACTTTCAAATAGCGAAATAATAAAATATGATAATTTTGATACATAAGACAAAAGCCAATAACAAGTGAAAATGTACAATTTAGCTATGTATTTTTAAAAGAAATATTAAGTGATATTCATCATCACCATATTCTCAAATAGTAAATATACAATACTATGATTTGTTATTTGAGTTATACCCAATCTTCTTATTTTGAAAAACTATTAAGTATCATTCAATTGTTAAAGAATTACGAAGATCAACGATTTTAATTATGGAATTTAACATATAATTTGTGTAAGAAGTGTTAGGCGAGCTCCGAGCGTTGGACGTTAAGTGTGTTTAGGACATACAGTTGAGTGCTTAGGACGTAAACCTCATAGGAACTAAGCCTCACACGTCAGTCCCGGGCGTTTTACTAATGCCCCGCCCCGGAGCGAGCCCCGAGATGAGTCCTAAAATTGCCTTTTAAACCACTGCTCTCAACCAAGTCCGAAAATAAAATGTTTTGTCTCTATCCACGGTACAAATATTTATAGTTTTTAGGATGGTCCGCTGCACGGGCGCAGTACACTGGCCATCAATCACACCTGGTGCTAGTGCATAGGTGCGCGACACAGAGGCATCACACTCAATTTAAGCATCAGTTCTTACAGCGCTGCACCCGTTGTGCGGTGCCATCGGGCTGAAAAGAGACCTCTGAACTAACACGCTGCTAAAATATGGTAGTCTTTGATCCTTAAAGATAATTTATTCGATTACATAGTTTAAGCTCCATGGCAGCCTTGGAACTTTTTATTTGATTGTAGCGAAAGGTCCAATGAATTGAGATATCTCTATTAGTCCAGGTCATTTTGGGGCAAACAAATTATTTATAACAAGGTTGGTAATACATTGCTAGTCGTGAAAAAAACAACCTCACACAGAAATAACAAGGTTGTCAAGTAGCTCATCTATCTAAGGCTAAGGTAAGCAGAGATCTTCTAATACCCCCGTTCAACCAATGGAGATAGCGGACTGGGCCGCGGAGCCAGAGTGCCGCAGCGCCCCCTAGCAACGCCGCGGCGCCAGACTGGCAGTGAGCATTGTCGATTTTCTGGTTGAATTAGCGTCGCGGTGCTAATGAGGCAGAGTCATGGCGCTTCATTGGCAGTGACTGCTCGATGGAATCCCAAAAGGCTTGGCTGTTGAGGGGGCTTCAACGGTATTGAAACCACCCAATAATGGCCATTACTTGGACCATTATGTTGCTGCATTACTTGGGGGTTAAATGTCATTCATTACATGGCAATTGATTGCCATTATGGGGAACTTGAAGAAGCCATCTTACACACCTATAAATTGAAGCTTTGGCTCAATTCTATAGAGGACACACATATAGATGAACATATGAATAGAAAAACAAGTTCACAACACCACAAAGAGATCAGATTTTCCTGATAGCAATCCTTCTCTTAGCAATCTTCATTATTCGTATTCTTCACTGAGGTCATTTGTGTAGGCTTTGCACACTTGATAGTTTATTGTTTCATCTTGAGAGACTATTGTCCACACTTCCATAAAGCCTATATACGGGGACAATCTTGTCTTAAAGACAGAGAGCCATCTCTCAGCTCAGCCGGTAGTGTTGTGTTTATCTAATTGGTTGCTAAGTATTTCAGGTGTTAACTTAACAAATGAAGTACTCTAACCGTTCGTATTCTCAGCGGATCTACAAACAACAAGTGTAGCAGTTAATGTTCTTGTATTTCCGAATACAAGTTCTATATTTGAAGTTTCATTCAAGATCAATAAATTGATAACTTGTTGCTGTCCTCATTGTTGTTTATCCTTTCGATCACTGTAATAGTTATTTACTATTCCCGTTGTTATTTTACATATTCCAACATTTTTAAGACACGATTGTATTAGTGATTCGAAAGATGTTGGTCGACAAGTGTGTGACCAAATCTAGATGTGGTTTTCTTCTTGACAACCGTGCTTTCAAATCTAGTCCTAGTTTTGGTTCTCTCTTTGACGACAGTTACAAATTTGTTCCCATCAAAGGTGGGATCTATGGATCTGATGCTGAGCTTCAAGATACTGCTGATAGTCATGATAGTACGACTAAATATCAAGGACGAGTTGGTGTCACCGCTCCCGAGGGTGGTGGAAACAAGCGTCCACGAGAGGTTGAGGATGTCAACTGGGACAAGAAGAGAAGGTTGAAGATGATGTTCCATCATGTAGAAAAAGGCTTATATCTGTCCCAGACAAAGGATCCAAATTATGGTAAGGAGGATGTGGACACTCAGTATGACTGAAGTGGGCTAGAATCCAAAAAGGTCTAAGTTATAAATCTTCCTTATTTATAATGTGTTTAGTTAATATCTGAATAAAAGGCTGGGAATATGAAAGTGTTTTTCATTAAAACTTATATTCCCTACACTCTAAAATCAGATATTAAGTCTTCTTCCTTCCCAGTTAAGGTTGGTCTATTATAAACAAAGCTTAAAAGATCTGTTCTTTTGGGTGTAATTATTAAAAATGTGTAAAGTATGTTCGCACATACGAAGGAAAGAGATTCACTGACTGTGTAAAAATTGTTACCACTCTTAAGTAAGCGCCAGAGATTTCTCTGGGCACCAATCACAAGGGAAGAAGACTAAAAGGTAATGGTTATCTTAAGACGTTGAACCTGTCACACTATCTGACAGAAGATCATTCATTTGATAGGATGATGTTGGACATTCAGTCGTACAAAGCCTACGGGCGACTGGAGTAGGCCAGCATTCATTTGATAGAATGATATTGGACACTCAGTCATACAAAGCCTACGGGCGACTAGAGTGGGGCCATAATTCATTTGACAGAAAAGTAATGGACACCTAGTGAGGTGGGCTAGAGTTCCAGGTCTTAAATGATGTGAAGGCCAAAAGAAAGGCAGAAAAGAAATTGGACACTCAGTCTGCCAAAGCAACTGGAGTGGCCCAGAGTATCCAGATCACATATGATCCGGTTACGCCCTAACCACGGGCAAGAGGTTGTTCATGTGAAGCAACGCCACCTCTAAAGTAAAAGGGGTTGTTGTCCTCAACAGGACTTCAGGGAATGAGATCACTCTAAAAAGAGGTGATACATGTCCCAAACTTGGTTTAAGGGACGCTGTTGGTCAAGCTAGTTTGAGACTAGTCCAACAGGTCTGTAATAACTAAGAATGGTACAGTATGTCTGTAGCTAAATGAACGATATATTTGTAATCCGTGCATCTATGCCATCATAGATTAAGACACGTTAAATAGAAAGTCATTCAAAAGCTAACGAAGTTGAGATTGTTGCCTTCTGTCGACATAAACCCTCAAAATGAATGTAAGGTAGGCGAAGAGGCAAAATCACCTTTTCATTCCTTCAAAAGAATAGCGAAAGAAGCACCGCTCCTCTAGAACTTAGTCACACCTTCATGGGTGATTTGAAGTTTGTACAAAATAGAGGGGGGAGACAAGTACTTTGTGACCTTCATTTATGATGGTACAACCTATTGCATCCTTTGTTTATTGAAAAGCAAAGATGAAGCTGTTGAAGCGCATAAACGCTACAAAGCAGAAATTGAAAATCAACTAAGCCTACAGATTGAGGAATTTGTAGTGATAGAGGGGGAGAATGTGAAGCATCGTTCATCAAACAACTGCTCATTACTCACCTTAGTCTAACGATGCTAGCCAAGCGCAAAGCTATACACCGAAATTATGTGGGGCAAGGCGATCCTTACCGCTAATGCGATTCTCAATAGAAATACGCATAAGGATAAGGATAAACCTCTGTGTGAAATATCGAAAGGATCTCACATACAAATGTTGTGATGTGGGGTGGCTTGGTAGAAATTGGAATACCAAAACCAGGTCAAGTTGGACCTAAGACTGTAGATTGCATATCCACTGGATCTGCAAATAATAGTAGTGCTTATCGCCTCTTGGTGTCAAAGAATGTTGAATTCTTTGAAGATAACTTTCCTTGAGAAGGCAAAAAAAGAAATTGATCGAGGTTAACAAGAACCCGCGAGGACCTGACTGTCCGAAACTAGACGTTCCGTATCTACATGACTCGAAAGTTGCTGACTATTCCGGAACTTAAAATTCCAGATCTACAGAACTCAGGGATTCTAGATGTTGAACTGAGATGAAGCAAAGAGGGGACAAAGACTTGTTCTAGGCCTTCTAGCTTGTATGGTTAAGAACGAACCATGGATAATTAACAGAGAATTATCATCTCCAGAAACGTTGTTTTGGAAAGAAGCTACAGAAAGAGAAATAGATTCCATCATATAGAACCATACTTGTGTAATGGTTGACCTTCTTCCGGGAAAAGAACCTTTGGGTTGTGAAAGTGGAGACTCAAAACTGAGATGGATCTACTGACGAGTATAAGGCCTCGTCTACTTGTACATGTGCTTCCCTGTGAATAACTTAACATCCAGGGCTATTGCAGTTTTGCGTGACATGGATGTTGAAATAACTTTCCTAACTGGAGAGTTAGATTAGGAGGATCAGAGTTGGTTTGTTGGACTATTGGGCTTCTTCCCGAACTTTCATTTTGGTCCTTGAAATGTTTATATTTTGGTCCTGGAAGTTTCAGTTAAAATAGAAATAATGAATCTGACAATAGAAACATTGACTCTGAAGTTAAAAAGCCAACAGTTGGGAAAACCTACAGTCTGAAAGTGGAAGTGATATTGAAACAAAAGTCTCGATATGAAAGATAAGGGTATCACAGATGACATCTTAGGAATTGGATTTCTAAGACATCTAACGGACTAGTCTAAACTCCAAACTCAGTTGTGAGATAGTTGACAGTCTCGTTGAAGCCACCAATGGATATGAATCATAGAACTAATTGGAATCATGGTGCACCCATATATAAGGAGCGATATGCGCATGTCACACGTAGTTCAACGTATTGTACACACTACAATCGACTTGGTATCGGCCTACAAAACAGATCAATTGAACTAAGGTTCACTCGTGATTCTGGAAATGATCGATAGAAGGCGTTGAGTTGGATATGACGATATCTGAAATATTCGCTTATCTACAAATTATGGTATTCTGGATGTCTAGCGGTTCTGGGAGAACACAATGATGCAAACTAGATATCAGATATGAAGAACACCAAAGCCACAAGTAAATGTGTATGGTGGGTCTTGGAAAATCCTCTAAGCAAACTTGCATCGGCCGATTCATGATGGAATCAGAGTTTATCGCTTTAAACAAAGCATGAAAGAAGTTGAGTAACTTCACGACTCCTTAGAGGACGTCCCTTATTGGGAGAAACCCGTACCTTCAGTAGTTATACATTGTGGCTAGCCGATCGGCTTCAGGAAGGACACGGATGATGGCGTCTGGAAATTTCTATCGGATATGACGGAGATATGAGACCGTATGGCAATTGATCATCACGGGTGTCACTTCCTTAATTACTAATCAAATGATATATTGGACCCTTTAACTAAGGGACTACCCGAAGATTAAGAGTTCTACCTGTCTAGGGGAATGGGCTTAAAACCAAAACAATACGAACCTTTGCGGTGGTAACCCAATCATACTAACTGGGGATCTCAAGAATTTGGTTCAATGGAAATACTAAGCTGGAAAAGGTTCAGTTGAGCGCTTCGGTGGAAGCAAGAGCACTTCGGATGATGATTTTTGTAAAGAAAACATGAATCCAAAGTCGTTCCCGCGATAGACATTAAAGTTCTACCTGCATGGTGGGTAAAAGTTAAGCTTCCAAACCTTTAACGATCCTCAAACGGTTGAGGTTAAGGTTGGGGAAATTTTTAATGATTCCTAACACTTGTGAAGTGGGGTATAGCAGAATACCTTGCAGGAGATCACCTATTTAAGTGCGAGGACAGGCCGCCTCAAAAGAACTCACTTAAGAATCCAAGTGTGTCCACGGCCACAACGAACATAACAAAAGAAGAAATGAATAAATATGAGGTATTGTGTTAGTACCGTTGTCTTGGCTTACATTAAACACTGACGGTTCAAGACATCACATTCACCGCGTAGTAAGTAAGTCCGATGGTATTCAACTAGGGAAGGTTCAAAGCGTAAGATACCTCTCCTGATGCAATATCTTTTCGCTGAAAGATTGCTAAAAGTAGGCACCTTGTGTGTGCGCCAAAATCTCTTTCAAGAGGGAATTATTGGAAATTTACTAATGTGGAATTAAATTTATCCCATTATTTATGACTCGAACAATTGAGCCCCCGCACGTCGAAAATATCATTTCCACACATGTGCAATCTTAGTGCCAAGTATCGTAAATTTCGTTAATGAAAGAGATATTGGTATGTAAGTGAAATGTTTGAGACATAGAATGATGGATGATTATTGGATTAATAACAAGTGTTCCACGTTGGTAAACGAAGGAAGGATTGTGCGAGGTGTAAGATGGAACAGGTCGGAAAAGGGTCGCAGAGCCGAGAAGGGCCGCAACGCCGGAGCGCCGCGATGCCCCTTAGCAGCGCCGCGACGCTGGACTGGCAATGAGCCAGAACCGCGGCGCTTCATTGGCAGTGACTGCTCGACGGAATCCTAAAAGGCTTGGTTGTTGAGGGAGTTTCATTTCCATTGAAATCACTCAATAATGGCCATTACTTGGACCATTATGTTGCTGCATTACTTGGGGGTTAAATGTCATTCATTACACGACAATTGATTGCCATTGTGGGGCACTTGAACGCCATCTTGTACACCTATAAATTGAAGCTTTGGTTCAATTCTATAGAGGACACATATATAGATGAACATATGAACAGAAAAACAAGTTCACAACACCACAAAGAGATCAGATTTTCCTGATAGCAATCTTTCTCTTAGCAATCTTCATTATTCGTGTTCTTCGCTGAGGTCATTTGTGTAGGTTTTGCACACTTGATAGTTTGTTGTTTCATCTTGGGAGACTATTGTCCACACTTCCGTAAAGCCTATATACGGGGGCAATCTTGTCTTAAAGACAAAGAGCCATCTCTCGACTCAAATTTTACGGTGGTGTTGTGTTTATCTAATTGGTTGCTAAGTATTTCAGGTGTTAACTTAACAGACGAAGGACTCTAACCGTTCGTATTCTCAGCGGATCTACAAGTCACAAGTGTAGCAGTTAATGTTCTTGTATTTCCGAATACAAGTTCTATATTTGAAGTTTCATTCAACATCAAGAAATTAACAACTTGTTGTTGTTTATCCTTTCGATCACTGTATTATTTACTATTCCCGTTGTTGCTTTACATATTCCAACAACAATACAATAGATCTAATGTGATTCAACTATTATGTGGACTGTAAGCATAGTGGAAGCTTAATGTATTCTTGAGCACCAGTGAGATTAGGGTTGTGTTGGTCTTTAATTGTGCTCCTCAAGAGAAATAATTTTTTTTACGAGGCATAAATTTATATTCATGTATCATAATATCAACCCGCTCAATTAAAGAACTTATGCCCTGCTAGGCATAAGTTCAATTTTGAAGGGAAAAAATTAAAGACCAGGTCATTTGAAGGCCGGAAATTAAGGAACAACTAGGGGTGGCACAATGGGTGAAAATCGTGCAATTTCTTCGTGAAATTATGGCCCAAATCGTGCAATTTCTTCGTGAAATTATGGCCCAATGGGTGCATAGCAAGTATTTCAGTTTTGCAATTGTCATTGTCAGTTGGTTTAGACAAATAATAAGATTCATTGTACGAAGATGTCAGAAGAAACCATTTATGAAATAATAGAAGCCACAGGGAAGTTTTCTTTGTTGTGTTGTTTTAGGATTGATTGACAACCCATCGGAGAAAAACAAAGATTTGAGTTACAACAAGACTTTTTGCTCATTAGAAGGATAAATATATAATTCCTCTGTTCTAATTTATATGATGTAGTTTAACTAAACACAGAGTTTAAGAAATAAAAGAAGACTTTTGAATTTTATGGTCTAAAACAAGTCAAATATATTTTTGTGGTTATAGATCATCTCGTTAAGCGTAAAAGGTAAAGTTTAAAGTTAAATTATTACTAAATAAGGAAATATGTTATTATTTTTAAAACTGACTAAAAATGAAAGTGTGTCATATAAATTGGGACAGAGGGAGTAGCAATCTATCTTTTGGTTTAAACTGCTCCAGATACTGATCATCCTGGACTTTAATCAACTGGGCTGAAAACTGTCCCAGTTAAATGGAGGCAACAACATACCCAGTATAATCCCACCAAGTGGGGTCTGGGAATGATAGAGCGTACGCAGACCTTACTCCTATCTTTTGAAGGTCAGGACGGGAGGTTGTTTCCGATAGACCCTCAACTCAAGAAAAGATGCAAAGACAACAATCAGTTAAATGGAGGGGAACAATAAAATGATTAAGGAAAAGGCTTTGGATCCAAGGTACAACCTAACTTTTTGTACTTGAGAAAATTTAGAGATTGTCAGGGCACAAACAAGAGGAAGTGACATGAATGAAAGATGTCTACTTCTTGAATTTGCAGAAATCAAAGATAGAGTCTAGTAGTTTTTTTGTAATATTATTCGTCATGCCTAATACCATTGGGATTCGCTAGATGGCTTGAAAAGGAACGAAAAGATTTATATCTGTCTGAAAGATATGAGAGATGCTTGAAGGAAACTAAGACCAAAGATGTTACAAGTTCTAATCCCTTGGTGTGGAGATATCCCATGGGTACAAAATTGTTAACAGAAGCCTTCACTCTCATTTATGGCTGTCGAGAGGGCATGAAAGAGATGAAGGGCGGGAACCAGAAGAAGACGTTCATATGACTTTGTGATGATACAGGTGGGAAAACTATCAGAGCTTCCTGGAATGTAAGCTAAACATGACTTGACAACTTAAAGTAACCTAGTCAAAGGTCGCAATCAGCACTATAATCAAAGCGATTAGCCTAAGAAAGATCAATCTTCAATAACAAATTCATCAAAAATACACGAAATTAACACATGGGAGCTCTATAGGGCTAGCAAGTAAACTGTTACTCAGAATAAATAACCTCAAATTTATGGAAACCAAGTTTAACGAATAAATTGTTGGAAATTTGCCTTTGGCGGGAGTTGCGACCGACCAACTTTAACGGCTTAAACACTAGTGTAACGTATGTTGGAGAATCCGGTTCTTCACACATGCATGATCTACTAAGTACGTAGATAACCGTAGGGCCAAGAATCGTCAAATTTCATTGAGAAATGAAAGATATATTGGTTCACGAAGTAAGGTGTTTGAAGCATGGAAAGTGTGGTATTGGGTTCAATTCTCCCTCATCGGTAGAGGAAGAAAGAATTATTGTGTATATAAGATTCGAAATTGGTTTGGGGTTTGGGACCCCAAGGGGTATCCCATGTGTTTAAAGGAGGGAGGACCTAGATGTGCTTCGGTTCGAGGAAAGACCACACGTGCGCCGCCGCCGCCCGCCCGTCCTGTTCCGAGTCCTCGGGTCCTGGGGTCGTGGGCTGTGGGTCTGTGGGTCTTCTCGATATTATCTTTTTGGGCCGCAGAACTTTGCCGAAGTACAGCTTTGATCCCGAAGTTTCCGGATGTACGGTTCGGACTGCATTCTTTCGGATGTACGCTTTGGTCCCTCAAGTTTCCGAAATCTGGACAATCAAAGCGATTGCCAAGCACTCAATTCACCATTTATTTTGGTTGAATTACTCCTCCTATAATGGCCAAATCCGTTGGTCTTTTCTCCATTTATGTTGGTGGCTTTACTACCTTCATAATGGCCATTATTTGGTCATTATGGAGGGCGATATCAGCCCCTCCTTCACCTATATAAACACTCCCTTACACCATTGTTGAGCACTAAGGAGAACACCAAAAACAGTGCACGAAAATACACAACCGAAAACAGTTTTCTTCCTACAACTTCCAAGCATCATTTCGTTACTCAATATTCTTCACGGTAGCTCTTGAGTTTCCTTTGCTCAAGGGTTCCATTGCTGTTTTATCTTGGGAGACAAATTGTCCAGGACGTATAAAGGATACATACGGGGCAATATTGTCTTAAGGACATAGTGCTACACTCGACTCAGCAAAAACAATTTCCATTTTTCCATCTTCTACAAAACTGGAATTTCCAGTTTTCGTGTGTAACTATTGTAATTTTCAGATTTCTAGTTCAATTATTGAATCTTTGTTTATCCTTTCGAATACTTGTAATAGTTATATACTTTCCATACTGCATTATAAAGTACCATAGAGCAAAAACTCCCAACATAAATAACATAATGTCTCAAAGGACGGAAGCCAAAGCTAGTGTCTAAAATGCAGTGAGAAAATAAACCCTCAACCAAAATAAGAATGTAAATAGATAAATAAGTTATCCCGGACTTTCCAACTCTACCTCTCAGGCCGTAAGAGAAAAAGACCAAAAGCTAAACGCCATTTACTTTGCCTTTTCATTCGAGATGGATAGCGTAGCCAAGTTTTCCCCAGTAGGGTTGAGCTCGTCCCAGTCTTCGGTCCAATTGACCATGGCATCTGCTAGCTTTGTGAAATAGGGATCTATGTTGGATAGTTTAGCCTTGACCTGTTTCGCGAGTTCGATGTAGCACTGCGACAGTTTGGCACTCTTTCGGAAGGGTTACAGCCTGGAAAAACGGGATGATCTCTTCTTGCCAGTAGATGCCTTTGTACTCCTTTTTCAGGTTAACAAAAGGATTGTTTGCTTTGTTGTGCCATGGTAAAGGTGAATAATGCTGCGCGAGTGAAAGTGCTGGTTCGTTGGTCAAATTTGAGTGCTGAGGATTGGAGCTACATTCGAGCTCAGTTCCCCGATTTTGCAGCTCAACAATAACCTTGAGGACAAGGTCGTTTTGGAAGGGGAGAGTATTGTTATGGTGGGCGATTGCAATCATGGTTTCACGAATTAGGGGTATACAATTAAGATGAGGGATTTTAAATAGTATGAAGTGGGATAGGTGTCGCCAGAGTGTTCACTTATCCACGTGGATATGAAGTCAACGGCCCAGATTAGATGTTCATTTAATAAATCAACGGTACAGATTAGAAGAGATTAACAATGCAGATTCCACTAAAAGAAAAACAATCATTAGCAACGAGAAACACGGTCCCTAAAAGTATGATTCTGGTCCTAAAGTTTAATAGCGACCGATAAAATCTGGTCGCCACAATTGCTTAGGATCCACCGCTAAAGTTTAGCGACGGAATCAAGTTACTGGTCCATAAAGAGTTATAGTGACTGGCCAATATCTGGTCCCGAAAACACTTTTAGAGACAATAAATCTGGTCCATAAAATACTTTTATTCCGGTCCCTATAACATTTTATCTACCAGTTTTACTGTAAAATCTGGTCCTTAAAGAGTCTTCGCTATCATATATGTATTTTTAAATTATACAGTTCTTAATATAGAAATCACATGAACATAAAGAAGAGATCAATAGATAAATAACTTTTCTTATACAAATAAGCACACATGTATAAAATTGGTAATTAATCACAAAAAATGTACATTCCGCTAGTAACTATAAAACCATAATGCATATGTCATGGTACTGTTTACAACAAATCTCTTAGCAAAAATATAATTTCCCCCCTAACAATCCTAGCAAAATGATAATGAATTCTCGAGCTATTAAGTCTTCAAAACTTGCATCTTCACTTGTAAGCTCAACTCTTCAAACCCTGCAAAAAATTAAAAAAAATCTATAGAAAATTATAAAGATCGGACTAAGTACCTGAAAGATAACAACAATGAAAGAAACATCTGAATATTGCATAGTTCCATCTCCTTCAAAGCACATCAATTTCATATATAGTCCGATTACATTTTTCAAATACAGATTGATGTAAAATCACTTATCCTTATGAAATACATTGTCCAAGTAACATTACTTTTACTAGTTCTAATAACGTAAACCCATTAACCAATCTGCAATGAACTTCCTTCTTCCAGTGAGACACAATCTGGAAGTAACCAGATATAGTTTAGATCTCTACAATCAGTTCATACTCAATGCATAAAATATAAGCCAGCACATACTGAATACAATAGCTACTAAAGTTAACCATTCTCCGTATATCTTTGTACAAATAAAATAATTGGTGTATATAGCTAAAAGATCAAAGTAGATGATAAGAGTTACAGTTGGAAATTTTTATTCACATACCATACATATTGATATGCCCTCCAGAGCTTGACTATGAAGAAAGTGTGGGTTACAAAAATTGCAGAAAACGGAAAGTAAGTAAATATTACAATAGCCAGAAAGGATAAACTACTAACGATTACAACAAACTGGAAATAAGAACGATTACAACCACTTAAAACTTCGTTGAGTCGAGTGATGACACTTTGTCTTTAAGACAAGATTGCCCCGTATATATCCTCTTACGTTATGGGCAATAGTCTCCCAAAATAAAACAACTTAACAAATGAGCAAAGGAAACTCAAGTGTTACTCTTGAAGAACTTTGAGTAATGAAATGATGTTAGAGAGGAAGAGGAAGATTTCTGTAATTTTTGTCAAGTGTGTAACAATTGAGCCAAAGGGGTCCCAAACCCTTATCCATTTTTTAGGCCTATAAAATGAACAATTCTTCATTTCCCCACCGATGAGGGAGATTTGTTCCACACCATATTTTTCATGCCTCAAACACCTTACTTTGTGGACCAATATATCTTTCATTTCTTAACGAAATTTGACGATCATTGGCCCTACGGTCATCTACTCACTTAGTAGATTATGCACGTGTGAAGAACCAAAGTCTCCAACATGTGGAACCCTAGTGTTTAAGTCATTAAAGATTGGTGGACGCAATACCCATCAAAGGCAAATTTCCAACAATCCCCTCTTGAAAGAGATTTTGGCGCACTTACAAGGTGCCTATTTCCAGCAATCTTTCAGCGGACAGATGTTGCATCTGGATAGGTAGCTTCATCTTTGAACCTTCCATAGTTGAATACCATCGTACTTACTTACTGCGCGGTGAACGTGATGTCTTGAACCGTTAGTGTTTAGTGTAAGTCAAGTCAATGGTACTTTTGGGATCTCCGTGCTCGTCCTTAAAGCTTGGGTTTTAATCATTCCCCTAGGAGAATATCTAATCTCTGGTTAGTCGTGATGTTATCCTTTGATCTTATGATCGTGACTCGTGGTGAGCCTAACTCTTATGTATCTGCGAATATGATGAGATTTTTCGCATAGCGCCCTTTCTAGACTTTTTGCACTTGACTTTGATCGTGACACTACTCGAGCCGGAGCCCGAAACCAGCGGCTAATGCTTCACCGAGAGATTGACCAGAAGAGGTCTACCTTGCTTTGGGACTATGTTATCCTTTTTTGAGGTTATGCAAGAGGTGGATATTAGAGCGATTTACATCTCCTCGGCCCTTGTTAATGTAGAGGTTGACTTGGCCTCATAGACATGGAGAATAGTTCACTACTTGTAGCATTTGGCGGATCTCGCCCATCTTCCATTCACTTTGATCATCTGATCCAACTATATTCCCTCGGGTGCATCGCGGGGGCATAATCAATTTACCTTTTCGGGGCTCTAAAGTCCTTATTACAAATGTAGATGATGTTCACGACCAGAGATAGTATGATCGGTTTGTGATGATTCCTACCCACCGCCTTTATGGCACTAATTTTGGCCCTCTATTGGAGCATTGTAACAACACTCGTAAGTAACTTTTTTCCCCTTCCCTATATTTCTTCTGATTTTTTCCTGATTGTCTTATCCTTTGTTCTTACAATAATATTTATGGTCCTCGAGCCCTGCCCAACATCTTTGGATTGGTGATGAATCTGCTCCATGCCTCCTAGGGCACTAAACGGACCATGAGAGCCTTTTTTGCCGATGAGTGGAAAGGCAAAAGTCATGTTGAGTCTTTTTTTGCTGGTTTGCATTTTTACCGATTACACATTGATGTGTTATCCTAACTTCTTTCGTTGCGCCTTTTTTCTAAGGTCTCTCTTTTAGAGGGGGTTAAATTAGAAAAATGCCCACCCAGGATGAGGCTCGGGCTCACATTGCTAAGGCCGCCGCGAAGGCCAAGAGAACAAGAAATGAAGGCTTCCGGATGATGTCGGGGCATCTACCTCAGGGATTGGTTCATGTATGAGCACACACCATTGACTCAATAAGTATTGGAGGGAGGAGATGCAAAATATCGTTAACATGAATGATGATGGAGAAGAGGCCGCAGCTCTCGAGGATGCGGGGGTCTCCTCAACCAAAACGTCGGGAACCGGGAGTCAGCGAAAGGTAACCTAGGAGTGTGGGGAGTAGAGATGCGTTTGCAGGCCCTTCGGTTCCTCCCCCACCTACTATTGGTTCTGACCTCAGCCTAAAAGCTAACTTGGCCTATCTTGCGTACATCTTTCTTCAGATAATTCGGGTCATTTTCACTACACCCTTTACTCCCAATGCGAGTGTATAAGCTAAATTTATTTCGTCTAAATTTCTCTCACGAGTATGCTGGTGTTTCCTCTACCATTGAGTTTTTCAAGAACATGCCTTTATCTTTCCAGAGTGTAGAGAGGTTGGCGGAGGAAAACAAATATCTCTGGGAAGAGGTTTCCCAGCTTCGAGCCGAGCACAAAAATCTTTTAGAACAAAGAACCACCGTAGAGGGTAGGTGGGAGGAGGCCAAGTAGACACTGGCAATTGGGGAGAAAACCTTCCGGATTATGACCGAGGCTTGTTAGTTAATGGGAGAGAGGTTGGTCCTTGCTAAGCTTGACCGTGATACTTCTCGAGCGAGGACGCAAGCACTTGAGACTTATCGCACCCAACTTCGAGTCCTAAACCAACAGCTGATGTTTCGCCAGGAGGCTGACCAGTGAGGGCTACTTTGCTCCGGACTATGCTGTAGTCCATACTCGATTTGAGGTTCTACAGGGATGGAGAGAGGAGTGATTGACGTCTTCTTAGCCCTTGTTGACGCAGATGTGGACTTGGGAGAAACCGAGGCTATTTGGATGACTTACGTGAAATAATATATCCCCTCGTCTGATACATATGTTGGCTTTTCTGATGGCGAGGTGTCCCCCCTCCAGCTTATATTTGTATGTCTTGAGCCTCATGTCATGTTTCTAGGGATCTGTCCTACAACAATGATTAGCAACAATGCTTGTAACTAGTGCTAGGTTTTTCAGCTCATGTGAATTTGTGGGAGCCTGTATGCTATTTTTAATGAATTTTTTTTTGAGGTGGGCCTATGTGCCTTATGATGAAAGTTTTTTTTTGTAGTTGTGTTGGCATATGCGCCATTTGATGGATATTTTTGGGCCATTGCGCCTTTTGTTGTTATTAAATTGAGCCTTCATGCTCTGGTTTGGCGGCCCTTCAGGCTGTTGCGTCTAAGACACTGCTTCTACCATCTTCCCTTCAACGATCATATTGATCACTCCCTGCTACACTAGGAATTCCTGCGAAGTCCCAGACCCCTTTTCCGTGGCGTACTTAGACCGGCTGCTAAAGAACTCTTTCAGATGCTTCATTCTCATCAGATTTGTTACCTTGTACCTCAAGTGTTTACAATCCTCCATTGAATGTCTTGGGATCCTTTGGAACTCACACCAGAGCTCTATGTCCGCATCTTATTTATTTGGGTTGGACCGAACTGCTACCAGGAACCGAACGTCTTTCATACTCTTCATTGCTATGACCAAATCCACGACCTCTACGTTAAAGTTGTAATAGGCCACGCTCGATGGTCCTTAGTTATTCGTGACTTCTTCTGCGATATTTCCCTTTTTATTCTAGGATAACCCTAATCGTACATTGATTTGTTCGATTGGCCTTCATGTATGGGTGGTGGTCGGGTTAAATAAGGTTCATACCAACCCCTCAAGTTCCTTTGCCTATATGGGGAGCATTTCGAGATCTCCTTTGTTATCTTCCCCCATTTTTTGTGTAGGCCCCATGATCGACCTTTATCTTTATTTTAGCGGTATAACCGTTGTTTACTTTGTTCCAGGACTTGGCGAGAACTCCTCAAACTTTCTTTCAACTTCCTTAACGCTTCTGAACTGTGAACGTTCAGGCCATCTGTAAATGTTGCGGCAACCCAATCCTCAGAGATTGCTGGTAGCAGCATACTCTCCCATTGGAAACATTTCACAAAACTATGAAGTAGCTCATCTTTTCTCTACATTACGGTGAATATATCCTCTTTATAAGTTTCGACCCTTTGAGCCTTTCCAATGTATTTGCATAATTAATAGGTTTTCGGTGTCTTTTGTGAGTGTATGACCACGAATGTATTTTCACGATGTGTTCTTCTAAGTCTGTGGTGCCGTCATACTTAGGTATGTCAGGCATTCTGCTCTTCTTCGGGATGGGCTTTGGAGCCGTTGTCTCCTTGTATGGTATCTTCCCGTATTTCCTCGCCCCTACACCTTTCAACACAGGGGGAGCCCCTAGCTATCCGCTCATGGAGCTCCTTTTCCAGTGCAACAAGTCTCGCCACATCTGCCTCTGGTGTTGTAGGATCCGCTCTCTCCGCATTTGCTGAAATGCTCCAATGGCTTCCACATCATCTTCCGAATGACTATCCGGCGCTGCCCCGGATAAGGAGTTCAAAAACTTTTCCATGCGCTACATTATGGCATTGTTTGCGGCCAAGACCGTAGCTAATGTTGATTCAAATGGGGTGCCCTCTTCTTTGAATATCCCCTCCACTTTGGAGTACGAGTGTCTTTTTCTTTCCTTGGGAGTATCGCTCCTTATGCTGTGCTTCATGGCTTTCTGCCGAGTGGCTTCGAACGTCCTCCTCATCCAAGGTTTGTTAGGGCTTGCTTTAGAGGGGGCTATCGTTTCCTTCAACCCTGTTCATCGTGTTTCTAAATGGTATGACTCCATTCGCAGTGTTTTCGAACGGTCCACAAAGCTCTGATGTTCGACGGGTATCTGCTTTCTTTCGGGTTCCTGCGATCCGTGAGCAATGTTGTGATGTCCTGACATGTTTCTTTTTGTGTGCAATGTTTCCGCTTTAGGTTTTTCAAGAAAATTAGCTACAGATCGATACAACACCACAACTGTATATCCCCACAAACGACGCCAAATTATTTTCTAGTGAAAATGATTCTAACCAAAAATATAGTTAGAGATTTGTTTTTATGGGTTTAAAGACAAGTAAGTTGTATCTGATCCGTAGACCCTCTTGAACAAGTCCGAAATTACTAATTAGGCTATGGGTATGCGAGATAAAAGAGTAAATAGATAAGAGAATAAATAAGTAGAATAAATAAGTGAACTGGATCTAAGATGATTATGAACAACGAAAGAATAAGAGCTAAGACTGGTGTATTTGCTTGAGTGAGATCTTTTTGTTATAAGTGTAGGCTTAGAGAGAATACAATGTGTCCCCCTTCTCTTCTAGGTCTTGCATACATAAGACAAAATCTAGACTACTATACCCTCCTAAAGTTATAACGACGTTAGCACACTAACGTCACCGTGCTCATGAGCGACGCGACGCTATGATCTAGGCGGGCCGACGTGATTGGAATTGTTGGGAGTGGAAGACAGATGCGCTAAGCCATCGGAACCATCATGTTTCTTGAATACGCCAATATTTCCGGAGGTGTTTCTACCCAATACACATGTCTAGATATTTTCATTAAATAAGTAGCAAAGGCAAAAATTAAAGACTAGTGTGTTTGAAGGGCAATCTGTAAAAACTGAAAAGAAAGAAGAAAAGTTGGATCAAGTTGGATGGATTGGGCTACAATCCATTGTTTAGCCCATCTTAAACCCAACCCATCTTAGCTCAAGTAACTTTGGACAGGATTAAGCAATGACCCGTCTTTTCATTCGGTTCATTTTGACCCGTTCACATTCAGCTCAAATCGTCCATCTATCACCCTTATTTGGACTCAAACTACTGAATTCAGTCAAACATGTACTCGTATTCTATCTTCCCCCTAATTGATCTCGTAATTTCGCCAGTGGACATACAGAAGAATTTGATACAAGCAAGCTTTACTTTACTTGTTTGTAGTATCTTTTTGGGCTACTTCTTTCTTTTAAATAATGTTGTTCGGCAATCCTTTGTCCTAATTCATAGGACATAGTCTTGCTTAGGTAATGTAATGTGGCATTGAATAATAACATTATATTCCTTAGAAATTTTTTTAAGTTCGTTTAATCTTAAATAATGTATCAACGCCGGCCTTCATTTCTATTTTTATTTTTATAATCATGATCAAGTAGTTGACAGTTTCTAAAAATTATACAATATGCATGGAAAAAAAAGTTATTGACCAGCATGATTTGGCTTATAAATAGGTGCAGAACCAACATGGAAAGTTATGTTGAATGTTGTTGAGTTTTACTATAACTTAACAACTAAAAAGCTCTGTGTCGAACAATTTTATTTTTATTTCGACAAAATGGTGGATATTCAAGGCTACTTGATGCTATTCCTTATTTGGTTATTTTCTACCTTATTTCTTAAATATGTTATATTTCGTAAAAGAGCCAAGTATCATCTTCCACCAAGCCCGTTTGGTTTACCGATCATTGGTCACTTACACCTCCTGTCTCCAATTCCTCACCAGGCCCTTCACGGGCTCTCGGCCCGTTATGGGCCTTTGATCCACATAAATCTTGGATCGGTCCCTTGTCTAGTAGTTTCATCACCTGAAATGGCTAAAGAAGTACTCAAAACTCATGAAACTTCATTTCTAAATCGACCACAAACATCCGTGGTTGATTACTTAACTTATGGTTCACAAGACTTTTCCTTTGCGCCTTACGGGGTTTACTGGAAGTTCATGAAGAAAATATGCATGTCCGAACTCCTCGGGGCTCGTACATTGGACATGCTTCTTCCTGTAAGACGCGATGAAATAAAATGTTTCATCGAATTACTCTTACAAAAGGCGAAAATTGGTGAAGCACTAGATATTGAAGCCGAGCTTTTAAGGGTTTCGAATAATGTTATTTCAAGAATGATAATGAGTGAAAGGTGTTCCGAGGACAACCATGAAGCTGGGAGTATTAGGAAGTTGGTTCAAGAAATTGCTGAACTTACTGGGAAATTTAATTTGTCGGATTATATTTGGTTTTGTAAAAATTTGGATTTGCAGGGGTTTCGAAAGAGGACAAAGGATGTACATAAAAGGTTGAGTTTTTTTTTTTTCATTTTCGGCCCATCGGCCAAAATTAATTACGGACTCTAATCAAAATATATAAAACCTATATATTGATTATGTATATTATATGTATTTTTATGTATGTTATATGTATATTTTGTGTATATGATATACATAATATATGAATATTTATACTTAATATACAAATCATATATATTTAATGGCTATTATTCTTTTGAGCGGTCCAAAATTATAATTTTTCAGGTTTGATAAGATGATGGAGAGGATCATAAATGAACACGAAGAAGCTAGAAGGAAAAGAAATTATCAAAGTAAGGATGGAGGTGAAAATGTAGTGATCAAAGATCTGCTTGATATTCTACTTGATATATCAGAGGACGAATGCTCAGAGATGAAATTGACAAGAGAGAACATCAAAGCTTTCATTCTGGTAAGTTTCTCATAAATTTTCGCCAGGGACAACTGTATAGTAAATGATCATTTTTATCTTGTATTTATAACCTTTTAGACCATTATTTAAAGTTTTTTTAAAGAAAATAGAAAATAGAAAATTTTATAAGAAAATGTTAGACGATGATCTAAATTTTGCAGACGTTAAATGGCAGTCTAGTGTTTTGTTTGTCCCAACCCAATAACTATATTTGCACAAACTTTAATAAATTAGAGACAATCTAAATGGTGGCCTAAAAATGGAATATTTATGTAAATCATCCCTAGTTCTCTGCAGCTTAATTTACTAGGAAAATGCGTATTTCACCTACAAAAAAACACAAATTAAGTACTTCCTCCTGCCCCAAATGTTTTGGTGATTACATTTTCTGAGGGTTAATAGTTAACACAAATTCGTCGGAGTTTTTAAACAAAAGTTATTTTTTGACAATAAACTGTGAAGTAATACAGTTTATGGAGAAAAAAAAAGATGCCACAATATTTAGGATATAATATACTTCTAGTTGCTTGCAAGGTTTTATCATTTTTTTCATGTAGTATTAATACATAGAGCTGGCCAACTTTGTTACACTGCCTACTTAAAAATTGTTTGAAGTCCAGTGATATCTATGTACACCATGTAAAATAATCTCAGTAAAAACATAAACGACATTTTTCAAGATAATTGGCTGCTTCTTATCTTATTAAATTCGCATATGTTCCAATGAAAATAAAAGATTACGGTTGCAACTAATATTTTACAGGACATATTTGCTGCTGGGACGGATACTGCAGCTATCACAGTAGAGTGGGCACTAGCAGAACTCATCAACCATCCAAGTATTATGCAAAAAGCAGTCCAAGAAATTGATTTTATCATCGGTAAAAACCGACTTATGGAAGAATCGGATATTTCAAACCTCCCATACCTCCAAGCCATCGTTAAAGAAACTCTCCGACTACACCCTACAGGGCCTATGATCATCAGAGAATCAACCGAAGATTGTTGCATCGGAGGTTATTACATACCGAAAAACACTAGGCTACTAGTCAATACGTGGGCGATTAATAGGGATCCCAAATATTGGGAAAATCCACTCGAATTTATACCAGAAAGATTTTTGATCGAAGAGGAGGGGAACCCGAAATCTCAGTTGGATGTAAGGGGACAACACTATCAGTTTTTGCCATTTGGCACGGGGCGAAGAGGTTGCCCCGGAACTTCATTAGCATTACAAGTAGTTCAAACAAGCCTTGCTGCCATGATCCAGTGCTTTGAATGGAAGGTTAGTGGTGGAGCGGAAGGTAAAGTGGACATGAAGAGGCACCTGGAATTACCCTTCCTAGAGCTAATCCTTTGGTTTGTATTCCGGTGACTAGGCTGAATCCATTTACATCATCCGTTTAGATCTATTATTGAAGATTGTCGATATTTACTGATGAAGGCTAACAAGGCCAGGATTCGACCTGTCTGGAGGAAGGCAAGCTAGTGTGTCGATTTTACATTAAATGAAAGACACAATCATGAAGAGGCATTGATACTCTGAGTAAAGTACTTAAAAGTATGGAGTTTCTTCTTCTAGTAGATTTAAATTGTGTTGCTTATGAACGTTTTTAAGATCTTTATTTACTTTGTTTTTTCAATGTACCAAAACAAAAAAGTACAATGTTATCATCAGAAATATATTAGTATCAATTTCACTCTACTTCTATGTATTTAACATTTCTTTGGTGTAATCAAAATCATGGTTGATTTTACACTTCACAAAATGCTTTCTTTGCTTGTCCTGAGCCGAGGTCTCTCGGAAACAGCCGCTTTATCTACCAAGATAGAAGTAAGATCTGAGTACATTCTACCCTCCCAAACTCCACGTTGTGAAATTTCACTGGGTATATTGTTATTGTATGTTATATATATTGATAATATATTATCCAAATTAGTTGAGACTTTCTGAGATATTTTCATCTGTTTCTCCTTCTCATTCTTGGTTTTGAAATTATTATGTTTTGGCCATATGTATATTAAGTTTTCATTTAGTTCGTTGCAATGTATGAATATAGCTTTAGCACGAGGTTCTCAATCTAAAATTTGCACATATCAATATTTAATTCTTATCAAGTAAAGTTTATCTTTTCAAAGAAATCGTAACATCCTATGATGCAAAATTTTGGTAAACCAAGTATACTTCCCTCAAACGACAATATAATATCAGAGTAAGGTATTTAGGCAACAAGATGCTGTTCGACCAAATTAACAAAAGCCATATATAACAACAAAGAGAGTAACTTAGAATATCAAGGCTGTCAACTGCATTTATGGACAGAAGTTTGTGCAATTGAACCACTTATCCTTGGCTTAAAAAACTCCCTCACCGACCAGGTAGCAACATAAAACAACACGACGTTCTGCAATACTCACAATTACGTTGACAAGATAGTTGAAAGACGAGGTAAACAAATAATAAAACGACGATGGGTGATTGGAAATTCTTTATCAACTGCTGCCACCACCAAAGAGATATCCCAGAGAAGATCCACCACCAGGAGCTGCGTGGATTTTGGTAGATGGCCGGTCCTACAACAACGAAATAACCCTAGTTAAAACCAAACAACTTTTCCCTAACAAATGATATATGATTAAAAGAGACATTGGAACCAAGAAAGACCAGGTTCCACACATACGAGATGGTATGGGCGGCAGTTCCTTGAAGAGCAAATTATTCAATAGCTATAAGCAATTAGTTTTCTAGCCAAAGATCTTGTATATTTTTCTAGGCAGAAAGGAATTCTAAAGTAGCAATCAACTGTCACGCAGATATGCACCTTAAAATGTCAACAATTCCTTAAGATCAATTGCTAAAATTCAGATCTAACAGAACATTCTCACTTCACAACATGAGAGTTACATCAATGGAGTATGCTTGCAATTTATTCATAACATGAAACACATGACGTGAAACCGTTGCAAATAGCAGCAACATAAGCTCCACACAATCTTCTGTCTATAGACGATTTATCATTTGGTCGAGAACTCGAGATGTGTTCAAGAAACTCATAACACGAAAGACGATATATGTTCCAATATCTTGTCCTCAAACTCATTGTTGGCCTTAACAGGTAGCAAGATCTAAATCCAATGACCCATCCACTCTAAATTTGACAGATCAGATTGTAAGGAGGCGTGTAAGGTCTGTGTACATTTTACCCTCCCCAGACCCACATTGTGGGATTTCACTGGGTATGTTGTTGTTGTATAGGTTTTGATAAAGAAAGAAGTAACCCATTTTCATATGCTGAGTTGTAACTTTTATTCACTGTTTGAATTTGTATTAACATTTAAGTTTATTTTTTCTTTTTAGAAGTCTTTTTATATATTTATTTGCAGACAACTTCCAAATGAAAAGGAAAGCAGCCAGCAACAGTTAGCTGATGACCATTACCAGCCATTGGTTACCAGTTATACAATAACCGCAAACAGAAACTATTCTCTTTATTTGAGATTTCTAAATAATACTAGCTCGTTTAAGGAGGCGTAGGCGTAGGCGTAGTTATTGTTATATTGATTTCAGAATTTAATGTAATGATGTTTTAAAAACACAGAAATAAGACAGCTAGGAGCATAATCGGTTAAAAATTAGTCAATCGATTATACAACCCATGGATAACAGAAGATGGAATCGGAATATAATTCAACCCATTCTGAGTCTCCATCAAAATCCAGCCCCATTCATCCATTCCCCCCACCCATCAAAATTTTGAATGTCATTAATGCATTAGCAAAATATAGAAGTCAGTCTCCACTGTCTCTGTACATAAAAGAATGTTCCAATTTATTGCATGCTATGTCCACGGCAATCCCAGAAACTTTGTACTTAATAAGTTTAGAGGACACAAATTTCAAAGATTTTACTATTTTTAGACGAAATAATTGTTACTTATTCACAATTTTTTATTGTTATTATTATTATTATTATCATCATCTTTGAAATGGTAATATTTTTTTGATTGTTACTTGTTCACATACAATTCCATTTAATGTCATGAGTGGCAAATATATGGATAGGTTAGCTTAGAAGGATCAACAACAGATCACAAGAAAATTAATCATGAATCTCATCTGTTGGACGTACTTATCTGGGAAAAACACCTAGCTGTAATATTTAATAAACCAGAAAGCTGATCCATTTGCACTTCAGTTCAATTGATCTTTAAAATTCCAATGAGGATGTACCATTTAATCAGCATGATAGACTCCACTGTTTTCTTCCCAGCACTAACCAATTGTTAATCAGAAATTCACAATTCCATTTATGTTATGCAGAGGTGGCAAAATCAACCCATTAAGACGTAACCCGACCAACCTGCCCTAGTTTAGACAGGTTTGGGTTATGGCTCATTTGTATGCTTGACCCAACGGGTTAAACCCAAACTGACTCAATATATTGGGTCCAAAATGGGTCAAAGTAATGTAACCTGCTGGGTTATAATTCAACCCATCACAGAGTTGTATTTATTATAAAGTGGGGACTTGTGAAGATGTCTTAGTTTTACCTAAGCTTAGTTATTTGTAATTTTCTTGACATTACCAGAAACATTATATCTACAAGAAAATGCACACAATTTGTGCTCCTCCTAGTCTTTCCCCAATTCATTTTTTGCGACGCAGTGAGAAAAGTTCTCCATTAAAGCATAGGAATGAACTTTTTAAGCCATTCGGAGGACATTATAATAAATGTGCACAAGTATATACCGTGATAAAGTTGCCGGTGTTCTGACCATCTGCCCTGATACTCTGAATACCTGCTGGAACCTGCTTAGTAGCAGGAGCAGCAGCAACAGGCTTTGGAGATGACTCCTTATTTATTGGCTGAGCTTCACTTTGAACACCCTGGGGACGTTTTGTGGTTGATTTTGGAGCCTCACCATCCCCAAACAAGTATCCTAATGAACTCTGTCCTCCTCCACTGCTAACTCCACGACCCATATCTTTGTTTCTTTCCTGTTAGATCCACTAACACCCTGATTCAAGCCAGATGACAAAAACGAACCATGAACATCAAGGATAACATCAAGATCCTCAAAGAAACACATCGAAAATGAAAAGCAGCATACCACAAGGAGAACTAGTGCAAGCACAACAGACAGACAACGCACAGAAATAAAGTACGCCAATAAATATGACAATGTTGTACAAAACTGCTCAATCTATCACAAAGAAAAAGCATGAAAGAAATTAAAAAATGTAACGGCAACTATATGAAACTCAACCATCATGCTAGTATAGGCTTCAGAAGTCCGCAACTCCACATGCATCTAAATATCATCTAGAGCCACTTCGAAGAAAGATAATTATGCTTTGACCACTCATCAGAAAAGGAATGAATTATTTTGACAACACCAACACTATGCCTTAAAAGTCTAGTGTCTGGAGGGTGGAATTTCAGAGCTATACCACAATATGGAAAAGGTGATAATGGTCAGGGTGTATTATTATTCAAGTGTGATGTTTTTGTTGGTAACAAGAAGTTCAGGCGCGTTTTCAGGAGGCTCAGAGCACCTTATTTGACACAGAGTAACAGCTACAAGAAGAAAAAGAATAACAAATTGAGCTTCCATTGTGATCCTTTAGTTACTCTCTCAACTTTGTTAATGGAAACTTTGGCTTCTTTTGGTTGTAAGGTCTACCCTTAACTCCTCCACCCATTACCCATCACAGACACTTAACGTTTCTCAAGAACTTTGGGGTTTTAGTTAACTATCTTAATGGTTTAATCCACTGTATCTCTTTTTTCAATCCACTATCTCTTTTTTCAATCCACCATATCTCTTTTTTCTAAGTGTTGAGAGGAGGCATTAAACATTATAAGGAAGTGCTAGGTAAATTATTATGTTGTTGATTTTTACAAAAATAGGCTCTCGGCCGGATCTTAACAGATTTCCAATCAGAGTACTACGACTACATCATCGTCGAGGAGCCCCGGATCACCCTCTCAGTTCGAAGTTTTTTACTCTTTTACTGGAAGTTTCAACCTTGTTGACTATGAACAGCGAGTAACACTCACATGTCACTTTATCAATCATCCTTCCCTCCTTTGCATTCAATCAAAGGGAGAGAAAGTTTACCACGCTAGATACTAGTCCATAAACCAGTAAGTTGCAATCCTTTAGAGATTACTACCCTTCTCCTCAGTGCTTCAGCAGTTGTTAAGCTCCCTTAGGCTCAACATTTTCTCCAAAACAACCGCAAAACGTCTTGACAACTTTCCCATTAAAATTGAATCAGAGACCCTAGTACAGATCAAACTACTTGGACTTTTCCAATCTTTGACGCCAATAAAATTCATCAACACCTTCCTAAAGATCTACATGTTAACATAACCTCAAAGAAACCAACAACTGGAGGAAGCCCACCTTCCCTTCAACATAGACACCCTTTAAGTCCCATACCCCCAAACTATTCTGAAATCTATAGGATCCTCACCTCTCACACCTCCCTTTCAAAATCAGAAATTGGATGATTATAAAATCAATCTACTGCACCTCAATCCTAAATTAATTGGTATCAATTATATAAAGTCCTGTATCTGTTCCTCTATTGTCCAATCTGAGAGTTGAACAGGCAACCACCAAATTCCATTGGACCCCCTTGACAACTACTCTACAACCATTGCAATTTACAGTTTTGAAGCAATCTTAAGCCGTTAAATTGACACTGCTGCTGCTGTTATCATCAATAGTTTATTCAAGCTTTAGGATTTAAATAAGCCAGAACTAATACCTTGACCTGTCTGATACAAAAGCTTCCTTAATTGTTCAGAGTAACATGAAAATTGCTTACTAAAGTGATCAAAATCTCATAATTACGACAGAACACCTTTTTATCATAAAAAAAAAATATAACAGAACCAAATCAGCAACTACTCTACAACCAATGCCATTTTGGATCAAAATGGTTATTAGAATACCTCGACAACTACTGTTTTGAAGCACTCTTTAGCCACTAAATTGACACTGCTTCTGCTGTTAAAATCAACAGTTTATTCAAGCTTTTGGATTTATATAAACCTGAACTAATACCTCGAGCCAAAAAGCTTCCTTAGTCCTTCGGAGTGACGTGAAAATTGCTCACTGAATTGAATCATATCTCATAATAATGACAGAACAACTTTTTATACAAACAAAACATAAAAATAAAGAAATTCAAAATCCACAACCAAATCAGCAAACGGAAAGCACCATAAATCCCCAAAAAATGAGAAAATGATAGCTTAGCTTAGTGATTTTCCTCAAAGCTACAGCATAATATATACATATTGTTCAGAGTAACATCAAAGTTGCTCACTAAAGCGAATCCAAATCTCATAATAATGAAAGGACAACTTTGTATCACCAAAAAAAAAAGAAAATCAATATCCACAACCAAATCAGTAGACTTTAAACAACATAAATTCAGCAGAGTGATACTGACGACTTAAATACGTGACGGAGTATTATAAGTGTCAGAGTGGTCTTGATGTCACAATTCACTGACATTCAGCCCTTTATCGCTCCAATTTGTCAAAAAATAATCATTTAAACACCATAAATTTCCAAAAAATAAATAGAAATCGACAGCTTAGCTTAGTGAATTTCCTCAAAGCTACAGTATATATACACATGAATTTCAATATCCACAACCAAATCAGTAGACTTTAAACACCATAAATTCAGCATAGTGATAATGACGACTTAAATACACGATGGGTATTTAAGTGGCAGAGTGGCCTTGCTGACACGATCCATTGAGATTTAGCCCTTTATCACTTCACTTCGTAAAAAAAAACAGAATTGGACAGCTAAGCTTAGTGAATTTCCTCAAAGCTACAGTATATACACACATGAATTTCAATATCCACAACAAACTCAGTAGACTTTAAACACCATAAATTATACCCGACGGGTATTGTAAGTGGCAGAGTGGCCTTGTTGCCACGATCCACTGGGATTATTTCCTCAAAGCTACAGTATATATACACAAATTTCAATATACACAACCAAATCAGCAGACTTTAAGCACCATAAATTCAGCATAGTGATACGCGACGGGTATTGTAAGTGGCACAGTAGTCTTGCTGACATGATCTACTGAGATTCAGCCCTTAACTCTAAACATCATAAATTCTCAAAAACAGAAAGAGAAATCGACAGCTTAGTTTAGTGAATTTCCTTGAAGGTACAGCATATATATGCACATGTATACATGAATTTCTATATATGTAAACAGGAATAGAGAACTAGGGTTTAGAAATTGAGAGTTACCTTTTTTTCTGGTATTGATGATGAATGGTGTGAATGTAGATACAGTGGAAGTAAATGAAGGAAGTGTGATTGATATATATAGCCCGCGTTTTATAATAAGGTAAAAATCACGTATTCCTAGGGTGTGTTCGGTGCGGGAAAAAAATGTTTTCATGAAAAGTATTTTATAAAAAAATAAGTGCATTTCTTATTTTTTGCGTGTGTTTTCTATACCCATTAATATATAATTTAATCAAATACTACGAGAGGTAGGGGTGTAACGGTGTGGGGATGGGGCTACGAGGTGGGGTGAAAATGATGTGTGTTGGAGGATAGGAAGAACACAGTTAATGTGGAAAGTTATTTATGAAAATATTTTTTTCATTTTTAAGGAATTTAATTTCTTAAATAAAAATATTTTTAGAATTTTTTATCAAATGAACAAGAAAAATTAGAAAATATTTTCTGAAATGTATTCTTAATCAAAGATAAAAAAAAAACATTGTATTCTTATTCTTAATCAAAGATAAAGAGTTGCAGTCACGTAAGTTAGTGGGAAAGCATCACTCTTTTTGCTTATTTTTTATGTTAAAAGAAAAAAAGGATCTTTGAATTAAAATAAGGATGACAAGAAGCTAAGGACATAAATAAGTTTAGGATCTAAAGATATTATGTTGAGTTTTCACTTTTCTGATTGGTTATTTGCAAATATGTTTTTTTCCCCACTTATTTACTCTTCTTTTTGCTGTGATTTTTAAGCAAATAAACAAGTACAGTATTTTTTTAAATTATAAAACATGTTGATATTAATCTCTCTTTACGCATCTATGTTACTTATCATTTGACTATTTTTTATTTAGGGACTCACATATATTTGTCCTGGTTGCATGCATTATTAAAAGTGGCACTAAAAATATTCTCATCATTCAAATCATACAAATGGAACATTCGAAAAGTTTCTACAAATCAACATCAGATTAGATTTTTCAAAATTTAAAGTCAAATTGTTAGAAAAATAATTTTAGAAATAGGGAAAAAACAAATCGGCAAGGAATTTAAAGTCTCCAACTACGTCGCTACAGGGATTATAGCAGAATTCTTTCTTTTACAAAGTCAATGAAATTCAAATTTTAACAATTAACTCGAGTTTTTTTACGAGAACAAACTTTGTGATAAAAGAAACAAAGAAAAAGAAGATAAAAAATTGATATTCTGTATTTTGTTTGGAGAGAAAATAGGTATCGGCAATACCTCTCCATATGTGTTACGATTAACAGATAAACCTTTTCATAGAAGATTCTTTTAATCAACAGTCATCTTATTTAAAATTTACAATCTAGTAAAATTGTTTTGTAAAATAAGTTTTTTTATTAAGATTAAAAAAATTATACTTAAAGTTGACTAAAATTTAATTAATTTCGGGCTACCCACTTGGCCCAAGTGCCTATCTTTGGATGTTTAACTTAATAGGAAAATGAAAATGACATAAATAACTACTTAATACTCTTTATTACAAAATATATAGGTAATTTTTCTTATTTACAAAATTTAAAGATAATTACAAAACTTGACAGATTTGGGTTCACCACATTTTTGGGCGACGCCTATCGGTCTTCTTCGGTTTTGGGCCTCTATCTACACGTTCATCCGCCCAAAAGTAATGCAGTCACTTCTCATCGTTATTCTTTGGTTGGTCTTCTTGTTCATGTGATTTCCCTTTCTCCATTTCATCTCCTCTTTTGCATTCGATTTTCACCATTGTTAAAAGAAAATCTAGCGTTCCATTGAGTAACCGTAGAAATCCTAGATTTGGGGTAACAAGCTCAAAAATAGGGCCGATTCCAACCTTCGATTTACTCACTCAGACCCCAGAGAAGAAAGGAAGAAACAATCGTTGTAATGTTAGTCCTACAGTAGTTGAAATCAAATCAACCCCCGGTGACTCTGAAAATGTCACCGGTGACTCTGATTTCGAAGAAGAAAATGAGCATCCTAAATAAAAAAAAGTAAGGTTGTGATTAGTGAAACATCAAAAAAGAAGAAAATCGAGAAAGTCCAAAGATCAAAGAAGAAGAAGAAGAAGGAGAAGAAGAAAAGCAACTCGACAAAGAAGGTATAAAAAAGCATTTACACTTTAGTCTATGATTTTTGGTTAATTTGCATGTATGATTTTGTATGTAAAGGGGTGTATGAAATATGTATATAAAGGGGTGTGCCTGTATGATTTTCTGAACCATGTTGTTTAGCATTTTTGTGTGTATATAATGTGCATGAATTGTGTATGACATGATTTATGAGTTGTTGGTGTACGGAAAATGTATGGAAAATGGTATTAGTTGATTTTTCATTGTATTAGTTCCTTCACATGGTTTTTATTTTAATATTGTTGGCGTTGTTTTCAATTTGATGGGTGTAATGACTATTGTTGCCCACTAAAGGATTTTGGAATCCTATACAGTGTTATCCATAGATTGTCAATCCTATCATAATGGATATTATTTTATTGCTTGTTCCTTTTATATTAAATTGAATTTGATGTATGATAGAGTGTCTTTTTGTGTACGTGAGTATAATGTGTATACACATATAATTGAATTCTTGAGGTTTTAAGATGTATAAAATATATATATGGACTTTGGTATATCTCATATTTAGATGATTTGACTTGCTTTTATAATTTTGTAATGCCTTCTTTTTAGTAAAAATCTCTTATTTACTATATTCAGAATACAAAACAACAGCAGATTCATTGGTGTTCTTACACCAACGTGAATGCCCCAGAACAAATTAAGGTGCGCCTAAACGACGCACAATTGAAGATGTTTAGGGATTTTCCTTTTGGGTTATTTCTGAATTTGTCAAAGTTGAAGGTTCATCCACAACTACTTCGAAGTCTGATGTATGCCGAGAAAAATCATGATAGGAACGATATGTTTATCATTAAGGTGAATGGGAAAGAGCTCAGTCTCGATATTAGAGAGTTTGCCATCATAACTGATTTAAAATATGACATGGACAATAAATTTGTCTCAGATCTTGATTCCCCCAACAGACTGATGAATATGTACTTTAATGGTCTAACTAAAGTATCGAAAGTCATGTTGCTTAGTCTCTTTATAGACTTTAAAGACAACAAATTGTTGATTGAGAATGCTGATGTTTTTAAGATAACAATACTTTATTTTATCAGCACTTTCTTATTCTCAACTCAAAGTAACATAGTGTTTGTCACCTAGTTACATTTTGACTTGGTTGAGAGTGGAGAGTACATGAATTATGCCTGGGGCAATGTTTACTTCAAAAATATGTTGTCTTCGATTAGTCACAAGTTGGTGAACAAACCAACTTACTACAAATTTGGGGGGTTTTAGCTGGTCATTCAAGTATGATTTTATGAATGTTGTTCGAAGGTATACCCTAAGGTTGCAAAACATATTGAAAATGAAATCCCGTGTTTTTAATTGGCAAACAACTTCGAATACAATCTACTTTTAACGATCTGAAGATGGGGATGTTCAAAACCTACAGCAATCCGATAATAATACAAGCTAACTGGTTACATATACTTTTCATACATTAATTATACATATTCCATACACTATTTTATTATAATGCTAACTGGTCAGCTTCTACATGTATTTTTGTTGGTAGCTGATTTTTACCAATATTCTCCCAACGGATGAGGAAAAAAGAACTATCAACTTTACGGAGTTGCCACAAGAGACTGTGGTCAATGATGTTGTAGTAGAACTGCAGGTTCCTACAGAGTCGGGTCCCTCTGTATATGATTCTGAGTTTGAAGCATTGAATAAGGAAGTTGCAAATGTAAGCATGTGTTTTCACTAATTGTATTCATCAATTTTATGGAATGGTTGAATTTTGTGATTAACAATATTCACTAATGTTATTCTACATCTTTCGGGTCTACGAAGATCTTCAATCATTAGACAAAAAGGTTGACAAGTTTAATATAATTTTTAATGTTTTTTTATTCTCATTGTAGTATATAGATTAGCTTAGGTTTTTTATCATAATTTCCTTATTTTTCCTAGGTTGGTGAACGGTTTAATGACATGAAGGCCTACATGGACAAGTCAATTACAAATTTACTTAAAAATATTAAATTCATGCTTGACAGTCAAACTAAAACAGAGGAAGCTAAGGTTATTTTTATCATAATTTAAGTTAATGTCTTTTGTATTATTCATTTTTACCTAAGTGTACTGATACATATCTTAATAAACATGAGTCCGACAGTGATAAGGATAATACGGAAGAACCTAGAAAATATTTTGCGGTTGGTGGGCAGAACGGAGATGACCGAATATCCGGTCAGATAGGAGTAGATACATCTCCCACGTTGTGGGATTTCACTGGGTATGTTGTGTTGTTGTTGTCGTAGGAGTAGATACATCTACTTTGAAGAATGGAATAATACTTCTATTACAGGTATAGTTTTCTCTTATTTTTTTTGACACATTTGAAACCCATCTTAATATATGAAAAATATAGAAAATAAGAGAACTTGCACTTTTTATTAAAAACATGTAGTTGGAGATGGTGAAGCATGCAATATACAGAAAGATGACCTAGAAGAATTAAAGAGGCATCCTGATGATGCTCCTATTTCAGGTAATTACTATATGTAATAAATAGAAGTTTGTTGTGATTCTAGTATGAAACCCATATTACTGTATGAAAAATGTAGAAAAATAAGAAAACTTACGCCTTTATGTGAAACATGAAGTTGGTGAAAAAGTTGGAGATACTGAAGCATGTTATTTTGATGATGCAGATATTAAAGGTAATTACTATATGTAATAAATAAGTGAATATTTTACATGATAATACCTTAAACGATTTTGTTGAGATTTTAATATGACTTTAAATGTTCAAATTCTACAGAACTTATTCTAGATGAGTTGGTTACTAGCATTGATAAGTCGGGTGATTTGGACATTTCTACCACTAAAATTCTTATCCTCGATGACTTTGAATTACCTCCATATAACGAGTCTCAAATTATAGCGCTTGAAATCAAAACAAAGTGTTATTACATCTGAACAAGAAGCAATAAACAGAAAATCTAGACCATATGGTAAACCACCATTCACTGATTTTAATTCAACTGGCAGCAGCACAGACACTTCTCATGCATACTTTCATATTAAACACTCATTCACAAAATTGCATTGTCTTTTCTGTTGACAATGACCTTGGGTGAAATTAAAAATATCTAAAAGAAGTGGAAAGAGGTTTGTACCCCATGTGTTGCTTATTGCACTATTATTTGACATTCTTTCAATTGATTATTCTATAATTCTAACACATCTGTTATTTTTGTAAGGACATAGAATTCTCTGTAAAGGGCAATAAGATTGTGAATTCTTATAATCTGGGAGTTGATAAAATCGATAAAATTGAGTGGTTCTACAATATGATGACTATTGAAATATCTTGGGGAGATTCGATAAGTTGTCTCCAATCTATTCATGACATTAGCATGACTCTATGATTTTGACTTCCTCAGTGTGTGAAATATATATTGAAATTGATCTAAATGTATTTTTTTTTTATCTGAATGTATAATGTTTAAGTTTCATTTAATTTGCTTGTTATTAACTTCTTTTTTATGTGTGTGAATGTTTTTACTCCGTTTCATTTAATTTGCTTGTTATTTTTTTTTATCTAATTGCTTGATACGGCCACCGGATCATTCCTTTACTTTGTTAATTATATTTTAGATAGTAGTAGTAGTAGTTCACTGCAAATAAGTCTATTAGTTTTATCTATGGCGGGCCAGTGGGACGGAATGGGACGGGACGGGACGAGATTTGAAGGGACGGGATTTGGGGGGACTGTGGAGTGGGTCAGGATCGGGATAGGCGGGACGGAGGGGGGCGGGAAGTGGTGCCATCCTTTCCCACATCCCGCTATCAGAGGGGACGGGATGGAACGGGACGGGACGGGAAGGGGTATTTGGGGGCACTTTTAAAAACTTTTTTCTAGACACTTAATTTTAAAAATATATATATTTAATAATTGAACAAGACAGTGAAAAAACATCCCAAGGCTAATTGCCTCTTATATTATTTAATAGAAATATGATTTTTTTTGTAATACAATTTCAAAATTGCAACTTTATTTCCTAGTTCAAAAGTTGCAAATCACATTGTAAAATTGACATTAAAAAAATTACATATACAACCATACTTTTTCTAATTGTCTGACAATCTCTTGACGATCTTCTGTTGGAATTGGAATTTGTTGGTCAAATTGTTCAACGTCGCTTCCTGCTCCCTCGGATAAGATTTCATTGTAATTGTAGTCGTCTTCTTCATTGATCGCTGGTTGACCGCACCTTCTATGCTCCACTCTAATCCAATATCTAAATAAAACTGCAATATCCAAACTGTCTCCCGCCAATGAGTGTTTGTGCTCTCCTATTTGAAACCTTCCAACACAAAATGCGCTTTCAAAAGCTGTAGATGACGCTTGAATATTCAACACATCTCGGACCATCTTTGATAGAGTCGGAAATGTCTTTTTATTCTCCCTCCAGTATTTCAGCAAGTCTTCACGTCCATTTTCATTAGCAATTGATTCGAACGGTACAACACCCTGCAAAATATAAACATCAAACTTGCTAATTTGTGAAGCACTAGAACCACTATACATTCTATTTCGAAGGCCTTGAATACTTGAAGCAGAAACCGCATATTTTTTATAAGGTTGAAGTGAAGTAGAAGAAGATGGTACAGAAGCCGGTTGATTATTTGCACTTTGCTCTTGGTAATACATATACATAGTTTTGCATTGTGTTTGTATGCTAGAGATAACATCTTATTTAGTTGGTTCTCTAGTTGGTTCTCTAGTTGGTTCTTCGGTTGGTTCTGTTGGAAGTATTTCTAGGCATTCATAAATCGTTTCAATAAGGGCATTACAACCGTCTACTTTAATAGTAAGATTTAATACAACACCAATAAAATAAATAGTGGGAATAGGATTTTTTTTTTAAATTTTACAAATATTTTTGTAATAGTTGGAGCGTAAGTTGGTTTTTCCATATATTCATTAAATAATAAAACTATTATAGCTATATAAAATAACATAGATGAAATAGTATGATAATAAATCTTAGAAAATTCATTAGTAGCTAGAAAAAAATTCTCTAAAAATGTGATAAGTTCCAAAATTTTATCTCAATCATCATCTACAAGCATATCCGTTTGATTTTGATTATGGACGTTAAATAATAATGTTATAGGTCTTCTATACTCGTGAGAAACAAGAAGTTGCTCATATAAAGAATTTCACCTAGTCGAAACTTCTTCTGTAATTTTTCTATAAGGTAATCCACAATCATGACATGTTTTTTTATACTCTTTGCGTTTTTGTATTTTATTACCTTTAAAAATAAAGTAGATAGCAAATTGTACTTTATCAAGGATGTTTTTAAAAAGGTTTAGGTCATCCTTTACAAATAAGTTATAAATATGACATGCACATCTAATATGAAAAAAATCGAAAAAAGATGGAGTAAATCAATTTTTTAAAAGGTTTACAACATAATCAATAGAAGTAACAATATTTAATGAAATAGTCATAATTTTATTAGTAATTCCATAACATTCACAAATTTCATGAATATTTCTTGAAATAAAAGTTCCAGTGTGAATTTCATCAATATATCTATATGCTAATATACGTTTTTTCATAGACCAATTGTGATCTATCCAATGACAAGTAACGGTTAAATAATCATCACCATTAGTACTACAACCTATGTCAGAAGTAATAGCCATTAAAATGATACAATGCATAATGTAAATATTGATGATATTCATGCACAAAATTTAAAAACATCTCTTCTAATAGTTGATCTAGAAAAACCGTTAAAAGCATGATTATATGTTTCTCAAATGTAAGGAATAAAACCAGGAGATGAAGGAAATGAAAAAGACAAATCCTCCACAACAACTAATTTTGCTAAATTTTCTCGATCTTTGTGTTTATCATATTTCGGACGTATAACTTCCCCCGTCATCGGGTTAATTCGACCATGTACTTGGTCGGGGGACACTATGTGAACCTTGTCCCGACTAAGAAGGCATTTGCACACTCGCTTTTTCAGCCAAGTATTGATTATACCTTGCTTTGTGATCTTTTTTTCCACATGTCTCATTAAACCTCATGTCCCACCTTGACCTTTTCCAATTTTAAATTTATAAACTTCGCGACAAATTTTACAAATAGCTAGTTGATTAGTAATGTCCCTTTCAAAACAATCTCATGCAGGTGATTTTAATTTTCGTTGTTTTTGGCATCTTCTCATACTAGTGGGTGTGTTATCTAAATTATCTTCTAATTCATTTTCTAAATCATAGCCTAGTTCAGTAGTTGGAGATGCATAATATATCTCATGATCTAATGATTGCACATTTGCAATAATATCAACATTAAAAAGTTCAGTTTCATCTACATGAGTGAAATTATAATAATTAGGATTACTAGAAGATGCACTCTTACCCCTGTTACCCCTACTACCTCTACCGAAAAACGTCAACCTCGTTCCATTATAATTATGCAAATAAAGAATTAAAGTTAAGAAAATTAAGTACGATAATTAAAATTGAACAATAATAATTTAAATAAAAGAAGGAACGAGTGTACCAAACGCCGACGTAATAATTTAAATAAAAGAAGGAACGAGTGTACCATTGCTCGATGATTCTCAAGCTAGTTGCCAACTTCACTCCCAATTTTTGAACTTTGATAGAAATTACCAAATAAAATATAATATTTAGTGTGCAATTTAGACTTGTAGAGAGAGATTAGAGAAATAGTAGGAAGATTTATGAGAAAAATGAAGAGGAAAATGAGGTATTTATAGTTGAGAAATAGGGTTAATGTGTAAATATACTAACTTAGGGGTAAAAATAAATATTAATGGGGTAGGGGGGTTTATGGGGTGTTGGGGGGGGGGGGGGAAATGACCATTTGTAGCCGTTGCCAACGGCTATAATTGCAAATGGTCGTTTGTGCAACGGCTACATTCTGGAAACGGGACGGGATCAGGGCGGGACGAGATCGGGGCGGGACGGGGCGAGACCGGGATAGGCGGGATAGGTGGGACCAATCCTAGTCCCATCCCGATTTCGAACCCGAATAGAGTCAATCTCTATCCCGTAATTTACCCGATGAGATCGGGACGGAACGGGGCGGGATCGGGACGTCCCGGCCCACTGGCCAGCCCTAGTTTTATCTCAAGGAGCTTGGACTCAATTATACATATACGCCTTAATATTTCTAGATTAAAAATATTATTTAACAATGAGATAGTTTTAATTTCTAAATTTGAAATCTCACCTATGTAACAATTATTTTCTTGCTTATGATGTTTTTACACAAGGTATTTTCTTTTTCTACAATATTAGTATTAATATATGCGTGATGCGCGGTCATTAGAAAAGTTTAATTATAAAGTTGTTGTCTTATTTGTTTGATATAATAAAGTCGATAATTTGTTTTTACGATATTCCATTAACATATTTAAATTTAATATATATCTATATTAAAAACTAACTGTTAATACACATAAACTATTTAAATTTTCACAATTTTTTAAAATAATGAATTTATGTTTATCTAATAAAGAGTTTAACTTAAATTTTATCACACAGCCTATTAAAACATTGACCTATGAAGTGCCACGTGAATAACAATGGAGACGGAAAGATTTTCTTTTTAGAAATATATATTTCCAAATCAATTAAACAAAACAATATACGCATAATGAACAAATTAGTTGAATTATCTTTTTGTATATTAATAATAATTAGGTTAAAAACTATTATAAAATAAACGTAAAATAAAAGAGGTAAGCATATTACAAGGAGGTAAGTTAAACAAAATTAAATTTGATGGGAGGTTTATGTATTTTTTTTTTTTAGTTTTGTGTCTATAATGACTTTGTTGAAATACTATTCTAACTTAAGTGAGTTTATTGATATGCTATTCTAACTTGAGTGACTTTATTGATACAAAATAAATATAAGTAATTTTGGTAGAAAATTATCTGTAATTAGATGATCATTTAAATTATTTACCCCCTAAAAAGTAAGGCTGGCCAACGGGGCGGGTCGGTCAGGTCCCGCCACCACCCCGATATAAAAAAAATCTATACCGGGACTCGAACCAGGACGGGACCTGGACTCGTCCCGCCCGGCCCGCCCGCCGACCCCAGTCCCGCCAGACCCGGTCCCCCCCGATCCCACCCGACCCCTCCCTTTTGCAAAATATAATCATTACACCAAAGACCATTTTTGGCCTCCCCCTCCCCCAGCCCCCCTACCCCCTTAATATATATTTTTAACCCCTAAGTTATTATATTTACACTTTAACTTAATTTTCCAACTATAAATACCTAATTTTCTCTTCATCTTTCTCACAAATCTTACTACAATCTCACAATCTATCTCTCTACAATTCTACATTGTCTACTAAATATTCAATTTTATTTATTCATTTAGGGAGTGAAGTTGGCAACTAGCTTGGGATCATCCATCGAGCAAAGTTTCAATTTTCAACCTCTCGATTACACGTTGACGTTACGTCGGCGTTTGGTACATTCGTTCCTTCATTAAATTATTATTGTTTAGTTATTTTAATTAGCTTACTTAATTTCATTATCTTTAACTATTTATTAGCATAATTAAAATGGAAGGATTAAAAGGTATGTTTAGGGGAAATGGTAAAGCTTCTTCTAGTAGGGGTAACAAGGGCAGGGGTACTTCTTCTAGTCATTCTATTCCTAGACAGGATAATTTTGTTGATACTGATTTTTTTCCTGAAATACCACTAGATTTAGACGAGGAGATATTTTCTGGAACTCAACAAGACTTTAATTTAGAAGATGATCTAGATGACACACCCACTAATGTAGATGACATACCCACTAGTGCACCTCCAACTGGAACGCCTCCTATTCCCCCTAGTATGAGACGAGGCCTAACAAAACGAACATTAAAATCAGATGTATGAAATTTTTTTGATAGGTACGAAGAGAATCAAGTAGTTAGATGTCAAATTTGTAAAAATATTTTTAAATTTAAAATGGAAAAAGGTCAAGGTGGGATGGGGGTTTATTGAGACACGTACAAAACTTTCACAAAGCTAGGTGGAACAAACACCTGGCTGAAAAATCGGGTGCGCCAATGCCCTCTCAGTCGGGACAAGGTTCACATACTATCCCGGACCAAGTACAAGGTCAAATTAACCCTATGACGGGGGGAGTTGCAGGCCCTAAATACGATAAACATAGAGATAGGGAAGCACTAGCAAAATTAGTTGCGGTGGAGGGTTTGCCTTTTTCATTTCCTTCCTCCCCTGGTTTTATTCATTACATTAGAGAAATGTATAATTCTGTTTTTAACGATTTTTCTAGATCAACTGTTAAGAGAGATGTATTTAAATTTGCTCATGAATATCAACAGTATTTACGTTATTCCTTATATCATTTTCCTGGTAAAGTATCTATCACGTCTGATATAGGCCGTAGTACTAACGATCATGATTATTTAATGGTAACCTATCATTGGATAGATTATAAATGGTCTATGCAAAAATGTATTTTAGCGTATAGATATATAGATGATAGGCACACTGGTACTTTTATTTCAGACAATATTTATTCAGTTTGAGATTATTACGGAATAACTGATAAAATTATGACTATTACATTAGATAACGTTGCTCCTAATAATTATGCTATTAGAATTTTAAAAGATCTTTTAACTCCATCTTTTCTAAATCATTTTCATATAAAATGTATGTGCCATATATATAACTTGATTGTAAAGGATGATCTAACACTTTTTGCAGACATTCTTAATAAAATACAATTTGCTATAAACTTTATTTTTAAAAGTAATAGAATACAACGAAAAAAAAATTATAAAAAAACTTGTCACGATTGCGGACTATCTTATCAAAAAAATCCCGAAGAAGTAGCCACTAGGTGGAATACTTTATACGAGCAACTACTTGTTGTTTATGACTATAGAAGACCTATAATTTTATTTTTTAACACCCATAATCGAAATCCAACTAATATGGTTGTAGATAGCAATTGGGAAAAAAATTCAGAACTTATTGTATTTCTAAAGAATTTTTTTCAAGCAACAAAAGAATTTTCCGGTATATATTATCGTACTATTTCAACTATCTTGTTTTAAATAGCTCTAATATTTTTACTACTTAGTGAATATATGAAAAAATCAGCTTATAAGGAACCAATTTAAAAAATATATATCAAAATAAAAAATATTTTATTCATATTCCCACTATTTATAATATTGGTGCTGTATTAAATCTGACTATTAAAATAGACGGGTGTAAAACACTTATTGAAACTATTTTTGATTGTATAGCAGCACTTCCACTTCCACCTCCATCTCCAAAAAATCCAAATGACCCCCATCTACGGAACAAACTAAAGAAGAAGTGTTGTTTAGCATACAAGAAGAATGCAAAAAAGTATATAGGTATTACTAACAAGAAAGTGCTAGTAAACAACTGGCCTCCTTCTTCTTCTTCTTCTTCTCCTTCTCCTTCTCCTTCTCCTTCTCCTTCTCCTTCTCATTCCTTCTCTTCTCCTTCTCCTTCTCCTTCTCCTTCTCCTTCTCCTTCTCCTTCTCCTTCTTCTTCTTCTTCTTCTTCTTCTTCTTCTTCTTCTTCTTCTTCTTCTTCTTCTCCTCCTTCTCCTCCTTCTCCTCCTCTCCTCCTCCTTCTCCTCCTCCTTCTCCTCCTCCTTCTCCTCCTCCTTCTCCTCCTCCTTCTCCTCCTCCTTCTCCTCCTCCTTCTCCTCCTCTTTCTCCTTCTTCTTCTTCTTCTTCTTCTTCTTCTTCTTCTTCTTCTTCTTCTTCTTCCTTCTTCTTCTTCTTCTTCTTCTTCAATACAACCTCAAAAAAGACATGTTGTTTCTGCGGCTAGTATTGAAAGCCATAGAAATAGAATGTTTAGTGGTAACACTACTAACCAAGTTAGCGAGTTTGATGTTTTTATTTTGCAGGGTATTGTATCGTACCAAGCAGTTCTCAATGAAAAAGGCGTGAAGATTTGCTGAAATATTGGAGGAAGAATGAGAAGACATTTCCGACACTGTCAAAGATGGCTCGAGATGTGTTGAACATTCAAGCGTCATCAACAACGTCTGAAAGCGCTTTTTCGGCTAACATATATCAAATAGGAGAGCACAAACACTCATTAGCGGGAGACATCTTGGAGATTGCAGTATTATTCAGAGATTGGATACGAGCGGAACGGAGAAGGTGCGGTCAACCGGAGATCAACGAAGAAGAAGACGAAAACTACAACGACATATTATCCGAAGGAGGTTTTTCACCAACAAATACCAATTCTAACCGAAGAACCACAAGAAATTATAAAGAAACTAGAAAAGGTGTTTTCACATATGTAATTTTTTTAATTGTAATTTTACTATATTCTTTGCAACTTTCAACACCACAAAGTTGCAATTTTGACAATTGTATTACAAAAAAAAATCATATTTCTATTAAATAATATAAGAGGCACAAAAACAGCCCTTGGGTGTTTTTATTACACTATCCTATTCAATTATTGAGGTGTTTATATATGTTATTTTTTTAAAATTAAGTGCAAAAAAAAATCGTAAAATCCCGACCCCGACCCGGCCCGCTAGGACCGGTCCCCTTTCCGATGGGAACGGTAATGGGATGGGACATCGGCGGATACCGCCAGTCCTGGACTGCCAGTCATGATCGAGATCGGGACCCGCCCTCCCCCCGTGCCGTCGGGACCCGCCCCGCCCCTCCCTGAACATATCCCGTTGGCTAGCCCTACTAAAAAGTATTTAAATCAGGCTTTCCACATGTTATAGCAGACATTTATCATTATCCAGTTATTTCGTCACTCTAACGCACTGTCGTGGAACGTGACGTCTTACATTGTTATTGGAATTTTCTATGGTGACTTTTTAGAAAGCGCAGTGCTGAAAAATATGATTTTGATAGATATATGAGATCTTTAAACTTGCATACCACTAGGTCAATCATCAATCTCCGGCCCAAAGCTAACCAGTACAACCATAGAAAATTCATTGGCAATATGTTTCTCTCAAATCAAGCTACTAAAAGAAGCAAAACAAGATCATCATCACATAGTCTTCTTGCATGTTTTTCTAACTCAACTAGTCAAAGATTGGATAAAATACATCCAAATGAGACTAGTAATAGTACTCCTAGTATTGATGATGATTATATAAAAGAACAAGCTCGAGTTGTTGCATCTTTGCTTCTCCAACTGAAAGTATGTATGTCCTAAAGATAATCATTATTAGGGACAAATGTACTTTAACACATTCATATTATTAATAAAATTAATATTTATGGCATTTGCGATTATTGAATTATTATTTGATTGTTTGTAATTATTCAATAATGTGCATCCCTTGAGCTTACATTGTCATTAATAGTGTGAGATATTGATGATAGAGTGTAACTCTAAAATAGCCTCGACTAATGATCATCGAGAATGGGATATCGATGTTATGTTATAAGTCGACATGTGGTCTGCATCACATTCTTAGAGAATGTAGTATGTCTCACCTACTACTAGTAATGGTTACTAGTGATTGACATATGGATAGTTTTGGAAAGTATTGGTATACCCTGCTGATAAACTATTTGTTATACATGTCTAAAGTGTTATCAGCGTGTGGGAGATGAAGGTCCTTTGACTTGAGGTCAATATGCACCTTGTTTACAGAGTAATGTACTTTGACCCTGTCCTAAGCTTAAACTCCTTATAGGATAAGATACGACTTGTGTTGGGTGCATTATGATGTAAATTGAGGTGGTAGGTGAGCCAAGAATAGGATTTATTCCTCGATTGGATATTCGAGAGAGCACTCAACTTCTCAGTGATATTAGGTCGACCAAGTCATTGGCCAATGCAAGAGACATATTTAGAATATGGTCTAGTTGTCGACTAATATAGATGAGATAAAGTGATCAAGCCATTTGGATAGACACATGGAAAATCCTAAGCTTAATCGAGTGTGTCGCAATGAAAGGAATTTATCATCTCATATACAGGTTATCTTTGCTGGATTCATGTAAACGTACTTCATATATTGAGTTCGTCGCACGACGCAGTTTAGAAGTTCCGTATGGACCTTAATTGGATTAGTGTCGTTATATGAAGGCTTATAGGGTCACACTATGTCGATTGTCTCTTCGATCTAAGGGTGTATTGAGAAAGTATTAAATATTCGATTTGGAATCGAGATATTTAAATTGATAATAACTATGGGATATTTTCTATTAGATGGAAATTATTTAATTAAATTAAAATTATATTTTGATTTAATGTGCTGAATATATACATTAAATGAAAACGGAAAATTGATTTTTACGTAAGGTACCGCGGCGCCTGCTAGGCTGTGCCGCGGCGCCGACCCGGCAGTGGGCCCAGTCACACTGGCCCACTGCACCTCAGTTTTTGGGCCAGGCTTAGAGCCCAACCCTAATATGATTTGTGACCTAATTTTAACTATAAATACAACACAACCTCATTGTTATTAAACACACTTAACACCAATTCTATAAACTAATTCTAGACTTAGAGTCTAGGACGAAACTCTCTCAAACCTCTGCCGAGATTTCCCGGCTTTCTTGACAGAGGAATACACCATAGCATAGTGCTTGCAGTCGAAGGGACATTCACGTGTAATCCCTAAATAAAGACTTCAGATTTATTAACCTGTAAGTGTTCATCTTTTATGTTGCAGGTTTCAATTGTCATATAACCATACTAGAAAAAATTGTTGAGGTAAGTAGAACAAAAGTTTAAACTTCTGTTGTGCCTACTTATATGTTTTGAACCCAACAAAATCCTACAGTGGTATCAAAGACCAGGATGGTTCAATGGTTATATAACTATTGAATAACATAATAATATGGGTTAAACATAAAATTGGAGTAAAACAAGGCTTTTTGAAATCCTACATATCTTGACCAAATGTTAATCTTTTGATATCACCCTAAATTATCTCATATGCTAACTCGAGGAAGTCATTTCGTTCTAACTCAAACTAAGCCAAAAGTTCAGATATACGGCTCATTGCACGGTGCACGGTGAAGAACGAGTATGAATGGATGATGGTCAATATGTGCGTTATTGATAATGGTGAGTGAGGATAAATGATCTGTGATTTGATCTCTAAATTGGATTTAGGGCTCGAACGATTTTAGAAAATCAACACAGAAATGTTTTGTCAGGACATCGACGCCGCGACCCTATGGTAGGACGCCGCGGCGCTTGCTAGGGTTTTCAAGGCGGCATCGCGGCCCTAATGCTTCGTTTTAAAATTTTTGACTTATTGGACAGTAGGCGCCGCGGCTCTATGGTGGAGCACCGCGACGCTAATGCATTTGCAGAAGCCGAAAGATTTCTGCCTTTGCAGTGTCGTGGCTCCATGGTGGAGCGTCGTGGCGCTAATGCATTGCAGAAGTAGAATTTCGACCTCTGCCTCACTGGCGCCGCGTCTCTAATGATTAGCACCGCGGTCCCACCGGTCCGAGATTTTTTTTTGTTCAGAATGTTTAACCCATGATTATTATTATACAGTATATTGTTTATGTGCTAAATGTCAAGTTGTTTGTCATTTAAATTACTAGAATAGCGTCCGCAAATACATGTGTAGGTAGGCGCCCAATATTTGTTAAAACCGCTTAATATCATGCTTGGGTAGGCGGTACCCAATATATGCATAGTCATTTGCATGATAATTAAGATGATTTGTTGGACATAGCATGCTAGAGTTGATCTTAGTTAAAACCCTGAATTAAAATGTTCCCTAAAATTTTAATACAAGTCTCATTAAAATGAACGCGTCATCTGTTATAATTGATTGTAGTGCAAAATCCTTTTCGGCCAGATGAGTATTTATGCCACAGTATTTGCTTAAAGTCTACTAGGACTCAAACTCTTTCATAGATGCATGTTAAATGTAGAAGTGGGTGATAAACCTTCATGAGTATTTACACCACAGTGTTTGCTCTATAAGGCAAAACTTACTTAGATACATAATTGCAGTCGCATAACGGGGTTGACTTGCTAGGCTGTCTTGGCGCCACAGTGTCGGACAAGCCGAGGGACACAGATCGTTTGTTTAGAACATTCGGTCAACACATGAGTTACAAATTGTTTGAAATTGGTTTAGAGACCTACCAGGTTGTGTTGTTGAAGTTATCAGCCACAGCAAACGCGGAGATAGCGTGAACCTGGATCATGGCCCATTATGACCATATTTGATATGAGTCCATATTCTTTCATGGGGTCTAAGAGTATGTTAAAATAGTGGGAGCTAATTAAATTAAAGGTCATGTTAATTAGTTAACGAGTGTGTTTAATAGAAATTATATTAGAGTTTATCTTCAAGTCTATCTATATCTCCAGTTTATACAAAATGTCGAATCTATCACTGAAAATGTTGGTCGAGACAAACAAGTTGACTGGAGCAAATTACCCTGACTGGTTAAGAAATCTACGATTGGTGTTAAGACAAGAAAGAATTAAGTATGTGTTAGACACAGTGTTCCCCACAGTCCCTGCTGAAAATTCTGCTGAGTATGCCCTGTTTGACAAGGTGTCTTATCAGAAATATATAGACGATGCAGCCTCGACACAATGTGTAATGTTGTCCTCCATGGCTATAGAGTTATAGAGGCAACATGAAAACATAGGTCCTAACGAAATGCTAGAACACTTGAAGAGCCTCTATGAAAAACAGTCTCAAACAATGGAGTATGAACTGTTGAGAGACCCTTTTAAATGTAAGCTGAACGAAGGAGACAAGTGTCAGCGCATGTTCTAAAGGAGGACTACACAGCTCCAAGAGGAGGCAAAACACTAGGTGCTTCTACCTCTACTGGACAAGGTATGTTTGTCATTGAAATAAATATGTCTATAAGTAACTCCCACTACTGGGTATTGGATACCGCTTGTGGCTCGCACATTTGTAGTAATGTGTAGGGCCTAATTAACAGCAGAAAGGTTGGACCTTGGGAGGTAGACCTGCGCGTTGGAAATGGAGCACGAGTGGATGCTGAACGCGTGGAAACTTATAGACTAGATTTACCTTCAGGCTTTTGTTTAGAACTAAATAATTGTTATTTTGTTCCCTCATTTACGAGGAATATCATTTCTATCCCAATGTTAGACATTGAGGAGGTTTCCTCATTTATTGCCAATGGCAGTTATGTACTATCTTTTAATGGTTTTATTTGTGGAAATGCTATACTTGTGGATGGATTGCATATTTTAAACGGTAGTCCTGAAATTTTCAATATGCAAAATAAACGAGCTAAGATAAATAATCCAAGAAACCCCACCTACTTACTACACTGTAGACTTGATCACATCAATGAATCAAGGATAGCAAGATTAAGAAAGTTAGACTACTTTGAGCCATTTAGCTTGGAGTCTTATGGTAACTGTGAATCTTCCTTGAGAGGAAAGATGACTACTAAGCCGCTTTCTGGGAAAGGGGTGCGAGCCAAAGAGGTACTTGAGTTGGTCCATACTGATGTATGTGGGCCATTTTTAACTCAAGCTAAGGGAGGCTTCCCTTACTTCATCACTTTTACAGACGATTTCACAAGGTTTGGGCATGTGTATCTTATGAAATACAAGTCCGAAGCCTTTGAGAAATTCAAGGAGTACAAGTCAGAAGTAGAGAAGTAACTTGAAACAAGTATCAAGACCCTTCAATCAGATCGAGGAGGTGAATACTTAAGTAAAGAATTTCTAGATTACTTGTAGCTTCATGAAGTCCAATCACAATGGACACCACCTGGAACGCCACAGATGAATGGTGTTATTGAAAGGAGAAATCGAACCCTATTATATATGGTTAGATCCATGATGAGTTTCTCAGCTCTACCAACATACCTTTGGGGTTATGCATTGCAAAGCTCAATTTATATTCTGAACAAGGTTCCTTCAAAGTCGGTAGAGAAAACTCCATATGAGATATGGAATGGTAAGAAGCCAGCACTTAAACACGTGCGACCTTGGGGGTGCCCTGCATATGTAAAGAAGATGCTTACTGACAAGTTGGAATCTAAAAGTGAGAATATTATTTTGTGGGGTATCCAAATGAAACTAAGGGATACTATTTCTATCTTCATGGAGAACATAAGGTCATTGTTTTCAGAAATGCAACTTTCCTTGAAGAAGAATATGTCTACAAGGAACAGAGCTGCAATGAGATAGAACTTGAAGAAATTCAAGAACCACAAGATAACACAGAAGTTGAACCCTTGTCGAATGACCTAGACAAAGATTCAGTGGGAGTATCTGGTGAAGATTAAGTACTTAGAGTACGCCCTTCAGCCAGTAGGAGTGTTGTGAGAGATAGTGCAGAAATACAAGGCTCTCATACACAACCAATGGAAGATGATTCAATGGTTGTACATCATTCCATTCAGGGAATACATGAAAATGACATTCCTGAAAGCTCTTAAGGTGATGGATTGTCCAACACACAAAGACCTTCTCACAATCAGAATGCAACAAACACTGAAACGTAGAATAATCAACTCCGTAGGACTACTAGGACTCATCGTCTGCCTGAAAGGCTTAATCTCCTTATTGAAACACACAATGAGATATATATTCCTGATGATGATGAACCTACAACCTGCAGTGAAGCCATGTTAGACATTGATTCGCAGAGATGGCAAAAAGCCATGAAATCTGAGATGGACTCGATGTACATCAATTAAGTTTGGAACTTGGTTGATTTGTCAACAGGGGTTAGACCCATAGGATGCAAATAGGTCTTCAAGAAGAAGATTGATGCATATGGCAAGGTACAGACTTATAAGGCAAGATTGGTGGCTAAAGGTTATAATCAACGACCTGGGGTCGATTATGATGAAACCTTTTCACTTGTTGCGAAAATTAAGTCCATTCGGATTTTGCTTGCAATAGCCGCATACTATGATTATGACATTTGGCAAATGGATGTTAAAACTGCTTTCCTCAATGGTAACCTAATTGAGGAGGTGTATATGATACAAACTGAGGGTTTTACATCCAAGACTAAGCCCAAAGCAGTATGCAAGCTACAAAAGTCCATTTATGGACTTAAGCAAGCCTCAAGGAGTTGGAATATTTGTTTTGACAAAGCAGTCAAATCGTTTGACTTTGTTAGAAGCAAAGAAGATCCCTGCATTTATAGTAAGTGCAAGTAAGGGAGTATAGTCTTTATTGTTATATATGTAGATGACATATTAATAATGAGAGATAATAAGACTCTCATGCAATTAGTCAATGAATGGTTATCCAGCACCTTCATGATGAAGGACTTGGGTGAAACCTGCTACATTCTTGGAATTAAGATCTATACAGATAGACCTAATAGATTGTTGGGGCTATCACAGTCCATATACATAGACAAAGTGCTAAGACGATTCTCTATGGGAAACTCCAAGAAGGGAAGTCTTCCTATGAGTCAATGCATCAAGTTATCAAAGAATGATAGTCCTTCTACTGTTGAAGAACTTGAACGCATGAAAAGAAGCCCATATGCTTCAACATATAGGATCTATCATGTATTCCATGACTTGTACGAGGCCAGATGTGGCCTATGCACTCAGTATGACTTGTAAATTCCAGCAGAATCCTGGGGAAGAACACTGGAAAGCAATCAAGAGTATTATTAAGTATCTTAGATGAACTAAAGAATATTTCTTAGTCTATGGTGGACAAGAGAAGCTAGTGTGTATTGGGTACACTGATGCTAGCTTCTAGACAAATCTTGATGACTTCAAATCTCAATCTGGATATGCCTTCATTTTCAATGGAAGAATAGTGAGTTGGAAAAGTTCCAAGCAAGCTACAACAGATGATTCGACAACTAAAGTCGAGTACATTACTGGATCGGAAGCTGGTAAAGAAGCTGTTGCGATATCTGAGTTTCTGAAGGATTTAGGGGTTGTTCTAAGTGTCACTTGTCCAATAACGATTTATTGTGACAACACTGGTGAGATTGAGCAAGCTAAGGAACCAAGATCAACAAATAGAAACAAGCATGTACCGAGGAAATACCACATACTCAGGGAGATGGTAGAAACTGAAGAAATAAGAGGAGATGGTAGAAACTGAAGAAATAAGATTAGACTATGTTCCCACATATGATAATCTAGTTGACTCGTTTACTAAACCATTAAGCTTAGTTAAGCATAATGGTCATTTTGAAAATATGGGTATTAGATACATCAGAGATTTGCTCTAGGCCAAGTGGGAGATTGAAAGTATGTATGTCCTAGAGACAATCATTATTAGGGACAAATGTACTTGAACACATTCGTATTATTAATAAGATTAATATTTATGATATTTGCGATTATTGAATTATTATTTGATTGATTGTAATTATTCAATAATGTGCATCACTTGAGCTTACGTTGTCATTAATAGAGTGAGACATTGATGATAGAGCGTAACTCTAAAATAGCCTCGACTAATGATCATCGAGAATGGGATATCGATGATATGTTATAAGTCGACATGTGGTATGCGTCACATTCTTAGAGGATGTAGTATGTCTCACCTACTACTTGTAATGGTTACTAGTGATTGACACATGAATAGTTTTGGAAAGTATTGGTATACACTAGTGATACACTATTTGTTATACATGTCTAAAGTGTTATCAGCGTGTGGGAGATGAAGGTCCTTTGACTTGAGGTCAGTACGTACCTTGTTTACAGAGTAATGTACTTTGACCCTGTCCTAAGCTTAAACTCCTTATAAGATAAGATACGGCTTGTGTTGAGTGCATTATGATGTAAATTGAGGTGGTAGTTGAGCCAAGAATATGATTCATTCCTCGATTGGATAATCGAGAGCACTCAACTTCTCAGTGATATTAGGTTTACCAAGTCATTGGCCAATGCAAGAGACATATTTAGAATATGGTCTAGTTGTCGACTAATATAGATGAGATAAAGAGATCAAGCCATTTGGATAGACACATGGAAAATCCTAAGCTTGATCAAGTGTGTCGCGAATGAAAGAAATTTATCATCTCACATTAAGGTTATGTTTGCTGGATTCATGTAAACGTACTTCATATATTGAGTTCGTCGTATGGCGCAGTCTAGGAGTTCTGTATGGACCTTAATTGGATTAGTATCGATATATGAAGGCCTATAGGGTCACACTATGTCGATTGTCTCTTCGATCTAAGAGTGTATTGAGAAAGTATTAAATATTCGATTTGAAATTGAGATATTTAAATTGATAATAACTATGGGATAATTTCTATTAGATGAAAATTATTTAGTTAAATCAAAACTAGATTTTGGATTTAATGTGCTGAATATATATATTAAATGAAAACGGGAAGCATATTTTTACGTAAGGCTCCACGACGCCTACTAGGTTGCGCCGCGGTGCCAACCCGGCAATGGGCCCAGTCAGACTGGCCCACTGCACTCTCTGTTTTTGGGCCAGGCTTGGAGCCCAACCCTAATCTGATTTGTGACCTAATTTTAACTATAAATACAGCAGAACCTCATTATTATTAAACACACTTAACACCAATTCTATAAACTAATTCTAGACATAAAGTCTAGGACGAAACTCTCTCAAACCTCTGCCGAGATTTCCTGACTTTCTTGACAGAGAAATACACCATATCATAGTGCTTGTAGTCGAAGGGACAGTCGCTTGTAATCTTTAAGTAAAGACTCCAGATTTATTAACTTGTAAGTGTTCATGTTTTATGTTACAGGTTTCAATTGTCATATAACCATATCAGAAGAAATTGTTGGAGTAAGTAGAACAAAATTTTAAACTTCCGTTGTGCCTACTTATATGTTTTGAACCCAACAAAACCGTACACCAACACCATCAGCAAAATGGAACACTTGCTCAATTTGAACGCTCTGTTTCTTTAAGGGATCTTTTAGCATTTTCTAAGAAGCAAAAAAGGATTCCAAGAAGTTCAAGCTCTCGTCCGAGGTTGTTGTCTGCAAGCTCTCGTCCGAGGTTGTTGTCTGATTCTCTGCCCCAACACTTGGAGATTCCTAATCAGGTTTGCTACTAATTTCTTGCCATCAAATTCTATAATGGGAGTAGTATATATTTGTGATTTCACAAAACAAGAGGATTGATATATTATTTTTTCTATCCCATGTAGTTAGTAATTCCTGTGTTCCACTTTATATGACATATTTTTTCAATTTGTTCCAAAAAAAAATAACGAACTTATTAATTTGAAAAAAAAGTAACTTTATATTTTTCAAGATTTATAATCACACAAATGTTATAATTATGACATTTAAGGCTGCAAGTTTCAAAGTTTTATGGCCAAATAAATTTTATGGCCATAAGTTAAGTTTCAAAGTCTACATTTCTTTCCCATAATTTTGTATCAGTTCAAGCTATATCAGATAAATTGAAACGGAAAAAGTAATAATTTAATTTTAAACTTTTTATTTTACTTAATCAATTGATTTATTGCTATAGAAATGTTTAAGATATGTTTCAGACCAAAGTTTCAAAAGTCCTTCATTTTTCATTTTTATATTTAGTATACAATCAAATACTATCACATAAATAAGGATGGACGGGAGTAGATGTTTATCAATTCTTCTCGTAGCAATTTGCAATAGTTTATTTTTTAATCTTAAGGACTTGTTTGTCTTATACATTGGAATTACATGTTTACTGAAAACTCACCAAGAAGCATTATTTAATAGTTTGCTAAAATACTTAAACCACCACAAACCTAATTTAATTCATTACCCTAAGAAGTGCTGTTTTTTTTTTAACAAATGTCAGCTTCTTCATTTTCAAAACTGAGTCTGAATTGCAAATTAGTGTACAAGAGAATAAAAGACATCGATGATATTTTAAAAGTAATTGGTGGAATTTATTTACAAGGAAAAGGGGAAGTCTCAATATATAAGATCTTTGTATTGGGCTCAAGTCTTGCTAGTAGCAGAAGAATATGCAAATGTGTACTTTATCTCACTCTCCTTAAGTGAATAATCTTGTGATAGTCCCTAGTTATACTTTATTGTTAGACTGAAACTTTTGTTGTACAGTCAAACCTCTTTATAGCAGCGTCATTTGTTCAGATATTTTTTGAGTGATATAGAGAAATGTAGAAAACATATAAGATAACATAACATGACAAATTGATTTAGAAAAAAATTGATCGTTATAGTGAGATGTTGTTATAGAAAGGTCTGATTGTAATTTCCAATAAATATAATTTAACGGTTACCTCTTTTAAACAATTTAATTACTGATCTCAAGAGTAAGAATCAATTCTCCACAGATTCAGCAGCAGTATTTGTTGGAACCAAAGCAGTACGGAAATAGTAAATAACTATTACAAGTGCTTCGAAAGGATAAACAATAAAGGTTACAATAGCAACAAGCTTGTAGTAAATAAGAATTGTGACAACAGCAAGCTTTTGAGTTCTTGAATCAGTCTTGAATCTTTATACCAATTTGTAGAAAACTCTTTGAATCTTGATAACCTGAAATCAAGACATACTAAACCTGGAAGTGTTACAACTTTGCTGAGTCGAGTGATGTCACTCTGTCTTTAAGACAAGATTGCCCCGTATATATGCTTTTAAGTTAGCGGACAATAGTCTCCCAAGATAAAACAACAAACTATCATTTATGCTAAGCAAACACAAGTGATTCTAGCGAAGAAAACAAATAACAAAAGATTTCTAAGAGGAGAGGATTTGCAACAAGAATTTCAGAATTGTTGTTCTTGAACAGTGTGTGTAGAATTGAGCCAAAGGCCTCAATTTATAGTAGTGTAAGAATGGCCTCTTCAAGTGCCCATGTAATGGCCATTTAAATGCCATGTAATGGCCCTTTAATTCACCAACTAATGTAGCCAAATAATGGTTGATTTATGAAGGAAAAAGTGTCATTTTAATGCTCCAAAACCTCTCCATAATCAGCAAAACTTTTGGACTTCCATCACACTTACTGCTAGTGAAACGTCGCTGCTCTGCCACACTGGCGCCGCGGTGCCTCAGCTCCAGATATGACACTGCCCTACCGGCGTCGCGCGCTGGCAGGAGGCGCCGCGGCGCTCCGGTGCCCCGGCTCTATCCGGATGATGCTGTGGCCCTTTCTAGTGCCACGACCCTTCCCGACTCGTATTATCTTACACTTTGCATAATCCTTCCTTTGTTTACCAACGTGGAACACTTGTTATTTAGCTAATAATCGTCCATTATTCTATGTCTCAACATTTACTTACGTACCAATATCTCTTTCACTAACGAAATTTACGATACTTGGCACTACGAGTGCACGTGTGGAAACGACGTTTCCAACGTGCGGGCCCCCCAATTGTTCGAGTCATAAATAATGGGATGAACTTAATTCCACATTAGTAAATTTGCAACAGTATTCTCTTTGTATTATATGTTAGGTAACATATTTTTTACCTTCTCAGGGTACAGAACTTGGAAATTTAGAGACCAACCATTTTGTTCTTGTCCATGGAGGTGGTTTTGGTGCTTGGTGTTGGTACAAAACTACAACACTACTCAAAGAAAATGGATATCAAGTTGATGCCATAGACTTAACTGGTTCTGGTTCTCATTCTTTTGACTCCAACAACATTACCACATTATCCGAATACGTGAAACCCCTCACTGATTTTCTTAAAAAGCTCCCCGATGGAAATAAGGTTCGGTCATTTGTACCTTGACTTGTTCCAAATAAGAATTTTCTGGTGCTTTGTGTCAAACTAAAGTTGAAAGGCATGTAAATTGGTTGGTTCTTGATGCAGGTTATCTTGGTTGGTCACGATATTGGAGGAGCTTGTGTTTCTTATGTTGGTTAAAATTAGCGTGTATTAGAAAGGTTAATCAATGAAAGAAAAGCTGAGTCGAGAGATGATTTTTTCTTCAGTTTGAACTGATTGCAAAGAGAGGAGAGGAGATGATTTTCGTATTTTTTCTTCTGTTGGAACTGAACAGTAATGTTCAATTTATAGGTGAAGAAGAGGGATTCTGACTGTTGAAGTCAGATCCGTTGACTGGTGCCGTTTGGGAGAAGATAGAGTCGTTGCAACATTTTTGAAATCTTCAGGGACCAAAGTGTAAATAAGAAAAATTTTAGAGACCAAAAACAGAATTCTGAAAGCCCACGGCCCAGGGCCCACAACCGGACCGGGCAGCGCGTATGGGGCTTAGCCCTGAACCCAAAGCTCACCTAGGTCATCCCCCGTCTTAAAACTTAGGCCAACCCTTGGGGGCCCAAACCCTCACTCAAAACTATAGTTAATATAGTCCTCAATCCTTCCATATTCAACCGATGTAGGAGTTCTATTATTTGGCCAAACCAATCCATCTATTTGTGACTCAAACACCTTACTTTGTGCATCAATAACTCTTTCATTCCTCAACGAAATTTGATGATACTTGACACTAATATCATCTACTCATTTAGTAGATTAGGCATGTGCGAAGAAACGATATTTCCGACATGTGGGGCCCATGTGTTTAAGTCATTAAAGATGGGAAAAACTCAAGCCCATATAGTTAAATTTCCAATAATCCCCTCTTGAAAGAGAATTGGTGCACACAAGGTGCCAAAGTTCCGCAATCTTTCAGCGGAAAGATATTGTATCAAGAGGGGTAGCTTTCGGCTTTGAACCTTCCTTAGTTGATTACCATCAGATTTACTTACTGCGCGGTGAACGTGATGTCTTGAACCGTCAGTATTTACTGTAAACCAAGACAATGATATCAACACAATAACTCTCCTTATTCATTTCTTCTTATAGTTTTATCCGTTGTGGCCATGGACAACTCTTGGATTCTTAAGTGCGTATGTTTAAAGCGGCATGTCTTCGCACTTAAATAGATGATCTCATATAAGGTATCCTGCTATACCCACTCGCAAGTGTTAGGAATCATTAAAAGTTTTAGAAACTTATCATTTACCATTTATGCAGGTAGCACTTAATGTCTATAGCGGGAACAACCTTGGAATTATATTTCTTTAAAGAATAATAATCTGAAGTGCTCTTACTTCAAGTGAAGCGCTAAAACTGAACCTCTACAGTTTAGTTTTCCCATTAAACTGAATTTCTTTGGATCTCCAGTCAGTAAGGTTGGGTTGCCACCATAAAGATTCTTATTGTTTGGGTTTTAAGTCATTCCCCTAGACATGCAGAATATTTGATCTTTGGGTAGGCCTTTAGTTAATGGATCTTCTATGTTATCCTTTGATTCGATATAATCAATGAAAATGACACCCGTAGTGATCAAATGCATAATGGTCTTATGTCTCCGACGAATATGTCTAGACTTGTCGTTGTACATACTATTTTGTGCCCTTCCTAAAGTCGATTGGCTGTCAAAGTGAATCATCACCGAAGGTACGGGTTTATCCCAATAAGGGATATCCTCTAAGAAGTCGTGAAGCCATTTTGCTTCTTCTCATGCTTTATCCAAGGCAATAAACTCTGATTCCATCGTGGATCGGGTGATGCATGTTTTCTTAGAGGACTTCCAAGACACATCCCCACCACCAATTGTAAAAACATACCCACTGGTGGATTTAGTGTTCTTTATGTCCGATATCCAGTTTGCATTACTGTATCCTTCTAATACGGCTGGATATCTAGAATAATGTAATCCGTAAGTCAACGAATATTTTAGATATCGTAGTATCCGATTTAACGCCTTCTAGTGATCACCTCCAGGATTACGAGTAAACCTAGCCAACTTATTGACTGGATATGCGATATCTGGTCGGGTGCATTTTGTAATGTACATTAAACTACCAATGACCTACGCATATCGCTCTTGGGATATGGTTGCACCATGATTCTTATTAATTCTATGATTCATATCCATTGGTGACTTTATAGGGGGACTGTCAAATACATCAAATTTCCTCAAAACATCTTCAATGTAATGATATTGAGATAAGACCAACCCGTCAGATGTTTAGAAATCTTAATTCCTAAGATTACATCTGCAATACATATATCTTTCATATTGAAACATTATTTCAACATATTCTTGGTTTCCAGGATCAAGTTTAAACTACTTCCGGTGATGCTCATGTCATCTACGTAAAGGCATATCATGACAAATGAGTCAGTTTCCTTTGATATAAATATATTTATCACATTCATTTATGGAGAAACCTTTTGATAATAAAGTATTATCAAACTTTTCAAGCCATTGTATCGAGGCTTGTTTGAGAAAGTACAGAGACTTAACAAGTCATCATACTTTCTTTTCTTGTCCTGGAATCACATACCCCTCGGGTTGTTCCATATATATTTCCTCTTCCAACTCTCCATTTAGGAAGGTTGTCTTAACATCCATTTGATGTATCTCAAGGTCACGCAAAGCTGCAATGGCTATGAATACCCTTATGGACGTTAATCTAGACATATGAGAGTATGTGTCAAAGTATTCGAGACCTTTCTTTTGACTATAGTCTTTGACTACTAATCTGGTCTTATACTTGTCAATAGTTCCATCTGCTTTGTATTTTATTTTGAGTACCCACTTACAACCCAAATGTTTTCTTCCTGGAGGAAGATCAACCATTTCCCAAGTATGGTTTTGCATGATGGAATCTATTTTGCTTTCTATAGCTTTTTTCCGAAGTGGTGCTTCTGGAGTTGACAATGCTTCCTTAATTGTCCTTGGTTCATTTTCAACCATATAGGTTAGAAAATCTGGACCAAAGGTTTTGTCCTTTTTGGCCCTTTTGCTCCGACTTGGTTAATCCTCTGGAACCCTTGAGTTTTGTAGATCTGGAACATTAAGTTCTGGATAGTCAGTAACTTCTAAGTCTTGTAGATCTGGAAAGTCTAGTTCTGGATAATCAGAAACTCCCGGATCTTGTTGATTTTGAGCATTTTGTTCATAACTTCTTTTGCGCGAAATTATTTCTTTTTCCTTTCGAGGAAAGTTCTGTTCAAAGAATTCAACATTCCTTGATTCCATGATCGTACCCTCATGGATATCAGGTACTTCTAACTTATACACTAAGTAGTGATAATCACTACTTTTATTTACATATCCGATGAATATGTAATCTACAGTCTTAGGTCCAATTTTGACCTGTTTTGGTTTAGGTACTTCGACTTTTGCCAAACAGGCCCACACTTTCAAATATTTGTAAGTGGGTTTTTTTCTTTCCATGATTCATATGGAGTTTTATCCTTACGCTTATGCGGAACTCTATTGAAAATTGTATTAGCGATAAGAATCGCTTCGCCGCACAACCGGAATTGATAAGTAAAACATTCATCATTTCCTTTAACGTACGGTTTTTGCGCTCGGCAATACCGTTAGACTGAGGCGAGTAAGGAGCGGTCGTTTGCTGAACATTGCCAAATTGAGCACAGTATTCTTCAAACGGTGCTATGTATTCTCCCCCTCTATCACTACGAATTGCCTTAATCCGTAGGTTTAGTTGATTTTCAACTTCTGTTTTGTAACGTTTAAATGCTTCAAATGCTTTATCTTTACTTTTCAACAAGTAAACATAACAATACCTAGTACTATCATCAATGAAAGTCACAAAGTACATGTTCCCCCCTCTAGTTTTCACAAACTTTAAATCACATATGCCAGTGTGAATAAGTTCTAGAGGAGCGATGTTTCTTTTTACTGAATGGAAAGATGATTTGGTTAATTTTGCCTCCACGCACACCTCACATTTATGTTGAGGGTTTATGTCGTAGGAAGGCAATAATTCCAACTTTACTAACTTTTGAATGAATTTGTAGTTAATGTGTCCTAATCTATAATGCCATAAATTAGAGGATTCAAGCAAGTAGGTAGAAGGCTTTATTTCATTATATGAACGGATTACAGACATAGTACTCATTTTGAAGAGGCCGTCACACGCGAAGCCCCTTCCTACAAATATACCATTCTTAGTTATTACAAATTTGTTGGACTAAAAAATACTCTAAATCTAGCCTGGACCAACAGTGGCCCAGAAACCAAGTTCTTGAGGATGTCAGGGACGTGCATCACTTCCTTCAGAGTAATATCTTTGCCTGAAGTCATTTTGAGGACAACCTTTCCAACCCCTTGCACTTCAGAGGTAGCGTCGTTTCCCATGAACAATTTTTTTCCCGTGATTGTGGCGTAAGAAAAGAATGCACTCTTGTCAGAGCAGATATGATGGGTTGCACCAGTGTCTATCCAACATTGCCTTGGATTCTTGTTACAATATTTCTAGATGCTACGCAAGTGTACGTATCGTAATTTGTAATAAATTTCGGTAAGGCCGAGTATCGTTCACAAAGACTGATTTGTCAAGTACCAATTAACTAATCTTTGGTTTCTATTTAGCTAACGAATATATATATGATGATTTCTAAACTACAGAATTAACAAACTAAAGTAAATTGCATAAATAAGGTAGTAATGAAAGCACACGAAGTTTAATTCAGCGATGAAGGCAATTAGGGTTTCCAGTCTCCTCAACTTTTCGCTTTATTATTCATTAATGCAAGACTAGCGATTCTTCTTCTTGTTAAGATAGCAGGTTAAATGAGATGTTCTATATTTCGGTTAGGACATATAAAAACTCAACCTATTTGATAATTTTCTATATTTCTATGATAAATTCGATCACATAGGAGGATTAAGATCAATAACCTAAAAAGCTACACAGGCAATCGTCATACTCTCGTTCAAGATTAAACATACGTCTAATCAACTATAGCATATTCAAATCTCCCTTTTCAGATCTCGATTTGAAATCATATAGGTAATGAAAACTAATGGCCAATTAATTCTCATTCAATAAACACAAGTTGAAGAGATCTTAATAGATGAAGAAAAACATTAGCAATGCATTAAATCATAATAGAGTTTCAAGTGACTCAACGGAAAACCCTAATAAAAGTAATTAGCTCATAGTCATGCTAAGAACTAATTAACTCAATAACCAACATGAACTGAATTAAAGTAAAGTAAATAAGAAGAACTTGAACAATAGATGTCTATAATGGCTTCTTGTTCTCTTGTTTCTTGCCTCCAAAGTGTTATTCAAAACTTCCTCCTCTAAGAAAAATGTTTCCCCCAATATATATCACGAAAACCCCAAAATGGACCTTTTTGCCCTTGTTAAATTTAGGTTTCTCGCTTTCCTGAGGTCGTCTGCGCCGCGGCTCAGCTATTAGAGTGTCGGGGCGCTAACTCGCTTCTGAAAGTCACTCATTTTCTGCCAATGGGGCACCGCGGCGCTAATGTTGGGCTCCGCGGCTCTTCAGCGTTCTTCATTCGGAATTTGTTTAGACTACTTTTCAAGCATCCCATGGCTTCTTTGACTCATTTCCTATGACCAACTATGCATTTTTGTCCTTAATAACCGCCTATTTCCTTTGGATTCGCCTTATTCCTCTCTGAATCGCTTAAAGCCTGAAAACATAAAACAACAGGCATAATACTGCACAAAACAAATAAAAGACAAACAAAAGACAAACAAAAGACTCCCTAAAACACACTCTAAAACAGTACTAAAATCTACCTAACAAACACTCCCAAACTTAAACTTTACTCGTCCTCGAGTAAAGAACTCTAGACACCATAAAAAGAAAAACACACAGACTCTAAAAATGAATCAAGTCAACCACAATAGATTATGCCTCGAAGATCATGAACAACATGCAATATAATCTTCAGGAACATTCTAGCCACTAATTTGCTATCTAGAATTTCAAGCCGGATATTTCTCAAAATTGCTTAGAGTTATTAATGCATATGATCACTCAACCATGATTATTGAAATAAACAAGTATTCAATATTAGTTTATGCACAATAAATTCTCACCGACATTCCATCGGGCCAAAATTCTATAGGCTTGCTAACTTGCTATTCTCCACTAATTTAGACAACACATACTCAAGAATCAATAGGACTTTTATAGGTTATTACGATAGGCTTAGGCACGGGTAGATGAAATGTCATTTAGGCTCAAAGTTACCATAAGCATATAAACCAATCAACTCAACTCTATACTCACATTATAAACCAATCAACCCAACTCTATACTCACATTATAAACTAAAAGCAATCCCCAATTTTTCTTTACCCAATTTTTCTTTTCGAACTACACCCCAAACTTGTTTTTCAATGTATGCACAAGGGAAGTGTAGTGTATTCATTTTTTTTTGCTCTTCTATTGATAACACTCAATTTAAAATACGAATTACAAAATGTCATCCCCCAATCATATACTTATATGCTCATGGAATTCAAGGAAAGGAAAATATTTGTAAAGGGTTTCAAGTAGGCTCATAATAGGTGTCAATCAAAAAAGGGTTACTTAAGGCTTGAAAGGGGTAACTAGGGATTAAATTAGTCAAGGTTGGCTTGAAAGGCTTAATCATTCCAAAGATAACCTAAATCATCTTCCTAAGTATGCATCATCTATGATTTCGTCTCAAATAGCAAGAAAGCAAGTTCTAGGACTTTCCACCATCTTCCCTCAAACCAAAATTCAATCATGCATAAACCAATATTCAAGTACAAGAAATTCACCAATCATGATCAAGTTTTCATACTTATTAATAATTGAAAACAACTCAGGACCTATCCAACTTAAGCACACAGATTTAAGCATTTCATGGCTATCAATTTCATCCAACTCTATCACATGTGTTCACTCAATCTCATGGGCTATTATTATTAACTTGATTCATTGACACAAGACACTCAAACACTGACACTAAACAAAGACACTAACAACAAACAAATAAATTAACACAAACAATTAACACTATTAACACAAAATAGTAAGACTCTCCCCCCAAACTTATTCAACACATTGTCCCCAATGTGATAAGTAAAGAAAGAGTAAGAAGACTTACCAAAACTGCAGCTAAGCGATTCAGAATTGTGGTGGCGGCTGTGGTGGATGATAATCAAAGTAGGGCTCATTCGCAATGCTTTTTCACCCCCAGAGTTGGCTCACAATTCACCTAACATATGAAAAAATACAGACCAAGAAACAACAAGACACTGAGATTGTTTAAAAATAACACAAAAAAAAAAAACAAACTATTAAAATGTTGGGTTGCCTCCCAATAGCGTTGTTGTTTAACGTCATTTAGCCGGACGCGGATTTCCTCTTTATTTCAAGATCTCTTTTCTCATCACCTCTTTCATAGTTGGGTTCAACCTCCTTTGCGCCTCAATTGAAGGCTTGCTCTCATCGTCCTCACATTGTGTTAATACTACTTCAAGAGCATCGGTACTTTTGAAGCTTTCCTCAGCAACCGCTTTGTCAATTACATCAATGGAAACACATTCGTCACTTGCTCTTAGATAGGTTGTTGCCCTAAATACATTGAAACTCATTTATTCTCCCTAGACTCAGAGTTTTAGTTCACCCTTCTGAACATCTATAAGTGCTTGCCCTGTAGCTAAGAATGGTTTCCCCAGGATGATGGGCACATTTTCATCTTCTTCCATATCCAGAATAATGAAGTCAGCAAGAAAGATGAATTTATCCACTTTTACAAACACATCTTTAATGATACCTCGTGGATGTTTGATCGAGCGATCTGCTAACTACAAGGTAACTGTTGTAGGCCTAGATTCACCCAAACCAAGTCTATGAAACATAGATAAGGGCATCAAGTTTATACTTGCCCCCAAATCACACAGAGCATGATGTCACTCAAAAATCCCGATAGTGTAAGGAATCGTGAAGCTCCTTGGATCTCTCAACTTCTGGGGAAGCTTCTTTTGTAAAATGGCACTGCACTCTTCAGTTAATGCCACAGTCTTATAATCTCCCATTTTCCTCTTTTTAGAGAGAATTTCTTTCATGAATTTGACATAACTGGGCATTTGCTCTAAGGCTTCAGCAAAGGGAACATTGATGTGCAATTTCTTGAACGCCTCTAAAAACTTGGAAAATTGTTTATCAAGAGAATTTTTTCGACGTCTTTAGGGGAATGGAATTCTGATTTGAGGGTCAACCATACCCACGGGTGGTGCCTTCTCTGTACTAGGGTGGTCTTTAGTAACCCCCTCTTTCTCTAAACCTGATATCTCTCCTAAGTCATCATTCTTTTCAATAGGTGGTTGGGTTACAGACTGCTCCACTTGCTTACCACTTCTCAAGGTGATGGCCTGACACTGCTCCTTCAGGTTCACAACGGTATTGCTAGGCAGATTCCCTTGAGGTCTGTTATTCAACATGTTTGCTAACTACCCTACTTGCGTCTCCAAATTCCGAATAGAGGATCTTGTCTCTATCATGAAATGTGTTGGGAATTGGTGAGAGTCAACAAGGCTATTTGCAATTCATTGGGGTTAGCTTGTTGAACTTGTGGCCTAGGTTGTTGAGAAAATGAAGCTTGATTCATTAGTTGTTGTGGACTGTTCTACTGATAGCCCTTGGAACTGTGGCTACTGGTTCTGATATTGCCCTTGAAACTGTGACTGTTGGCCTTGGTCGTTTCTCCATGAAAAGTTAGGGTGATTCCTCCACGCAGGATTATAAGTGTTGGAGAATGGATTGTTGAGTCTTCTTCTTCGTTGATCTCCGGTTGACCGCACTTTCTACACTCCGCTCGAATCCAATCTCTGAATAGAACTGCATTTTCTAAGGTGTCTCCCGCCAATGAATGTATGTGCTCTCCTATTTAAAATCTTCCCACAGAAATGTCTTCTCATTGTCCCTCAAGTATTTCAGCAAGTCTTCACGTCCTTTAGCATTGACAATTAAATTGTACGTTACAACACCCTGCAAAACATAAACATCAAATTCGCTAACTTGTGAAGAAGTTGAACCACTAAACATTTTATTTCTAAGGCCTTGAATACTAGTAGCAGAAACCGCATGTCTTTTATTAGGTTGCAGCAAAGTAGAAGAAGATGGTACCGAAGCCGGTTGATTCTTTGCACTTTCTTGTTGGTAATACATATATAATTTTTTTTGCATTCAGTGTGTATGCTAGACGTAACTTCTTCTTTAGTTGATTGGTGAGTTGGTTCTTCAGTTGGGTCTATTGGAACTACTTCTATACAATCATAAATCATTTCAACAAGTGTTTAACAATCGTCTACTTTAATAGTCGGATTTAATACAACACCAATAATATAAATAGTGGGAATAGAAAAAAATATATTTTAATTTTATAAACATTTTTTCAATAGATGTCTTATAAGTTTGTTTTCTGATATATTCATTAAGTAACAAAAATATTAGAGCTATATAAAATAACATAGTTGAAATAGTAAGATAATAAATAGCAGAAAATTCTTTAGTTAGCTTGAAAAAAATTCTCTAAAAATCCAATAAGTTCTAAAAAAAATTCTCAATCATTATCTACAAGCATATCCCTTGGATTTTTATTATAGGCATTAAATAATAAAGTTATAGATTTTCTACAATCGTAAGCAATAAGTAGTTGTTCATATAGAGAATTCCACGTAGTCGCTACTTCTTCATGAATTTTTCTATAAGGTAATCCACAATCGTGACAAGTTTTTTTTATACTCTTTGCGTCTTTGTATTTTATTACCTTTAAAAATAAAGTTTATAGCAAATTGTATTTATCAAGAATCTTTTCAAAAAGTTTTAGACCATCCTTTACAACTAAGTTATATATATGGCACGCACATTTTATATGAAAATGATTTGGAAAAGATGGAGTTAAAAGATCTTTTAAAATTGTAATAGAATAATTATTAGGAGCAGAGTTATCTAATGTAATAGTCATAATTTTATCAGTTATTCCGTAATAATCACAAACTGAATAAATATTGTCTGAAATAAAAGTACCAGTATGCCTATCATCTATATATCTATACGCTAAAATACGTTTTTGCATAGACCATTTATAATCTATCCAATGACAGGTTACCGTTAAATAATCATTATTAGAAGTGATAGCCAATTTTCCATTAAAATGATATAATGCATAACGTAAATATTGTTGATATCATTAGCAAATTTAAATACATCTCTCTTAACAGTTGATCTAGAAAACCCGTTAAAAACAGAATTATACATTTCTCTAATGTAATGAATAAAACCAGGGGAGGAAGGAAATGCAAAAGGCAAACCCTCCACCGCAACTAATTTTACCATATTTTCCCTATCTTTGTGTTTATCATATTTAGGATAAAAATTTCCCCCACCGTCGGGTTAATTTGAGCATGTACTTGGTCGGGGACACTATGTGAACCTTGTCCCGACTCATAGGGCATTGGCACACCCGATATTTTAGCCTGATATTGATTCCACCTAGCTATGTGCTCGCCTTGTACATGTCTCAATAAACCTCCCGTCCCACCTTGACCTTTTCCAGTTTTAAATTTATAAACATTTTGACAAATTTTACATCTAACTACTTGATTCTCTTTGTCCCTATAAAAAACTATCATGCAGTTGATTTTAATTTTCGTTGTGTGAGGCCTCGACTCATACTAGGGAAATAAGAGGCATTCCAATTTCAGTTTGAGGCTGAGACTCAATCTGAGCTTGAGGTTGAGGTGCACTATTTGGTGTGTTTGAACCCCGACACCTAATTTTTTTCTTTTAGAGGGGTTCGAGGCGGGGCGGGTATCGGGACTGGACGGGACGGGGCGGGGCGGGATCGGGCCGACCCGGCCCACTAGATAGCCGTAGTGATAAGTAGTTAATTATCATATGAAAAAATTGTTAAATATGACATTGAATTATCAGAAAAGGCTCAAATATGCCATCGAACTATCAGAAAAGGCTCAAATATGTCATCGAACTATCATAAATGACTCATTTATGCCACTCTTCATAGTTAGGCTCATTTATGTCATCGTCGTTACAAAAATGGCTCATCCATGCAATTTTTTTATTAACGCTGATTTTACAATACATATATTACACGTGGCCTCAAATTAGACGTCCACATCGGTTAATTAAACCAACCCAATTTTAAATTCCAAATTAATAAAAAATCCATCTCATACACCCGACCCACCCACAACCATAATCTAGTTGGAGGCCACGTTCTACATCTGATATTGTAAAACATACATTAATGAAACTGGCATGGATGAGCCATTTCGGTAATGGTGATGGCACAAAAGAGCCAAACTATTAACGAGTGGCATAAATGAGCCATTTTCGATAGTTCTATGGCATATTTGAGCCTTTCCCGATTATCATATCTATTAGAATATTATTTGATATTTATTATTTAAAAGATTATGTTGTGTAAAAATGTGCTCAATTATTATGGCCTATAAGTATAACATTTTCCTTAAAAAATTAAATACATTTTTTTAGTTTCTCTTCGCGTTGGGTAGAGCCCATATCTGGGGGGAAGCGTTCTCTACCAATGATTTATTCATACCAGGGCTTAAATCCGAGACCTCTGATTAAATTAAGAGCATCCTCATCCACTGCACCACATCCTTTGGTGGTAATTAAAAACGTTATTCAACATTATCCTTTAAAATTGAGTAAATTCCAGTTATCCCCTCACCTTAATCCTTTAAGCTACCATTTTCTGTATCACTAAACTAGTATTAGTGTTTAGTTTTGATTCCTTTTTTTTTTTCTCAAAATAAATATTGATGAAATAATTTCATGATTAATTTTACAAGCATCCCTCTATTTGAGTATATATTACTCCTTTGTTGGGGCTCCTCTCTCTGATACAACAAAATATCGTAGTATTGTTGGTGCCGGCACTAAATCGAGGAAGGGGTGCGTCATCATTTAGTTAGCAACAGAAACTGGTGAAATTGAGCTCAATACGCAAATAGAAATAGAATACTAAAGGCTTATGTCTTCACGACGTAAGGAGCGAAAACAAAATACCCTTCGCCAGCCTTTTCATTGATAGAGACATCGCCCGAACAAAGACAATGTACCAAATGTGTAGGTATTTGTTGGGTTCGTAAATCAAATAGTAAGCACAGCGGAAGTTTAATTTTTCTTACCCAACAACAATCCTGGCATGGCTTATACGATAATCATGTTGTATGTTCAAAACATGATAAAAGAAAACTTACAGGTTTTCGTACGCGGGATTCAACACTAAGGTATCCACGCAATTTGTTTTCTCGATTGCAAGATCTAACTCCAGTGTATTTCCTATTCAAGAAAGCTAGGAAATCTCTCTTTAGGAACTGAGAAGTTATTTTCTCTAACTACATAATTATGGGGTATGTGTTGTATATATAGGAGTTCAGGAAAAAACCTAAACAGATATAAAACAGGAAAACCTAGGCCCATGTTAATGTTCAGTGGACCATCTCAGCTGGTCCATTTCACACGCCCAAAGTGGACAGCCAAGCTCCCATTTTGGGCCAATAATTTCTGGCCCAATTGCTTCCTTGTATTTGTCTGAGTACACATATAATATATCCAACACATTTAATTGAATCTGAAACTCAATTCGACTTGATTAAATAATTTCTATCAAATAGAAATATTTCATAATTATTATAAATTAAATATCTCGATTCTCAATCGAATATTTAATACTTTCTCAATACACTCTTAGATCGAAGAAACAATCGCATATAGTGTGACCCTATAGGCCTTCACATATCGACATTAATCTAATTAAGGTCCATACGAAACTCCTAGACTGCGTCGTATGACAAACTCAATATGTGAAGTACGTTTACATGAATCCAGCAAACATAACCTTTATGTGGAACTATAAATTCCTTTCATTCGCGACACACTCGATTAAGCTTAGGATTTACCAAGTGTCTATCCAAATGACTTAATCACTTTATCTCACATTTATTAGTTGACAACTAGACCATATTCTAAATATGTCTATTTTACTGGTCAGTGACTTTAGTCAACCTAATAATAATGAGAAGATAAGTACTCTCTCAAATTTTCAATCAAGGATTGAATCATATTCTTGGCTCAACTACCACCTTGATTTACATCTTGATGCACCCAACACAAGACGTATCTTTTTCAGAAGGAGTTTAAGCTTAGAACTTGGTCAAAGTACATCATTCTGTAAATAAGGTGTGTACTGACCTCAAGTCAAAGGACCTTTGTATTCCACACCTCGATAACACTATAGACATGTATAACAAATAGCTTATCGGCAGGGTATACCAATACTTCTCCAAAGTATCCATGTGTCCATCACGAGTAACCATTACTTGTAGCTGTGAGACATGCTACATTCTCCAAGAATGTGATGCAGACCACATGTCGACTTATAGCATATCATCGATATCCCATTATCGATGATCATTAGTCGGGCTATTTTGAGAGTTATCTTCTATCATTAATAGATCTCACTCTATTAATGACAACGTAAGCTCAAGGGATGCACATATATGAATAATTGCAAACAATCAAACAATAATTCAATAATTGCAAATGCCATAAATATTAATCTCATTAATAATACGAATGTGTTCAAGTATATTTTGTCCCTAATATAGATTGTCTCTAGGACATACATACTTTCAGAACGATCAAGTCAGCCTGCAGGCAACTGCTATAGATGATGCACCTATCATGACCAGTTTGCTCATGCAACTTCTTCATTTATTCACCCGCATTTCACTAAAGTTGTGAGTAGCTGGAAGTGAAGCTAAGTCCAGAGGACTCTATTTTGGCCATAAACAACTTAAAAAGGACTCAAATCAGTAGTTTGGCTAGTGGACTTATTGTAAGCAAATTTTATTTGAGTTAAAAGAAAGTCCCATGACCCCGGTTGGTTGCCGAAGATGACCCCTTACCTTGGTCTCCAAATAAGTTTTCTACTGTCTTAATGAAATCAGTATAATAGTAACAAGACAGCTGAAGAGAGGATGACGTAGATAAGAATCAACTAAAGTTAGGGGTAAACTAGGGGGAACAAAGCAATGTATAAACGAGTACAACTTAGGGAGAAAAGGGATAAGACTTAAACTAAATTAAGCATGTTAAAGACAATTCTCAGCAAACTTTGACAAGTGATTGAATAAAAAGAAATGGAGAGACTTTCTTTCATGAATTATTCAACTAAATTCACGAAAATAATTTTACAGAATTTCAAATCTCCGTTCAATTGATATGTAAAAGTAAAAGATGCTGCAAAAAAACACAAGGGTTAGAAAATCTCAAATTCGTACATAACCCTATAAATGTATGAAAGTTTAGAGTAGCAATTAGGAAAGGTTTATTTTGTGACTCAGACAACTCACACTATCTGTGAGGCTCCTTTTATGGGGTCAGTCCTTGTTCTCAGTGCAACGTGTGAAATGACTTAGTCAAGAGATTGATCTTAGGATACCGGCAAAGGGAGAAGGTGGATACTCTTTGATTCCGATTCGGGCGGAGAGATTGATTTAGAGGGGCAGACATTTTAGTGGGAGCTCCTTTTTTATGTCAATTTGCGAGTGGGTAAAGGGAAATTCGCTTGTTCCGATAGTTAGTCTAACCCCTTTCTCGCGGCATTCCATTCGAAGTAATCAAAAAAGTCTAAGACGGAGAAAGTGGTGATGCTCTTTGATGGCATCCGCTTGCTTGATCGTGGACCTATATTGAAGGAAATTGTCATAATCATTCGTTATAAATAAATATATCACAAGTGTATCTCCTTTTCTTTTTCTTGATATTGCTATGCAGGCATATGTTTATTATTAAAGAAAAGAAAAAGTAGTATGGTGGTGGTGGTGGTGGTGGTGGTGTTGTTTTATTTTTATACAATTTCAAGCCGTTAAATAAAAAGGTAGCATGTCAAACATCAAAGTATCTAAAGTGATAATGTAAAAAAAATGTGTTCAAGAATTCACTCATGGTCATGGACACTGGCTAGAATGTTATATCAACCAAAATCAGTGTTCATAAAGTTGGACATCAGATAATAAGATTTCACTAATATAAATTGCAAGGAAGTTGAAGATCTGATTCATTATCCATACAGAAGGTCTCTAAATGCTAGCAATGATGCTATATACCACATCTATATACAGTGAGACTTGTCCAACATATTTTAGTTAAACTGTGCTACTGTTCAACTAAGCAAAAAATAATATATATACAACATCACTTTTTTTGGTTCTAATATATACAACAACATTATGATTTCTTCGATGCACTATTTGCGATTCCCTGACGATGCCATAAGTATTCCAACAGCTACTACAAACATAAACAGCATGCCAACTAGGAATGTATATGTTTTTCTTGATGATCTTCGGTACTCCCCAAATAAAATTATCCCCCAAAATGTGCTCACAAGAGGCAGTGCCTGAAATTACAACCACATTTCAAATAAATCAGAATGTTAGCTAGAGAATGATTCAGAGAAAATGTCAAAAATAGTCCCTGATCTTTGGTAATAGGTTCAGAATAGTCCCTAAAGTATCTCCTGAGTGGTTTTGGTCCTTTATGTTGATTTTTGTCAAATATTTACCAAACTTTGATTGTTAAAATTTAATCGAAACTGTGAAAATAGAGAATATTTAATTAGAACTCACATCTGGAAATACATTTTTTGCAGTTTATGTTATTTTTTCTCTTTCAAGAGTTTGGTGCAATTTTTTTTTGAGGTGCAATTTTTGTTAATTTTGGTCTTTTTTGTGTCTCGTGTAGTTTTTTGTGTTGCAATTTCTGTGTTACACCCCGTAATTTCGCGCTTCGTCGTGTCGTAAATGGATACTGATGTCCCGGAAAGAGGTACGACCTTACGAAAGGGTAATGAAGGTTTATAGCTTGTTTATGAAAGTACCGGAGGTTTTTGGAAGTTAAGTGGATCGAAGAAAGTATGTTTCGACGAAATCGGAAAACTGTGCAATTTGACGGCAAGGTTGACGGACCGTCAAAATTCCTGCAAATTGAGATTTCATAATCTAGATTGACGAACCATCAATCTGACCGTCCTTTTGCGGCGGTGAAATTTTTTTGTCGGGTTTATAAGTTGGTCACCCAATGAATACTTCATTTTCTTCATAAACCAGACCTAGAACTCTCCCAAAATCCTCTCTAAGGCTCCATAACATCCCAAGATTAATCGAAACCAAATTACGCAAGAATAACGTGATAATCCCTGTAGTTATTGTAAGAATCATCTTCTCCGTATAGAATTGGATTTGGAAAACCCTTGGTGATGGAATAACGTGTTGTTTTTTTGGGGGGGGGGGGTATTTTGGTGCGTGAAGGTAAGATTTATCCTCATCTGCCTATGTTTGTGAGTAATTGATGATTTGGAGCAAGTTGTGAAAGATTTTCGTAATTGAAACTCGTAAAACTATGACACCATCATGATATGACTTGTGGGTTGTTCTACTTGAGATATGAGTTGGAATTGATTGTTGGTGTTGTAAAATTAATAAAGAACGTCTCGGAGAATTATGGGGCCGAATTACCTAAATATCCCTTGTTAAGAGGTCTAAGAACCTATATGCTTAAAGTTGCTGATAAGATGCTTAAGTGAAGTTCTCAATAGAATATGGATTAGATATTAATATTAATCCTTTGTTTGCTATAGATACTCATCCTTGAGAAGTACTAGGACATAGAGGACGACTTGTAACTTCGTGGACAAGGAATGTAAGGCAACTTTCCTTCTTGGCATGACTTGACTCCACGTTTCTTTGAATAGAGTTCCTTCTTGTGAAATTGAATAACGAAAAGCCAATATTTAGGTATTTCTAATCCATATTACCTCTCGGATTTTATATGTTCCAAACAGGTTGTCTTGAAATTCATGAACGTAGTGCCAATAACAATAGTCGGAGGATAACGACGATAGGTCACTCCGGCTCTACTTGTGATGGTTCTTTGAGGTTTGTTTTGCATTACACTTATCTATATGTTGTTATTTTCTTATCGAGTCGCGCTATAGTCGGACGGGTACGAAACCTAGTTGTGCACACCACTACAGTTGATTTTGATATTACCGAGTCCCACACCTGGGTCGAGTACGACCGAGTCCTCATCGAGGCCAAGTATGGTATATATATATAATATAATATGATTTTCCCCACATGAAGGTTAGATATTACATTATATGGCCCCACTAAGAGGCTTGATTTTACAGACATGCATATTTCTTCATAACTATGACAAGTAGGCCCTCAGAGGTTTGTTATGAGTTTCAGGTTGACTTCCGTACCCATATATCTTGTATTATACTTCTTGCTTACATTTGTTATCTGCCTTACATATTCAGTAAATCTTTCGTACTGATGTCCCTTTCTGGGGCACTGTGTTCATACCCGCAGGTACAGATAGACAGAGCGACGATCCTCCTCGTAGGTGATTTGCTCAGCTGTGATTGTCGCACTCCCTTCTCTCGGAGTTGCAATACATAGGGATGGCAATTGGGCGGGCGGGGGCGGGTACCCCTCCCCCGCACCCGTCCCCGCCAGAAATTTTTATACCCGCCACCCATGGCGGGTACATTTTCAACATCCATATCCGCCTAGGCGGGTATATTCCTAAATCCACATCCGCTCCACCACCCAAGTGGATATCCACCACCCGCCAATACCCGCCTGTACCCGCCAGCCATATTTTGCCTCAAAATTCATTATTATTGGGCTTATGGGCTGATAATTATGTGTGCCAAATTATTTTGGCTTTAGAAAAATATAAAGTTGTACAAATAAAATTATAGTTGGCAAGTATAAGGCGGGCGAGTGGATTTGGGGCGGGCGGTTGAATGCGGGGCGAGAAAGACTAATATAACTGCAAATCCACCACCTACCCATACGCGCCTACTACCCGCCAAAGTTATACTCATACCCGCCCCAACTGGTGCGGTTGCGGTGCGGAATCCACAAAATTGTACCCACCAGCAATATAGGAGCCCTTAGGTACTGTTATATATGCTACTAGTATTTTTTTGCATGGCGGGGCCTCTCCCGACCTGTTGGTATGTATATATTATTCTTAGAGGCTTGCAAACTTATGTACAACGAATGTTTGTATGTCAGGGCCTTGTCGACCTTTTTGTTAGTAATTTACTCATATGGAGGCCTTGTCGACCCAACTTTCATCTTTCAAGGGTCGAATACGACAGTGGTGCTCTCAAGCCTTCGAGCACTGGGTGCCGGCCACACCCCCAAAAGGCTAGTGTGTGACATTTTGTGATTTTGACAAAAAATTATGGTGTTCCAGGTTAAAATGAAATTCCACAGCTTGATTAAATTTAGCAATCGGAGTTTGATAAATATATGTGACGGTGATCAATAATGCTCACTTTTGACAAACTTAAAGGACCAAATTTGCTTTTAAAAAACTTTAAGGACCAAAACTACTCAAGTGATACTTAAGGGACTATTTTGAACCAACGATAAGGCACCATTTTTGTCATTTTCTCAAATGACTCATATGAAAACATCATCTCATAGTATTATTCCCAGCCTTGAAGAATAGACAAGAATAGCAGGTTGGAGTGTCTATTCGTGCTGTAGTATTTTCAATTTCTTTCGGGAACCGATACAGAGAATTCATTATAGCCGATCCCAACTATACTGAGGCGTGGTTGATTGCTGATTAATTGTTACAAGCAATTTAATCTAAACATAAACATACTAACCTGAACAGCATCTGCAGCTGCATATCCAGCTGCTTGACCTCCCATGAATTGGAGACCATTTCCAAAACCACACAAAAGTCCAGCCAAAAGAGCCCAACCTCTACCGTTCCAATCATTTAAATAAGCCTTCAGAGACGACTTTGGCGCATTTAGAACAGGGCGGTATAAGAAGATGAGGTTCAGAATCATGGCAACGACGAAGCAAGAAACTGAGAAGTAGAAGAACGCTGTGTAGACGCTCAAGTGCGGAACTCCATCTTTTAGAGTATGCCACTGATCATTCGTGGAAAGGTTAAATGCTGGCGAGAACAGAGAAAAACAAACTCCAGCAAAGAACGTTAACGCCAAACCAATGATGGCGCTCTTCCCAAATATCTACAAGCAAACACAAGAATGTGAACAAACAAGGAAAGGGCTTTTTCCTTAAACATCTTCCACTACATTGGATTGACAAAACGACAAAAACATTAGATCTAGGCGGAAACTTTTCCAAAAATTGAGCTGAAAGCACCTAATATGAACACTTTATCATGTGCTGAGGTGCTCAATTGGAACATGTCGTAGTTAGAGTGTCTAAATGAAATTTACCGGCAAGTTTGAAGGGCCATCGATGTTTTATGCCTAGATATAATATGGAGTCCAAGAAAACTTTTTCAAGGTAGAAGTTAACATTAAAGTGACAATAATATTTGATGAGAAGTAATTCAAGAAGAATTGTCGACCTTGATCGCTCTTCTCTTCTCAAGATCTATAAGGAAAAGTGCAGTCCCAAATTTTGCCTTCTCTACGGAAGCAACTCCTTTCTCCGCATCATTTATGCCAACTGTGGATGTTTAGCATTTACAAATAATTCTTAGGAAAAATATATAAGGCTGCTAATAAAATGGTAAACATATGAAACTTCAATTTTCAGATTCCAGATTATAATACCTCTCTTCGTATATGCTTGTTTGGAGCCAGTAATACTATTAGTCCTGCAAAAGGTTCAATTAAGATCAACATCAATTTCCATAGATTAATGATGAAAAACTTATATAGCAATGTGAAATATGTAATCCTCATCAGAGTTTATATGTATCCTGCACTCTTAGCTTCTGAATACATGGAGAAAATAAGTAGATATATTAATAGGGAGACAGGCACAGAGGCGGAGTCAGGATTTGAAGCTTTTCGGTTATGGAATATTCTAATCTTTTTAAGTTAGTGGGTTCTAAATTAATAATTTGTACATATTCAATAGATTTTTAAGACAAACACAGGATTTGAACCAAAGTTAATAGGTTCAGCCGAACCCGTAGCGGACACTCATGCTCCGCCCCTGGACAGGCATAAGAGAAGTAGAATAAATATGTTGATGAGATTGTTGGCTAATATAAATATGCAGGATCTTGGTAAGTTTCAACATCTTTTTCAGTTAAAGTGCACAATATGGCCAATCTATATGCTGGTTCAGTCATAAATGACGCTACTCTTCTTCTAGTCATATATACAATATCACCACTGTCATGACATGAGCCTCAGCCGAAAAAGAATTAACACCGTCCTTTGTATACTGTTTTTATTATTGAAAGAAAAAAGAATCGAACCATAAATGTCATTTGCCATTTTGGACGTGAAAAGGATCCCCTTAGAAGAATTAAGTATAGTGTATATCCTCATATTGACGCATACCTAATGCCATCTTTAGAGTCGTTTGAGCAACTATCAAGCTTTGCTTTGTTATCAGCTGCATTGGATGCATGAACAGCAGAGCCTAAACAAACAGCAATCAAGAAGCATCCGACCCCCGGAAAAAGAATCTCCGCTTTGTTAATTTTGTCATCAAGGTAGTAATTCAAGGTTGTTCCTGTCATAACCGAAGCAAGAGTCCAAAATTTACACAAATTATGATACTACAGAAAGTCACTAGGTCATTTCAAAAAATTTATAACACACTGAAGTTCTTAATATACCTATAACAACAGTAATGCTTGACGAGACGACCTCAGTAACTGACAAACCAACAAAGGCCCAAGCATATTGAGTTGTAAGGTTTCCAATGCTAAGGACCACCCCTCCAGACATCGCAAACAAGACACTGGGCCAATTATCCTGCACCATTTGTCCACGAATATGATTCTAGAATCCCGACAGTTCCAAAATGCTTATTATTGTGCAATTTCAACATTTAACAACAACAATACATGTAATCAATATGGGAATTGTTGGAAAGTTTCTATTACAGTAGAAAATTTGAACGAGATAATATACTGCCTAAAGCTGATCTTGATAAAAGTATGCATTAAACCTTAAAATGTAGCTAGCAATGATGACTGCTAAACTATTGAAGTACTCTTAACAGAAAATATTTGATTCTAGTAGCAAGTCTTCATTGATTTAGTAGCAAGGATTTCTTGGCGATGACAAAGTTAAAACTAGGAAACCAGAAGAAACAAACCAATGAGCAAATTAATAAAAAAAACTCCACCTTAAGCTGGTAAGAATAATTCATCCCACAATGAAACACCCTATGAATAACAAGGGAAGCTGATTCAAATATTAAATCCACCTATCAAGTAGCTTATAAATGGTAGTAATAACTGCCTCTTGGTCATCATTTTAAAGGGCGTCCAATGCTGGTGAGTTGTAAACTGAACATACTGTGACTCCGGTGAACGCAATGACAGTCATGTAGGATTGTTTTATTCATCATCATCTTCTCAAGTTTCTAACTTGCAACAGATAATTTTGTACTTAATTGAATAGAAGTTATGCCACATAGAAATGGTCTCCTTAAGATCCAAAAGAAAATTAAAGAGTGTTTAATTCCAAATCCAAGTCTTCCAGCAAAAGTGTCACATATAAATTCACAAACACAACCTGCTTTTCTCCGGAAATACTTTTCTGAAAAAGCTGGTTTGAGAAAAATGCTTCTCAAAATAAGCAGTTTTTCACAACTTGGCCAGACAAGCTCTAAATACTAGTACTAATCAATATTTTTTATCCCCTTTTTTGTTATGTAACTCACCTATTCACACTTGATCATTAACGGTACTAAATTTTCGTGTGTCCCTTATATGTATACAAGTATTTTACATCTGCACCCATCGATCAAATCATATAGAGTTGACTGAAATTAGGCACCAACCTGAGAAAGTTGAGGAAGGAAATTTGGGATTCCCATTGAGCTTGTCCCAATTTCACCAAAGGTAAAAGCAATTATGACAGCAGCCAAAAGATTAGTGAAAGTATAATCAAGGTAAGTGTGTTGAGGAAATCTCCCTCTTCTTTCAAGTAAAGTTAGTAAGGCTGGCCATGTCCCTAAGAAGAACAAAGACAATAACATGCAAATTATAGCCCCTCCTTTGCTCTCCACCACATACATCTTCAAACCACAACTGGATAAGAACTTTTCAATTTCAGGTGAAAGTGGAATCAAATTGGGAATGCTCCAAAAATCCTACACAAAGATGAAGAGAGTACTATTAAAGATTCAATTTGATCATGGAACAGATTAAACATACTTAAATCATTCCTGTAAAATGGGAAATCAGCATGCATATCGATTTTTTCTTGAAGAATTGACCTATATAGCTGTACATTCAACCGCTTAAACTAAAAATAGCCGGCGGATATAGAGTATGTATAATCCATGTACAATATGTGTATAACCATGTATATATATAATCCGTGTATACCGGCTAGGAAAAGCCTTATTTGTGTAAAGATCCCTTTTTTTCTTTAAGAAAGAAAGTGAACAACAATCTCAGATGATGATCAGTGATCACCAATAAACACACACACACACACACACTGGGGCGAATGTAGGTGTTAAAAAAAGGTCACATGAACCCTAGACACCCGATTAAACTCGGTATATTATGTGTATAATTTTAAAAATATATCTAGTATTACCTTTTGAAACCCATGCTACAAAAGGCTTAGTGGTGCACTTAGTTGAAATTAAAGTTATTCACCTAGAGGTTCAAGGATCCATCCCCATTTAATGGAATTTTTTCCTCCTTTTTTTAGTAGTGAACCCATCTTCTATAAATCCTAGAATCGCCTCTGCGCGCACACACACAAAACTAAGATTTCATTTTCATCAACCGTTTCTATGATTCTCAAATATGGAAACTCACCATGTTAGAAGGCAAAGAGGTATCAAGAATCAGTAGAAATGAAAGACAAAGAAACAAATTTCTTTGGGAAATATGAATTGAGAAATTTTCTTCAACTTTCTTCCAAACACAAGGGAAAAACAAGCAAAACACCAAAAAAAGATAGAAAAGCTACCTATTTGAGACCCCACAAAAAATAACAAATAATATAATTTATGTATACCGGCTAATAAAAGTGATGTTATTTGGGTAAAGATCCCTTTTTTTCTTTCAGAAAGAAAGTGAACAACAATCAGAATGATCACCAATAAACAAACACACACATGTCAGATGGCAAACAAGATATCAAGAATAAATAGCAAACATGAAACAAAAAACAACAGAATATTCAGACAAAATGTGTAGACATATTCTCTTCAACTTTCTTCCAAACAAAAGAGAATAAAGATGGAAAAGGTACCTATTTGAGACCCCACAAAGAACAATCACTCAGAGCCCCACTGACATGAACAAAAAGATGACACTCCAAAAGAGTTCAGTAAGTAGCAAAAAGGGATATCTAGTGATGATGAAATGGAAAAAAAGGAAGTGAAAGTGTGGTTTCAATGTGGAAGTTATCACATAGTACTAGTAGTAGTTGGAATAACCGTTTGTATTATTCCGTCTCAAATTATTTATTATTTTTTTATTTTACACGTATTTTAAAATTTTTAATTAAAAGGAGTATTTAATTATTTTATTCTTATTAATGTTTAAAATATGTTTTTTTTCATTAATTATTTACTCTATTTATATATATGACAAGAATTTACTAAAAAAATAAAATAAATTACTTGTACCTTGAACTTTCTAAAATGAACGAATAATTTGAAACAATTATTAATGAACGAAAATTTGAAATTATTATTTTTAATAACCACGATAAATAATTTAAAATGGAGTGAATATAAGATTCAGATGTAAATATTCAAAGTGACCAAGTCTTTGGATACGGCAAGTTAGGCCAAAAAAAGAGTTTTGTCATCAGAGAATCTCCTAGTCAGATACTTAAAAAAATTTTTCCAACTTTAATTTTAAATATTTTATTTTTTAATTTATGTGATAGACTTTTCAATTTATCTATAAAAAATTATCACTTCTATAAAAAATATTTAACTTCAGAATTCTTATTTTACTTTTAATTAGATGTTTTAATCACTCAAATATTTAAAACTTATTTTAAATTACATATTTTAAAAATATTATTATCTTTTCTTAAATTCTGTATTCAATAGTGTCACACAAACTAAAATAAAAAAAAAATTTTCAATTTTAACCTATTTCATCATCTTAGTTTATGTGTCATACTTTCTGAAGTTTCATCCTACTTGTAAGGTTCATAATTTCTTTTATAGTAAGCAAATTTTATTGGCGTTTAAAGTCTTGGGTGTGGTCCCTCGGTGACATCAATAAAAGAAAAAAGTTGTTCTGGATGGTGACAAAATCCACGTAACTTTCCACCCAATTTCATTTTACATGAAATTTTTAAGTATATAAAATTTGTTTCAATAAGATTATATTAACTCTTCAATAATATTTTTGTTTGTCTTTAATGACAACCTGTATAAAAATAAAATTATATGTTTCACCACAAGGGCTCCTCGAGGATATTGACATCTGGGAAGTTGGTTGACGATGTCATAATATCCGATTTGTATTATGAAAAAATAAAATATTTATAGTAACAGTTCGATATTCTTTTTGTTTCTCTCATTTTTTATAATTACTAGTTTAGTATACGCGCTTTTGCATGTAAATTTTACGTCTATCAATAAAAGGTGTAAAGAATATTCATATAATTATAAATAATATATATTTAATTTAATATAAATGAACTATCAAGATAGATGAGATACAACCAAATAAAATTTAAATATCAATAAAAGTGTAAAATATCTTTTAAAGAAGGAATCGAATTATCTTCCAATATTAAAAACATACCTAAACTTAAACGAGAAGTAATATATTTTTAAAAAGAATAAAATTTATGTTCAACTTATGGATATATTCCTACCCATTTACTTGTGTGTATTCTTAAAGTCATCAGAAACAACACAAATTATATATTAATTGTTTGCAATTGACAATATTTTAACAATTACATGTTTTAGACACAAAGTTGAATGCAGAAGTAACAATCTATTATGGCTACGCATTGTTCTCTAATATTATACGTGGCAAAATTGAATGTATTGAATTAATTGTAGTCGCAATAAATTGAGAAAGGGTGGAGAAAGACTCCATATCATGAGTACACCATATTCTTGTGGTCCGGTCCTTCTCCGGATCCCGCATAACAAGAGCTTAGTGCACCAGGCTGCTCTCCAATCAAAGATAGTGAATAAGTGATGCACTACATATCCTAATTAGAAGAACTTGTTGGTGCTCTATTGTACTTTATAAAGCAGTACGGGAAGTAAATAACTATTATAAGTATTCGAAAGGATAAACAAATATTCAATATTCAGAAATTGAATCTTGTTGAACAAATAGGTCAATCTTCAAAATTGCCGCAAGCTTGTTGTGTCTTGAATCTTGATAACCTGAAATCAAGAAACAACTAAATTTGAATGGTTACAACGTTGTGTGTTGAGTCGAGTGATTGCCCTCTGTCCTTAAGACAAGATTGCCCCGTATATATGATTTTACGTTAGCGGGCAATAGTCTCCCAAGATAAAACAACACTTTAATCTCAACGCTACAAAGCCAATAGGTTGAACCTGACGAAGAAAACAAATATGAATCGACTTGCTGAAGATATGGAAAAGGAAGGAAGAGTTTCTGTTTACTAATACTCTTTCGTCTCTGTGTATATAGTGTGTCTCTGTTGTGTATATCTTGTGTATATGAGGGTCTTTGCTCACTGTTTTGCAGTATTTTTCGTCACTGTTTTGCACTGATTTTCGCCACTGTTTTGTACAGATTTTGGCCACTGTTTTGTGCTCTTTTGTGACTGAAATGTGCTGCTATTTTCGTGTGCATTCTCTCACGTTATTGAGCCAAAAGAGGCACCAAAATATAGCATGGAGGAGGGCAGCCCAACAGCCACAAACAAGGCTGTAAATAGCCATTAGTGAGGGTTGTTAATGGCCATTAGGATGCAGATTAATGGGTGGTTAATGGGTTGTTCATGGCCAATGAAGAAAGGTTGATAATGGAGGAGTTAATCAGCCAAGTAATGGCTGATTAATGCCTCAAAAAACAGTTCCAACGGTAGGCAAAAAGTTTGCTGCCTTCCGTCACCCCAAAATCAACTTTTCAGAAACTCTGGGGACCAAACTGTAAAATATTAAACTTCAGGGACCAAACTGTATATCTGGAAAAGTTCTCTGGTCCAAAAAGATAATATCAAAAAGTCCCCACAGCCAGTGACCCGACAACCGGACCGGACAGGCGGCGCGCGTGTGGGCTTAGCCTTGAACCCAAACACATCTTGGTCTTCCCTCCTTTAAACACATGGGATACCCTTTGGGGTCCCAAACCTTTTACCATTTTAGAGACTTATATAGAGAGCAATTCTTCCTTTTCCTACCGATGTGATAGATTTGTCTCACACCATATTTTCATGCCTCAAACACCTTACTTTGTGGACCAATATCTCTTTCATTTCTCAACGAAATTTGACGATTCTTGGCCCTACGGTCATCTACTCACTTAGTAGATTATGCATGTGTGAAGAGACAAGGCCTCCAACATGCGGAACACTAGTGTTTAATTCATCAAAGATGGGTGGACGCATCTCCCCGCCAAAGGCAAATTTCTATCAGAACTATGCCAGGAGTTCATTATCTCAACTCTATAATTTTTTATGTCTAAAATCTATTAGAATTTGAAAGTTCTATGATTAGACGTCATCTTAATAACTCAAAAGAACACACCTTTTTTTTTTTTTTTTGTGATACTTTTTAATATTAATCACTGAAGAGTGCATTCTCGTTCCTCCTCTGAAAAAGAAAATTTGTGGCAAAATAAAACTCTCGTTAAAAACCCACCATATTTTTTTTTTATTCGAAAGTAAACTCTTCCTCAGATAGCCATTCTTGTAACTCGAACTAAATTTTATTCAAAAAGTAACTATAGATTAACATTCAACAACCAAATACAATAAGCTTAAAATAACACCATATAACAATGAGAATAAAAAGTTACTATAATTGATATCTCTCGGTGACGTGAACTCAAATATCTCATCTACCGTTACATTGTCATTTCTTTTGTTGTTTGTGTTTCATCTTTACTCTAAAAATCAAGCAGATGAACCACAAAAAATTTCCTCTCTGTTAATGATGGATTTGATGTTGTGACATTTGACCCAACATATCTCCTGAAGTATTGATTTGAATGTATAAGAATATTGGAACAAATGTTGCACAACATTCGGACCAACATTTTCAGAACCGATTTTGTCTTACTTCACGTAATGATTACTATGTGGTAAATATGACTTGACAAGGTAAAAAGGAGTTGGTAAACACGTGTGAAGAACGAATCAAGGCTGCTGCTTTTCGTGAGGAACAAGTCAAAGTTGTTAGAGGATTTTGCTCCTTGATCGTCTCCAACAAATCCTACCAGCTGCCACCTTTCCTTCAACCTCCACAACCGATTGATGAGCCTTTCAAGATAGACTCTCTATATAAATAGAGAGGCTACTGTAGTGAATCGATATCCAGAATCAGAAAGAAAAAAATATCAAGAGAGCTATCGAGATTTCATCTTAGAAATGTGGATCACAAATGTTGTCTTAGTGTGTTGACAACATTTTGTCCAACATTACAATTGTTTTTTAGATTCTAAATTAGTTTTGTATGAAGTGATTGTAATAAGAGGTTGTCTATGTCTACTTAGTTAGATTTTTCAAGCAGAAGTCATTTGCGACTTCAACTTTTAATTCCTTTTCGTTTTACATTGTAAATCTGTAAAGAAAGGAATTTGTATTGTTGTATATAATATATATATATACAATACATTTGGTTCTTTAATATATATAACTTATGAAAATTTAAACCTTTGTGTTCTTTAAAATTTCGATGCATTTACTCTTTAAAGTTATTGTTTTGCTAAGTATTGTTACTAGTGTCGGACGACATAATTGCCAACTTTCGGAAACCGTATTGGCATCCGATTTAGTTCATCTCCTGTTTTTACTTTCTGTAGTATTTTACACCCTTCAAGTGGTATCAGAGCCGACACTTAACACAATAAGTGTTTTTTCGTGTTGTCATAAGTTATGAATCCGGTAAATTCAACTATTAGTAGACTTCCTATTTTAGATGGATCAAATTATGCCTATTGGAAGATTCGTCTATGTTCTCATATTAAATCAATTGATGTTAGGGCATGGAGATCTATAATCAATGGGTATATTATTCTTATGTTGCCACCGAATGAGGAAGGTGACATTCTTTTTAAACCTGAATCCGAATGGACTACAGAAGAAACCAATAATGCTAACTTTAACGAAAAAGCCTTAAATGTAATTTTTGGATGGGTTGATATGTATAAGTTCAAACTCATTCAAAACTTCCCCACGGCTAATGATGCATGAGATACTTTACAAATTCATTGTGAAGGTAGCTCAAGTGTTCGTCGAACAAAGCTACGCATGCTCATGAGTAAATATGAACGTTTAAGGATGGAAGAAGCGGATGATATTAAATCTTATTTTGAAAAGTTGATTGACATCTCAAATGAATGTCAAGTGCTTGGTGAACCATTAATCAACACTCAACTTGGTGAAAAGGCTCTCCATTCTCTTCCTGGAAAGTTCAATTTAAAGATTTGTGCTATTGAAGAAGCTCATAATTTTGCCACAATGGACCTTCATACCTTGACGAACATTCTCAAAACTTATGCGATGATCATTGAGAATCAAAAGAAATTGTATAAAACCAATAATGTGGCACTTCAAGTTCAATCCTCGGAGAGTCAAATCGAAGAAGAAGATGAGAATCTTGAAGAAATTGGTGATGGTGCAAATGTTGCCTTACTCACTCGAAAATACAATTCGATGGTGAGGAAGCTCAACAATGAGAGAAATCAATCTAAATCTAAAGAGCACCAAAACCAAGTCTTCAATCAAAAGCCTACTAAATTCCTTCCAAATGTACAAAAAGGAAATCAACTAAGAAGAATCAACTCAGATAGTACCAAATTTGATTCCAAACAACTTGAGTCAGTGTAGTGTCATCCATGACCGGGTTGGGGTCACTATGCTAACGAATGTGCAAACACTCTTAGAAAATTTGGTAAGAATCTATGGGTTTCTCTTAGTGATGATGAAGGAGAAGAGGAAGGAGATCGTGAAATTGAAACACAATCAATAATGGCTACTGTTTTTGAACAATATCTATCAGATAATGAAGATGTCATATACAATGTTATCTCAGATGTCACAACATTTTCTCCAACATCAGCAACGACATCAACATCCTCAACGACATCCGAAAGGTATGAATTCTTTAACTATACCGATGTTAATTGCTTTAGTGGTTTTATTTCTGTTAGTGAGACTGATTGTATTGATCAAGTTGAATGCAAAGATGATATGATAATTACAAAGTATTTGTAAAGCCTTAATCATAGAATCCAAGCAACTTGACAAAAAGGTAAAATCTTTAACTCATGAGAATTTAGTATTAAAAGACACGATAATCCGGCTTGAGGTTGCACTTACCAAAAAGATATTGAATTTGGTAAGATCCGTGCAAAATTGGATTTATCCGAAACAACCTTCCGTAAGCTCAACACGGGGACTTCGAAATTGAATGAGATACTCAACTTTAGTAAATCTTCACATGCAGGAATTGGGTATGAAAACTCTGTTAAAACCATATGTTCTGATCTCTTTGATAAAAATGAGAAAATATGTTTTGTAAAAGAAAAAGAGGTAAATAATAGGTTCTCATATATGTCAAAGGATATGAAGTTTGTGTGCCATCACTGTAACTCCCCTGGACACTTAAAACCATATTGTTTCAAACTTCAAAATTTTGTGAGTAGAATGTTGCCTAAAATGTTGTCCAACGTTCCGGATAACAATCGAAGCAACATTTCTGAGCCAAAAGTAAAAAATGTTTTAAGAGAGTTTGGGTTCCTAAAAAGGATGTAACATGTAATGTTTCTATAACTGCATTAAGGACTAACATTTTAGGTTTTTGGTACTTTGATAGTGGATGTTCTCGCCACATGATATGTACAAAAGACTTTCTAAAGAACTATGAATCATTCAATGGAGGAAACGTGACTTATGGAGGTGTCAGTAAAAGTAAAATAATTGGAAAATGAATCTTGAATGTTCCTGAATTTCTAGCCTTAAGAAATGTCCTACACGTTGAAGGCTTACTGGCTAATTTAATTAGTATAAGTCAAATGTCTGATGACGATCTTGAGGTAAAATTTAATAAGAATGTCTGTAAAGTTACAAATGAAGCAAATATATGTGTCATGACAGGTACAAGAACAGGTGACAATTTCTATCTTGTTGTAAGACAAGAAACATGCAATAATGCTAAGATCGATGACACAACACTATGGCATCAAACGTTGGGGCATGTCAACTACCGCAATTTAGAAAAATTGGTCTCATATGAAGCTGTTAGAGGCATACCCAAACTTAGCCTTAAAGGTAAAACTGTCTGTGAAGATTGTTTGAAAGGTAAGAAAACTCGTGTCTCTCATAATGTTGTCCAACATGACGGACAACATTCAGGTACGTCTCACTGTTTTCAATTGCTACATATGGATTTAATTGGTCCAATTGAAGTAGACAGTCTAGGAGGCATGAGGTATTCCTTTGTGATAGTAGATGATTTTTCTAGATATTCTTAGATATATTTTTTGAAAGAAAAATCACAAACGTTTGACATGTTTAAAATCTTACACTCTAGAATTAGATATTTATTCTATTCTCCTATTTTTTGGATTAGATCGGACCATGGAATAAAATTTTAAAATAGTTCATTCACAATTTTTTGTGAGAAAAAGAGAATTTTCCATGAGTTTTCTGCCCTCAAAACTCCTCAACAGAATGGGGTTGCAGAACGGAAGAATAGGACATTGCAAGAAATGGCTATAGTGATGCTTAGTTCTAAATATTTGTCAAAACGTTTATGGGCAGAAGCCTTGAATACTGCTAATCACATGGCCAATAGAGTCTATTTGAGGCCAGGAACAAAGATCCCTATGAGATTATAAATGGAAAGAAACCAAATTTGTGTTACTTTCATGTTTTTAAGTGTATTTGTTATATTTAAATGACAGGGATTATTTGGAAAAATTAGACTCTAAGAATGATAAATAAATTTTTGTTGGCTTATTCACAAAATAGTCATGCTTATCGAGTATACAATCTGAGATCCAGAACTGTACAAGAGTTTGTAAATGTTATCTTTGATGATCTTTCTGATGTTTCAGGAAAAACTATTGAAAATAATATTATAGATACAGTAGAAAGTTCACAATTTGTAGAATAATCGAATGTTGCCACACCTGAAGCAACATCCGAAATAGCAATAGAGACCACAAAGGCCACATATGATGAGTCAAGTGCTAAATTGTTAGACCAAGTTCGCAGAGACCCCTCATCAAGGATTAGGAAAAATCATACAACGGGTCAAGTGATAGGGGGAGTTTTTGAAGGAGTTAGAACAAGAGGCAAATAACCACTCAACTATAGAGAAATGGTAAGGTATGTGTGTATGTCAACCATATACCAAGAGGTTAGTCTTTCTTTTTTTATATCTACATTAGAACCAATGAATGTTGTAGAAGCACTTAAAGATATTTTCGGATACAAGCAATGCAAGAAGAGCTTGAACAATTTTCTCGAAATGAAGTATGGGACTTAGTTCCATGTCCAAATAATACAAATGTAATTGAAACTAAATAGATTTAAAAAAATAAAATAGACGAATCGGGAATAGTTTTTAGAAACAAAGCACATCTAGTTGCACAAGGTTATACTCAGGTAGAATGAATTGATTTTGATGAAACTTTTGCACCTGTAGCTAGAATTGAGTCGATTAGACTTTTACTTGCTATTGCTTGTTGTCTGAAAATTACTTTACACCATATGAATGTAAAAGGTGCCTTCTTAAATGGTTATTTAGACAAGGAGGTATATGTTGAACAACCAAAAGTATTTGAAGATCATTACCATCCACACTATGTGTACAAGCTTAAAACGACTTTGTATGGATTGAAATAAGCGTGCATGGTATGGTCGTTTAACTAACTTTCTTCATGAATATAGTTTTAACTGTGGTGAAGCTGATGGTACTTTGTTTATTAAACGAGATGGTGTAGATATTATAATTAAATAAATCTACGTGGATGACATAGTCTTTGGATTGACTTCACAGTCGTATCTAAATTTATTTGTTGAAGTTATGTCCTCGACATTTGAAATGAGCATGATTGGCGAATTAACTTTTTTCTTAGGATTGTAGATAAAGCAAAGTGAAGATGAAATTTTCATCTCACAGAGTAAATATGCCAATAATCTAGTTAATAGATTTGGTTTGGAGAACACTAAACAGATGAAAACGCCAATTGGTTCATCGCAGAAGGTATGTAAGGATAATGTTGGTGAAAATGTCGATCCAATATTATATCGATCTATGATAGGTAGTCTTATTTATCTTACTGCTAGTCTCCCAGATATTATGTTTAGTGTTTGTGTTTGTGCACGTTTTCAAGCATGTCCCAAAATGTCACACTTAAATGCCATGAAATGTATTATTCGATATGTTTCTGGCACATGTGAGTTGAGAATCTGGTATTCCAAAGACACTAATCCTAACTTAAGAGGGTTTAGTGACTCGGATTGGGCTGAAGATGTGGATGATAGAAAAAGTACAAGTGGATGATGTTTTTATCTTAGCAATAACCTTGTTTCATGGTATAGTCGTAAATAAAACTGTGTTTCACTTTCAACTGTTGAATCTGAATATGTAGCAGCTGGAAGTTGTTGTTCTCAATTAATTTGGCTTCGACACATGTTAGACGACTATGGATGTACTAGCAACATTTTGATTTTGTACTGTGATAATTTAAGTGCTATAAATATTTCAAAAATCCATGTCAGCACTCACGTACAAAACAAATTGGTATTATACATCACTTTTTAAGAGATTTAGTTGAAAACCAGCTAGTTCAAATTGAACATGTTGACACTCTTCATCAACTTGCTGATATTTTTACAAAAGCTTTGGACCATGAGAGATTTTCCAGTTTAAAGAAATCGCTTGGTCTTTGTAATCTCTAGAAAGACATTTTTGGTGAATGTTGGTTGAAATGTTGTCTAACATTTTGGATGACATTTACCTATGTAATATCACTGACTGATTATTGTTGTTGTGGTGCATAACTTTTGGTAACACAAGCATGATCCTTCAATAAGAATATGTTATCTAAGTAATATCGTTCTCTGCGATGATATATATATATATATATATATATATATATAGGAGTATCAAAATAAGGCAAAGCCTTTACAAATATTTGGCAACTGAGAAAAATGGGAAAAGCCTGTGAAAAGATATTGTTCTTATTCTATAGGAATATCGAGTGCTTCAAAAGAGATTTGAGAATACCATAAAAGTATTCTTATTTTTTACACCTAAAAATCTTTTATATGTGTTATATGATTAGACCAAGGACACGATGGAAAAAAATATTACATTGGTCTAGTGGTCAAACTCATAAAGTGCATATAAAATGTGTCTTGGTTTGTTGCCAAATCTGAAAATTCTTGTGGGATCAAAATACTTGTGTCGTCCAAAATGTTGCCAACAATGTTGTTGACATTTTCAGAATGTGATATGTGTTGGGATGTTGTGCTTATATGATCGATGAAATATCATATCTTACTCCCTATTATATGTCTTGTTTACAGGAATTTCAAAATTTAAAATGATAAGATTAAATTTTATTCTTACCGTGATGTTTATTTTTTTATCCAAATATTTTAGGTGTAAGTTATTGTGTAAAATTGAAATACATAAAACTAAGGGATTCTTGTTGCTATGAAAAGGTTTTGTCATGTATATAAATATTCCTCTTATTTGCTATTTTTTACTATTTCCGTTTTTTCCAAAAAAAAAAAAAAAAAAAAAAAAAGCTCATCAGGTGTATATCTTCCTACCTACCCGATGGAAACACCAAATCAAAATCCAATTACTATCACAAACCCTAATTTCTCAAAATCCTCTCCTCAATTCTCACCGATGGAAACTTCTCCAATGTCAGAACAAATGTCAACCAATATTCCATCCAACACTCCCATGAGCATTAGCCCTCCGTCAAATATACCTCAACAGAACACAATGGTTTATTTTTATTCGTGTTTTGTATATATTGTATGATGTGTGTATGTATATGCTTATGTTTTTCTTCTTCTAATCCTATGAATTGGTATACACATGTTTACTTGTATGTCATCACAAGTTAAGGAGGAGCATGACCTTAAAATTGTTGATCACAGATGTCGGACAACATTTGTGACAACACCATAAGTTAACTTTACCTTTTAACGAGTTTTGTGAAGAAAGGCAAAAAGGGGGAGATTGTTAATGTTGGATTTGATGTTATGACATTTGACCCAACATATCTCCTGAAGTATTGATTTGAATGTTGGGACAAATGTTGCACAACATTCGGACCAACATTTTCAAAATCAATTTTGCCTTACTTCACGTAATGATTACTATGTGGTAAATATGATTTGGCAAAGTAAAAAAGAATAGGTCACGTGTGAAGAATGAGACAAGGTTGTTGATTATCGTGAGGAACAAGAAAAAGTTATTAGAGGCTTTTGCTCCTTGATCGTCTCCAACAAATCCTACAAGCTGGCCCACCCCACCTTTCCCTCAACCTCCACAACCGATTGATGAGTCTTTCAAGGAAGACTCTCAACTATAAATAGAGAGGCTACTGCAGTGAATCGATATCCAGAATCAGAAAGCAAAAATATCAAGAGAGCTATCGGGATTTCATCTCAGAAATCTGGATCATAAGTGTTGCCTGAGTGTGTTGACAACATGCAACATTACAATTGTTGTTTAGATTCTAGATTAGTTTTGTATGGAGCGATTGTAATGAGAGGTTGTCTATGTCTACTTAGTTAGATTTTTCAAGCAGAAGTCATATGTGACTTCAACTTTTAATTCTTTTTCGTTTTATATTGTAAATCTGTAAAGAAAGAAATTTGTACTATACATTTGGTCATTGACCATCATAAGTTATATATATATATATATATATATATATAACTTATGAAAATTTAAACATTTGCGTTCTTTAAATTCCATTGCATTTACTCTTTAAAGTTATTGTTTTGCTAAGTGTTGTTACTAGTGTCGGACGACATAATTGCCGACATTCGAAACCGAATTAACATCCGATTTAGTTCATCTCATGTTTTTACTTTCTGTAGCATTTTACACCCTTCACTCTCCAAATCTGATAATTAGCAGATAGTCATCCTGGCATCGATTCAAATTAAATTTTATTCAAACAATAAGCATTCATATCAAGAACCAAATACAATAAGCTTAAAATAACACCATATAATAATAGAGAATAAAAAGTTTGCCATAATTAATATCTCCCAGTGACGTGAACTCAAGTAACTTTGTCATTCCTTTTATTGTTTGTGTTTCATCTTTACACTTAAATCAAACAGATAAACCATACAAATTCTCTCCAAATCTGAAAAAAAAAAGTGATTAGTTATCATATATGATAGAGCTGGTAATTATCAGATAGTCATCCTTGCACCAAATCGAATTAAATTTTATTTAAAAAGTAAGCATTCATATCAACCACCAAATACAATAAGTTTTAAGCACCCCATATAATAATAGAGAATAAAAAGTTACCATAATTGATATCTCCCAGTGACACGAACTCAAGTTTCTCACCTACCGTTACTTTTCCATTCCTTTTAATATTTACGTTTCATCTTTACTTTTAAAATCAAGCAGATAAACCATTTCCTCTCCATGTACGATAGGTGTATAACCATTTCCTCATATTTAATATTTACTTTGGTTTACCTATGTATTATATTAATTAAAAAATTAATATGTAATTTAAAATTTAAATGAAAGTAAAAGTAAATATTTATTAAAGTCTTTCGTATAGATATTTAAAATGTTTTCTCCTTATACTTAATAGCAAACGTTCATTGATACTTATCATTATTCGTAATTTGACGTTTAAAAGCACTTTTTAAAGAAGATTAATCAAATAAAATCTGCTTATCTAAAGCATTCGAAAACATTTTTCAAATGAATTAACTAAACACAAATGGCTTCTTACGAAATACTTTTTTGAAAAACACTTTAAAAAAAACTCTTATCAAAATAAGCGATTTTTAACCGCTTGGCCAAACAGGCTATGAGTCCCCCCAAAGAACAATCACTCACAGCCCAACTGAAATGAACGAAAAAATGGCACTCCAAAAAAGTCTAGCAAAAAAATGGCACTCCCCGAGGGCACAGGCGAGTTGGTAAGTGGCAAAGGTGATTGGGGTACAACCACTCTGACGTCGCGGGTTTGTCCGTGTGGTGACAGTCTTTGCTAAAATATTGCAAGGGTTGTTGCTAGGTTCGTGTCCCGTTGGTCCTCTCCTTTGCAGGGCTGTCACTCACGCATATCCCTCGATTTACATTCCACCTGGTCAAAGCCTCTGATACAGATAAGGGGTTTTGCCTTCGGAACTTTCCCCTTCACAAAGAAATGCAAAAAAAAAAGAAGTGAAAGTGGGGTTTGAATTAGGAAGTTATCATTCAGTGGTAGGAGTAACTGTTAGCATAAGATTCAGATGTAAAAATGCAGTCTCGAGATTCGGCATTTTAAGTTGTCCAAAAAAAAAAAAGAGTTTCAGCAGAGAATATCGTGGTCAGATATATATAAATATTATTTTCAAACTTTAATTTAAATACTCCATCCCTCTTAATTTATATACTAGTATACTTTCCCTTTTTATTTATCTAAAAAGAATAAATTTTTTATATTTATAAAAATTTAACTTTAAAATTTGTATTTGTCGTTAAATAAATTATTTTATCCACATGAATGTCTACTAAAGCTTATTTTATTTTAGACTACATGTTTCAAGAATATTTTTTCTATCTTAAAAACTCTATTTAGTCAAATAGTGCCGCATAAACTGAAAAGGATGGATAATAATTTTTCAATCTTTTAATACTCTCTTTATCTTAATTTATGTGTTATACTTTCTTTCTTACTATCTAAGAAAAGAATGACATGCTTCCTTATTTTAAAATAATTTAACTTTAAACTTTCTATTTTATCTTTAATGAGATAATTCATGTCACATAAATATTTATGTCTTATTTTAGATCAAAAACTCTATAAAAATATTCTTTAAATATTTTTACATATTTTTATATAAATTGCTAATTTTTAGTCTATAATTAGCAAAACGTCCCTCAATGAAGTCTAGAAAGACTTAACATATCTCCAAGTCAAGCAAAGGCGCCACAAATCTCAAGATTTTGCCTTCTCCTCCCATAAAGATTCGGAATGCTCCAAATTTATCAAACACACATTATTCGTGAGTAATCGAGTTTGTAGACACCTATATTGTCATACTTTAATTCGAGACCTAAAAATGAGCCCAAAAATGTGACCCTGAGCCCACAAGGACAAAATTAAAGTTTTATTTCAGACCTAGTTTACTCAAAGTCTAAATAGTCTAAATTCGTGAAATGAGCTAAAACTAACGATGATTTGACCTTGAAATCAAAGAAATTCATAATTTTTTTCTCTAGGGCAAAACCACCCAATTTCCCACTTTAAAATCATAAATTAATCACTAATTAAATGAATATATCAATGCAAATTGATAAAATAATGATTTGAAACTCACCCCAAGTTTAATCGTGAAAGTTGCCTTTGAAATTCACCCCAAACCAAGCTCTACAACCCAATATATGAAATTATGAAATGATTTTCGATGTTGAGGAAGTCAACTTACTGGTGCTACAGGAAACACATCACGGTCGTGAGGCCCCACTCCCGCGATCGCGATTCACTTATTCGACCCGGCACAGACAAACCTCTTCGTGATCGTGATCAAGCTCCATGGGATCGCAATGACCACTGACCCAGAGTGGCCCATGGATCCTCTTCGTAGTCACGATGAACCCACCCGCGTTCGCGATAGCTAACCCCCAAACAAACTACACAATCGCAACACCCTTTTCGCGATCGCGAAGACGGGTGCCTGGCACCACAAACCAACAACTCAAAATAGACTCCGATATTCGATTCAACCCCTGAAACTCAGTCAGAATCTCCCGAACACAAACGAAATATGTCTTTCAGTCAAAATAATTCATTTTGGATTTGCTCGCACACTCAAAACACCCAAAAGAGGTCGTCTTGACCTGATACTAACTGTGGTCAACTCCAAATTCTAAATTTAACTAGTTTCTCAACCAACGACTCAAATTATACCCTAACCCCACGGGACCCGAACTAACGGCTCAACTAAGTCATAAATCACATTTCTGGCCTAATGAAATCGATGAAACTCTCATTTGACCTAGTTAGCCCGCAGTGTTAACTTTAGTCAAACATTCTTCTTTCCTTAACTTAGAAACTTTACAAATTATTCTCCGATACGCACCTGATTGCTTCAGGGATCGTGCCAATCATCCCCTTAACTCACGAATACCATTTTATAGATTCGGGAAGGGTATTTTAGGTAAAAAGAGGATAAAATCCCAAAATGACCTAAAGAGCCGTTACAATTTGTGTATTTACGAAACATAGAAATAGTTTATTTCAAAGTGTAGCAGCTACACTGTATCCGCACGCAAATGAAATATATTGTATCCTCGCGCATATAATTTTTCTGCATAGCTGAAATCACGAAGATACAACATCTACTTAAATACACTTCAATTCATTTTTCAACCATCATCCCAAAAACACCACACATACAACTTACATGCATACAACATACACTTTACGTAAATACAAGCATACACTTGTATGAAGCTATATTTTCACTGTATAACACTTGTAATTTATGAGGTACACTTGTATCATCATCATAAATCACCCAACCACCACCAAAAATCACTTGTATGTCACTGTATGAAACTTATATTTATGTCGGAGTTCGTCGGTCTGGTTAGAAAGATTCACTTTTATTGACTTGCCCAATGAAGCAAAGCTTCACCTACCCAAGGATTTCATTTATATATGGTTAATGACATCCGTTCTAATACTGGTTGTCTTTTTCGGAAGAACAATGATCTATTCTTCTTGTTCTTTCTCTGAAATTGATAAAACTTTGAGTTAAAGAGATCACACAAAGAAACATAAAGTTACTGTCATGTGATAAGAAGGTCACGGGTTCAAGTCGTGAAATCAGCCTCTTGTAGAATGTAGGAATATATTTTTTGCCTTTCATTGATTATTGTGTACAATATATATAGTGTTATATAATTATTTACATGGCTACAAACTAGGCAACTAATCTTTCTAATTACAATCGTAATATAAATTTACCTAATATAAAAGATATACAAAGATACAAGAATATTCTAGAAATATTCTATTACACCCCCACAATCGAAATGGGAGGTTCTCGTACGCTAAGACTGGCTCGGAAATCATCAAAAAGTATGCGCGAAAGTCCTTAAGTAAATATATCAGCAATCCGAAACGTGGAAGGAATATGAAGGACACAAATTTGTCCACGAACCACTTTTTTCGTACAAAGTGAATATCCATTTCAATGTGTTTTGTGCGTTGATGTTGAACGGGATTGCCGGAGATATATATCGCACTGACATTATCACAGTAGAATAATATAGCATTGCGGATTAGGTAGTAAAGTTCCAGCAGAAAGTTGTGTATCCAACAAGACTCAGAGACAATATTCGCGACTCTTCTATACTCAGCTTCGGCACTGGATCGAGACATAGTAGGTTATCTTTTAGAATACCAAAAAGCAGGTTATCTCCGAGGAAGACACGGTAACCTGACGTGGATCGATGAGTGTCCGGACAGCCACCCCAGTCAGCGTCAGAATAAGAGGTGAGACCAGAGAGTGTGGACGTGTACATGTGGAGGTCAAGGTGAAAAGTACCTTATACATAGCTCAAAATACATTTGAGCGCATTCATATGTACATCCGTAGGGCTATGCATATGTAAGCATATTTGTTTCACGACATATGATATATCTGGTCTAGTAAAAGTGAGATATTGTAATGCTTCTGCTAAACTGCGATAGTGAGTCGAGTCGGCATATAGAGAACCCGAAGAGGCACTAAGTTTGGAATTGGTGTCCACCGGTGTGTGGGCCGGTTTGCAAGATGTCGTGCCTGCTTGTCAAGGATATCTTCGGCATACTTCCTTTGACAAATAAATAAGCCACCTGCATGTCTCGTAAGAGAAATGCCCAAAAAATAGGTTAAGGGTCCCAAATCCTTCATAGCAAACTTAGAGGCAAGGAGTGACATAATGGATCGATGAAGTGCATCAGAAGATGTAGTGAGGATGATATCATCAACATATAGTACGAGGTATGCCATGTCATTACTCTTGATATATATGAACAATGAATGATTAGATTTTCTATGTAAAAACCTGATAGATGATACAAAATCAGCAACTCGATGGTACCATGCACGAGGAGCCTATTTCAGTCTATAAAGTGATTTATTCAAAAGACACACATAATCTGGATGAATCGGATCCTTGAATCCCATATGTTGACGCATATATACGATTTCATGAAGGTCCCATGCAAGAAAGTATTTTTGACGTCAAACTGGTGAATAGGCCAATACTTGGACAAAGCAATACTGAGAACGGTCTGAATAGTCGATAGTTTCACCACTGGATGAAAGTTTTATCACAATCCACTCCCACCTGCTGATACCTTCCATCACCTACAAGACGGGCCTTGTGACTCTCAAAAGAACCATCAAATTTCTTTTTATGTCAAAAAATCCATATAGAACGAATAATATTAGCATCAGGAGGACGAGGTACTAGATCTCCGTCTTATTTTTAATAAGAGCATTATATTGGTCAATCATTATATTTTTCCAATGAGAATCGGACAAGGCATCTTTCGAATTACGAGGAACATGGGAAGGGGCAACCGAATTGGACAAGTTAAATAGTCGTTTGTGTTTCCATTGTCAGTGGGTGTGCCGCGGGAGGTTTGACAGGATTGGGATGGGGTGGACCAAGAAGTGGAGGCGGGACTGGGTGGACTGTCGGGAGTAGGGGTGGGGGGCCGAAAAGGGGCAGTGGTGTCGGGGAGAGGGGGAATGGCCGAGAGGTAGTCGAGACGAAAGGACATGATGTGCTATTCTGAGGCTCCTGTTGCGGGGCTGGGTGGACTTCCAGCCTCGAGGCGGCGGTGGCGGGGATGGTTGTCGATGTCGGTGATGACTGATTTTACAAGTGATGAATTAGAAAGTGATTTAGGCCATCATTTAGGAATTTAGGGATGGAGAATTAAGTTTGAAAAAGGGGAATTGGGACTCATCGAATATGACATGCCAAGAAATGATTATTTGTTGGCTTGACAAGTCATAACAATTATAACCGTGATGATTGGGGGTATCCAAGAAAGACACACGGAGATGACCGAGGTTGCAGTTTGTTGATTTGTGTGGAGGGATGGAGGGGGTAGCAAGACATCCGAAAGTTCGTAAATGCTTATAGGAAGGATCCCAAAGATAGAGAACTTGAGTGGGAGACTTGTGGTTAAGAGACTTGTTTGGGAGAATATTCAAGAGATAGGTTGTCATTGATAGAGCGTAATGTCAAAAATAGGGGGATAGGGGTGCGATCAAGGAGGGCACAGACTAAGTTGTTTATGGTTCTAATTTTTCGTTTGGCTTTGCCATTTTGTGGAGAGGTGTGGGGATAGAAAAAAACAAAAAAAAGGTCGTGTTTGGCAAAAAAAGTTTGAATTGATTATTATCGAATTTTCTCCCATTGTCACATAGGAAATATTTATTATTCTTTTCAAATTGTGTCTTAATGAAAGTGATGAATGACGAAAAAATAGAATAGACTTAGGACTTATTACCAATGGAAAATGTCCATAGGAAGTTTGAATTATCATCTAAAAATAACATATAGCAACGATGCCCGGCCATGCTTAAGATAGGAGAAGTCCATAAATCATTGTGTATTATATCAAAAGGCATTAAAGTATAAGTGGATGAAGAATAAAATGACAACTTGACATGTTTCCCAAAAATACAAGATTCACAAACATGAAGAGAAGATACATGTTTACAATCATTAAGATTATTTTTGCTAAGGGAGCGTAAAATAGATTCTCCCGGATGTCCTAATCTATTATGCCATAAAGGAGATGAAATTGTTGCAAAGGTTGATGGAGATGAGGTTGGATGACTGACGGAGGTGGTGATAGGATAAAGGTCCCCGGTGCTATCACATCTCAGTATTTGCATCCCTGTCATAAGGTCCTACAAAGAAAAACCAAAAAAATCAAATTCAAGGGAAATATTATTGTCGGTTGTGAAACTACACACATAGATTAGATTTTTGATAAGTTTCGGGGCATGGAGGACATTTTAAGGCAATGGGGGTGTGGTGGGGAAAGAGATGATTGTCTATAACCTCAAATGGGAATGCATTGTCCACTACCAATAATAATATTACGATTTAAATTGCTCATATTAAAATAAGACGAGAGAGTACCTTGGGATGCCATCATATGAAATGTGGCGCCAGTGTCCATGTACCAACGGTTGTCAGGAACGTTGAGAGACATCATATTCATATTTGCCTCAATATCCGTCGGTGCGTAGGTTGAAGGAGGATAAACTTGTGCATTGTATGCCTATTATGGACGTGCGCCGAGGATGTCGGGCTGGGCATGTCGGGCCGGAGGTTGCTCCCAGGAGGAAGTTGGGTAGGGCAAGGTGGAGAAGCCCATTCTGGTAGGGCCCACATAGCCCACGGTGGAGGCTGCTGCCGTTGTTGGTGGTTGCCTCCTACCGCCAATGCCACTATTTTTCGCGGCTGTTCCCAAATTTCTTCCTCTGTTGTTATTTCGGGAACGTGAGCCACGTGTCGGATCATTGGCTTGCCTATGGAATAAGGCGGGAGTTGAGCCTCCAAGGTTAGCATGATTGCCGCCGATGGTTACGAGAGTGGTGTCGGTTGTGCTGGCAATAGTCGTTGCCCGCTTTGTTATTTAGGTTTCTTCAAGGATGAGTCTTGAATGAGCCTCATAGAATGGAGAAATGGCTTACTTTATTGGAGGATAGTAGTGATGTTGAATTGTACCGTAGATCCATTGTAGGACAACCGCCTCTAAGCAGGACCAAAGTTCATCATTAGAATCATCAGATTTTTCTAGGGGCTTTGATTTTAGAGGGATGATATGGTCGATGACTTTGTATACACGACAATGAATCTTAAACAATTCCGCCCAAGATGAATACTAACCTTTTTCCATCTCAAGAGTTATGGGAATGAAATTATTGATGTTGTTAACTGCAAGAGAATGATGGAATTTAGGTTGTTCAGCCATTGAAAGTTGGAGAGGAAGAGAGGAAAGTCAAAGAAAAGAAGGGAGAGGGCTGCCGATTTGCCTTTCATTGATTCTTGTGTACAATATATATAGTTTTACATAATTATTTACATGGCTACAAACTAGGTAACTGATCTTCTTAATTACAATCGGAATATAAATTTACATAATATAAAAGATATACAAAGACACGGGAATATTTTGAAAATATAATATTACAGAAATGTAAAGTAAGACTGTGTACAATAGACCCTTATGATCCGGCTCTTTTCCATACCCCGCGTATAGAGGGAGCTTAGTGGATGGAGCTGCCCTTAATTTTTTACACAAAGAAACATAAAAGGAACGTCAAGGGGATATGCAAAATATGTCCAGTTACATCAGCAACCACTTGAACGAAGTAGAGAAAAACAAAATCATAATTCAAGATATCTGCAGCTTCCCATCGAAACAATCAGATCTGACAATGTTTTCTCCTTAATTCCCTTCTTTCTTCAATAGATTATTACTTCTTTAATCCAACACGCAGATGTCGGAGATTTGAAAATGGGAAGAGAAAATTCAAAGAGAAGGAAAAGGTGATAGTTTGAAAAATTACAATACATAGTGAAAGTTTGAGGTTTTGTAGCAAATACACTCAATACGCATATCTTCTTATTTGAAGCTTAAAAAACAACAACAACAACATATCCAGTGAAATCCCACAATGTGGTGTTTGGGGAGGGTAGAATGTACGCAGACCTTATGTAAATTAATACTACGAAACTAATCAATGGATAATTATGAATAACTAATGAAGTTTGTATTATTCTAGATAATATGTAGTATGAAACTTGTTTAATCTTCTTCGTAAAGTAACCCAAAATAATCCTTCAATGGATAAAAAATAATACTACGAAAAATAAGAGTTGAATCTCCTAGTGAACCTAGGAACTTAGGAGGAGGGAAAGACTTATTGAGAATAAGAATTACATTTATTTCTTCTCAAGAAATATTTTTAGTTGAAGAAAGTAGATAAAGTATTAAATAAAATACTTTTTGTTTGAATCTGGATTAGGATCAAAAGATATGAAACAATGGCTTCAGGTTATGCTTCCTGAAATGAGAAAAAAGATAAACGTGTGATCACGCTCAACTCTAGTCCTAAAAATGATAAATGGTCGCTGCAAATATAATCTGGTCTAAAAGTCCGGAATCGAATCACATAAAGAACTAACGTTAGCTAAAACTGTCCAATATTACTAAGAAAATAAATTCGAACAATATTTTGAATTATAAAGATTACAATTTTTATTTGAAACTACTTCACTAATAAATAATAAAATAATAAAATTATCAACTAAAGAGGATGAAGTTGGAAACAAAATTAATGAGGCCTAGGGTTATGATTTTCCCAATTATCGGAATCCTTCTTGCTACGTTATATATAATCTCACCGGTTTATTCTCTACGGACCGTGGACACTTAACTTATCCTAATTATCTCTCGAGCAATCACAACAATTTACTAGACGTATTCTCTCGAACTACTCTAGCTAGCAATTTCTCACCGCTCACTATGACCACATCAAAGCTTTGTTATCTCTAATCCTGCTTTTAAATCCGTTGTATTGATCTCTTATATACCTAGGGAGTGACGTTGTTCAAAAACTACCTAAATATGCATTCTCTCTCGAGCAACACATAATAAATAGGAACATCTAATCGATGACCATTCAATCAACTAAAATAAGCATGTAGTTAAACAAGTAGAAAATCCCACAACTCAATTATATAAAAACGTAACATGAATTCATCCTACAAAAGGTTCCATCAAACCCCTATAAAAGAAATCTAGCTACTCATAATATTATTTAAGAACATAGCATAAAATTCCATAGGAACAAGTAAAAGAATGGAAGAAAGTGAAACTTTATGGCGCAGTTCCCTCGCTTACTAGCGTGTTCTTGCTCCAAATTTGTCTCTGAAGTACGGCCTCCCCCTCAAAATACGTCTTTTTAGAATTTAAATATAACCTAGTGCGTGTAGGAAATCTCTTTTGCAAAGCCCAATTCGAAATATATAAACTACTCGGGCTCGTCTTGATGAGGATGTTGACAAGCCCTCTCAAATATGTTTTTGACCTGGCTCATTTGTGGGCTCGCGTGACGAAGAGGTTGAAGAGCCCTCTTAGGCATGTTTTTGGTCTAGCTCGTCAACTCCTTTGACATTCCTTCACTCCGTTGATTTGCATATGGTTGGTTCTCATGGCTCGTCTAGGATGCTCGCTAGGCGAGCATGGAAGACGAGCTCTACTTCTTCGATTCTTTATTTTCTTGACTCGACTTGCACTAAATCATTCTTTTCAATCTATTTACATCCAACACACATCCTACACACATAAAACACATAATGACCTTGATACAACCAAGAAACAATGTGAACTCTACAAATATGATTAAGATATGAGGCGATAATGTACTAGAAATATAGACTTTTAGCCGAATATTAATTGGTTATAAGGTCGTTATATGGATTAAACAAGCTTCAAAAGTATAAAATTTTCATAAGGTGATATTATCAAATTGTTTTAAACATAATGGAGTGAATAAATAAATGGTAAAAGACATAGATTGATCCCTAAACTATATCCAAAATATGGATATCACATTCAAACTATTAAGACGACATATTACACCCCTTACAATATTAAAAGTGTATCCAATGCCTCTCTAATACACATATAACCAGTTTCATAAGGAAATGTGTTACACACTCTTGCGCCACGTCAGGGCCAACATAGGAAATTTTGTACATTTTATGTTTTTATTCTTTTTCTTTTCTTTATTGATTTGATTTATTTTGTTAATTATATTTACACTAATAATTTTTAATTAGTCATTAAAATCCTATAATAATTATATCTTCCTCTTCACTAAACCACCCCACATCCCATCTCACCGGAAACACCACATCCTCTGTTGCTGCCGTCGCCGCCACCACCAATAATTATTTTCTAAAAATGTCATTTAGTTATTGATTTCACAACTAATTATACTTATTAATCCCTAAAATATCCTCTTCATTACTAAACTATCCCACTCACTCCATCTCTCTCACTGGAAACATCATGTCCCCCCTCCCCACCACCCCAAAAAGTCCATCACATACCATTTTCAATTTCTTCTTCTTTGTTACCCACCACCATTATTACTATAGATTTCTTCTTCTTCACCACCTTCAATTCCTCATTCACCTCATCGTCTTCTGCCACAAAAAAATATAAATAGACACAGAACTCTACTCATATACACATTTAGCCATGAAAATCAATACTAATTTCATTATAATCCAACAACAAAATTGAAAATTCATACAGACCCACCAATAAAATATTTATTTGCTCATCGCAAATATCCAGAATTTACATTCAAATTATATACTCTTTCTAGTCACAACAAAGAAAATATGACTCTTTAATGAGTTAGTTGACTTTTGATTTTGGGTATGACACGGTGACATTTGTTGTTGTTATTCTTTACGAATATGATGAAAAAGAAGGGGCGGCAAGGAATGGGTGGAGGGGATCTAAAAATATGCATTTTGCATCAACAAAAAAGGGAAAATTAATAAATTTTAAGAAAATGAGTTTTTTTTAATTATTCTTATATGTTATTCCACGTCAGCTTTCTGAGAGGCATCAAATATAATTTTTAGATGATCAGGAGGTCCGATTAGTTGGAGTGAATTCGACATTTCGGGTATAGTGGAGGGTGCAATCTATTTCTTTTTCCTAAATAAATTTGAAGTTCACTAAGAATTATAGAGTGATAGTATGTTGATGACATGCTATAAGAACTAATATGTAAGACAAGAAGGTTCTATCCTCTCAAGTTAAAGATGACATATTTGAGAAAAGTTGATACTAGTTTTTAGGTATCAAAGTTAAAAATGTAGTGAGGTTTTCGGCTTATGTGAATATCACTGCATTGAAAAGATTCTTTTCAATGTGTTTAATTATTTGGATATTATAGAATTTATACTCAATTTGATATTTTCATAAATTGATTGAGAACTCGAGAAAAATCATTAGTCGATGTAGAATAATGTAAATCTCTTTTATAGAGTTCTATTATTAATGTAATATATATAAAGTATACAATTGTAGTCCTAATAGAATTAAGATCTCTATTTTACCTTAATACTAAAATAATAATTACATAATATATTGTGAATATATATGGAATATTCACTATAACACACCCCTAGTCGGAGCGGGAGGAGGTTGGGCGCTGAGAATGAATCTGAAGTCAAGAAAAAGTTGTCGAGGAAGCCTCTTTGTGAAGATATTTGCGTACAGATACAAAGAAGGAACATGCAACACTCTAACGTGACCCATTGCAACCGTCTCGTAAAAAAATGAATATCCATCTCAATATGCTTGGTTCGTTGATGCTGAACTAGGTTATGAGACAAGTAGAAAGCAGATATGTTATCATAGTAAACCAAAGATGCCTTATGTATGGGACAAGGAAGCTCAAGAAAGAGCTTTCAGAGCCAACATAGCTCGGCAACAACGTTCACAATGCCTCTATATTTTGCTTCTGCACTCGATCGGGAAAGTGTGACTTGCCGCTTGGCAGATCACGATATGATATTATCCCCCAAAAACACACAATAGCCGGACGTACATCGACGGGTGTTCGGATAGCCTGCCCAATCTGCATCTGTATGAGAGAGCAATCTAGTCGGTGCTGAGAGATATACATGAAGTCCATAGTCAAGGGTGCATTTAATGTACCGAATGATACACTTAAGAGATGTAAAGTGAGGCTCCTTAGGAGCGTGCATGAACAAGCACACATGATAAACTGCATATGCAATATCTGGTGAGTGAAGCTGAGATACTGAAGAGCACCTGCAAGACTCTTATAAAGAGATGATCACTGACCGGATCCTTATCTGCACTGAATTTGGACTTAGAGTCGACGGAGTGGGAATGATCTTACAATTTATCATTTTAACCCTGTAAACGATCTCATATGCATACTTACGCTGACACACGAACATGGCATGTCCAGATCTGGTCACTAATATCCCAAACAAATAACTCAACTTACCCAAGTCAGTCATAGTTAATTCGAACTTGAGTAGAGCAATGATCCCGTGCTTTAGGCCATCTGAAGATGTTGTCAGTATAATATCATTCATATATAACAAAAGGTAAGTTGTGTCAGTACCTTGATGAAAAATGAACAATGAATTATAACTCTTGCTGCACACGAAACCGATATGTATGATATAAGTGTCAAACCGCTCATACCAAGCCCTGGGGTTCTTTTAGCCCATATAGCAATTAACAAAGACGACAAACATGATGAGGAGCCTCCGAATGCACAAAACTTGGCGGTTGATGCATATAGATAGTTTGTTTCAAATCTCATGTAAGAAAGCATTATTTACACCACGTTGGTGAATATGCCAATTCTTCCCCATAACAATGCTCAAAACCATGCGGATGGTAGCTGGCTTAACCACTAGACTAAAAGTATCACCACAATCAATACCTTCATATTGTTATGTGCCACTTGATACAAGTCTCGCCTTGTGGCGTTCAAGGGCACTATTATCTATGAACTTATGTCGAAATAGCCATTTAAAATGGATTGCATTCACCCCCTCAGGTCGTGGAACAAGATCCCAAGTGTGTTGTGAAGTAAGCGCATTAAACTCCTCTCGCATGGCCGCATTCCAATTCGGGTAATGTTTGGCTAATTTTGGGTTTTTAGAAATGGATGATATGGTTTGAGTTGATAGGTTAAAGTGAAATTTGGTTTGAAAATCCCGTGTTATGCACGGGTTTCCATGTGGTGATTGGGGACGGTCACGGGTGGGGCAGGGGGATGGGTGGTGACGTACATGACTGGGCAGCGGGTTCAGGACCGAGCAGTGGTGACATGCAGTGGGGTTGGGCAGGGGTTGGGCAGGGTGGCAGGTGGTGTCTGGGCAGTGGGGTGAGCCAGTGTGGCGGGCAGGGACTAGCGGACAGTGGGTTGGGGCAGTATGTCAGGTGTAATTTTAGGCAGTAACTAGGAAGAGGATCGGGGCAGTGTGTCGGGTGTAATTTCAGGCATTAATTGGGCAGGGACTGGGCAGTGGGTTGAAGTCGATGGGACGGGTGGTTGGACGGCCGAAGGGTGCAAATTGTGTAGTTCATTTTGGAGTAGAGGGGAGGTGTCCGAGGCATCAAGAAAACTGTAATCAGTGTCTCAAAATTTTTGGATATTGTCAAATGGGAAAACGTACTTAAAAACCGTGACATGACGTTAGATTAAGATTTTGTTTGTGGATAATTCATAGCACAAGTACCCCCTATGGTTCGCGGGAAACGTAGAAAGACACACAGAGTGGAGCAAAGTTCTAATTTAAGAGGGATAGTGGAGGCTAGATTTGGGTAACAAAGACAACCAAAAATACGAAGGTGATCATAGGAATGGATCCGACGGTAGAGAATTTCGGTGGGTGTCCTATTTTGGATCGTACGGGTGGGTAAGATGTTAAGAATGTGTTCTACCATTTTAATGCATATACCCAAAAGGTAGGGGAGAGACGCATGAAAAAAAGGTACGAATCATATTGTTAATGGTGCAGAGAATTCGTTCGGCTTTACCATTTTGAGGGGAAGTATGGGGCATGAGAAACGAAAAATCATTCCATTAGCCGCACAAAAATTATGAAAATGGAGTTATTGAACTCACGATCATTATCACATTGAAACATTTTGATGTCTTTTTCAAATTGCGTTTTGACCAATGTACGAAATTCAATGAATTTGGAGTAAACTTGAGACTTAAGTTTAAGCGGATAGACCCAAAAGGAAGTGAGAGAAGTCATCCAAAAATACCAAAATATTTATGACCTAGGTTGCTAGTTATAGGAGATGTCCATAAATTCGCATGAATAATATCAAATGGAGAGAAAGTAACACTTAAAGAAAATGTAAACGGAAGTCTAAGATATTTTTCTAGATGACTAGAGGAGCAATTATGGGCAAGGTTCCCTTTATTACATGTAATTAAATTGTGGTTTCGAAGAAACTCAAAAATATGATTTCTGGGATGTCCAAGTCTATTATGCCACGTTGAGGAGAAGATGACAACTAGAGATGTGGGAGGATTGACACTGGCATCAGACGTGGATAGGAAAGGATAGAGGTCTCCCTTACTATTGCATCTCGTAAGTAGTTTCCCGATACGTAGGTCCGTTACAGAAAAACCAAAAGGGAAAAAATTAATGGATACAAAATTATCGGTGGCAAAAGGGTACATCGGCCAAAGTAGGGTTTAGGGTAGGGAGGGATTTTTGGATGTTGATATCATGTAGAATAGTGTAAAACTCCTTGATGGAGTTCTACTATTAATGTAATATATATATATATAGTATACAATTGTAGTCCTAATAGAATTAGGATCTCTATTTTACTTAATTACATTAATTACAATAAAATAATAATTACAGAATATATTGTGAATATATATGAAATATATTTACTATCAAATACGACTATGGTAGTGCATTTGTAATTTAATTGCACTAGATTTTGTCTTTGCTATTAGTAAATGTAGAATTATGCTCATAATCCTAAAAATGAACATTGAAGAAGTATCATAAGGATACTTGGTTATCTTAAAAGGATAAAATCTTTTTCCTTATTTTAAAAGATATATATTTCTTCAATAATGAAGACAATTGTGATACTAGTTTGACAAATACTATAAATGATAACAAATTAGCGTTACTGAATTCCTATTTTGGATGGAGAAACAACTTCATGAGCTTCAAAAAACAGACATGAGTTATTCATTTCTTTATGAATTTGAATTTATTAATTAATAGTTGCAGAAAGAGAGACGGAATGACTGAGAAATTTATTATTAAGTAAAATTGTGGTCACAACGGAAGCCAATTGTCCTCTTGTAATATGATAGTCATGAAGAAATTATGTCTAAGGTGTTTAAAAAGTTATACAATGGATAATCAAGATATATTGCTTGATACATGAGTATATAAGACAATTGAATGTAAGTGGAATTATCACTAGTTGTTTATGTCAGGTCTAAAAGACTCTACTGACCCATTAACGTCTAAAATACTTTCAAGAGGTATGATTATAACATTACATGTGTTTTGGGTCTAAGGAAGATTAAATTTATCACTAGTTAAAGTGCGGGAGGGGGAGGGTGAATTATAATTTTTCTTTTTCCTAGTCGACTACCTTGAATTGTTAGTCGACTACTAACATATATAGTGCAGAAATTAAATGCTAAATGTAAATGACACCAGATATTTTTATACTGGTTTGGACTCAATGTGAATCCTAATTCAATCCCCTTGGGTTGCAAGGGTGTTCTCTGCAGCTCTTTTGAAAGTAGGTTGGGTATAATGATTGTTTGAATAGAGTCCTACGTCTACACTCAAACACTCGTAATCTTTTGATACAATCCCTCACCAACAATACTATATCTTTTTGTTTGCACTACAAATCACTAAGAATTACAATGCTTGTTAAAAGTAAAGTAGAGAGCTTGAGAAGTTGAGACGAAATTATGTTTTACTTCGTCCTTGGAGTCGTCCTTTATAGTTTGTAGAATAACCGTTAGGCTCTCGCAGAGATGGCAACCCAGAAGATTTGATTCTTGAAAAAAGGAAACATGAATCCTATTTTCCAAGAATAAGGTTAGAGTTATTCAACGGATTGATCTTCCTTCCGTGTGTACTCGTAGATGAATCTTTAGAGATGTGATGCCCTTAAATACTTCTGAATTACTAGATACTTATTTCCTTGTTGAGGTATGCTTGATTGATTGATGCGCTAAGATCTTCCGTTGTACTTGATTTATTTATCTCCATAAATAAGTCCTTACTTATTTATTTTGCTTTGACTTGCTTCTATTGATTTCTCGCTTTGGGCTTCACTAGTCAGCTGAGCTGGCGTTTTTCCTTGATGTATAGTTGGGCCTTGTGAGTTAGCTGGACCTGTTTTTCCTTGTAGGCTTACCTATATAAAAGCGTTTGTCATCATTAAAATCTAAAACTAACAATATCCCCCCTTTTTATGATGACAACAAATAAGACAGGTATATTATCAACTTATCTGTTGGTGTGTCGACTAATGCTCCTCCTGAGTAGTTGAATCTAATGAGACCCCTTAGTAGTTGACTTGTTGTATTTTCATTGGATATTTGACTTGCTTCTCCCCTTGAGTACTTGATTAAATTGACTGGTATCCTCCTTTTTCTCCCCCTTTGGCATAAATCAAAAACAAAAAAGGAAACAAACGAAATACTACACAGATAATTATAGGACGAATGCCCTACAAAACAAATAAGGCTAACAAGCATAAGAACTTATGTCCCATACATAAACAATCACCAAAACACATAGAGCGCGTTGTTTTAACAAAGACACCAAAACATTTAAACAGACTTAACGAAACATAGATTAGGAAAATCAGTGTTTCTCCATGTCCTCCTCCTGATGCTCATGTTGTTGCTACTACTGCTGATACTGTTGTGCAATATGGCGAATAAAGTAGGCCAATGTGTTGACAATTGCATTCTTGGTGGCCTCAAGAGTATCAGATAATTTCTCAGCAGATCAGTCATACTTGTCTGCAGTTTTACAGACAATTTGACAGCTTCCTTCATCATATTTTCTAGTTTAACCCTTAGACGAGCAATATCATTTCATGTTTCTTTGGTGGAGTCTTGAATTTTTTCACTGCGGAAGAGAGAAGATGCCATCAAATCTTTGAGAGACTCAACTTTGGAATCAATGACATTGAGTTTTGAAAGAACATCCACAGGACATTCAGGCATGACAGAATGGATCAGAGGGTTTCGACTTGGAGGGAGACCCATGGTGGGGTTTCTCAAGGACGTCCTTGGCAATCCAAGTATCCCAGAGAAAACATAACTCATACTCCCAAAAGCCCTAGAATTATAGCATTGCTTGACAAGAGTGCTAAAATAATCATCCTAGTTGATGCGATGAGCCTCAAGAATGCATGTAATGAGCATGCCATAGGGAAGACTGGTGAAATTAGAGGCGTATTCTATCATGTAGTTCATGATAATGGCAGATAATTTGAGCTTCTTTTTGGAAAGCAAACAATAGACACCAAAGGCATCTCTTTTTTTCCCATTAATTTATGGAGCCCTATTTTTAACTATTAATACATTTTTTGTTTTTCAATTCCTTGAGTAATTAAAATTAAAAATCCAAGTTTATTGGCATAAAAGTGAAATTTTTTAAAAAAATAACTTTGCATCTCAAAAGACTTGAAAAAAAATATATTTCAAAGATATATGCGTATATCTTTTATTTAATTTAGGCCCCGTAATAGAGTCTCTCCATAAGCCACAAAATATCGTTGATGGACCCATATACATATACGTCTCGGTTACAAAAGCATATACATATCTTTGAGGCTTTGAGCATTGTTTTCTTCATTCTTTTTATTATGATTTCTTTTATTTTCTTCAATAGATAATTACAAATTTGAGTGGTCCTCGTGACCATTCTTTGAGTCTCTCCATTTCTTTTGTTTGAGGCTTTGAGATAAATTCACTTCTAAACAGCAATGCTCAAAGCCTCCACATTTGGTCAACAATTGTTGTTTTGATTACTGATTTGAATACACTTTGCTAATAAAAGTAAGTAGTTATTAACATTAATTAGAAGTCAATGCAAATCTAATTAACAATTAAAGATTACACAATATTCACATGAGAAAACAATAGAATATGGGTCATTTAGATTTTAGGTTGTGGCTAATTCTCCATTGAGTTTAAGTTTTATAAGTTGTATAAATATTTTTTAGTACTATCATGTCATTCACGAGTATATATAATTTAGATTTCAAACTCCAATTGTGTTTTGGTCCGAAGTGATCTACATGTTTGTTTGTTTTTTTTCTCTAGATATGTATAATATTCAGAAGCGTATTTTCCATATGGTCACTAAATTAGGCCCCATAATTATAAGGGCTCCACTTTTACTTATTAAATATTATTATGTGTTAGTTTTTTTTATTTTAAGTATTTTAAAAGAAAAAGTTCAATCTATTGACATAAAAAAGATTGATAGTTTCCAACCCCGACCCCTTCACCATCTCACCCCTCCAAACACCACTTCCCATTCATTTAGTATTTTTATAGATACATATAAATGCTCTTAAGATAATATTATTTTTACTTACCTATCAAACACTAGAAAATAAAATAAATAAGAAACTCTATTATTTTCTTCAAAATTTGCATACACCTTCGTGCATGTACTTCCATCAAATTTGGAGTCAAAAGGAGTATGAAGTCGACGTCCAATAGGTATCTTTTCAGAAGCCTGTTGGAGAGTACGTGCTCAAAATTTGGTGCTGATAACTATCAATTCAATTTCGTCAAATTTTCTTTAAAAAGGTAATCAATTATCATAATTTATACGAAACCAATTTATATCATATACATATAAATTAGTGATAAACAATCAGCAAAATAAAATGTTAAAAGCTGCAAGCAAAAAAACTAATTAATTATTAGAAATTTCATATCTAGTAATATTCAATTTAAATACATATGTTTATCAGTTCTCTTTTTACATTATCTTTTTTTCTATTCATCATCAATGGATAATAATAAAATTAATAATAACTATATTAATTAAATAATAATAATAATAACAATATACTATTATAACTACTACTTTTTTCATTATCTTTTCTCTATTAATCATTAATGGATAATAAATAATAATTAAATAATAATAGTAATAATAATAATAAGAAGAAGAAGAGATTGATTTCATGATTAGAGTAGTTTTCAACTGTGTTAAATTTAAAATACGGGATATAATCACTTTTTCTGAAAGTTGCCATATATATCTCCATCTTTTACTATCATTACTCCAAATAAATAATAATAACAATATAATAATTAATATAATAATAATAATAATTTAATTTCATGATTACAGTAAATTTCAACTGTGTTCAAATTTAAAATACCTATATTCATCACTTTTTCTGAAAGTTGTCATATATATCTGTTAAACAAAGGTCATATACCTGTGATATACATTGAATATACAGCAATATATCACAGGTATACAAAGCGATGGATCAAGGCGGCAATGGGCGGCGGTGGGCCTCTCGGCCGGTCTTTGCGGATTGAATTGGGCCTCGGCGGTGGGCCTCTCGGCCGATCTTTGCGATTTGGTGACAATAGGATATTGTATATATGGTATATATATTTGTAGTATATTGTAGTGTAAATGTTACCTTAATTAGTGTTATACACTTACCATAATTGTATAGTTAGAATTATGGTAGAATAAGAATTTAGAAATAGAATAGGAATAGGATTTTCCTATTATAGGAATATGTAACTTGTATATATAACCTTTCAATTAATGAAAATTCAGATGGGTCATTTGCTCGACATAAGGCGCGACTTGTGGGTGATGGTAAGACTCAGCAGGTTGGGATTGATTGTGGTGAGACATTTAGTCCGGTGGTCAAATCGGCTACCATTCGCAATGTGCTTAGCTTGGCTCTTTCAAAGACTTGGCCAATTCATCAGTTGGATGTTAAGAATGCTTTCCTACATGGTGATCTCAAGGAAACAATCTATATGCATCACCGTTGGGTTTCAAGGATCCAAACCGTCCTTATCATGTATGTTTGTTGAAGAAGTCCTTATATGGGCTTAAGCAGTCTCCAAGGGCCTGGTACACGAGGTTTGCTGACTTTGTTTCAACTATTGGGTTCACTCACAGCAGGTCAGATAATTCCTTGTTCATCTACCGCCGTGGTTTGTCCTTGGCCTACATTCTGCTGTATGTGGATGATATCATCTTGACTGCCTCTTCCGATGCCTTGCGCCAGTCTATCATGACCATGCTCAGTTCTAAGTTTGCTATGAAAGACTTAGGGCCTTTGAGTTATTTTTTGGGGATTGCCGTCAAGCGTCATTCAGGTGGTTTGTTTTTGTCTCAACGAAAGTATCTTCTTTGAGATCATAGAGAGGGCGGGATGTCATCCCGTTAAGTCCACTTCACGCCCATTGATGCAAACCCCAAGCCAAGTGGCGCAAGAGGTGCACCATACGAGGACCCGACCCGCTATCGCCAGTCTTGCAGGGGCCCTACAGTATCTTACCTTTACCAGATCGGATATTACGTATGCGGTTCAACAGGTATGTTTATTCATGCATGATCCCAGAGTGGAGCACATGAATGCAATCAAACGCATCATTCGGTATATTCAGGGGACACTGGACTATGGGTTGCACTTATATCCTTCATCTACATCCACACTTGTCTCTTACACAGATGCTAATTGGGGTGGTTGTCCCGACACCAGACGGTCGACTTCTGGCTACTGTATGTTCCTTGGCAACAACTTGGCCTCCTGGTCGGCAAAACGTCAGGCAACTCTATCACGCTCAAGTGCAGAGGCAGAATATCGAGGGGTAGCGAATGTGGTCTCCGAATCATGTTGGCTACGTAATTTGCATTTGGAGCTTCATTGTCCCATTCAGAAGGCAACCTTGGTATATTGCGATAACATTAGTGCCATCTACCTTTCAGGTAACCCAGTTCAACACCAACGCACCAAGCATATCGAAATGGACATTTACTTTGTCCGTGAGAAGGTTGCAAAGGGTCACGTTCGCGTATGGCATGTCCCGTCTCGTTATCAAATTGCAGACATCTTTACAAAGGGTCTACCAGCGGTTCTCTTTGAAGATTTTAGGGACAGTCTCAGCGTTCGAAGACCGCCCGCTATGACTGCGGGGTGTGTTAAACAAAGGTCATATACCTGTGATATACACTGAATATACAACAGTATATCACAGGTATACAAAGCGATGGACCGGCGAATGGTCGGCGGTGGGCCTCTCGGCCAGTGTTGCAGATTGTATTGGGCCTCGGCAGTGGGCCTCTCGGCCAGTGCTGCAGATTTGGTGACAATAGGATATTGTATATATGGTATATATATTTGTAGTATATTGTAGTGTAAAAGTTACATTAATTAGTGTTATACACTTACCATAATTGTATAGTTAGAATTATGGTAGAATAAAGATTTAGAAATAGAATAGAAATAGGATTTTCCTATTATAGGAATATGTAATTTGTATATATAGCCTTTCAATTAATTAAAATAATCAAGGGGATTATTTCTTTCATATTAAGCTAAATTAAAAAACTAAAAGATGGTTTCATACTTTTTCTACTGAAAATAGGCACTTCCCAAGATGACACGTAGAAAATGAAGACACATTCCAGAAAATAAAAAGTACACTTTTCACTCGTGGATTTTTGGCTACAGAAGCACATTTGGAGTTACCAATTTTAGTTAACAAACTTTGGAGTTTGTTATGTCGGTTGGTTACTCCAAAGTTTTCAATTTTACTCCACGTGTGGATCTAGGTGGGTCCATGAATATTCTTTTAAAGTTAAGTGATTTAAGTAAAATATGGTGGATTTATATTTGATGTTTTATATCAAACAAATAAGATAACAACTTTATAATTAAAGTTTTCTAATGACCGCGCATCACGCAGATATTAATACTTAAATTGTAGGAAAAGAAAATACCTTGGGTAGAAAAATATCATAAGCAAGCAAATAATTGTTTTATAGGTGAGATTTCAAATTTAGAAATTAAAACTATCTCATTGTTAAATAATATTTTTAATGTAAATATTAAGGCGTATATATATACACACACGTGAATAACAATAGAAATGAAAAATGATTTTCGTCAAAGAAAAAATATTTAATAGAAGAGTTCTGATTGAGTCCAAGCTCCTTGAGATAAAACTAAGACTTATTTGCAGTGAACTACTACTACTATCTAAAATATAATTAACAAAGTAAAGGAATGATCCAGCATCCGTATCAAGCGAGTAAATCGAAAAATAACAAGCAAATTAAATGAAACGGAGTAAAAACATTCACACACATAAAAATAGGTAATTTATTTATCGTATAACATAATTTTCAAGATGAAAGAAATTTAATTAAATAACAACATAACAGTAGGGATTCAGTTGATTGAATACTTGAACTTTCACTTTATTGGTGAGAATTCGAATCTCGCTATAATCTTCTCCCCGTTTTTTCTTCTCCTACCTCTATGTAATACAAAATTCAAACAAGAAAAAAAAACACATCAGGATGACTAATACTATCAATTACCGGGCGCATTTGGAGAGATGCTACATTTGGCCTCAATGAGATTGCGGTGACGAAGAATCTTCCTACTTCCACGATGAATAATACTTGTTGGAATTGATGCAAAAATACTTAAGAAATTACGAGTTCCAGCTCTTTTGGTTGGAGTACTTGATGGAGTAACACTGATAAAATTGAGAGTTTTTTTGGTTGGAGTACTTGATGGAGTAACACTGATAAAATTAGAAGTTGCATCTTTTTTTATTGGAGTACTTGATGGAATAACACTGATAAAATTGGGAGCTATTTTTGTTGGAGTACTTGATGGAGTAACACTGATAAAATTAGAAGTTGCAACTTTTTTGGTTGGAGTACTTGATGGAATAACACTGATAAAATTGGGAGCTTTTTTGGTTGGAGTACTTGATGGAGTAACACTGATAAAATTAGAAGTTCCAACTTTTTTGGTTGGAGTACTTGATGGAATAACACTGATAAAATTGGGAGCTTTTTTGGTTGGAGTACTTGATGGAGTAACACTGATAAAATTAGAAGTTCCAACTTTTTTGGTTGGAGTACTTGACGGAATAACACTGATAAAATTGGGAGCTTTTTTGGTTGGAGTACTTGATGGAGTAACACTGATAAAATTAGAAGTTCCAACTTTTTTGGTTGGAGTACTTGATGGAATAACACTGATAAAATTGGGAGCTTTTTTGGTTGGAGTACTTGATGGAGTAACACTGATAAAATTAGAAGTTCCAACTTTTTTGGTTGGAGTACTTGACGGAATAACACCGATAACACCGATAAAATTGGGAGCTTTTTTGGTTGGAGTACTTGATGGAGTAACACTGATAAAATTAGAAGTTCCAACTTTTTTGGTTGGAGTACTTGATGGAATAACACCGATAAAATTGGGAGCTTTTTTGGTTGGAGTACTTGAATAACACCGATAAAATTGGGAGCTTTTTTGGTTGGAGTACTGACTTAACACTCGATAAAATTGATTTTTTGGTTGGAGTACTTGATGGAGTAACACTGATAAAATTAGAAGTTCCAACTTTTTTGGTTGGAGTACTTGACGGAATAAGACTGATAAAATTGGGAGCTTTTTTGGTTGGAGTACTTGATGGAGTAACACTGATAAAATTAGAAGTTGCAACTTTTTTGATTGGAGTACTTGACGGAATAACACTGATAAAATTGGGTGCTTTTTTGGTTGGAGGTGATGAAATAACAGCACCAAGGCGCAGCATTGCAATGAATAAAGCAAAGAAGAAGGAAGCCATAATTATTATTTTTTGAGATGTTTATGAATGGTGAAGTTAGCTGTTGAAGGTGGTAAAGTTCTAGTTATATAGGCACGCCCACATGTGCCGTGGTCGCCGTATTTAATATTAATAACGTCTTTTGAATTTTCTTTAATTACCTCAACAAATTAAATGTATATTACTCCTACTTCTTTAATTTTATTTTTCTTTTGACGCGTCTTAATTTATTAACTTGAAATGAAGAACTCATTTGTGGAGGCCGATCTTATGGGGTGATATGTAAAGTCCCACAGTTGATTTGTTGGACTGATAATGGTCAAGTTACATGCATGCATATCTATATATCTGCTTACATTATCGGTTTAAAGAATGTCGGTTTGTTTTTCAACCAACTTGATTCTTTTATTTTTATATCTCTTAGTTGGTTTTGGTAGTTATCAAATCTTTCTTTTATTCATTTTAGTATAAAAAGATAATTCAAAGACCAAAAATTAAAAATGGGTTGGTGGGTTGTCACATTTTCCATTTTAACCCACAACATTTTAAGCCGAAAAATTGGGAGTTTCATTTTAACCCACAACCCATTTTCCCAAATAACACAAAAGAGACTTCAACAACCATCCTATCATATTTGCTATACAAAATATGATGGATTTATTTCATAAATAAGATGATTTATTTCATATATCATATTTGCTATACAAAATATGATGGATTTGTTTCATAAATAAGATGATTTATTTCATATATCATATTTGCTATACAAAATATGATGATTTATTTCATCCATCATATTTTTCTATACAAAAGTGAATAAATTATCATGTGGGAGATTTTGTGGTGTTGTCAATTGCACAGTATGTCGTATATGTTTCTCTCTCTCCTTCAAATTAAATATTTGACCATCAATTGCACAGTATGTCGTATGTGTTTCTCTCTTTCAAATTAAATATTTGACCATCATATTTTGTCTGGGTTATATGTTTCTCTCATTTACTGAGTGCACGAATCCCAAACATCTGAATGATAGCAACAACTTATTTAAAACCCAATACCTGGATGATGTGGACGAATCCCAAAATCTGCAAAATGGTTAATCAAGGGGTGAGATTAAAATGGTTAATCAAGGGGTGAGATTTGTTGGAAATTTACTAATGTGATTTAAGTTTATCCCATTATTTATGACTCGAATAAATGGGTCCCGCACGTCGAAAATATCGTAAGTAACGTAAATCTTAGTAATAAGTATTTGTACGTAAAAATTTTTTTTTTGGTGACGTTAATGAAAGAGATATTTGTACGTAAGTGAAATGTTTGTTTGATACATAGAATAATGGATGGTTATTTGCTAAATGACAAGTGTTCCACGTTGGTAAACGAATGGAGGATTGTGCGAGGTGTAAGATGGAACGGATCGAAAAAAGGGTCGCGGAGCCGAGAAGGGCCGCGGCGCCTCCCCGACTGGGACGCGGCGCCGGAGCCGCGGCGCGTGACTGGCAGTAAGTTCGTCGTCGGCTCTCTGGTTGAATTAGCGTCGCGGTGCTTCATGGGCAGTGACTGCTCGACGGAATCCCAAAAGTCTTGGTTGTTGAGAGGGTTTCAATGGCATTGAATCCACCCAATAATGACCATTATTTGGACCATTATGTTGTTGCATTACTTGAGGGTTAAATGTCATCCACTACATGGCAATTGATTGTCATTATGGGGCATTTGAAGAGGTCATCTTGCACACCTATAAATTGAAGCTTTGGCTCAATTCTATAGATGAGCATGAGAAAATATATGAACATATGAACTGAAAAATAAGTTCACAACACCACAAAGAGATCAGAATTTCCTGATAAACAATTTTTCTCTTAGCAATCTTCATTATTCGTGTTCTTCGTAGAGATCATTTGTGTAGTCTTTGCACACTTGATAGTTTGATGTTTCATATTGGGAGACTATTGTCCACACTTCCGTAAAGCCTATATATGGGGGCAATCTTGTCTTAAAGACAGAGAGTCATCTCTCGACTCAGTCGGTGGTGTTGTGTTTATCTAATTGGTTGCTAAGTGTTTCAGGTGTTATCTTAATAGACGAAGGACTCTAACCGTTCGTATTCTCTGCGGATCTACAAGCCACAAGTGTAGCAGTTCATGTTCTTGTATTTTCCAAATACAAGTTCTATATTTGAAGTTTCACTCAAGATCAAAATATTGACAACTTGTTGGTGTCCTCATTATTGTTTATCCTTTCGATCAATGTACTAGTTATTTACTATTCCCGTTGTTGCTTTACATATTCCAATAATTTTTAGACAAGATTTGTATTAGTGATTCGAAAGATGTTGGTCGACAAATGTGTGACCAAATATGGATGTGGTTTTCTTCTTGACAACCGTGTTTTCAAGATTGGTCCTAGTTATGGTTCTCTCTTTGACGACAATTACAAGTCTGTTTTCGTCAAATGTGGGATCTCTGGATCTGATGCTGAGCTTCAAGATACTGCTGATAGTCATGCTAGTATGTCTAAAGATCAAGGACGAGTTGGTATCACCGCTCCCAATGGTGGTGGAAACAAGCGCCCACGAGAGGCTAGGATGTCAACTAGGACAAGAGGAGAAGGTTGAAGATGATGATCTATCATGTAGCCAAAGGCCTATATATATCCCAGACAAAGGATCCAAATTATGGTAAGGAGGATGTGGACACTCAGTCTACCTAAGCAACTGGAGTGGGCCAGAGTATTCAGATCACATATGATCTGATTACGCCCTAACCACGGGCAAGAGGTTGTTCATGTGAAGCAACGCCACCTCTAGAGTAGAAGGGGTTGGAGAGGTTTTCCTCAATAGGACTTCAGGGAATGGGATCACTCCAAAAGGAGGTGAAACATGTCTCAAACTTGGTTTAAGGGACGTTGTTGGTCAAGCTGGTTTGAGACTAGTCCAACATGTCTGTAATAACTAAGGATGGTACAACGTATTGCATCCTTTGTTTGTTGATGTAACATCCCGTATTTTTTTGGGTCACGATTTGAATCGCTAAGCGTGTGTAAGAGGACCCAAACTTTGGAATTTATGTATGCTAATAATGAGATTAATATATAAAATAATTAGACCCCGAAATAATTTTGGACATAACAAGTGTGACAACGGAAAACCGAAAATAATTTGGTATGTGCATAAAAAGGTTATGTACTAGTGTCATATTAGAAAATTATGACATTGAGTATACGAACGTCTTATGAGTTTTTAGAATTTAAATAAAGTGCGATTTAGAATTAATTATGTGTGTATAATTAATTAATTATGAGATTATTTAATTTTGGTAGGGGGACAAGACTTAGTAGGGGCAATTACGTGTAAGCTTCAGGATTAATCCTAAGGTGGTCACGTTAGTAGACAAAATGATGAGGGCTCATTTAATGGAATTTAATGACTAAGTTCGTTATATCTTTAAAAGAGAGCAGATCGTGATGCATTGACAAATCCTCCAAACCCTTTTTTTTCTTTTCTTTTGTTTTTCTTTCCTTTTTGTACGAATTGGAAAAAAGGAAACATAGGCAGTGTACTTCTATTCATTCAACAATTCACTTTGTCTTTTGATTTGGGAAAAGGAAAAGGTACGAAATAGTAGTAGTACTAGGACGTGACATCGTTTGGAGAACAATAAAATGAGCAGCACTTAAGCTTTGTTTGAAGTTACTGTTTCTTAAAATCTTCGAGTATAGCGGACTGGTTCAAGGGCGGATTTGAAGTATGTTAAGACAAATTATTTTTTCTTTTGGCATGTTTCATATAATAAAATATTACCGTGATATTGCTCCATACTTTATTCTGCTCCTAGTAGTTAAGAATATTCGTGTTATTGATTCCTATGCTAAAAGCATGTCTAAATATGTGTCTAAGTCCTTATTAAGACATACAGAAAAGATGTTAATATTTATGGCGTTAACCGAAGGTACAAGGATAATATGTCATCCGGTAAATTCGAGAAAATATTTTATTGTCATTTATGCATTTTCATTTGCATCATATTCATATATTACTCTGGACCACTTGTGCTATGCACACTACTATATGATAAATATTATATATATATATATGTAGGGGATGTGGGGAAAGGGAAATGCGTTATATACGCACACCACCTGCAGCTGGTACAGATTATCACGAAAGAGTCCGAAGAGGCCAATATGATGTGATGCCCTTGTGTGGCGACATAACCTGATGCCCACAGAGGCGGTTATGGGAGAATTCCTGTGTGGACATTAGTATACCGCATTTGCTTCATGCATACATTCATTAATCATTACATGATATTATGTCCACAGAGGCCGACATGAAATGATGCCCACAGAAGTTGTTATGGTAAAAAAGATGCCCGATGAGGCCGATGTATAAGTATACTGCATTGTGCATAACAGTTAGGCATGTGTGTTAGGGCCCTCAGAGGCATTTACTGTTGGTCAGTTGTTCCTGTTTCAATTGTTGTTATATCTCTGTTATTCTATTGTTCATGCCTGACATACTCAGTACATCAGTCGTATTGACGTCCCTTTTGTCGGGGGACGCTGCGTTTCATGCCCGCAGGTTCAGTTAAGGAAGGTGACAGTTCACGTTAGTTGGTTCCAAGTTCAGCGGATTTTTGGAGCGCTTCCCTTGTTCGGAGTGTTGGTCTAATTTTGGTACGGTATTTTTGCTTGTATATATGGGTATGGCGGCGCCTTGTCCCGACCTTTGATGTTGTAACTCCTAGAGGCTTGTAGATGTGTGTCATGTGGTTAGTTGTCATGTGTGGCCTTGTCGGCCTTGGTATGGGTATGTATATATGAAAAGTTGGATTTCTGATTAAGATTTTCTATAATGTTTTCGACTTAGTCCGCATTTAATTATGATTAGGTGTTGGTTGTACGTTTAGCAGTACCCGACGGGTGGGGTTCGGGTGCCCGTCGCGGCCCTCCGATTTGGATCGTGACAGTTGTAAAGCAAAGATGAAGTTTTTGAAGCAGATAAGCGCTACAAAGCAGAAGTTGAAAATCAACTAAGCCTATGGATTGAGGAATTCATAGTGATAGAGGGGGAGAATATGAAACATCGTTCATCAAACGACTGTTCATTTCTCACCTTAGTCTAACGATGTTATCCAAGCGCAAAGCCATATGCCCAAAATATGTGGGGCAAGGCGATCCTTACCGCTAATGCAATTCTCAACAGAACTATGCATAAAGATAAGGATAACCCTCCATGTGAAACATGGAAAAGATCTCACATACAAATGTTGTGATGTGGGGTGGCTTGGTAGAATTGAAATACCGAAACAAGTCAAGTTAGACCTAAGACTGTAGATTGCATATCCACTGGATCTGCAAATAACAATAGTGCTTGTCGCCTTTTGGTGTCAAAGAATACATAATTCTTTGAAGATAACTTTTCTTGAGAAGGAAAAAGAAGTAATTGCTCGAGGTTAACCAGAACCCGCGAGGGCCTGACTGTCCGGAACTAGACGTTCCGTATCTACAAGACTTGGAAGTTGTTGTCTATCCGAAACTTAATATTCCAGATCTACAGAACTCAAGGACTCTAGATGTTGAACCGAGACGGAGCAAAGAAGGGACAAAGACTTATTCCAGGCCTTTTATCTTGTATGATTGAGAATGAACCATGGTCAATTAACAAATATTTGTCATCTCTAGAAGCGTTGCTTTGGAAAGAAGCTATAGAGAGAAATAGATTACATCATATAGAACCATACTTGTGTAATGGTTGACCTTCATCTGGGAAAAGAACCTTCGGGTTGTGAAAGTGGATACTCAAAAGTGAGTACAAAGTAGATGGATCTACTGACGAGTATAAGGCCTCGGCAACTTGTACATATGCTCCCGTGAATAGCTTAACATTCAGGGCCATTGTAGTCTTGCGTGGCATGGATATTGAAACAACCTTCCTAATCGGAGAGTTGGAAGGGGAGGATCAGAGTTGGTTTGCTGAACTATTGGGCTTCTTCCTGAACTTTCATTTTGGTCCCTGAAATGTTTACATTTTGGTCCTGGAAGTTTCAGATAAAACAGAAACAATGAATCTGACCACAGAAATATTGACTCTGAAGTTATAAAGCCAACAGTTGGAAAACCAATAGTTTGAGAGTAGAAGTTATATTGAAACAAAAGATATGGGTATCACAGATGACATCTTAGGAATTAAATTTCTAAGACATCTAACGGACTGGTCTAACTCCAAACTCAGTTGTGAGATAATTGACAGTCTCGTTGAAGCCACCAATGGATATAAATCATAGAAATGATTAGAATCATGGTTCACCCATAGACAATGAGCGATATGTACATGTCACATGTAGTTCAATATATTGTACGCACTACAACCGACCTGGTATCGGCCTACAAAGCAGATTAGTTGAACTAAGGTTCACTTGTGATTCTGGAAATAATCGATAGAAGGCGTTAAGTCGGATATAATGATATCTAAAATATTCACTTATCTACGGATTATGGTATTGTGGATGTCCAGCGGTTCTGGGAGAACACAATGATGCAAACTGGACATCAGATATGAAGAACACCAAAGCCACAAGTAAATGTGTATGGTGGGTCTTGGAAAATCCTCTAAGCAAACTTGCATCGGCCGATTCATGATGAAATCGGAGTTTATCGCTTTAAAAAAACATGAAAGAAGTTGAGTAACTTCACGACTCCTTAGAGGACGTCCCTTATTAGGAGTAACCCGTGCCTTTAGAAGTTATATACTGTGGCTAGCCGGTCGACTTCAGGAAGGACACGAATGACGGCGTCTGGACATATCTGTCAGGATCTGTCGGAGACATAAGACCGTATGGTAGTTGATCATCACGGGGGTCACTTCCTTTATTACTAATCAAAGGATATTGCAGACCTTTTAACTAAGGGCTACCCGAAGATCAAGAGTTTTGCCTATCTAGGGGAATAGGCTTAAAAACCCAAACGATACAAACCTTTGTGGTGGTAACCGAACCATACTGACTAGAGATCCTAAAAATATGGTTTAATGGGAAAACTAAGTTGCAAAAGGTTCAGTTGAGTGCTTCGGTGGAAGAAAGAGCACCTCAGATGATGATTTCTGAAAATAAACATGACTCCAAAGCCGTTCCCGTGATATACATTAAATTGCTACCTGCATGATGGGTAAAGGTTAAGCTTCCAAACCTTTAACGATCCTCAAACGGTTGAGGTTAAGGTTGGGGAAACTTTTAATGATTCCTAACACTTGTGAAGTGGGGTATAGCAGGATACCTTCTAGGAGATTACCTATTTAAGTGCGAGGACAGGCCGCCTCAAATGAACGCACTTAAGAATCCAAGTGTGTCCACGGCCACAACGGACAAGAAGAAAATAAGAAACGAATAAAGGGAGGTATTGTGTTGGTACCGTTGTCTTGGCTTACATTAAACACTGACGGTTCAAGACATCACGTTCACCGCACAGTAAGTAAGTTCAATGGTATTCAACTAGGGAAGGTTCAAAACGTAAGCTACCTCTCATGATGCAACATCTTTTCGCTGAAAGATTGCTAAAAGTAGGCACCTTGTGTATGCGCCAAAATATATTTCAAGAGGGGATTGTTGGAAATTTACTAATGTGGAATTAAGTTTATCCCATTATTTATGACTCAAACTATTGGGCCCCACATGTCGAAAATATCATTTCCACACACGTGCAATCTTAGTGCTAAGTATCATAAATTTCGTTAATGAAAGAGATATTGGTACGTAAGTGAAATATTTGAGACATAGAATGATGGATGATTATTTTATAAATGAAAAGTGTTCCACGTTAGTAAACTAAGGGAGGATTGTGCGAGGTGTAAGATAGAACGGGTCGAAAAAAAGGTCGCGGAGCCGAGAAGGGCCGCGACACCGGAGCGTCGCGGCAACCCCTAGCAGCGCCGCGCGCGTGACAGTAAGTTCGTTGGCTCTCTGGTTGAATTAGCACCGCGGAGCTAACGTGGCAGAGCCGCGGAGCTAACGTGGCAGAGCCGCGGAGCTAACGTGGCAGAGCCGCGGCGCTAACGTGGCAGAGCCGCAGCGCTTCATAGGCAATAACTGCTCGACGGAATCCCAAAAGTTTTGGCTGTTGAGGGGGTTTCAATGACATTGAATCCATCTAATAATGACCATTACTTGGACCATTATGTTGCTGCATTACTTGGAGGTTAAATGTCATCCATTACATGGCAATTGATTGTCATTGTGGGACATTTGAAGAGACCATCTTGCACACCTATAAATTGAAGCTTTGGCTAAACTCTATAGATGAACATGAGAAAATATATGAACATACGAACTGAAAAATAAGTTCACAACACCACAAAGAGATCGATTTTCCTAATAAACATTCCTTCTCTTAGCAATCTTCATTATTCGTGTTCTGCGTAGAGATCATTTGTGTAGGCTTTGCACACTTGATAGTTTGTTGTTTCATCTTGGGAGACTATTGTCCACACTTCCGTAAAGCCTATATACGGGGGAATCTTGTCTTAAAGACATAGAGTCATCTCTCGACTCAGCCGGTGGTGTTATGTTTATCTAATTGGCTGCTAAGTGTTTCAGGTGTTATCTTAACAGACGAAGGACTCTAACCGTTCGTATTCTCAACGGATCTACAAGCCACAAGTGTAGCAGTTCATGTTCTTGTATTTCCAAATACAAGTTCTATATTTCAAGTTTCACTCAAGATCAAAATATTGACAACTTGTTGTTGTCCTCATTGTTGTTTATCCTTTCGATCACTGTAATAGTTATTTACTATTCCCGTTGTTGCTTTACATATTCCAACAAGATTAGGGGTGACAGATGGACCGTTTGGGTTGAAGTTGGGCATATCAAAATGTGCTGAATCAATAGATGGGTCAATGCCCAACCCGTCCAAAACTTACATGGGTTAATATAGTTTTCGTATATTGTATTTCATATTTTGTGTGAGAGCCTAAATTTGATTTCCATATATTGTATTCCATATTTTGTGTGAGAGCATAAATATAGTTTCCATATATTGTATTTCATATTTTGTGTAAGAGCCTAATTATGATTTTCATATATTGTATTCCATATTTTGTGTGAGAGCCTAAATATAGTTTCCATCTATTGTATTTCATATTTTGTGAGAGCCTAAATATGGTTTCCATATATCGCATTCCATGTTTTGTGTGAGAGCCTATATATGGTATCAAGCGATTAAATCGAAATTTAATCCGGCGGCCGTATCAAGCGATTAAATCAAAAGATTACAAGCAAATTAAATGAAACGGGGTAAAAACATTCACACACATAAAAAAGAAGTTAATTCATTTATCGTATGACATAATTTTCAATATGAAAGAAATTTAATTAAACCCCTGCCAAAGTAACAACAACACAACTGTAGGAATTTTGTAATTCAATTGATTGACTACTTAAACTTTTACCTTATTGGTGAGAAGTTGAATCCTGTTATAATCCTCTCCCTATTTTTCCTTTCCCTACCCATGTGTAATACAAAATTCAAAGAAGAAAAAACACATCAGAATGAATAATACTATCAATTACCGTGCTTAAATGGTGAAGTTGGTTGTTGAAGGTTAGTTAACATGTAGTGAAATAGTTGTCTTTCAGCACAACTTTTATTGTTAGAGTAGGAGTAATTATGATATCTCTCCATAATTACCTATCATCCACATTTATTATAATTAGTGTAATATATTGTAATTATGATAATTATAATAAGCATCTTATATTCTAGATAAAAGTACATTAGTCTTCCATGATTTAAGAGTAGGATGATTGTATATATATTGTACATTTGGAAAAATATTAATCAAGTAATTATTTTCCTACATGGTATCAAGAGCTAAAGATCCTTTGCCCTAATTCTTTTCTCCTCTCACACGGTTTTTTTCTCCCTTCTTTCTCTTACTTTTTCGGCCAAACCCTAGCCAAAAATCCTTAACCACTTTGTTCCAAAAACAAAACCCTAGCCGATATTTCCACCCCACCCCCTATTCGACTACTTCTTCTCCGAAACCCTAAGGGGTTTTTTCATCACAAAACATCAAACACTTCATCTTTCATTCTCACATTTGATTTCTTGTGGAAACTATGGCTGAAAAACAAACATTACATCCACTATTGCCGTTAATAACGTCAAGAACTTTATCTACATCACTCTTGAAATAGAGAAAGGGTAGTATACCTCTTGGGCAGAACTATTCAAAATTCATTGTCGTGCCTATGAGGTGATTGACCATATCATCCCGTCCGAATCTCCGTCGGATACCACTACGATGGACAAGAAATTATGGTCTCGGTTGGATGATATAATCCTTCAGTGGATTTATGGCACAATTTAAAATGAGCTTCTTCATACCATCTTAGAACCAAATTCTACGGCTCAACATACGTGGGAAAGGTTACAAAATATTTTTCAAGATAACAAAATTTCTAAGGCTGTTTATCTTGAAACCAAATTACAAATGTGAAATTGGATGACTTTTCCAACATCTCAGCCTATTGTCATGAATTAAAGGTACTTGCGGACCAACTGTTCAACGTTGGTTCGCCCGTCACAAATCAAAGTTTAGTCCTTCAGTTGATTGCGGGGTTGAATGAACAATATGATGGTGTTGCTACGTTCATTCAGCAAAGCAATCCATTACCTCCCTTTTACGAGGCCCGTTCGAGGTTAATTCTCGAGGAAAATTGGATGACTTTTCCAACATCTCAACCTATTGTCAAGAATTAAAGGTACTTGCGGACCAACTGTTCAACGTTAGTTCGCCCGTCACAAATCAAAGTTTAGTCCTTCAGTTGATTGCGGGGCAGAATGAACAATATGATGGTGTTGCTACGTTCATTCAACAAAGCAATCTGTTACCTCCCTTTTACGAGGCCCGTTCGAGGTTAATTCTCGAGGAAACGAGGAAAGCAAAGAAGACAGCATCGGGCACTACCACTGGAGGAACGACTCTCATCTCCACCAACTCATTTTACACTGATTTGAAGCCCCAAAATTCTGGTTCGAGGGCCATAATAGTCGTCAAAATAATGGCAAAACGGTGTTTAAACCGTAACAATAAAGGGAAAAATAATAGTGGAAAGGGATGAGGCCGGGGAGGAGGACAAACTGTCGGCGATAGTGGCAAGCCCGGGCAGTGGCGGTAACCGGTGGGGCAGTACCCACTGTGGGCCTGGGCCCCACAGTGGGCTGCCCCGCCATGTCCATATCCTACTTCTTCGTGGGCCAGGCCTCCTTCTTCTTCAAATCGCCAACTCGATATTCTAGGATCTCGTCCACAACATGCCTTTGCGGCACAAACACCATCTTCGATTGGATACGCACCCACGAACATTGAACAAGCCATGAGCCACATGAATCTAAATATTCCAAATGAGTCGTGGTACATGGATACATGTGCGACGTCACACATCATGACATCTCAAGGTAGTCTTTCATCTTTTTTTAATACGAGCAATAATAAAAATATTATTGTCGGCAGTGGGCAGGAAATTCCAATTTGTGGTATTGGTCAGGTAACACTACCCTCTCCCCATCCACCGTTATACTTGAAAAATGTCTTACATGCACCAAAATTGTTTAAAAACTTGATCTATGTTAGACGTTTTACAATTGACAACAATGTTTCTGTGAATTTTGATTCGTTTGTTTTTTTGTGAAGGATTTTCAAACGAGGATGTCGCTCATGAGATGTAATAGCACGGGGGACTTATATCTCATTAACTTTGTTTCCACCAACCATATGGTTAAACCTTCCATATTTGCGGCCATCTCTCCTAGTATATGGCACAATAGGTTGGGACACCCAGGAGCACCGGTTTTTAATCAATGTAGGTAGAATAATTTGTTTTCTTATAATAGACGTTTGGACTCTTATTTTGCCAAACCTGTGTGTTTGTTAAACATGTTAAACTTATGTTTTCTCCGTCTACTACTCATATTTTTATGCCATTTGATATTTTTCTTTGTGATTTGTGGAAATCACTCATTTTAAGTGTTGCAGGTCATAAATACTATTTACTCATTCTTGATGATTATTCAATTTTTTTGTGGACATTTCCCTTAGGACAAAATCACAAACCTATAACATCTTGAAATAATTTAGTGTGTTTATCAAAACTCAGTTTGGCAAAACCATTAAAAGTTTTCAATGTGACAATGGGGGGAATTTCTAAATGGCTAATTTATAGATTTTTGCCACCGAAATGGGATGTATGTACGTCTTTCATGTCCACATACCTCTTCTCAAAATGTGAAAGCCGAAAGAAAGATTTGAACAATCAACAATATGACTCGCTCTATCCTTGTGCATTCGTCCACACCACCAATTTTTTGGCACCATGCCCATCAAATGACTACATATATTCTAAATATTCTTCCTAATAAAATATTCTCCAATGTGTCACCCACTCATGTTTTATACCATCGTCTCCCATCAATTACACATTTATGGGTTTTTGGGTGTTTGTGTTATTCCTAGTTTCCTTCCACCACCTTTCACAAACTTCAAGCTTGTTCTACTCCTTGCGTGTGTTTTGGATACCCACAAAATCATGGGGGATATAAGTGCTTTGATATGTCAAGTGGAAAAATTATTATTTCTCGTCATGTCATTTCTTATGAATCTACCTTCCCGTTTGCGACATCTCAAGTGGCATCCTCACCTTCATATGATTTTCTGAACGACAAAATTCATCCAATTTTGAGGTATCATCTAAACTCACAAAATAATAGTGTAGGGACATCTCCAAACCCGCGTCCACAAAACATGACCCAATCCCCATTTGGTGATAGGCCGGACCAACAAAGAGAAGCCCATACACCCGTCACCCAAACCCCTACCCATGACACACTGGCCCAATCTAGTGGCGTAACCTATGAGTTGGTCATCCAAAAAGCAACGAACGATAGCGAGTTCTTCAACTAAAGCTAAATATCGAGCAGTTGTAAGTGCCCTTATGGAAACAACTGGGTAACAAATCTTCTGGCAGAAGCTACAACTTAAACTTCAAAAAGTCCCAACTATCTACTGTGACAATGTTGGTGCGATGTATTTATGTGAAAATTCTATTTTCCACAGTCGCCTGAAACACATTGTGGTGGATTCCTATTTTGTTCGCAACCAAGTTCAGCACAAGCAAGTTCAAATTGTCCATATACGCGCTGCAGATCAACTAGCAGATACGATTAACGTGTAAAACATAGTCATAGAATCTCAATTCAATCCCACCACCATAATTAGATTATATCACATATATTGTGTAAATATATAGTGATATAGAATTATGGCATGTAGAGGATTCTTACTGTACTAGGGTTATACACATTGTAAACTATATATATTTATATTAATGAGAAAGTCTCCCTAAGGGAGATTAATACAATTTTACATGGTATCAAGAGCCAAAACTCTAACCTAGAAAAATACTTTTTTTTGTAACCCCCCTCATCTCAGCCGACGGCACTTGTGTTATTTTTCTTCCCAATCCCCACCACTCTAATGGAGAATTTGGCTACTCCCACCTCTTCTGATGCTTCCGTTTCTACCCCAGTCGTCATCCAACCACCCACGACCCTCTCCTCACCGTCTTTCCATCCGTCCCTCGCCATTACTAACATCAAGAATTTTATACCTATAATTCTTGATCAGGAAGATAGCCAATATTGGTCATGGGTGGAACTGTTTCGAATCCATGCATGTGTATATCATGTGCTTGATCATATAGACGACTCTTTCCCTCGTCCTCCTGCTATGTATAACATCACATGGAGTCGCCTCGATGTCGTGGTCAAACAGTGGATATATGGCACTATATCCAAGGATTTTCTCGACACAATCATGAAAATGGGTGCCTCCGCCCGTGATCTATGGACACATTTGGAAGAAATTTTTCAAGATAACAAGAACACTCGCGCAGTGTACTTGGAAGAATGGTTTAACAACACCCGTCTTGAAAACTTTTCCAATATGTCAGAGTATTGCAAATAGTTAAAATTGGTGGTTGACCAATTGTACAACGTCGACACGCCTGTTTCCGAAACAAAAATAGTGTTACAACTGGTTGCAGGCCTCCCAAAGGGTGAATATGACACGTTAGCCACAATGATACAACAGGCTAACCCCTACCCAGTTTTAACAAAACTCATTTGCAGATAATGTTGGAAGAGACACGATATGCGAAGCAAGACGAGCACAACAAAAAGGCGTTAGCAGTTGACACATCCACCCAAAATAATAGTGCCGCCGGCCAGCCGCCACTGTCGAAAAATAGTCAATCGCGGCAGAACCGCGGCGGCAGGGGCGACAGAGGTCGCGTAGGTGGACATAATGGGAAGGGCCGCGACAAAGGCGGCAGGGGACAGCAGGCCAGCCAGCAGCAACAACAGCCCAATCATTCAACATCGTGGGCCGGCCTAGCAGGTGTTTACCATCCCGGAACTAGGCTGCATTTCCAGCAGGCCAACCGGCCCAGTTCCAGTTTCAGAATCCAGGGATTTTGGGCCCAAGTCTAGGCTATCGGCCAACCCAGTTCCAGCAGCCGCAGGCCACCTAGCCCAGGACCACATCTCGAAGTAGCCCAGTAATCTGGGCCCCTCTGAATTGGGTCAGGCTTTTAGTAGTTTGAACTTGCAGCACCCAACGAAAATTGGTACATGGACTCAGGCGCCACATCTCACCTCACCCGCTCTGCAGGTAACATTCCCAAACTGTTTCAATTAAAGCATCATCAATACATTACTGTTGGAAATGGTCATCGCATTCTAATCCAGGGCTATGGTACCGCCTACACTCCACCGCCTCACCCACCATTTTCTCTTAATAATGTCATGTATGCCCCGAACATCATTAAGAACTTATTTTTTGTCCGCAAATTTACTCATAATAATTCCGTCTCTGTTGAATTTGATCCTTTTGGTTTTACTGTGAAGGATCTTCATACGGATACACCTCTTACGAGATGCATTAGCACGGGGAATCTTTATCCATTCTCATCCACCTCCGTTGCCAACTCTTGCTCTCCCGTATCTCTAGTCGTTATCTCTCCGTCAACTTGGCATAATAGGCTTGGTCACCCAGGAGCCCCAGTTTTAAATTTTCTTAGAGGCAATAATTTTATTACATGTAATAATGGAAAACTTGTCCAGCTCTGTGTTTATTGTTCTTTAGGCAAACATGTTCGTTTTCTCCATTTGATATTATTCATGCTTGATTTGTGGACATCTCCAATCTCTAGTTCACTGGGTCATAAATATTATCTTGTCTTGTTAGATGATTTTTCTCATTATATTTGGATTTACCCGCTCAAATTTAAATCCAAAGTGTTTGCCAAATTTCTTGAGTTTCGTATCTTCATCAAAACACAGCTTGAAAAGTGCATTAAATCCTTTTAGTTTGATAATCATGAATTCAATAATTCCATATTTCACCGATTATGTCGTAACAATGGCATGGTTTTTCATTTCTCATGTCCCCACACATCGCCTCAAAATGGTAAAGCAGAATGAATCATCCGCATTATAAATAAGATGGTTCGTACTTTTACTATTTCATGCCTCCCTTCCTCTGTCCTTCTAGGGTCTATGACGTCAAAATAGTAGAATACATCCTAAATATTTTACCTACCATCACCCTTCATAATATGACCCTAACTAAAATTTTGTATCGTCGGATCCCTTCCTACGACCACCTTTGAATATTCGGTTGCCTGTGTTTCCCCAATATTGCCTCCACCGCCCCTCACAAATTAGCACCTTAAACCACACCATGTGTCTTTGTAGGCTTCCCGTCTAATCATAGGGGCTATCTCTGCTATGACATTTTCACTCATCAAATCCACGTCTCTCGTCATGTCACGTTTGACGAGACCACCTTCCTTTTTTCGGATATTCATAAGTTTCGAAAAATGGACTACACCTTTCTTGACGAGTCTAACATCTCCCCCGTCATTCTCAGCGAACTGTGTAAGTCCACCACCCAAACACCACCTCTGCCACCCACTGTCGGCAGTTCTGCCACCTCCAGCCACCACCTCCAGCAGTCTCTGTGTGTCTTCATCACTGTCCTATCCTTCGTCACAACCCATGCCATTGCCACCACCGGCAATTAACCCACCATCTCGATTTCACCACCAGTCACGGTGTCGCCAACACCATCCCAAGGCATTCCCGCAACCCCTCAATCAAGTGGAAACCAACCCCGTGCCACCACTAGAACACCGACCCTACCCTTCAGTCACAACCCCCCCACTAACTGCATACCCTATATCCTGCATCTCTCCCATTCTCGATCGGTTCCATCCCACCATTCGTCGTCAAACCCGCTACCTGTACAACCAGCAACCATACTCAATCGCCAACCCGAGACCAAAAATCCCAACCCGAACCCACTTCCACACCGTCAGCCAGACCTGATACCCAGCACAAATACCCAAAATGTCCCCTATCACCGTATGGAAACCCGTGCCCAACACTGGATTTTCAAACCTAAAACCAAATTTAACCTCTCCACACAAACCATATCCCCAATTCCCAAAAACCCAAAACTATCCAAACTAGACCAAAATTGGAATGTCACCATGTGTGAGGAGTTTAATGCTTTAACAAAACAACACACTTGCGATTTGGTTCCGTGATCGGAGGGGTGAATGTGATCCGATATATATGGCTTTTTCATCACAAATATAGAGACAGTGGTGACTTGGAAAGGTATAAGGCTAGACTTATGGCAAATGTCACTAATCAGCAATAGGGTATTGATTGTGGTGAGACGTTCAGTCTGGTTGTGAAGCCGTCTACTATTCGCACGATTCTGAGTATTGCTATGAGTAAGCATTGGCATATTCATCAACTCGATGTAAAAAATGTGTTTCTACATGGTGATCTGAAAGAAACTGTTTATATGTACTAGCCTCCTGGTTTTGTCCATCAGCAGCATCTCAGTATGTATGTCGTCTTCGTAAGTCACTTTATGGTTTGAAACAGTCCCCTCGAGCGTGGTATGATCATTTTGCACGGTACATTATGCGAATTAGGTTCATCTGCAGCAAGTGTGATAATTCTCTTTTTATTTTCCATCGAGATAGTAGCATTGTTTATTTGTTGTTATATGTGGATGATATCATGCTTACTGCTTCTTCTAATGTGTTAAAGAATGAGATTACTGCACTACTTAAGACCGAATTTGCTATGACTGACTTGGAAAACTTGAGCTATTTTTTGGGAATATAAGTAACTCGTTCTACAGATTCTATGTTTCTATGTTAGCACAAGTATGTAGATGAGATAGTGTACAGGGCTAAAATGGCAAACTGCAAGATCATGTCCACTCCAGTTGACTATAAATCAAAGCTTAGCGTTGTTGATGGTAACCCAGTGTCTGATCCCACTCATTAGAGGAGTCTTGCAAGTGCACTTCAGTATATTATTTTCCCCAAGTCAGTCATCACTTATGATATTCAGCAGGTATGCTTATTTATGCATACACCCATGGAGCCTTATTTTACTGCCCTTAAACGCATCATTCGATATGTTAAGGTCACCCTTGATTATGGATTACATCTATACCCCTCAGCACCGACCAGGTTGTTAGCATATACGGATGCTGATTGGGCAGGCTGTCCGGACACACGATGCTCCACCTCAGGCTACTGTGTATTTTTAGGGGATAATCTCATTTCCTGGTCAGCCAAGAGGCAAGCCACATTATATCGTTCAAGTGCAGAAGCAGAATATAGAGGAGTTACAAATGTTGTGGCTGAGATCTATTGGCTCCGAAACCTTCTTTTGGAGCTTCAATATCCCTTGCGTAAGGCGTCTGTGGTTTACTATGATAACATATCCGCCATATATTTATCTCATAATCCGGTTCATCATCAGCGGACCAAGCATATTGAGATGGATATACACTTTGTTCGTGAGAAGGTTGCTCTCGGTCAAGTTTAAGGTATTGCATGTGCCTTCCTCATATTAGTAAGTGGATATCTTCACGAAAGGTCTTCCTCGACAAGTATTCCTCGACTTCAAATCTAGTCTCAGCGTCCGGCCTCCTCCCGTTCAAACTGAGGGGGTGTATTAACGTGTACAACACAGTCATAGAATCACAATTCAATCCCACCACCATAATTAGAATATATCTCATATATTGTGTAAATATTTAGTGATATAGAATTATGGTAAGTAGAGGATTTTTATTGTACTAGGGTTATACACATTGTAAACTATATATATTTGTATTAATGAGAAAGTCTCCCTAAAGAAGATTAATACAATCTTACAGATACTCTTACCAATGCCCTTCCCAAACCAACCTTCGACAACCACATGTTCAAGCAAGGTGTTGTTGCACACTGCCTACCTTGAGGGGGTGTATCAGTGCATAAGTTACTATTGTAGCAATCCATTAGTTATTGCTGGTTTTTACTATAGTTAGTTCTGGTTTATATTCTTTTACAAGGTCTTTAGCAGAAGTTTAGGATTAGCATTATCTCCTCCATTTGTGGAGTTAGTTTAGATAGTTGTTAAACCTCATCGTATATATTTATTGGTATCATTCCAGCAATAAAATTAATCAAGTTCTTTTTGCCTTCTATCTTGTTCCTTTAAGCTGAATCTGCTTCGTGATTTTTTTTGTAATTTCGAATATGTAATTTCTGTCAGACAACCAAATTACTGACTACAAGTTTGCGCGCAGTGCTATGTTTCTTTCGAGCTTTATGATAATAGATTAAGTCTGTTGGTTCCTAGCAGCTAAAGTTTTTTAATTACTACTAATAGTTGCTAAGATTTGCCAAACCTGATAGCCTATTTGGGACTTTACATCCTGATTCTACTTAAGAAGTGTACTTAGGTGTAAATAGCTTCATTTGTTAACTATGATTCCCTTATTAGAACAAGGATAATCCTCATTATTTACATATTGGGAAGTTTCGCAATCTAGTACACAAAAAGAAAAAGAAAGCAATCAACTTAAAAGCTTCTAACCATTCTCATATACATCTTGTTTGGTCTTTCTTTTAATAATCGAGATACTCAAGCCCGTTTAGATTAGTTGATTAAAAGTAGTTGATAAGTAGAAATGTTGAAAAACAGTTTTAGATATTGAAGCTAATTTTATAAATAATCAGTTATGTGATTGGATAGAAGCGCGAAAAACAAAAATAAGAAGTTACTGTATTTGGGGAAAAGGTATTGATAACATTTTCTATGTTAAAGTAACTTAAATGTTAAGTTATCTACAGAAAATATAAACTTAAAAGTATTTTAACATAAAAAGAACAATAACGCAGATAGAATAGAGATAATTGAAAGTTATGTTTCGGGAAGAGTATTTCCGAAAATAAAAAAGATATTGGGGATAAAATTGCAATATGATAAATCAAAAGTGTTTATAAGTTAGTAAAACTATTAGTTAAGTGTGACAATCTTATAACTTTTGGCTGATTTTGATTTATAAGCACTTTCGGTGTTTATCAAACACGTAAATTATAAGACAGAGAAAATATTTATAAATTAATTTGACCTAACTTATAAGTAAGATTAAACACCCTCTTAGTCTTTCCCTTTGGCAAATAGTCAACTTAAACTGCTGTCCTACGTGGAGGCTTGGACTACCTGGACCTAATAGGGACAACCTTTCACTATTGGTAGTCTTGATTTAGATTGGTAGAGTTTTATCCAATCTTTCTTAATTTAGAAGTCACAATCAACTTGTTAGTAAGAATTTGTGGTGAGTGAATTATTTTGCCTGGGACCATATTTGACTCTATGAATAATCACATCTATAATTTTCTCATGCTATATTGAGAGACTGATTAGTTGGTTTTTGTTTTCTTTCTCCTTAAGAGCACATGGGATGAGTCAGGTTAGCTCTAGTGGAGAACAATAATACAAACATATTCCCTTAATATTATTTTTTAACCTCACAAGCAGAACAGTAAAAAGATCTTCTACTTAAAGCTCAATTTGTTTGAAGTTTTAGCGTAAGGCTTTAGTATAGTGGTAAAAAAAAAAATGATAACATGACTAAAAAATGATGGGGCACGTAATGCTAGAATTAGTCTAGTGGCAAGAGAGCAGCGCCGTAGATAAATGCCTGATATTTAAATAAAAAAATAACTATACTATATGGCACTTCAGTGGAAAAGAAAAAGTAAAAGACTATATTATAATCAACAGAATCTCGAACCAGATATTAACTGAATTTCAAACCGTGGATCACTAACCTTTTTCTTAGATATCTCTTATTATAAAAATAAATAAAAAAAGACTAGTTTGAAGTAATTATATAAAAGTACTAGTTATCCATTAAAGTAAACCTTGATTCCTGTAATTGTAAATTACTTTTATCAATTTTCACACTGATGCCGTTGACATCTAACAGATAAGACAGGTAAAAACCAAGCAAGATTATATTCCTCCAGCTTGAAAGATTAATTAACAGGATAAACAATAATTAAATATTGTTACTTTTAAGCGAGGGGACAATATTATATACTACAGAAGGGGCAGGGTAGCTAAGTACTCATTGATAACAATATTTGAATAAAAAATTACAGCCTCAACTCTTCAGATATACAAAAGGGAAAAATCTAAAAAGATAAAGAGATTAGGCCCTTCTAACACCACTAATTAAACTGTTCCACCTCCTCTTAAAGGGGAATCCAGTTCCAACTTTTTCATGACAAAGATAAAGTAGACGATAAACAAGAAACTACAAAAAAAAAAAGTGGAATTTGTGTCATGCTAACCCCCCAAAAACTCTAATTCAATTAGAATATCATTCATCAATTATATTACCGTGACAAATGGACTTAATTGTCCCTTATATTTAGCCCCACCTTTTTTCCCTTTATTCACTGCCACCATTCTTGATTTTTTTTTATTTTAGACCCTTAAGCATACCAAGATTGTAAACAAAAGGGCCATGGTGAAAAACACTCTGCTTTTTTGATGAATAGCAGCATTCCCATTCATGTCTGTATTGGTCATGCCACTTGGTCCGAGTCCGAAAACTGGATTAGTCCCCGGTACTGTTGTTGTGCCAGTTCCCGTGCCTCCTGTTGATGGATTTGCGGTTCCCGGTGCAGTTGTTGGAGTTGTGTTTCCACCTGTGTTACTGGTACACAAAAGAAAAATGGATATCAAGAACCATCCAATTAACCGCTACACAATACGACGTTCGGTCAAATATTATATTGTCTTTTTAAGATTTTTGCACACCTTTTAAGGATACGTTCGACATTTAACATCTTTAATAAGTAGATTATTTGTCTGAACTATCTCCATCTCACATTAGATACATCAGTAAATTAACCATTCACTAATTGGAACGGTAAGGGTGGATAAATTAAATGACTCCTCAGCTTGCCAAAAGATATTTGGAACTAGAGGGAGTAATTAGTACAAGAAATGTTCATGAGGAAAGCAAGTGCATGATACAAATAAATGAAGTAACTAACACGATTTAAAAATGTAACATGATGGTAGATACACCTGAGATTTACACATTCAATATTAACAGACAGAATATCAACATCAAGACAGCTCACACACGCATATAATGAAGAAACAAACTCAGCAAGTGGGTGATAATATTTGGTAGTGTGTAGTGACAGGACACTAACAATAGCTATTGGAATATAAATTATAATTGTATAAATAAAGTACTCTACTGTACTAGAAAAAGCACCAACTATCTTAATCACACAACAACCGACCATTGAGTCATAATCAAGTTACACTTTTCTGACGTACACTCTCGCTCGGTTTCAATTTATAAACAAATTCCTTTTTAATGTGTTTCAAAATGTTTAATACTCCCCCGATTTAAAATATTTATCTAATTTTAACTTTGACATGAAATTTTAAAAAGTAAATAAGACTTTTGAATTTTATAATCTTAAGTTAAAAATATAAGGAATATACCAAAATATACTTTAATGTTAATGGTCTTAAACATGAAATATTTTTTGAAATGGATCAAAAAAGAGAGAGTAAGAGAAATATTTTGAGAAGGAGGGAGTACCAAAAGTTCCAAAGTCTTTTTCAATCAATCAAACAGATTCACACAAAGTAAAACGATAATTTATGAGTCTTTTCATACCCAAAGACAATTTGTAATTGAGACCACAGTTTTAACTTTCTTCACCAACCCTTTAACCTTCAATACCCACAAATTTGTATTTGACACCATAAAAAAGGAACCTTTTTCTTGTTTTTCCAAGATCAAAAGGTCAAGATGAGCTTTAAATTGAAGCAATAACCATACAGCCAGGAGCAACATAAAGAATCTTTCCTTTATTTTTAAGGTAAAACTTTAAAGTAGAATCTAATTCAGTCCAAAAAACCAAATAGAAAAATAGTGAGATGCTTATGCAATGCCAGATCTAACATCACATATGTCATAGTTTAGAAAACATACCCAGCAGTAGACTGATATACACATCCAGAACCAGTAGCTGATGATTCAAAAAACAGAAAACAACAAAAGTTAATAAATCTTTAAAGAGGCGAAAAAAATACTACTATTAGCTGGCGTTTGGCCATAGATTTTGGAACAGATTTTGAAATTTATCTTCAACTATTTGTTTGACCATAGATTTTGGAGCAGATTTTGAAAATATCAAAATATGCCTTCGAAAAAAATTTCAACTTTGCGACTTCCACTCAAAAACTAAATTTTTTCAAAGTAAAAAAGCATGTCCAAACACAACTTCAAGTTTCAAAAATCAGTTGATTCTATTTCGACTCTTCCTCAGAGAAAGACCATCAAACAATTCTCAATCATGGTCCTTGCGGATCGGATCATCCATATAATATAAAAAAGAAACTCCAGATATTTGAGATCTTTCCCTTTGAATAAGATCTCAATTCAAGAGATGGTTATCTTACAACTAGAATCCCTCTTTTTTCGGATCCAGTTCCTCCACCAACACGAACACAGTTAGATTCAGGCATGCTACACTTTTTAGTTATTGCAACTTCAAAACTATGGCCAAACGGGAGCTTAGTATTTATAAAAAGTTCAATGAAGAAACTTACAAGCTGGTGCAGTTGAAGTCAAAGTTGCACTTCCTTTAAAGTCACAGCTAGCACCAGAAGCACCTTTCCTCTGATAATAGCTATTTACAGCATAGTTGCAGTGATCTTTGATAGTGTCAGGATTGTAACAAGCACCATTTTGATGGATAGGTGTGCAATCAGCTCCAGATCCACAGGCATAATCTATGTTTTCTTGAAGAATCTTTTCATCTACACCAGCTTTGCAAATACAGTAACTGGCACCTATAGAAACAAAATCAACCAAAAATAACAAAAAAAAAAATCAGATCAAACAAGCAAACCTCATTGTGTTTTATCAAAGGGAAAAAAGATAGTGGAACCCGTCTCAAGAAAAATATAAAAAATGCAAGAAAAAAGAGAAAACTTGAGGGTGAAAGGGAAAAAGATCGAATCTTTGAACTTATGTAGAATCAAGAACATCCTTAAGAGCAAAATATAGTGAAACCCCATCTAAAAAACAACATGAAAATGTAGAAAACAGAGAAAACTTGAGGATAAAGGGAAAAAATTGAATCTTTGAACTTTACACAAATCAAGAACATCCTTAAAGAGCAAAATATGGTGAAACCCATCTCAATAAAATATGAAAAATGCAGAATACAGAGAAAACGAGATGGCAAAATGGAAAAAGACTGAATTTTTGCACTTGGTAGAACCAAGAACATCCTTAAGAGCAAAATATGGTGAACCCCATCTCAAGAACAATATGAAAAATGCGGAAAACAGAGAAAACTTGAGAGCAAAGGAAAACGATTGAATCTTTGAACTTAGTAGAATCAAGAACATCATTAAGAGCAAAATACAGTGAAACCCATCTTGGAAAAATATGAAAAATGCAGACAACTAGAATGCAAAGGGGTTTTCTGAATCTTTGAACTTAGTAGAATCAAGAACATGAACATCCTTAAGAGCAAAATATAGTGAACCCCATAGTAGTAAAAATAAACTTGAAGGCAAAAAGAAAAAGACTGAATCTTTGAACTTAGTGGAATCAAGAACATCCTTAAGAGCAAAATATGGTGAAACCCCATCAAAGAATAATACGAAAAATGCAGAATACAGAGAAAACTTGAGGGCAGAGTGGAAAAGACTGATCTTTGAACATAGTAGAATCAAGAACATCCTCAAAAACAAAAACATAGTAGAATCAAGAACATCCTCAAGAACAAAATATAGTGAAACCCCCTCTCAAAAAAATCATGAAAAATGCAGAAAACTTAAAAGGCAAAGGGAAAAAGACTGAATCTACGAACTTAGTAGAATCAAGAACACCCTTAAGAGCAGATTATAGTGAAACCCCATCTAAGGAAAAATATGGAAAATGCAGAAAACTTTTAAGGCAAATGGGAAAAAGACTGAATCTTTGAACTCAATAGCATCAAGAACATCCTTAAAAGCAAAATATAGTGAAACCCCATCTCAAGAAAAAAATGAAAAATGCGGAAAACTTGAAGGCAAAGGGAAAAAGACTGAATCTTTTGAACTTAGTAAAATCAACCGCATCGCAAGAAAAATTTGAAAAATGCAGAAAACTTGAAGGCAGAGGGAAAAGATTGAATTTTTTAACTTAGTAGAATCAAGAACATACTTAAGAGCAAAATATAGTGAAACCCATCTTAAGAACAACATTAAAAAAATGCAAAAAAAAAAGAGAAAACTTGAGAGCTAAGGGAAAAAGACTGAATCTTTGAACTTAGTAGAATCAAGAACAACCTTAATATAAAATCTAGAGAAACCCCATCTCAAGAACAATATGAAAAATGCAGAAAACTTGAAGGCAAAGGGGAAAAGATCGAATCTTTGAACTCAGTAGAATCAACAACATCCTTAAGAGCAAAATATAGCGAAAACCCATCTCAATAACTTATGAAAAATGCAGAAAACTTGAGGGTAAAGTGAAAAGTGGCAGCTTACTTGAGTAACCAGTGATAGCCAAGAAAAATACAAAAGATAACATAAAAGCAGCCATGATTGTGGAAGCAATAATGAAGAAAATAGAGTGATAGTCCCTCTACTTTTTCAAGAGAAAAAAGTTCTTAAAGGAGAAGAAAGGGTGTTATGGGAAACAGAGTTCATCTAGACAACAAAAGTGAGAGTGATGGTGGAGAGCGGCTGGCTACTAGTGTTGTGAAGTTCATACAGGGGAGCTAAATGTTTGTTTTGGTGGCACTTTTATATTGTATGATAAGTGTAAATTTTACAGTATTGTTGAGAATGGGAAACAATGTTTTAGGAAATTGAGCAGTAAAACAAAAGCTTTTGTCAGGTACTAATTGACTGTACATGTACTTGTGCACGTGTGTGCCTCTAACTTTCAAACGGTCATAAACTCATGCACATGTTCGCTATATGTAGAAGGCAAAATTCGGGTATAACCGTGGTATGAATTATAACATGACATGTGTAAATTGATGTTGAGTTAAGTCTAAATCTGTTTAGAACATTATGGCAGCAGTCAAATGGTAACGGGAGAGACATAAGTTTATTGAAATATTAATTATTCAACTATTACAGTATTCATTCTCCTTTATTAATGAGGGCATATTTTGTGGGTCGTGTACCCATATAGCTCATATATAAATAAGATATATCATTCCATTGTAACTCATCAGATTCTAGCTATTACAAAATACTTTCTGATATTCTCTTGATTTCTATGTTTTCATATAAGTTATTATCACTTCGCTCAAAAGCTGACACAAGGCTCAGGCTAATTATTACTTACTTTATCTTGTTAATATTTTGTTTTCAGTATAATTCATATAGAATTCATATTTAATGTGTCACTTGAGATCAACGTGTCCTTGACCACATATACAAATTCAATTGTACCATTTTACGGATAAACAGTTTGGTGCCCACCGTGGAGCCTGGACAATTGTGGTGTCACAAGTGACCCCTCTACTAATCTATTTTTTTCTTTATGTCTTATTCTTTGTTCAGATTAGACAGATGACAAGAATAGGCGAAAGCAGTCGCAACGTCAGGGACAACACAAACAATCTTTGGTCGGATGAACTTCCAACATGAAACACGAGACTCGAAGACCCGATGCATGCTGACGGGGGGTCACTTTCGGAGACGGACAGACTCAACATGCTGAAGTTTAGATTGCAAGGATCGCCTCTCAGAAACTTCTAACGTCGAGATGTGCACCCAAAGAAGGGGTCTTGTGTATATCCTCCAATGAATCAAGCCACGAAAAGACTTTCTTGTTTTCGATCCGAGGAATGATGCTAAATAATTCAATCAACCGTCAAAATACCAAACTAAATAATCCATAGCAGTGGGAGCAACTTCTGTAAAGGCCCCCAATAAGCAAAAGTGGAAAGAAAAAGCTCCAAGTTTGCGGTCGAGAGAAGAGAAAAGCCAGCCAACCTTGAAGGAGTTAGAAGCGAAGGCCTATCCTTCCCCTGATTCTGACGTCCCAGCGATTCTCGATGAGTTGCTGGCCAGTATATATATAATAATTTTAACCATGTATAAATAGTGTAATTTTCCACCGAAAGGGGTTCGGATGAACCCTGAGCCCTTCCTGGCTCTGTCTCTGACAATGCCTTTGCATGTTCTGGTTTACAAAATATAACCAATCGTATATGTTTTGTATAATATACATATCTATACAGGTAATGTACATAATCAGTATATAGATTTTACATATTTTTAGTCATATTGGTAAATAAGTTTGGCTAAACTATAATTATTGGCAAGTTTCCATATATAAATCTAACATTTGGAAACTCATTCAACAAGTCTGGTCTGTGTTATTAGCTTATTATGTTTTTGGTCCTTGTGTTATTAGACTACGCATATTTAGCATTTAATTAAATAGAGTGTACAATTTTAGTCCTTATACCTTACTTGAAGTTAACACCATTAACTTTTAATATCTTCAAGAAACAAAAAAGGAAATTTCTCTTCGATCCGCCTCACCCTGTGCCCCGCCCTTTTTGAAATTCCAATTGTAGTTCACCCGCCCTGCCCGCTGTGCCGGAATTTCACACAAGCAAGTTCAGTCAAAAGATGCATTAGTCGACAATATATAGGAACATTATGTAGGTAAAAAATAGGATTGTAGGTAACGAAAATGGGGTTAAAGTATAGTCGAAAGGTTAAACAAGAGAAACGCTGAGTCGAGAGATGACTCTCTGTCTTTAAGACAAAATTTCCCCATATAAATGCTTTTACGGTATTGGAAAATAGTCTCCCAAGATAAAACAACAATTAATCAACTGCACAAATCAAATGCAGTAGATTCTAGTGAAGACAATGAATAAGAACAGATTTCTGAAGAAAGAGAGAGGAAAATATTTTTTGTCTGCTTTCTGTATTTTCATTTTCTGTGTGTATGTTCTCTACAATGAACAGAACAGAAAAGAAAAGCTTGTTTGAGTTTCTGGACATAAGATATGTGTTCTGGACGAGTCAGTGTATCTCTATTTGTCGCTATGTGTATATGTGCCTCTTTGATTTGAACTGAAGTGTTCAATATATAAGAATAGAAAGGGAGGCCAAAAGTCATGACTGTTGATGTCTTCAACGTCTTGATCTATAGAACAGTCATGACTGTTGAAGTCTTTTAGACTGTTGTGATGTTCCAAAAATTTTAGGGACCAAAATATAAATAGTTAACATATCAGGGACCAAAAATAAAGTTCTGGAAGAAAGAAACAGTCGAACAACCCATGACCCATGACACACGACCCGTGACCTATGACCCGAGCCCAGACCAGACGGGACGGGCGGGCAGCCTTGAGCCCGAGCCCGGACCGGACCGGTGGGCATCCCCAAACCCAAGCTCACCTAGGTCATCTCCCTTCTAAACACATGGGTTACCCCTTGGAATCCCAAACCCTTACTCAAACTTAGAGTTTATATATAGCATAAACTCTCATTCTTTTACCAATGAGGGAGATTTATCATTTTTGGCCAAAGACCCTCCATTTTTCCATGTTTCAAACACCTTACTTTGTGTACCAATATCTCTTTTATTTCTTATCGAAATTTGACGATACTTGGCACTAACATTATCTACTCACTTAGTAGATTATGCATGTGAGAAGAAACAATGTTTCCGACATGCGGAGCCCACGTGTTTAAGTCATTAAAGATGGGATAAACTCAATCCCACATTTAGTAAATTTCCAATAATCCCCTCTTGAAAGAGAATTGGTGCACACAGGGTGCCAAGTTCAACAATCTTTCAGCGGAAGATATTGCATCAGGAAAGGTAGATTTCAGCTTTGAACCTTCTTTAGTTGATTACCATCGGATTTACTTACTATGCGGTGAACACGATGTCTTGAACTGTCAGCGTTTAGTGTAAATCAAGACAATGATATCAACACAATAACTCTCCTTATTCAATTCTTTTTATTGTTTTGTCCGTTGTGGCCATGGACAACGCTTGGATTCTTAAGTGCGTACATTTGAAGTGGCTTGTCTTTGCACTTAAATAAGTGATATCCTATAAGGTATATTTCTCTATCCCACTCGCAAGTATTAGGAATCATTAAAAGTTTCAGAAACTTATCTTTTACTCATTATGCAGGTAGCACTTAATGTCTATCGCGGAAACGACTTTGGAGTTATCTTTCTTTAAATAATGATAATCCAAAGTTCTCTTACTTCAAGTGAAGCGCAAAACTGAACCTCTCTAGCTTAGTTTTCCCATGAACTAAATTCCTGGGATCCCCGGTCAGTAAGGTTGGGTTACCACCATAAAGATTCTTATTATTTGGGTTTTAAGCCCATTCCCCCAGACATGCAAAATATTTGATCTTTGGGTAGGCCTTTAGTTAAAGGATCCGCTAAGTTATCCTTTTATTTGACGTAATCAATGGAAATGACACCCGTAGTGATCAACTGCCTAACGGTCTTATGTCTCCGATAAATATGTCTATATTTGCCGTTGTTCATTTACTTCGTGCCCTTCCTAAAGTCGATTGGCTGTCATAGTGAATCATCACCGAAGGCACGATTTTATCCTAACAAGGGATATCCTCTAAGAAGTCATAAGTCATTCTACTTCTTCTTTTGCTTTGTCCAAAATGATAAACTCTGATTCCATCGTGGATCGGGTGATGCATGTTTGCTTAGAGGATTTCCAAGACACAGCCCCACCACCAATTGTAAAAACATACCCACTGGTGGATTTGGTGTTCTTTATGTTCGATATCCAATTTGCATCACTGTATCCTTCCAGTACGGCTGGATATCTTGAATAGTACAGTCTGTAGGTCAGCGAATATTTCAGATATCGCAGTATTCGATTTAACGCATTTCAGAGATCATTTTCAGGATTACGAATGAACCTAGCCAACTTATTGACTGAATAAGTGATGTTGGGTTGGGTGCAGTTTGTAATGTACATTAAACTGCCAATGACCTATGCATATCGATCCTGGGATACGGGTGCACCATGATTTTTATCATTTCTATGATTCATATCCATTAGTGACTTCATAGGGGGGGCTGTCAAATGCATCAAATTTCCTCAAAACATCTTTAATGTAATGAGATTGAGATAAGACCAGCCCGTCAGATATCTTAGAAATCTTAATTCCTAATATCACATCTGCAATACCCATATCTTTCATCTGGAAACATTGTTTCAACATATTCTTGGTTTTCAGGATTAAGTTTAGAATACTTCCGGTAATGAGCATGTCATCTACGTAAATGCATATCATGACAAATGAGTCAGAGTTCCTTTTGATATAGATACATTTATCATATTCATCAATAGAGAAACCTTTTGATAATAAAGTATTATCAAATTTTTCATGCCATTATTTCGGAGCTTGTTTGAGTTCGTACAGAGAGTTAACAAGTCGACATACTTTCGTTTCTTGTCCTGGAATCACATACCCCTCGGGTTGTTCCATGTATATTTCCTCTTCCAATTCTCCGTTTAGAAAGATTTTCTTAACATTCATTTGGTATATCTCAAGGTCACGCAAAGCTGCTATGGTTATGAATACCCTTATGAACGTTAATCTAGACACATGGGAGTATGTGTCGAAGTAATCGAGGCCTTCCTTTTATCTGTAGCCTTTGACTACCAATCTGGCCTTATACTTGTCAATAGTTTCATTTGCTTTGTACTTTCTTTTAAGTATCCACTTACAACTCAAAGGTTTGCTTTCCAGAGGAAGATCAACCATTTCCCAAGTATGATTCTGCATGATGGAATCTATTTCACTTTCTATAGCTTCTTTCCAAAGTGGTGCTTCTGGAGTTGACAATGCTTCTTTAATTGTACTCGGTTCATTTTCAACCATATAGGTTAGAAAGTCTGGACCAAAGGTTTTATCCTCTTTAGCCCTCTTGCTTCGTCTTGGTTCAACCTCTGGAACCCTACGTTCTGTAGGTCTGGAATATTAAGTTCCGGATAGTCAGTGACTTCTGAGTCCTGTAGATCTGAAATGTCTAGTTTCGGATAATCAAAAACTTCCGGGTCTTGTTGACTTTGAGCATTTTGTTCATAACTTCGTTTGCGCGAAATTATTTTTTTTCCTTTCTAGAAATGATCTCTTCAAATAATTCAGCATTCCTTGATTCCATGATCGTTCCTTCGTGGATATCAGGTATTTCTGACTTATACACTAAGAAGCGATAAGCACTACTGTTATTTGCATATCCGATGAATATGCAATCTATAGTCTTAGGTCCAATTTTGACCTGCTTTCGTTTAGGTACTTCGACCTTTGCCAAACATCCCCACACTTTCAAATATTTGTAAGTGGGTTTCTTTCCTTTCCATGATTCATATGGAGTTTTATCCTTACCCTTATGTGGAACTCTATTGAGAATTGTATTAGCGGTAAGAATCGCTTCGCCCCATATATTTTGGGTTAAACCAGAATTAATGAGTAAGGTATTCATCATTTTCTTTAACGTGCGGTTTTTGCGCTCGGCAATACTGTTAGACTGAGGCGAGTAAGGAGCGGTCGTTTGATGAACAATGCCGAATTGAGCACATTATTCTTCAAATGGTGCTACATATTCTCCCACTCTATCACTACAAATTGCCTTAATCCATAGGTTTAGTTGATTTTCAATTTCTTCTTTGTAACGTTTAAACGCTTCAAAGGTTTCATCTTTACTTTTCAACAAGTAAACATAATAATACCTTGTACTATCATCAATGAAAGTCACAAAGTACTTGTTCCCCCTTCTTATTTGTACAAACTTTAAATCACATATGTCCGTGTGAATAAGTTCTAGAGGAGCGGTGTTTCTTTCGACGGAATGAAAAGATGACTTGGTTAATTTTGCCTCTACGCACACCTCACATTTATGTTGAGGGTTTATGTCAAAGGAAGACAACAATTCCAACTTTACTAACTTTTGAATGGATTTGTAGTTGACGTGTCCTAATCTATGATGCCATAGATTAGAAGACTCAAGCAAATAGGTAGAAGGCTTTGTTTCATTAGATGAAAGGATTACAGACATGACATTCATTTTGAAGAGGTTGTCACACGCGAACCCTCTTACTACAAATATACCATTCTTAGTTATTACAAACTTATTGGACTCAAAGACTAGTCTAAAACCAGCCTGTACCAATAGTGGCCCTGAAACCAAGTTCTTGCGGATGTCAGGGACGTGCATCACTTCATTCAGAGTAAGCTTTTTGCCTGAAATCATTTTGAGGATAACATTTCCAACCTATTGCACTTCAGAGGTAGCCTCGTTGCCCATGAACAGTTTCTTGCCCGTGACTGGGGTGTAAGAGGAGAATGCACTCTTATCTGAGCATATGTAACTGGTTGCATCCGTGTCTATCCACCATTGCCTTGGATTCTCTACCAGATTAGCCTCCAGCACTACCGCCGAGAAATCCATAATCATGCCGTCAAGATTCGAAGGATCATCCTTGTCTTGCACGGCGTTAGCCTTGGCCTTGCCTTTATTCTTGGCTTTTTATTTCTGTTCTCGCTTCAGTTTACAACGGTCTTTGATCATATGACCAGTCTTTCCACAGTGATGGCAGCTTCCTTTGAACTTCTCTATCTTTTGGCTTTTGCCGTCTCCCTGGTACTTGCGCTTCTTGTTGGTGTTTCCCCTTGAATCAACCAGATTCACCTTTGCCTCCATCGGCTGTTTTGGCTTAGATATAGCCATTTTATTGTCCTCTTGTATTTATAGTTTGACAATAAGATCTTCAAGCCCCACTTCCTTTGTCTTCAGTTTGAGATAAATCATGAACTCATTCCACGAGGGAGGCAATTTCTCAATCAAAGACGCAACCAGAAATTGTTCGTTTGGCTTCATTCCTTCCAAATCCATGTGATGAATAATCATTTGAAACACTTGGATTTGGGAACTCACTGATTTACTATCCACAATTTGAAATTTCAGAAATTTTCCAACGATGAATTTCTTAGTACCCGCATCCTGTGCGCTGTACTTTTTCTCGAGTTTTTCCCACAACTCCTTTGTTGTCTTCACGGTGCAATACACAGTATATAGTGTATCCGACAGACCGTTCAGAATGCAGTTTTTGCACATGAAATCATTATTATTCCAGGCATCCAATGTTAACCTTAGGGCATTTGTGACCTGGATATCGTCGCCCACATCAGTCGTAGTGTTAGACTGAGTGTCGATTGCATCCCCACCAGAAGGAGGATCTTCTGTCAGAAAATGTGACAGGTTTAACGTAGTAAGATAGAATATTTTCTGTTGCCATCTCTTGAAATTGGTACCCAGAAATATTTATGGGCGTTTTCCTTGAAAACTGGCAGGAACAGGGACAACATTATTCCCTTGAGCAATAGCAGCAGAACCAGAGCCTGAAGCAATGTTTGAAAAAGACATCTTTCGAACACTTAGAAGATAGCCAAATTTTGTCTTAAAATTATAGGTAAAAACCGGATTGTAGGTAACGAAAACAGGGTTAAAGTGTAGTTGAAAGGTTAAACAAGAGAAACGCTGAGTCGAGAGATTACTCTCTGTCTTTAAGACAAAATTGCCCTGTATAAATGCTTTTACAGTATTGGGCAATAGTCTCCCAAGATAAAACAACAACTAATCAACTGCACAAAGCAAATGCAGTAGATTCTAGTGAAGACAATGAATAAGAACAGATTGCTGAAGAAAGAGAGCGGAAAATGTTTTCTGCCTGCTTTTTGTATTTTCGTTTTCTGTGTGTATGTTCCTCTACGATGAACATCGAAAAAGAAAAGCTTGTTTGAGTTTCTGGACATAAGAGATGTGTTCTGGACGAGTCAGTGTATCTCTGTTTGTCTCTGTGTGTATATGTGCCTCTTTGATTTGAACTGAAGTGTTTAATATATAAGAACAGAAAGGGAGGACAAAAGTCATGACTGTTGATGTCTTTAACGTCTTGATCTGTTGAACAGTCATGATTGTTGATGTCTTCAAAAGTCGTTTATTGTCAAAAAAAATTTGTTCTATAATGAAAATAAAATAACTGCCAATTTTATGTACATAACGGACGGGTATACAGTACTATACAAAATTTTCATTAAATTTTTATATTTAACCCAGAGCCTCGAAGCAAAGAAAAATCGTTCTTTGGTTTGACTTTGATGAATAATTTTCAGTTAAAATGGATTGGTCATACCTATCCAAAAATGGAATATGGATTATAACTGATTCATTGTTAACTCGATTTTGGGGTCATAATCGTTATGTAGGAGAGGTGGCCTATTTACGAATTGTATAATATTTGTTTGCATCAATGTGATACTTTGAATAGCTGAGGAAACTACTAAATAAACGAAAATGTACTCTGGAGTCTTATTTTCTGGAATTACTTCCAGCTGAATTGATCAGCTTGTATCTAACTTGTGAATATTAAAACAAACAAAATGAGGCCAACTTCACAATTGTACAGAAAACAAATAAACTAACATAACTAAAAATCCATAGCTTAGATGAGGCAACTATTCTCTTGCATTAATCAGATCATCTCTGAGTTGCCTCATACTCTTTAGCGTTCACTATTTCCATCCTCTTTGTTAGTGTTCCCTATTGTGCATGAGCAAGGGAAACCTTCTGAAAATAGACAAGATTATAAAGGCAGTGATGTTAGTAGTATTACCACATTCTATCTTGTTCTTCAATTTTACTATTACATGTTTTCTTTGCTTCGGTTATAGTATTATGTGTTGTTATTATTCCCTTCTCCATTACTATATTCTCCTCTCCATACTTGATTTTATTATGCTTTACTTGAGCCAAGTGTCTATCGAAAACAAACTCTCTACCTTCACAAGGTAGGGGTAAGGCTACATATACACCACCCTCCCAAGAGCTTACTTGTGGAATTACACTGTGTATGTTGTTGTATAAAGGCAGTGATGCACAGGACAAAATAATCTGTATTCAATTCTCTGCAACTTCTATGCAGGTGATGTGCACATTAAGCCTAGTATTCAACTAAAGTGGAAAGCTGATAGTTACATAAAGTACATTACATCATGGTATAAATTTGAATTGTTAAATGAATTCAAATCATTTGAAGTTATAAAAATTATATAAAGTGTTCAAATATATGTGTGACGCAAAACAAGGTTGTGATTATGTTACTGGGATGAGATCAGTAGTAGATACACTCATACAGACAGAAAAATGGAAGAATGAGGTGCTTTTGAGGACTAACCCGTTTTTCCTCTTCCAACCTTGCCTTTATTAAAGAGTAGATAGCAACACCTGCAATGGCTATTGCAGTACCAATCCCAGTTTGAGTCGATATCTTGTTTCCTGTAAAATTTTGAAACAATTAAGCACAGATTTCATTCGTTTGTTGTGGACTTCACTAAATCTTGAGTTCTCCTATCAGACAAATTAATCTACTTATCTTCCAATATTATGTTGTGAACAAACAGACACTAATTGTAGTCGTATTAAGAACTCCTAATTCATTCATTTGACATTGATAAAAACACATGTATTGTAGTTAAAACATACATATTATAGCATTCACTTACCAAATACCACGATAGAAAAACCAATCACAAACACTCGCTTCAACACATTTCCAACCGCATGTGTAAGTGGCGCAACACGCTCTAAGGTGTTGATAGCTATCTGCAAATGTCAAAAGTTACTCAATTTTTTATGAAGGAATTAACTCTAGGAACTTAACAGAAAAGTATAAACTAAGTATTAAAAAAGCTAATGCATTGATTTTTACATACTCATAGCATACCTGGTTATACAGATGATAGAACATCCCTATCCAAAAGAGGTCAGATAAGAACTTATAAAGGCCTACTTTAGCAATGGCATCCTTGAAACCATACTGCAGTAGTTGAGATCCTTCAATCTGACATTGCATTTTGCAGTTGTCAATTAGTTCTATCTTCATAATACACAGAGAAAGCAGGTATCTCTGAGAAAAGTAAACTTACAAATATTGCTGGAGGGAGGCAAAAGAAGAGGGCTATAATTGAAATATACGCGTATATATTTGTGCTGTCCATTCCAGTCTGTTAAAAGCAGCATATCAAGAAACTCATAAGATAAAAAAAGTACAGGAGAAAGATAACATAAATCCTCCAGCATAGATTGGTAGTTATGTAGGACAGAAAGCACTTAAAAGGACAGTTAATTTGAGAAAACTAAAACTGCTCTACTTTGCTGACTGCTTAATCGATGTGCGGACAATTTCCTTTATGATGTATTTACCAAGTATTCTTTTTTGGATGAATACCAAGTAATTCAACTCGTTTTGAGAGTAATTTACATGTTAGTCACATACACATCAGCTTTGACATCAAATTTAACTTCTAGATAGTCAAAATCACTAATCTAACATAAGAAGAAGACAAAATTTTGTAATTTTCATAATTTAATCATATCAGAGCAGAGTATTACTATATGAGGAAAACACTTACCATTGCTTCCTTTGAGTAGATACTTCTGTAAGTGAAAGCAATATTTGAGATCATTGCACTAATGAAGCCAGTCCAATTGAATGATAGTTCAGTCAACGATGCCATCGATACACCTAAGAAGTTTCAGCAATCAACAATTTTGTTTCATCAGAATTTGCTAGAGGATTGAGGTGGAACCTCGGTGTTGAGGATTTGTTTGTTATTCAACAGACGTCGTTATTATTCTACCTAAGTTTATCCCCTATGGTATATGATATAACATAAAAGTTATTCATGTTTTGAATCAATAGCGAAGGTTTTCTGTTGAGATATGTTTTGAGCATTTGCTAAATAGTGAAAAACACAGTGCGATACTTGACACTTACCAATGACAACAGGTGCCAGTGATAACCACAGAGAGACGGGGATCTGGTGGCCCAAGACAAACTGTGACGCAGAAACACTGAAGAATGGCTCCAGAGTTACTCAACACAAATGAGAAAATGTCAGTTTTTGCAGAATAAGTTGGGTAATGAAGCATTCTTAACTGCTTTCTAATTTTTAAATCTAATTCCAGAAGCCATATATAATTAAGAACTACTATTGATGTCAGATGAAGGTAATTTTCCTGCTCCAAACTAACATTAGACAAGTTAATAAACTTAGCTCTAGAGCATTGCTCATCTTTAAGTACTTTTTTCAAGTATGTACTCATTTAAACTCTAAGGCATCCGCTATTCAAAACAAAAAACTTAGCGAGCTAAAGTAGTGTGTGTTTTTGGGTTATTACCTTTGATGGTATGAGTGAAGGATACAGCAACAGTTGCAAATGACACATTAGACATAACATGTCCAAGAGCATGACAGAATGCTACTGGAGTGAGCAGTACCAGAAGTTCCTTATTGATGGGCTAAATCACATAGTTTTGACAAATGCAAGTCAATTAAAGCCAGCTATTGAGTACATCAACGATAGAGTTTGAGTTATATACACCGTCAATGTAAGAAATTTTTATACCATCAAGTCACCTTTATATGTCCTAGCAGGTAACGTATCATATATTTTTAAGATTACATCACACATTTTAAGGAGGTTTACCTGTATATATCCTTTGAATGATATGATAGCGAAAAATATTATTTACACAGACGGCGTATATTACTTAAACTCTTAGTGAAATATAACAATGCAGAAAATGAACTTACTGCGGGTTTAGGTAGACCAACAGACCAACTAATAAGACAATAGGTTACTCCAACTAGGAGATGTACAACTGAAACAAAGCTGCAAGAAAATCATACTCAAGAACTTAAGGGAAGCTTGTCTTTTTTCTTTCTTTGCAAAACATGATATTGGAGTTGAGAGTCTCCAAAATAACTACAGCCACTTACTATGGGTATGGGAAATAATTGTAGACCTTCTTGTTGAGTATATTGAAAATCACATTCAGAAAGTACCTGTATCAGAGACTTGATGATCAGATTCATTTGAACATGGGCATAAGAGCTTTTAGCTATCACAAGTGTAAAAATATATGTCTTATTGACCATACTCATAGTTACTCATTTTTTACCTTTCTCAAGCCATATTCCCATTCCCCCCCACCCACCCAAAAAAAAAACCCTCCCTCTTTAAAGAAAAAAACCAAGACTTCAAAGTCAAACAACTGGCTTGTCCACGTTGAAGTGTTTGACTATTTCATCAATAAACTTAATTTATTTGGGAAATCACACTTTTATTACTTAACTATATTCTTAAAATGTCCCTTCACGTGTGGGTTTGATTTTTTTTTTTATGGGTCAAGCATGTGGAAATTGTTTTTCATAACGGGTGGCATTGACTAGTTAGATCCTTGACATCTTATTATTGGCAAGAGTGAAGGTTCGACTTACCAATATCATAAGAGAAGAAAAGCAAGTGAAACAGTACGCCTAGTTTATAAGGTTGCGCTGATAACATGTTAGAAGTGTGTGTGACCATTTAATCTAAATATAAGGTTATTAAAGAAAACACTTTATTTACTTAATTATATTTTCAATATTCCATATGTTTCCAATAACTTACCATTTAAAGAAAAAGAATCCAGTAACTAGAGCTGGAAACTTTTCAGCAAATCCTTTAGTTGGTTTAGCATACCTGCTTACAAAATTGACAATAAATTAACAAAAAAAATATGAAAAAAAGTACAGACAAATAAAGTTGAAAAATACCAACAAAAAAAAAAAAAAAAAAACCAAACCCATCAATAATTTCAATCTCATGATCCTCTGCATCAGCAGCTGCAGCCTTTGTAATAAAGTTATGAACACTATTTCTTGGCTTCAATAGTTGCTACATTTAAATAATCCCACAGGTGAAAGTTCAAAGCTTTTGGAATTTGAAACAACTGACAGACTTTTGAAAGGTACTAAATTAGTTACACTTCTACTAGTAAGTTTGTGGGGTGAAGAAAAAGAAATGTTTGATCTTTGTAGTGAAAATTGAATGGTATTAGACATTGAAGCCATGATGGAATAGATGAAATGAAGCCAAATCTTTTATTTGAATAGTGCAATAATACCAAGAATTCAACAGAAATTAAGTATATGAAATTTCTATAAAAGAATCCTTAGAAAATTCCAACAAGAAAAAGTAAATTACAACGTTGAAACCAAGGTTTGATTAGTAAAAGAACGGAGATGTCATGACTAAAAAAAAGTGGAAATAACAGATTTGCTATATTGAGACTTGAGTGTTACTTGTTGATGATTAGAGGGAAGAGAAAGAATGTTTGATTCTTTTGGCCGTTACAATCTCTTTAATATGAAAGCTCCTTTTAATGTTGCTTGTATCTATTTTGAATATTTTCCTCTCTTTTAATTAAAATACTAAATAAATAAATAACATAACACAACATAAAAGTGATCATTACATATATACTATAATCAAAATAGAGATAAGGGGGATGAGGACTAGCTTTAGCTCCTAGTCTCCCAAACTTAAAGTGGAGGGTCCAAACCTCATTGGTAGCGTAACATTTTCTTTTCCTACTCTAACTTAATAAAATATATAGAGATAAGTTCATTTCCAAAAAAATTATTATGTATTTCACATAATTGACACTATCAATATGAATGATTATATTTTCAAGCACTCCCATATAATTATACTTTATTAGACTCATTTTCTTGACATTTTACATTACCAGTTACTGATAAAATATACACAATATATTCTTTTAATATCATTAGTGATCTTGTATATCTGTAATTATGGTAGTCATCTTTTGTATTAATTAAGAGTATATTTGATTACCGTAATTATAGCATAGGATGACTATTGTATATCATATATATAAACCAATTACATTAATGAAATCAATAAGGGATTATTCTCTTTCATGGTATCAGCAATCTAAGAAAAAAAATTCTTCTCCATACTACTTCCGCCGCCCTCTCATATCTCTCGGCCGTCCCTTTAATTTTTTTTCCGCCACCCTAATTCTCCTCTTATTCCTCCATCATGTTTAACACAAAGAATACCTTTCATCCTACTCTTGCAGTCTCCAACATCAAGAACTACATCTCTATAGTCATTGAAATGGAGAAAGTCCAATACACGACTAGGGATGGCAACAGATAGGATCTGGACCGGATCCTACTAGATCCAGATCCAGATCCATTTTTCATACCTGGATCCAGATCCGGATCCAGATCCGTCGGATCTATAAAAATCAGATCCAAATCCGGATCCACAGGGTCCACGGATCGGATCTGGATCCACATGTTAAAAATTTTGCCTTGCTAAGATTATAACCTTGCTAAGAATATTTTTTTGAACTGACAAACAATTTTTACTTAGCTAACAGTTTACTGTGTTTTAATTTTGAAATGTTCATATGAGATATTTTGTTCGTTGTCTCGTTTTGATTGTGAGCTATTAATTGAAAATGTTGGACAATGACAATAGTTGTGAAAAATGCTTACTAGTATTTCCACAATGCAGAATTTGCATGTGCTTGGAATCTTCACAAATGAAGTGAATATAATTTTAACTACTTGTCTATGGAGATGTTAGTCATTCACTGATATAACATTGATTTTATTATCGAAGTTACCTCTTTATTTTTTGGTTTTTGAGTTAACGCGGGGATAAATTAAACTTGTTTTGAGAATTAAACTTGCAAGGATGTGCTTAGCAATTTTAAGAAAATACTTATAAAATTATATTCTAGGTTATGAATATATTTAACAAAAAACTTATCCACGGGTCGGATCTGGACCGGATACAGATCTCAAATACAAGATCCAGATCCAAATCCGATCCGTCAGAAACGGATCCGGGTCCGATCCGGATCCGTCGGATCCAAATTTTGAAGATCCATATCCTATAAAACGGATCTGGATCCACCGGATCCGGATCGGGTCCAGGATCCACTGCCATCTCTATACATGACGTGGGCAGAACTTTTTAAAATTCACGTAAGGTCTCATAGAGTCCTCCATCACATCGTCAAACCGAAAAAAAGGCAAGGCGAAGGTGTCTTCCACCGATGATGAAATAGAGTTATGGGCAACTCTTGTTGCTACGGTCCTCCAATGAATTTATTCCACCATCTCTATGGACCTCTTACACACAATTATTGAATCCGACGCTACAACAATGGAAGCTTGGAATAGGCTGTGTGATATATTTCAAGATAACAAAAATTCTCGTGCCGTAGCCTTGGGCCAGAATTCTCTCACACTAATATGAAGGATTTTCTGAATGCCTCCGCCTATTGTCTACGGCTCAAGGAATTGTCGGATCAACTCAAGAACTTCAGCGTGCCCGTCACAAATGATCATCTCGTTCTTCATATGGCTGCAGGTCTCTCTGAGGCATATAATGGGGTTGGAACTCTTCTTCTCCAAGGCAATCCTCTCCTACCGTTCTACCAAGCATGTTCCATGCTCACCCTAGAATAAGCAAGGTTGGCAAAAAAGGTCGCAACTGGAGTCCATTCTGCCATGATGGTGGCCATGTCCCGAGAAACCGAGAACTCTCAAACATTATCCAAAAATTATGGTCAAAATCATAACAACGGGGGTGGCAAAAAAGGTCAAAACCGTGGCAAAAATCACGGCGGTGGCAAGGGTGGCGAAAGTGTGGCAATGGTGGCGGCAATGGCGGACGTGGTGGCGGCCAGCAAGGGGTCGGGCCACAACACCCCTGGCAGCAAGCTTGGGCCAGCTGACACTGGCCATGGGGCCTGCCTTGGGCCAGTGGGCAGTGGCCCATGCCGTCATACCCTTACCCAACACCAAACTAGGCCAGGCCTAGTGGATGGCAGCAGCAACAACAAGCTCAGAATGGGCCTCGAAATCATTCGGTTGGTAGCAACCTGGCCTGCTTGGGCCTCGACCACAACAGGATTTCGTTGTTGTGGGCTCAACAGTTTCTCCGGCCCACACGGATATCGAGGCGGGAATGCATACACTTGGGCTAAATCCTCAGAATATAAATTGGTATATGAACACCGGTGCTACTTCTCATATGACATCCGCGCAAGGTAATCTCTCGTCTTATTTCAATTTGAGCAAAAATTATGGCATAATTGTTGGTAATGGTCATTCAATTCCTATTCGTGGTTATGGTCACACAAATTTATCTCCCCCAAACCTGCCTTTAGCCTTGAAAAAAATCCTTCATGCTCCTCAATTAATTAAACAATTGGTGTATGTTCTAAAATTTATAACTAATAACTCAGTTTCTGTTGAATTTGATCCTCTTAAATTTTCTGTGAAGGATTTCTTGATGGAGATAATGAGATGTAATAGTCATGGCGAGCTCTATCTCATCACCACCACTATCACCACAAAACAAGCCACACCGTCAATGTTTTCCGCGTTAGCACCTTCCTTATGACATGCACGTTTGTGTCATCCGGGAGCATCTGTTTTTCCCTTCCTTAAAAATAATAAATTTATTGAGTGTAATAACGCTCGTAGTGCTAATGTGTGTCCTTCTTGTCCGCTTGGAAAATATGTTAAATTATCATTTGTTGCCTTAAATTCTAGTACTATATTATCATTCGATATTATTCATAGTGATCTTTGGACGTCTCCCGTTTTGAGCTCTTCGGGCCACCATTATTATGTTTTGTTATTGGATGATTATTCTATTATTTTGTGGACTTTTCTGTTATCTAAAAAGTCTCAAGTTTATTCCACATTTTTATCATTTAGAGCATTCATCCCGTACTCAATTTGAACAGAAAATTAAGAACATTCAATGTGAAAATGGAAGGAAATTTGATAATGGGCCATTTAGAGAATTTTGTAAGGTTAACGGTATATATTTTCTATTTTCATGTCCACATACGTCATCACAAAATGGAAAAGCCGAAAGAAAAAGCTGCACCATTAATAATATTGTTCGTACATTACTAGCCATGCATCATTACCACGTTCATTTTGGCATCATGCATTACAAATGACGACTTACCTTCTTAATATACTCCATAGCAAAGGATTAGCATACCAATATCCACTCAAAATTCTTTATCAAAAAGACCCTTCGTATTCTCATCTTAGGTGTTTGTGTGTTTATGTTATCCTCTATTCCACACCACTACCATTAAAAACTTCAAGCCCGCTCTACTTCTTGTGTGTTTTTGGGTTACCCATCTAATCACCGTGGTTACAGATGTTTTGATTTATCCTCTAATAAAATCATCATTAGTCGTCATGTAATTTTTTATGAAACACAATTTTCGTTTGCTAAGTTGCATAATTCTGCATCCAAGTCCTATGAATTTTTTAATGATGAGATATCACCATATGTGGTCCACCATTTGGTCCACTCCATACCTCAGAACCTGGACCAGCAGGCATAGTCCGACCCACTGTCTGTTGGCCCAACACTCACTCGTCCAAATTTACTGCCAGCAAGCCCACTGTCTGCTGGCCCAAATAATTTCGTTGCCGGCACTTCGCCACAGAAACCCACTACCTGGTAGCCAAAACAATTCCACCCCTGAGCTTCTGCCAGCAGGCCCACTGCCTGCTTTTCCAAATATTCTCGGTCCACAGTTTCTACCAACAGGTCCATTGCCTGTTGGCCCAAATAATTCTACCCTCCAGCCGCCCAATTCCTCCCTACCCGAATCGATACCGACACCACTACACCGACCCAAATCCATCCCACTTCTATTCTGGGACAAGGTCCCGTTACTTGTAGCTAACATGGTATTTTTAGACTAAAATGACAATTTAATCTCAACTCTATTGGCACTAAATCACCCCTACCACGTAACCCTACGTCTGTCTTTCGTGAGCCAAATTGGAAAATGGCCATAGATGATGAATATAATGCTCTTATTAAAAATAAGATGTGGGAGTTGGTGCCCTGTCCACCTAGTGTTAATGTGATTCGTTCTATATGGATTTTTACTCATAAGAAAAAATCTGATGGTTGTTTTGAGAGGCATAAGACTCATCTTGTAGGTGATGAAAAAAATTCAACAGGTTGACATGGATTGTGGAGAGACATTTCGTTCGTAAACCGACGACTATTCGCACTGTTCTCAGTCTAGCTCTCTAAAAATATGGCACATTCATCATCTAGACGTGAAAATGTGTTCTTACACAACAAACTCAAGAAAACGGTATACATGTATCAGCCCTTGGGTTTTAGGAACCCCGCTCATCCTAATCATGTGTGCTTGCTGAAGAAATCCTTGTATGGGATAAAACAGGCTCCTCGAGCATGGTACAAAAGATTTGCAGATTATGTGTCTACTCTTAGATTTTCTCACAACAGATCTAATCATTCTCTGCTCATATACTGTCACGGTACTTCTATGGCCTACATTCTGTTATATGTGGATGATATTATATTGACTGCTTCCTCTGATAAACTATGCAAGTCTATCATATCTCTTCTCAACTCAGAATTTGCTATGAAAGACTTGGGGCTTTTAAGTTATTTTTTGGGTATAGCTATCACTCGTTATACAGGTGGTCTATTTCTATCTCAGAGGAAGTATGCACCAGAGATCATTGAACGGGCTGGCATGTCAGCCTGTAAGTCATCTCCGACTCCGGTTGACACTAAACCGAAGCTGAGTGCTACTTCTAGCACACCATATGATGATCTCTCCCACTATCGTAGTCTTGCGGGGCTCTTCAATATCTCACATTTACGATGCCCGATATTACTTATGCAGTCCAGTAGGTGTGTTTATTCATGCATGATCCAAGGGAAGAACACATGAACTCTCTCAAACGCATTGTGCGTTATATTTAGGGCACTCTTGATTATGGTTTACAATTATTCCATCATCGGTATCTACTCTCATGTCTTATACAGATGCTGATTGGGGTTGATGTCCAGATACCAGGCGTTCGACATCTGGCTATTGTATGTTTCTTGGTGATAACTTGGTCTCTTGGTTGACTAAACGTCAGGCTACTTTGTCGCGCTCTAGCTTGGAGGCCGAATATTGAGGGGTCGCCAATGTGGTGTATGAGTCCTGGTTGTTGCGTAACCTCCTCTTAGAGCTTCATTTTCCTATTCGAAAAGCTACTTTGATCTACTGCGATAATGTTAGTGCAATATATCTCTCGGGGAATCTTGTACAACATCACCGCACTAAACATATCGAGATGAATATTAACTTTATTCGCGAAAAGGTAGCTGGTGGACAAGTACGTGTCTTGCATGTCCCTTCACGTTATCAAATTGCTGACATCTTTATTAAGGGCCTTCCCTTAGTTTTGTTTGAAGATTTTAGGGACAGTCTCAGCGTACGACAACCGCCCGCTATGACTGCGGGGGTGTGATAGAATATACACAATATATTCTTTTGATATCATTAGTTATCTTGTATATATGTAATTATGGTAGTAATTTTTTGTATTAGTTAAGTATATATTTGATTTTCGTAATTATAGCCTAGAATGACTATTGTATATCATGTATATAAACCAATTACATTAATGAAATCAGCAAGAGATTATTCTCTTTCAGTTACACCATTAAATCATTTTTACCTGAGGGTGACCTGAATCCTGATGTTACTTTGAAGAGATAAACAACTGGGTTCAGTAATTCTTTTTAAGATATATTTAATAGTTAATAATGCTTATAAATGAAGAGATCTCACGGAAAAGCTTCCTTTAGAACACCTGAAAATCATTAATCAGAAAGTAACCAAAAAAGTCAATGCAAATGTTTTCAAGAATCTTTGAACTTTTCTTTCCTCTCCTCTCAGTCTCACCCAAACCTCCATATCTTATTAAAATCATGGATTGACAAAAAAAGAGGACTACGTAAAGCCTACGGTGATGACTATAGAACATTTTGTAAATGTGTACAAGTATAACACTACAATTCCTACCCATTATTAGATTATGATTCATCTTGTATTGTGATTAGGATTCCTCTTTCCTCTTATATTAGGATTGTTTATTGTACACCATATATATTGATATTAATGAGAAAGACTTTCTAAGGAAGATTAATATCATCTTACATGGTATCAGAGCCAAAACCCTAATCTAGAAAAATTCCTACCTTGCCGCCGCCCCTCCCCCCTTCTTGGCCAACGGCAACATTGTTTTTCTTCTTTCCTTTCTTCCTAAATTTCCACCATTCTAATGAAAAATTTAGCTACTCACACCTCTTCCAATTGTTCCGCTTCTAACGCAGTCATCATCCAACCACCCACTACCCTCTCCTCACCATATTTCCATCCGGCTCTCGCCGTTATCAACATCAAGAATTTTATCCCTATAATTCTTGATCAGGATGATGGCTAATATTGGTCATGGGTGGAACTATTTCGTATCCATGCATGTGTATATCATGTGCTTGATCATATAGATGACTCTTTCCTTCGTCCTCCCGATATGGACGATACCACATGACGTCGCCTCGATGCCATAGTCAAATAGTGAATATATGGCACTATATCCAAGGATTTACTATACACAATCATGAAAATGGGTGCCTCGGCCCGTGATCTATGGACACGTTTGGAAGAAATCATTCAAGACAACAAGAACACTCGCGCGGTGTACTTAGAAGAACAATTCAACAACACTCGCCTTGAAAACTTCTCTACTATGTCACAATATTGCAAACAGTTGAAACTGGTGGCAGACCAACTGTCCAATGTTGGTACGCCGTGTCCAAAACAAATATGGTGTTATAATTAGTTGCAGGCCTCCCTAAGGGTGAATATGACACCCTAGCCACGATGATAGAACAAGCTGACCCTCTACTAAGCTTCAACAAAACACGCTCGCAATTGTTATTGGAGGAGACTCGACGTGCGAAGCAGGACGAGCATAACCAGAAGGCTTTAGCAGTTGACATGCCCGCACAACTTCAGGCCACCGCCGACCAACAACCTCCGCCGGAAAACATCCAACCGCGGCAAAACCGTGGCGACAGGGGTGGCAAGGGTCGCGACAATGGGCGAGGCGGCAAGGGCCGCAGAAAAGGCCGAGCACAACAACCACATCAGATCAGCAATAACGCTTCATGGGCCAGCCCAGCCTCTGGCTACCCAAATCAGAACTGGGCCACAATTTCCGGCTTTCATCCAGCCCGGTACCCTTTTCAGCAATAAGGGTTACTGGGCCAAGCTCCAACTCCGCGCCCACCAGTGTTCCAGCAACATCAGGCCCACGTCGTGCAGGCCCAGTTCCCACAGCAGCCCTTAAATCAAATCCCCACTGACTTGGGTCAGGCATTCAACAGTATTAGTTTGCAGCATCCCGACAAAAAATGGTATATGGACTCCGGAGCCTCCTATCACCTCCCCCGATCCGCAGGTAATCTTTCCCAATTATTTCGTTTAAAGTCTCCACAATTTATTACAGTTGGAAATGGTCATCGCATTCCAATTCAGGGCTATGTCACACTCACACTCCGAAACCTCACCCACCCTTCTCTCTAAATAATGTCCTGCATGCCCCCCACATCATCAAAAATTTCATATCCATTAGGAAATTTACTCGTAATAATTCTGTGTCGGTTGATTTTGATCCCTTTGATTTTATTGTGAGGGATCTACGTATGGGGACCCCTCTTACGAGAAGCAATAGCACAGGGGACCTCTATCCATTCACATCCTCGTCCGCTGCCGGTTCCCGCCCATACACTACCCTAGCTGCTCTGTCTCCGTCAATTTGGCACAATAGGTTCGGACACCCAGGAGCTCCTGCTTTTCATTTTCTTATAAGTAATAATTTTATTCAATGTAATGGGAAACTTGACCAGACCTGCATTTCCTGTCAATTAGGTAAACATGTTCGTCTTCCGTTTAATTCCTCAGTTAGTATTACGTTTGCTCCATTTGATATCATTCATGCTGATTTGTGGACTTCCCCCGTTACCAGCTTCCTAGGTCATAAATATTATCTCGTGTTGTTAGATGACTACTCTCACTTTCTTTGGATCTACCTATTAAAATTTAATTCTGAAGTTTTTGCCAAATTTCTTGTATTTTGCACATTTATCAAAACGCAATTCGAACGCGCCATTAAATCTTTCCAATGTGACAATGACTGTGAATTTAACAACTCTACGTTTCAAAAATTCTGCAACAATAATGGCATGGTCTTCCGATTTTCGTTTCCCTACACGTCCCCTCAAAATGGCATAGCCGAGCGTCTCATCCGTACAATAAATAACATGGTCCGCACTTTTTTGTTTCATGCCTCCCTCCCTCCATCCTTTTGGGTTTATGCGCTCAAAATGGTAGAATACGTCCTTAATATTTTACTCACTAGTACCCTCCATAACATGACTCCAACCGAAATCTTACACCATAGGGTTCCCTCCTATGATCACCTACGGATATTTGGTTGCCTATGTTTCCCCAATCTCTCTTCCACAGCCTCTAAAAAATTAGCTCCCCGCACCACTCCGTGTGTCTTCTTAGGTTTCCCGTCGAACCATAGGGGCTATCTGTGCTATGACTTATCCACTCGTCAAATTCACGTCTCGCGTCACGTCAATTTTGACGAGACGCAATTCCCCTTTTCCAACATCTAAAAATTTCAAAAATCGGATTATGAATTTTTAGATGAATCAACTCTCTCTCATGTCCACCTTCGGGAACTGTGCCCGACTGACACCACTACACCGCCTCCATCTGCCACGATACATCACCTACCGTCGGCATCCTTGCCACTGGCGTCCCCCCTGTCACCGCTTCTTTCCACCTCTAGAACAACTCTGCCTCTAGGTTCCACCAACTCACCGATCACCGTCCCATCCACTATGCCGTCCCAACAGTCTCACCACCATACCGACCACAGTCCGATCATCAACCACCACCCAGAAAACCTAGATACCGGACCTAATACACTACCGACGTCGTACCCTACTCTACAAACCTCCTCTCTTTCTGGCATATCGAGAATCCCCACAACTCCCTACCACAGTTCACCGGCAACCAACGACCAAACCCACTCGACTCCAACCCCAAACACCGTCACTGTTTCGCACCACCCGATAGCCACCATCGACAGAAACCCAGTCACGACAACACAATATGCACCACACCCGAATCTGTCATCACCCAGTCCACCTAATTAGTGGACCAATACCCTTACCCAGTCAGCGCCCACACACCGATGGAAACCCGTGCCCAATAGGGGATTTTCAAACCCAAAGTCCAATTTAACCTGTCCAACCAAACAATTTCACTTATACCAAAAAACCCTAAATTAGCCAAACTAGACCCGAATTGGAATGCGGCCATGTGTGAGGAGTTTAATGCTTTAGCGAAACAGCATACTTGGGACTTGGTTCCTCGACCAGAGGGGGTGAATGTGATCCGTTGCATGTGGCTTTTTCGTCACAAGTTCAGGGATATTGGTGACTTAGAAAGATATAAGGCAAGAATAGTGGCAAATGGTACTAACCAGCAGGAGGACATTGATTGCGGCGAGACATTCAGTCCGGTTGTTAAACCGGCCACCATCCGCATAGTTCTAAGCATTGCTATGGGAAAGCATTGGCTGATTCATCAGCTAGATGTGAAGAATGCACTTCTTTATGGGGATTTATGAGAAACTGTCTACATGCACCAGCCACCTGGTTTGTCCACCCAGCAGCCCCACATTATGTGTGTCGTCTCCATAAGTCACTCTATGGCCTAACACAAGCCCCCAGAGCATGGTATGATCATTTTGCACAATTCATTATACGTCTCGGGTTTACATGCAACAGATGTGATACCTCTCTCTTTACTTTACATTGAGGTCGTGATACTGTTTATTTACTATTATATGTGGTTGACATTGTTCTTACTGCCTATACTGTTGTGTTGAAATATGAGATTATTGCACGGCTCAAGTATGAATTTTCCATAACTGATTTTAGAAAGTTGAGCTATTTTTTGGGGATCTTAGTCACTAGATCCGCTGATTGTATGTTTCTTTGTCAGCGTAAGTATGCAGAGGAGATTGGGCACAGGGCTAAGATGGACAATTGCAAAATCATGGTCACTCCAGTTGATTCTAAATCCAAACTTAGTGCAATGGTCGGTACTCCAGTGACTGATCCTACTATGTATCGGAGTTTTGCAGGTGCACTTCAGTATCTCACCTTCACCAGGCCTAACATTGCTTATGTTGTCCAGCAGGTATGTTTGTTTATGCATGCCCCCAGGGAACCTTATTTTACCGCCCTAAAATGTATCATTCGATATGTTAAGAGCACACTGGATTATGGACTACACTTATACCCCTCCGCACTTAACTCCCTATTATCCTATACCGATATAGATTAGGCAGGCTGTCCAGACACCCACCGCTCTACATCCGGCTACTGTGTGTTTTTGGGTGATAATCTCATCTCTTGGTCTGCCAAACACCAAGCCACATTATCCCGTTCGAGTGCAGAAGCTGAGTATAGAGGAGTTGCTAATGTTGTTGCTGAGATCTGTTGGCTCCGAAACCTTCTCTTAGAGCTTCAATATCCTTTAAGTAAAGCGTCTCTGGTCTACTGTGATAACATATCCGCCATATACCTGTCTCACAATCCGGTTCGGCATCAACGAACCAAGCATGTTGAGATGAACATCCACTTTGTTCGCGAGAAGGTTGCTCTGAGGCATATTAAGGTATTGCACGTGCCTTCTTCATATCAATACACATATATTTTCACGAAGGGCCTCCCAAGACAGATGTTCCTTGATTTCAGATCCAGTCTTAGCGTTAGGCCTCCTCCCGCTCCGACTGAGGAGGTGTGTAAACGTGTACAAGTATAACACTACAATCCCTACCCATTATTAGATTAGGATTCCTCTTGTATTGTGATTAGGATTCCTCTTTCCTCTTGTATTAGGATTGTATATTGTACACTAAATATATTGATATTAATGAGAAACACTTCCTAAGAAAGATTAATATCATCTTACACATTTATTGGTTTAGTATTTTGGCTATAAAATTAACATAATTTAGATATGACTTTTGGATGGTACTTTGGATATGGAATCAGAAAAGAAGCTTTTATAATATTCTGTATGTTCTTCTATCTTTTTTTTTTGTTTGTTTCGTTATTCTGTTTATTAGTATAAGAGAAAATTGGTCGTGAGATGTTACGTTTGCAATTAAAGAGAAAAAATAAAAGGAAAAGGCATGGCGCATGGGTAAGGACAAGGTGGACTGCACCTTGATTTCGTCATCTTCCAATAATGGCAAACAAAGAAAAACAAAGTGTGCAATTAATTTAATTTCTACTCTGACAATATAAGTTTTATAATGTTTGACATGCAATATTTTAAGAGAATTTTGGTTAAGAGATTTCAATTTGGGCTAGTTTTGTTAGGTACTCTATCTTACCAATCATATCATATATATTTTCACTTCACTGTCCCGACAAAGGCTCTTCTCTCCATGTATCCTTCCCTCTGCTCTTGTTTCCCTACTCGGGAATGTATATAAAAATAAAAAAGGCTCAAATATATCATTGAATTATCAAAAATAATTTATTTATGACACACATCAATAGTTTGGCTTATTTATGCCATCGTAGTTGCCGAAATGACTCATCCGTGTCATTTTTCATTATCGGCAGTTTTGCAATACCAAATATGACACGTGACCTCCAATTAGAGGTCCACGTCATTTAATTATACCAGCCCAATTTTAAATCCCGGACTAATAAAAGATCTGACTCATACACCCAACCCACCCACAACCATAATCTAGTTAGAAGTCGCGTGTCATATCTGATATTGTAAAACTGACGTTAATGAAAAATGACATGGATGAGCTATTTCGGTAATAGTGATGGCATAAATGAGCCAAACTATTGACAAGTGGCATACATAAGTCATTTCAGATAGTTCGATGACATATTTGAGCTTTTTCCCTAAAAAAAAGATACTACTTTGTTTTATCTTACGTGATAGTATTTAATTGGACATGATTAGTGACAATAGATAAACATATTAAAGTGTGATTGAAAAGAGAGTACACATCATATCAAAATTAAATTCTGAATAATTTATTAAATTTAAAATTTTGAAAGTTAAGAAATCTCAAGCAAAAAAACCATGATATACACGGTGTGTATATCGTGTATATCATGGTCTCCCAATTGCCTTGGCTCCGTGACACAAGGTATTATATACCGTGTATCTCTTGTATATTTTCAATGTCAAAGATCGATGTAGAATTAGGTCTTCCTCTTTATGATCTGTTCTCAAGATGGCGACGTCAATAAAACATCTACTATATAAACTGAACTCTCGAAACAACCTATTGCACATTGTAATTTTCGGATTGAATTCCCTTCCTTATATGTGGCTCTGCCACTACATGTCGTATCCTGATTTTTCTTGCTTTTCTGATTTCATAGTCATTAGGTTAAGTCGTTTAGCAGATCTCCAGAATTAGCATCATAATCTTGATAGATTTTTGTTTTTGTTTTTGCATAGCCTTTTTCTTGGACAGTCCGGTGCACTAAACTCCCGCTATGCGCGGGGTACGGGAAGGGTCGGACCACAAAAATTTATTATACACATCTTTGTCTTGCATTTCTGCAAGAGGCGATTTCCACGCCCTGTGAATCTATACCTTTCATTTGTGCCCCAGAGCGTTTTTGGTACGCCCGTCCCCGGGGCTCTCACCAAAAACGCCTCTGAAAACACTGATCCAGCTACAACATTATCATTTCATTTTCAATAAAGGTGTAATACTCAAATGGAATGACATTTTAGCATCCATTTTTGTTCTTCATTAGCATAAATTTGTCCAATCACAATAAGTAATACTAAGATGGAGGGATTTGATCAAATCTTTCAGCAAATCCTCTTTCTTTGTCCTTCAATTAACTCATTATCTCAAGATACTGACTTGGTCCCTTAATAAAATCAAGGATTAAACACAACATTAAGACTCATTTGAAAAATATCAAGTTGAACAATGCTTTTCCAGCAAAAAAACATAAATAAAGGGGGGAGGGGGGGGGGATGAAAATCTATCGATCAAATTATGACGTGCATCTTCTTCTGATGGAGCCATTGCAAAATCATGCACGCTATTGTCTCTAAGACAGCTAAGGGAAACGGCAGAAATTTCTCGAGCATACTGCCTGTCTCGTATCTCGTTGCCTCCATTACTGCTGTCAAAGATCAAAAGGTTGATTTTAGTAAAATGTGACTCAAACTTTAAAAATGATGTCAAGGGGGTAATTAGGACTATGCAAAATTCAGGCGTGCACCGAATAAAATGTGTCAAGTTTAGGAAGATCCCCGGTATTCTGAGTTTTAAATTTGGCTTGGATCAAGTCAAAAACTCACTTGAGGCGGATCTTCTGTTTTTTGAGGCGCTTCTACTGTTTCTTGAGTTGCTTCTGCTGCTTTTTGAGGAGGTTCTGCTGCTTTCGGTTCATCAGTTTTCGAATTATCTTCAGCTGCACAAACAGTAATGTTCAGTCTAGCTTTCTGGAATCTTTATATTCATTTGTATTACATAGTCATATTTCCGGGTCTGACTATTTTTTGTTTTGCTTGTCCTGAGTCGAGGGTCTCTTGGAAACAGTCGCTCTACCTACTAAGGTAGAGGTAAGGTCTGTGTACATTCTACCCTCCCCAAACCCCACGTTGTGGATTTCATTGGGTATGTTGTTGTTGTTGTTGTAGTCATATTTCCAGTGCTTAAAGGAAAAGCAGAATCCAAAGGGTTCTTTTTGGTATCTTCACAAAAAGATCTGGAGCCGCTTGGCCATGAATAAGATTTGAAATCATATTTGGAGATTATTTCAAATAACCATTTGTTAACCAAACTGACACATTATTTCAACTTCAAACTTGAAACAGAACTTCAACTTTATTTTCATGTCCAAACACAAGTTCAACTTCCAAATACTCGTTTTCAACTTTACTTCAAATACTACTTTTTCTCAATCTCAACCAAATCATGTCCAACACCTACGGAGAATTCAGTTTTAGCAATTCTCAAAGGTTCAGGGCTGATAAACACATCAAAGAATTACCAAAATTACGTAGTAGAAACTCAAAGCAATATTTCACACATTTCCTAGGGAAGTACTAGCAGAAACTACCAAATGTATCATTTAAATTCTCCTCAGTTAAAGCTACAATGTGATGGATTCAATCCTAAATTAGACATTTAGATAATTGTTACCTCCATCTTCGGGCAAATCGGAGGTCCACAGTGTGAGATTGTCTCTCAACAGCTGCATGATTAAGGTACTGTCTTTGTATGACTCTTCACTTAAAGTGTCCAACTCCGCTATAGCCTCATCAAAAGCTTGTTTAGCCAAGCGACAAGCCCTGCCATTTGAATTGTCAATCCACATCATCATCCCGAGGACAAGAAAATAACAAGAAACATATTATACAGGTACTAATTCATTCGTCGTGAACTTTACCTTTCTGGGGAGTTCATGATCTCGTAGTAGAACACAGAGTAGTTCAAAGCAAGACCGAGCCTGATCGGATGTGTTGAAGGGAGATCAGAGTTTGCAGTGGCCGTGGCAGCCTGAAGAAAATAGGTCAATGGAACTTTCAAATGTACCCATTTTAATGTGCATTGATTGATCAGATCATCATAATAAAAAAGATTTAAGTTATATACACTGACATTATAAAACTTTTTTAAGATAACTTGCCTCATAGCCCTTCAATGATTGTTCAGAAGCCTCTTTCTTTTCCTGATCAGTCTTGAACTCAGCAAGGTAACGATAATAATCACCTTTCCTGAACCACACACAAGAAAAGAAGTTATATACGGATGGATTATAATGCAAGGATTATAATAAACGCAAAACTACGGGAAAATAAGAATTAGCGACGAACAAATTCTGTAGCTAAATAGAAAAAGCCGTAGCTAATCTTATTTAGCGATGAAGTTCGTAGCTAATTTCATTTTTTTTTTAGTGAAAGGTCATTTGCCTTACATTTTGTAATAAAAGACGGTAGCTTCTCCAGTGCCAGAAGATGGAATTAGATGTTTGTCTATGATTTCCAGAATATCATGACAAATCTTGGACAGCTCCTCTTCAACTTTCTGACGATATCCCTTAATCAGCTTCACATTGTTTTCGTTCCCTTTCGACTCTTCCTTCTGCTGGATGGAAGACATGATACGCCACGAAGCCCTTCGAGCTCCAATGACATTCTTGTAACCAACTGAGAGCAAGTTCCTTTCCTCAACTGTCAGTTCAGCATCGAGTTTTGCAACTTTCTTCATACTCTCAACCATTTCTGAGAAATAATTAGAAATCTGAAGTTATCAAACAGGACAATGGCGCGAGGATATTTACATCTCATTCCCAATAGATGAGATTAAAGTCACATTTGTGGTTTCATGAATCCGTCCTACACAGACCAAATGCGAAAACGAGATCTAGAGTAAGTGAGTTCATAATGAATGTGATCTTATTATATGCATATACATTTTACATCTTTTTGCATATGTATGAATAGATCGAATTGAGAGCAATGGATTCAGTTGAACCTACAGAACCTGCTAGGCATCTTACATGCGCTTCATTCCTTCAGCCCGAATAAAAGAACCAACCTACTGATCATCAGGATTTTGCTATCGACTACTCAAAATAAGATCAATATGTTCTAATTGCAAATCCAAGTTGATAAAACCAATTCTTATACCGAAGAGTTTTACCAGGATAGGGCTCAAAATTTTAGTTTTTCTAATTAATATCAGAAGCGCCTAAATTGCATAAAGATTGGCACTTTGCCTACTTGTTTAACATCTTCTATAATTGGATTAGATAGATCTGAAACTCACTATGGATCAATGGATCAATTTCTTTCTCAAAAAGAAGCACAAATTCTTCACAGGAAAAGCACAAAAGGCCTAATCTAGAGAGCCAAAGGATTAGTCTGGGATCCAAAAAAAGATTAGTCGGGGCTGGCACGGTGTACGAAGCATTATGCGTGGATCCTGTGAAGGGCCACACCCAAAGGGTGTAATGTAAACGTACCCTAACGTTACACAAAGATAGCCTTATCGTTATGCTCCCCTTCTACATGGGATGCTTAAATGAAAAAAATAATAATAAAAGAGGATCAAACTTTCTCTTGGGTCAATTTGTGTGATACATTTAGCTCAAATTAGCTCAACTTTTAGATGAGCTAAATTGGGCGAGCCATAGACTAATTTTACCACCTCTAGACAAGAGCTACGGATATGAAAATGCCGTAAATGAATCAAGAAAACAGAAAAGAAAGATAAGATAAGGAAAGGAATGAAAATAACCATCATAACGTTCAGCTTGTTCGGCGAGCTTGGCCGTGTAAACATGAGTTTCTCTTTCCTTTTCCTTTGACATTATTTTTTTAGGCAAAACAAGATATATAAAAGGATATTGATGATAATATATGTCAAGGAATTAGAGTAGTATAGTTGTTGTTCCAATGACAATTCTTGTTTCTTTGTAAAACACAAATCAAGAACAGAAAATGGATTATAAGGAGGATGACAGTTACGATATGGAAAGAGATGTGGGAAGAAGACTCATCTCTACCGTTCAATTCATTAGTACTACAATTGGTAAAGCGCCAATTGAGGCTAAAGTTTAACAAACATTTTTACATAGAGTCTCCCTTTGTAGATGTTATAATATATATCTAGCACGTCATTCCCATGTAATTTAATTTCTCATGGTATACTCAACTACATAATAATTAGTGGTAAAAACTTACTAGCACCAAACCTAAGTTAACCACATTGGACTAGCTAAAGTCTATAAGGAATTCTATTTTTAACAAATAGAAAATTTAAAGGGAAAAATTACAGTCAAATATCATCCGGACGTCTAGATTATAAAATATGTTCATAGTGTATAGGTAGTATATATCTTATACTAAATATGCATATATTATATATACATATACATATATATACATACATACATATATACTACCTATACAGTTGAATGTATAGACACTGTATACTTGGCCATGTTTGGTGAACTAGATGACTGAAGGGTATATTTATGTAAGTATCCCAAATTAAATAGAAACTAAAATCATAATACCGTAATGTTAGAAAGCTTAGGTTGCCGCCGACATTGTCTCCTTTTATTTCTTGTTTCTGTTTCTCTTTTATTTCTTGTTGTTATTCTCTCTGGCTTAATTTCCATATTTTTCGTCATTCTTTCATTTTCCCATGGGAAATCAAAAAGCATAATTTCAAAACCACCACGTGGTTGAGAGTTCTGACTAAGAGTGATGAGCATACAAAATTGTGATCATGTTAAAGTGTGGGACCATCTCATCTAAAAACTGCACACTTTAATGATTGGCATATATCATATTGAATAACTTTGTACTTCTATAATTTAATACATGTTTTTGAAAGAATCATAAAACTAAGGAGTAAGGACCATAGCTAGTTCATTTTGAAAAGAAAATCTTGCATGACGAAAAGGCTAAGTGCAATTTTGTGAAGAGCTTTGTATGAGTGTTAATTTTTTGATGTTGTACTGAGGGTATACAAAAACAAATGTGTTTTGTTGTTAAGGTTAAATTTTTTTATTGTGCTAATGATAGTTACATCAAGGCGAAAGTTCTTGGAGGGTATTTGGCTCAGCGTCAAACTAGTTTATAAGTATTTCTTAATTTATTTACGCGTTTGGTAAACACTAAAGTGCATTTGGTAAACACTAAAGTGTTTAGGTATATCTATCTATCTATATTATATTAAAAGCAGAAAATCACTAACTTAAAAGTTAAATTACTAAAATGTCCTTTTTTATTAATCTAAATAATTTATTTAATTTAAATTGAAAAAAAAACCTACAAATAACTTAAAAAGTTGCCACTGTTTCGACTTGTGATGAGACAACGCTTGAAATATTACGCAGTCTCTATCGGGTAGCATTCTGAAAAAACAAGAATACAGCACAAAGGGACTGCACTCAGGCGACCACACAGACTATATTCTCAAACAAATGTATGTATGTGAATCACTTTTAGTAGAAAGTAGAAACTGTTTAATTTTGCCTACCAACATTGTGTTGCACATGCATAAACCAATGAGCAATAACCCTAAGTTTCTGTAGGAGAATTAATCCCTTCATTATTTCATTCCAATAATAACAAATATATATAATAGGACAATGTAGTACTAATTTAAGTTTATCTAAAATATAAGATGTCAATCTACCTAATTGATGACTAATTGATTTACAATGATAATTACAAGATTACATCCTAATTATTAGTGATTGGAAATAATTATGGGATGGTCCCATAATTATTCTTACAGTCCCCCGCAGTCTTAGCGGGAGGTTCTCGAATACTAAGACTATCCCTGAAATCATTAAAGAGTACGCGCGGAACACCATTCATGAAGATGTCTGCAATCTGATAACGGGATGGTACATGGAGAACCTGGACTTGTCCACAGGCAACCTTTTCTCGAACGAATAAGATATCCATTTCGATATGCTTTGTGCGTTGATGCTGAACTGGATTACCAGATAAGTATATCGCACTCACATTGTCACAATAAACAACGGTTGCCTTCTCAATAGGATAGTGGAGCTCTAAGAGAAGATTACGGAGCCAACACGATTCAGCGACCACATTGTCTACCCCTGGTATTCTGCCTCAGCGCTTGAGCGAGACAAAGTTGGATGGCATTTGGATGACCATGAAATCAGATTATCCCCCAAAAACACACAATAACCCGAGGTTGAGCGTCGTATGTCCGAGCAGCCACCCCAATCCGCATCAGTACAAGAGGATAGAGTCGAGATGGAGGATTTATACAAATGTAATCCAAACTGAATAGTACCTTGGATGTACCGCAGAATCCGTTTGAGCGCCCACATATGTTCCTCTTTCGGATCATGCATATGCAAACACACTACAACATATGAGATATCAGGTCTAGTGAAAGTGAGATACTGCAAGGCCCCTGTGAGACTGCGGTAGTGTGTAGGATCATTGTATGAAGCCCCTATTTGGCTTTTGTATCCACTAGAGTATGCGATGGCTTGCAGGATGACATACCGGCTTTTTCAAGTATCTCCTTGGCGTATTTCTTCTGACTTAGAAACAGACCACCTGCATATTGAGTGACAACAATGCCCAAAAATAATTTAAAGGACCCAAATCCTTTATCTCAAATTCTGTTGCGAAAAGGGACACAATATACTGGCGAAGGGAGGTAGATGATGCAGTGAGAATGATGTCATCTACATATAGGAGGATATACACCATGTCACTGCCCTTCTTATAAATGAATAATGATTGATCAGACTTGTTGTGGGATAAACCAATAGTGGATACAAAACATGCAAACCTGTTATACCAAGCCCGTGGAGCTTGTTTCAAACTATATAGGGACTTTTTCAGCAGGCACACATAATCTGGATGTGTAGGGTCTCGAAAACACAGCGGCTGGTGCATATAAACTGTTTCCTGTAGATGGCCATGCAAAAATGCATTTTTGACATCTAACTGATGAATAGTCTAGGATTTGGATTATGTCCGGCTAAGAACCGTCCGGATAGTTGCTAGCTTAACCACTGGACTAAAAGTTTCTCCACAATCTACTCCAACCTGTTGAGACCTACCATCACCAACAAGACGAGCTTTGTATCTCGCAAAAGAGCTATCATAATTCTTTTTGTGATAGAAAACCCACATAGACCTAATAATGTTCACAGTAGATGGACGGGGCACTAATTTCCACGTCTTATATTCAATAAGAGCATTAATTTCGTCTAACATGATAGTTTTCCAATTCGGGTCTGATAAGGTTGCTTTGGGATTTTTTGGTATGGGTGATGGTCGAACCGAAGATAGTAAGTTAAACTGACGTTTGGACCGAAAAATCCCTTGCATGTCATGTGTTTCAATAGTCCGAGGTTGTACTGTCACCGATTGGGTGGTAGTGATCTCAGGGAGTGGAGTGGAGTCCAAGTTTGAAGGTGTGGGGTGATTTACCGAGTGGTTATTGGTCTGAGGTAATGGGCTGGCTCGGTTTATCGGTGAGGGAGCAATGGGCTCCCCCGCATAGGCCTGGTTGTTAGGAGGTGGCGGGTCAACTGGTGGTTGATTATTGAGATGGTGGTGTAAAATGGGATGTAGTTCGTTGTCCAAAAAATCATATGAAGGTGAGGATTCCACATGAGACTTAGCAAATGGGAATTTAGACTCATCAAAAACTATGTGACGAGAGATAATAACTTTCCCCGTCGCCATATCAAAATATTTATATACCCTATGATTTAATGGATATCCCAAAAACACGCAAAGAGTCGACCTAGCCTGCAACTTGTGAATGAAAGTAGAAGGAAACAAAGGATAACACAAACACCCGCAAATGTGTAAAAGATGGAAGACGATGATACAACATTTGTGTAGGGGACATATTGGAGAGCAGTTTACTAGGAAAAATATTTAAAAGATAGGTTGCCATTTGAAGTGCATGGTGCCAAAAATTCGGTGGGGTGAAAGAATGAAAGAATGCACAAGAATGGTGCGAATCATATTATTAATTGTTCGAATTTTTCTTTTGGCTTTTCCATTTTGTGGTGATGTATGTGGACACGAAATACGCAAAGACATCCTATTTTGGTGACAAAAATCTTTAAAATGGGTATTTATGAATTCCCCCCCCCCCCAATTGTCACACTGAAAACATTTAATGGTTTTGCCAAATTAAGTTTTGATAAAAACACTAAATTATTTTAAAATGGTATAGGTTTGTGATTTATGTCCTAAGGGAAAAGTCCACAAAAAAATTGAATAATCATCTAGAATTAGCAGATAGTACTTATGACTTGTAGAACTCAAAACATATGATGTCCACAAATCACAATGCAAAATATCAAACGGCATAAAAGTATGAGAAGTAGAGGACACAAAAGGGAGCTTAACATGTTTACCAATCACACAAGATTGGCAAACAGAAGAGTCCAAAGTTCGTTTACAAGCAAACAAATTATTCTTTCTAAGAGAATTAAAAATTGGTGCTCCTGGGTGACCCAACCGATTGTGCCAGACAATAGGAGAAATGACAGCAAAGGTGGATGGTTTGGTTATGCGGTTGTTGGAAACAGAAGTGATGGGATACAGGTCCCTCGTGCTATTACATTTCATGAGTAGCATCCCCGTCTGAAAATCCTTCACAAAAAAGCCAAACGGATCAAAATTCACAGAAACATGGTTGTCAATTGTAAAACGTCTAACAGATATCAAGTTCTTAATTAAGTTTGGTGCATATAGGACGTTTTTCAAGTATAATGGAGGATGTGGATAGGGTAGTGTAACCTAACCAATACCACAAATTGGAATTTTCTGACCACTGCCGACAATAATATTTTTATTAGTGCTCATATTGAAATAAGATGAGAGATTACCTTGAGATGTCGTCATGTGTGACGTAGCCCCTGTGTCCATGTACCATGACTCGTCTGGAACATTTAGATTCATGTGGTTCATAGCTTGTTCAATGTCAGTGGGCGCATAGCCCACCGAAGATGAGCTGCAAATGCATGTTAGGGACGAGACCCTAGAATTCCGGGTTGGCGTGTTGAAGGTGGAGGCCTAGCCCACGAAGAAGTAGGGTACAGATATGGCGGGGCAGCCCACTGTGGGGCCCAGGCCCATGGTGGGTACTGCCCCCACTAATTACCGCTGCTGCTGCCTGGACACCACTGCCCGCTGCTGCCGGCGAGAAAGTTTTAGATGTTTGACAGTTCGCCTATGAAGTCACCACTGGATAGAAATCAAAAGCTTGATAAAAATCATGGTGTACCAATATGCCAGGAGCAATATGCACAAGTGATTGAGAGTTTGATGTACATAACAAACTGCACGTAACCTGATATCGCTTATGCAGTCAACAAGTTGGCTAGGTTTATCCGTAATCCAAGTAATGATCATTGGAAAGCGTTAAATCGGGTGCTACCATACCTGCAATACACGTTAACTTATGGGTTGCATTATTCGAGATATCCAGCTGTACTAGAGGGGTACTATGATGCAAACTGGATATCTGATATAGAGAACACCAAGTCCACAAGTGGGTATATATTTACAATTAGTGGTGGGGCTGTGTCTTGGAAATCCTCTAAGCAAACTTGCATCGCCCAATCCACGATGGAATCGGAGTTTATCGCTTTAGACAAAGCAGGAGAAGAAGCTGAATGGCTTCATGACTTCTTAGTGGATTTTCCTTGTTGGGAAAAACCCATACCTTTAGTGATGATTCACCGCGACAACCAGTCGACTTTAGGAAGGGCACAGAGTTCTATGTACAACGACAAATCTCGTCATATTCGACGGAGACATAAGACCATTAAGCAACTGATCACCACGGGTATAATATCCATTAATTACCTAAAATCAAAGGATAACATAGCAGACCCACTGACAAAGGACATACCCAGAGATCCGATATTCTGCTTGTTTAGGGGAATGGGCATAAAACCCAAGCTTTAAGGACCAATACGGTGGTAACCCAACCTTATTGACTGGAGATCCCAGGAATTTGGTTCAATGGGAGAACTAAGCTGTAAAGGTTCAGTTGAGCGCTTCGGTGGAAGTAAGAGCACTTCGGGTTATGATCTCTGTAAGGAACATAAACCCAAATTCGTTCCCGCGATAGACGTTAAGTGATATATGCAGTGTGGGTAAATGTTAAGTTTCCAAAACCTTTAATGATCCTCAATGGTTGAGGTTAGGTTTGGGGAAACTTTTAATGGTTTCTAACACTTGTAATGTAGGGTATAGCAGGATACCTTGTAGGAGACCACATATTTAAGTGCGAGGATAGGCCACCTCAAATGAAATGCACTTAAGAATCCAAGAAGTGTACAAGTCCACAACGGACAAAACATTACGAAGAACATGGTAAAAGAGGTTGTTGTGTTGGTACCATTCACTTGGCTTACATTAAACATTGACGGTTCAAGATATCACGTTCACCGCGCAGTAAGTAAGTCCGATGGTATTCAACTATGGAAGGTTCAAAGCTGAAGCTACCTATCTAGATGCAACATCTGTCCGCTGAAAGATTGTTGGAAATAGGCACCTTGTGAGTGCGCCAAAATATCTTTCAAGAGGGGATTGTTGGAAATTTGCCTTTGATGGGTATTGCGTCCATCCATATTTAATGACTTAAACACTAGGGTTTCGAATGTTGGAGACTTTGGTTCTTCACACGTACATAATCTACTAAGTGAGTAGATAACTGTAGGGCTAAGGATCATCAAATTTCGTTAAGAAATGAAAGAGCTATTGGTCCACAAAGTAAGGTGTTTGAGGCATGGAAAATATGGTGTGGAACAAATCTCCCTCATCGGTGGGGAACAGAAGAATTGTTCATTTTACAAGCCTAAAAAATGGATAATGGTTTGGGACCCCAAGGGGTAACCCATGTGTTTGGAGGAGGGAGGACCTAGGTGAGCTTGGGTTCGAGGCTAAGCCCACACGCGTGCCGCCGCCGCCCGCCCGTCCGATCCGGGCTTGGGTCTCGGGTCGTGGGTCTTGGGCTTCTTCTGATATTATCTTTTTTGGACCCAAATTGCTTAATATTTTACTGTTTGGTCCCTGGAGTTTCAGGAAAGATAAAATTGGGAAGAGGCTCACGACGGAAGGCAGAAAGTTTCTGCCTGTTGGGCTAGTTTTGGAGCATTGAATCTCCATTCCTAGGCTTGAATTCGACCATTATTTGGCTGATTGTAACCCCTCAATAAGTGTCATTATATGGCTATTGAAAGTCATTAGTTGGCTAGTTGAGAGGTCATCCTCCTTACACTATAAATTGAGGCCTTGGCTCAATTGTTCCACACTTGAGAATTTTTTTTATAGAAATCTTCCTCTTCCTCTCTAGCATTGTTTCTTTACTCAAAGTTCTGCAAGAGTAACACTTGAGTTTCTTTGCTCATTTGTTGAGTTGTTGTTTTATCTTGAGATACTATTGCCCATAACGTAAGAGGATATATACGGGGCAATCTTGTCTTAAAGACAGAGTGCCATCACTCGACTCAGTGAAGTTTTAAGTGGTTGTAATCGTTCTTATTTCCAGTTTGTTGTAATCGTTAGTAGTTTATCCTTTCTGGATATTGTAATATTTACTTACTTCTGTTTCCTGCAATTGTTGTAACCCACAATTTCCCTAATATTTAGGATTTCAAAATCAACTAAAATTGATCACTAAATCTCCTTATTTAAATTATGTAGGAACTTTGAATTCCATTACCTTATATAATTCCTTCCACTATTAAACTTCACATCCTACGTATTTTGAAAACCCGCATTCATATTACATTGACAACAAGTAAAAGAAAAAACATAATTTGAATCACGCAATATTATTATTTTATACGCTATTTAATTTCTTTATTACAAGAATTGTCTCTTGTGCACCCGTCTTGTGAATGTGAATAAATTGATACATTTTTTGTTATTTATTTGCAGATGGATCATATCATCTATCCGATAAATATTTTAAGGCATTACAATCTCTACGGTCTGGTTTTCAGAAGTGCCATGGTAAGTTGGACTTGTGGTTTTTGGTTATACGACTTCAATTTTGTTATCGTAGTGTATCCTCATTGCGCTAATTAATTAATCTCTGAATTACCTAATATTTAGGTTAATTGGTAAAGTTGATGTTATGTGACCTGGAGATTACATGTTCAAGTCGTGGAAAAAGTCTCTTGCTTTCTGCAAGGTAAGGCTGCGTACAATATACCTTTGTGGTTCGGTCCTTCCCCAGACCTCACGCATAGCGGGAGCTTAGTGCACCAAACTGCCTTTTTTATACATAATATCTAGGTTAACCTGTATTTTGTGCACTTTTTTTTAACTACTACATTGTCGAGGCGCTAGATAATCAAGGTATCTTAGGCTTGATTTGGTATATTTCTATTTACTTGCTGAACTCTACACTTTGCTGATAAATATGGCATATCTCACGGTTTTGTATATTAGAATACCGTGATATACACTTCCCTTAATTAAGTGTATATCACGGTTTTAGGCCTCAATTTTTGTGTAAATAATTATATTAATTAGCATTGTACACTTACTATAATTATAGAATTCTTGAACTACTAGAATAGGGTTTTGGGAGTAGAATAGGAATGGGATTTTCCTACTATGAAAATATGTAAATTGTATATATACTCTTTCAATTAATGAAAATAATCAAGGGATTATTTCTTTCATGATATCAGAAGTCTAGGTTGAAAATTTTCTCTCCAATTTTTCGGCCAATCACGAATTCCGAGAGTTCATCCTTAGTTTCCATCGAGTTTTTCCGATCCCTAATTCCTTCTTCTAAATCCCTCAACCACCTATTGTTCTTTCGTTATGTCTACTTCTAAGAACATGTTTCACCCTGCCCTTGTTGTTTCTAACATCACGAATCACATCCCTCTTATTCTTGAAATAGAAAACGTCCAATATGCGACGTGGGCCGAACTGTTCAAAATCCATGCACGCTCGCATCAAGTCATCCATCACATCATCCCCGCGGTTCCTGAGGATACGGAGGTGCCTAAACGCGAAGATGATCCAAAGTTGTGGACGACTCTTGATGCCACCGTCCTTTAGTGGATTTACTCCACTATCTCTACCGACCTATTGCATACGATTATTGAGGCGGACGCTACGACGATGGATGCTTGGAATAGTGCGTGACATATTACAAGATAATCAAAATTCTCGTGTTGTAACCCTTGAGCAGGAATTCTCCCACATCAATATGGAAGATTTCCCCAACGTTTCAGCATACGGAAAAAGGTTGAAAGAATTAGCGGACCACTCCGCAACATTGGTGCGCACGTCACCAACGACCGTCTCGTTTTTCAGATGGTTGCAGGCCTATATGAGTCCTATAATGGCGTCGACACGCTTCTTCGTCAGAGCAGCCCTCTTCCGTAATTTTATCAGGCTCGTTCTATGCTTACGCTCGAAGAAGTCGGCTTGGCCAAAAAGGCGGCTACCGGTGCTAGTCCCATAGTCATGATGACGTCCACCACAAATTCTCTGAGTTTTGTTGATAATTCGGGCCAAAACCGTGCTCACGGTGGCGGCAAGAATACTCAGAAAAATATTGGCAAAAATCACAGGGGCAAACGTGGCGGTTCCAACAGTGGTAACGGTGGCCGAAATAGTGGTGGGCCCCATCCCGGAAATAGTGGGCCACCGACCCACTGGTCCTAGCCTTGGGCCCCTTGGCAGTGGGCTTGGGCCAGTGGGCAGTGGCCCAACGGTCCTTTTTCTCCTTCAGTTTCTGCCACTAACCAGTGGGCTTCCCAACCGCCCTTTCGACCCAATAACAATTGGGCCAGTGGTTCCCGAAGCAACACTAGGTCGGGGTAGCATGCAGGTGTTCTTGGGTCATGGACTCCATATGCCCATCATGCAGCGGGCCCCACCCCGACCGACATTGAAGTCACTATGCACACTTATTTTGACTACCCCGGTCCCGAATTGGTACATGGACACCAGAGCCACTACCCACATGACATCCGATCAAGGTACTCTCTCGTCTTGTTCCAATTTGAGCAACAGTCGTGGCATAATTGTTGGTAATGATAATTCAATTCTGATTCGTGGTTATGGTCATAAAACTTTGTCTCACCCCGCCTCCCAATCCACCTCTTATCTTGAAAAATACCATTCATGCCCCTAAATTGATTAAACATTTGGTGTCTGTCCAAAAATTCACAACTGATAATTTTGTTTCTATTGAATTTGATCCGTTTGGGTTTTCTGTGAATGATTTCAAGACGGGGATTCCTCTCATGAGGTGTGATAGTAGGGAAGATCTTTATCCTATCACGCCAACGTCCGGTCTCTCGAGTCAAGCCTTGCCATCAACTTTTGTAGCCCTTTCTCCTTCCTTGTGGCATGCTCGTCTAGGTCATCCGGGGTCGTCTATTTTGTCCTCATTAGATAAAAATAATTTTATTTCGTGTAAGGATACGCGTAGTACTCCAAGTTGTCAATCTTGTTCTTTAGAAAAAATTGTTAGATTGCCGTTTTGTAGACACTAATTCTCATACTTTAATGTTATTTGATATTATTCATAGCGATTTAGGGACATCTCCCGTTCTCAGTTCATTGGGTCATCGTTATTATGTTCTATTTCTAGATGATTATTCTAATTTTTATGAACTTTTCCGATAGCGAAAAAATCTCATGTTTTTCCACTTTCTTAAAATTTAGAGCATTCATTAGAACCCAGTTCGAACCGGAAATAAAAAATATTCAATGTGATAATGGCAAAGAATATGATAATGAGGTGTTTCGGGAGTTTTGTGCTAATAATGGGATCAATTTTCATTTTTCTTGTCCTCATATGTCTTCACAAAATGGGAAAGTCGAACACAAAATTCGTATCATTAATAACATTGTCCGCACTTTATTGATTCATGCTTCCGTACCCCCTTCTTTTTGGAATCATGTTCTACAAATGGCTACATATCTAATAAACATTCTTCCTACCAAAGGTTTGGCATATTCGTCCCCTCTTCAAATCTTATATAATAAGACTCATTCGTATTCACACCTTAAGGTCTTTGGGTGCTTATGTTATCCGTTGTTCCCGTCCACCACAATTAACAAACTTCAGACCCGGTCTACCCCTTGTATATTTTTGGGTTATCCATCTAATCATCGTGGTTACAAATGTTTTGATTTATCGTCTAATAAAATCATCATTAGTCGCCATGTTATTTTTGATAAGTCCCAATTTCCGTTTGCTAAAGTGAGTAGTCCCGTGCCTAGTTTGTATAATTTTTTGGATGACGGCGTCTCCCCATATATTATCTACCATTTATCGGACCTGTCCCGCACCTAAAATACGCCAGTGAGCCCACTGCCCGCTGGTCCTCCAGTCACATCGCCATATACGATTTTGGGATCAGCAACTGGGCCATCTATCCAGCCTAGTTTTGGCCCAGTTTCTATTTCTGTTTCTGGGTCCAGTACTAGCCCAGTTCTTATTTCAGGTTTCGGGTCCAGTTACCATGTTGGGCCAGCAGGCCGTGGGCCTGCTGGCCAGTCCATCACATGTCCCGATATTTCCCAAAATCCTCCCAATTCTCCCATGAGTCATAGACCGGTCACTCGTAGTCAACAGAGTATTTTTAAACCAAAAAGATATTTTAATTTAAATTCTAATGTCCTTAAATCCCATCTACCCCGTAACCTAGTGTCTGCTTTAAATGACCCAATTGGAAGATTGTTATGATCGACGAATATAATGCTCTTATTGATAATAAGACGTGGGAGTTGGTGCCCCGTCCATCAGGTGTTAATATTATTCGGTCTATGTGGAGTTTTGCTCATAAGGACAATTCTGATAGTTCTTTTGCAAGGCATAAGACTCGTCTTGTAGGTGATGGTAAGACTCAGCAGGTTGGTGTGGATTGTGGTGAAACTTTTAGTCCGGTGGTCAAGCCGGCTACCATTCGCATTGTGCTCAGCTTGGCTCTTTCGAAAGCATGGCTCATTCATCAGTTAGATGTGAAGAATGTTTTCTTACATGGTGATCTTAAGGAGACAATTTATATGCATTAGCCCTTGGGGTTTAGGGATCCCAAATATCCTCATCATGTATGTTTATTGAAGAAGCCCTTGTATGGGCTTAAGAGGTCCCCACGGGCTTGGTATAAGAGGTTTGCAGACTATGTTTCGACTATTGAGTTTACCCACAACAAGTCTGATAATTCATTGTTCATATATCGTCGTGGTTCTTTTACTGGCTTATATACTATTATATGTTGATGATATTATCTTGACTGCCTCTTCTGATGCATTACGCCAGTCTATCATGACAATGCTCAGTTCTGAGTTTGCTATGAAAGACTTGGGGTCCTTGAGTTACTTTTTGGGGATTGCTATCACTCGTCATGTAGGTGGGTTATTCTTGTCCCAACGTAAGTATGCAACTGAGATCATTGAGCGAGCCGATATGTCCTCATGCAAGTCTACTTCCACTCCAGTTGATACCAGGCCAAAGCTGGGTGCTGCGGTCGGGTCACCTTATGAGGATCCGACTCGCTATCGCAGTCTTGCAGGGGCTCTTCAGTATCTGACTTTCACGAGACCAGACATTACATATGTTGTACAACAGTTGTGCTTGTTTATGCATGATCCCAGGATTGAACACATAAATGCGCTCAAATGCATTATTCGATACATCCAGGGAACACTTGATTATGGCGTACATTTATATCCGTCTTCGACATCTACACTTGTCTCGTATACAGATGCTGATTGGGGTGGTTGTTCGGATACCAGACGTTCCACGTCCGGCTATTGCATGTTTCTTGATAAAAACTTGGTCTCATGGTCTGCGAAGCGTCAGTCTACGTTGTCACGCTCTAGTGCAGAGGCCGAGTATCGAGGGGTGACCAATGTGGTTTCTGAATCATGTTGGTTACGTAATCTTCTTTTAGAGCTTCATTGTCCTATTCAGAAAGCTATCTTGGTTTATTGTGATAATGTTAGTGCCATCTACCTTTTTGGTAATCTCGTCCAACACCAGCGCACTAAACACATCGAGATGGACATTCACTTTGTTGGCGAAAAGGTAGCTCGTGGACAAGTACGCGTCTGCCATGTCTCTTCCTGGTATCAAATTGCAGACATATTTACCAAAGGTCTTCTGTCTGTACTCTTTGAAGGTTTTAGGGATAGTCTCATCGTACGAAGACTGCCCACTATGACTGCGGGAGTGTGATAAATATGGCATATCTCACGGTTTTGTATATTAGAATACCGTGATATATACTTCCCTTAATTAAATGTATATCACGGTTTTAGGCCTCAATTTTGGTGTAAATAATTGTATTAATTAGTATTGTACACTTACCATAATTATAGGATTCTTGTACTACTAGAATAGGGTTTTGGGAGTAGAATAGAATACGATTTTTCTATTATGGAAATATGTAAATTCTATATATATTTTTTCAATTAATGAAAATAATCAAGAGATTATTTCTTTCATTTGTTAACGAGATGTGATAGCTCCATAGCAGGTGAGTTCTTTAAGGCTTAAGCTTTTTTTTCTTTGTTGATTATAGTCTTCAGTAGTTTTTTTATTTAGTTTATTATTACTTTTGTTTTAATGCTTGTCTATAGTTTTGTAAGAATGTTTTAATTTTCAGTTTAATTATTTTTTAATTCTACCATTCAGTTCAATTTTTTTTTTAATAAAAGGCAATGCTGATTAAGGTTTTGGATTAAAGAGAATTCACGATTGAAAAAATATATTAACACCAACACAGTGTTATTTATTGTTTTTGTGGTCTAACGTAGCTTTAATATAGAGTTTTGTGATTAATATTCAAGTTTCTTTATTAACCAATAGCTTCTTTCAATATCTTTAATGTTATGTCTTTTTCTTTTCTTATCAGTTATTACCCACTAAGGGTGTCCAAGGGAACGGATTCGGGTGGGGCGGGTCCCGGCGGGATCGGCAAGCTGGGACTTGCGGGACAGGTAGATGTCCCGTCCCGTCCCACATCCCGCCAGAAAAGGGGACCGGTGTTGGCGGGTCGGGGCGGTAGGAGGCTTTTCAATTTTTTTTTTACACTTAATTTTAAAAAAGCTGTGAATATAAACACTTAAATAATTTAACAAGATAGTGTAATAAAAATAACTTAATGATGTTTTTGTGTCTCTTATATTATTTAATAGAAATATGATTTTTTTGTAATACAATTTCAAAATTGCAACTTTGTGGTGTTGTTCAAAAGTTGCAAATCACATAGTAAAATTACAATTTAAAAAATTACATAGTTAAAAACACATTTTCTAATTTCTTCACAATGTCTTGAGGTTCTTCGGTTGGAATTGGAAGTTGTTGGTCAAATTGGTCGACGTCGCTTCTTGTTCTCTCGGACAAGATTTCGTTGTAGTTTTCGTCTTCTTCTTCTTTGTTGATCTCTGGCTTACCGCACCTTCTACGCTCCGCTCGTATCCAATCTCTGAATAGAACTGTAATCTCCAAGTTGTTTCCCGCTAATGAGTGTATGTGCTCTCCTATTTGAAATCTTCCGGTAGAAAAAAGCGTTTTCATACGATGTTGATGACGCTTGAATGTTCAACACATCTCGGGCCATCTTTTCTAATATCGAAAATGTCTTCTCATTTTCCCTCCATTATTTATGCAAGTCTCCATGTCCTTCTTCGATGAGAATTGCTTGGTACGGTATAACACACTGCAAAACAAAAACATCAAACTCGTTAACTTGTGAAGCAGTGGAACCACTAAACATTCTATTTCTAAGGCTTTCAATACTAGTAGCAGAAACACCATGTCTTTTATAAGGTTGTATTGAAGAAGAAGAAGATGTTATAGAAGCCGACTGGTTATGTGCACTTTGTTGTTGGTAATGCATATATATATTTTTTGCATTCATCATGTATGCTAGAAAAAACTTCTTCTTTAGTTGGTTCCTTAGGTGGTTCTTCATTTGAGTTTTTTGGAGTTGGAGATGGAAGTACCGTTATGCAATCATAAATCATTTTAATAAGTGTTTTACAACCGTCTATTTTAATAGTCGGATTTAATACAACACCAATAATATAAATAGTGAGAATAGGAAAAATATTTTTTAAATTTGATAAACATTTTTTTAATAGGTGCCTTATAAGATGATTTTTCCATATATTCATTAAGTAACAAAAATATTAGAGCTACATAAAATAACATAGTTGAAATAGTAGGATAATATATATCAGAAAATTCTTTAGTTGCTTGAAAAAATTTCTCTAAAAATCCAATAACTTCTGAAATTTTTTTCCAATAATTATCTACAAGAATATCACTTGAATTTCGATAATGAGCATTAAAAATAAGGTTATAGGTCTTCTATAATCGTAAGTAACAAGTAGTTGTTCATATAGAGAATTCCACCTAGTCGCTACTTCTTCAAGATTTTTACTAAAAGGTAATCCACAATCGTGACAAGTTTTTTTATATTCTTTGCGTCTTTGTATTTTATTACCTCTAAAAATAAAGTTTATAGCGGATTGTAGTTTATTAAGAATGTCTTCAAAAAGTGATAGACCATCCTTTACAATTCAATTATAAATATGGCACGCACATCTTATATGAAAATGATCAGGAAAATATGGAGTTAATAGATCTTTTAATAGTCCGACGACATAATCATTAGAAGTAGAATTATCTAACGTAACAATCATAATTTTATCAGTTATTCCATAATAATCGCAAATTTCATGAATATTTTTTTCAATAAAATTTCCAGTGTGCCTATCATCAATATATCTATATACTAAAATATGTTTTTGCATAGACCAAATATGATCTATCAAATGATATGTTACAATTAAATAATCACTACCGTTAGTACTACGTAATATATTAGAAGTGATAACCACTTTGCTAGGAAAATGATATACCTCAAAGGTTATCTTGGCAAAGGTATGATCTATACTAATCATGGCCATGGGAGAGTTGAAATCGTTAGTAATGCTGATTGGGGTGGGGGATTTCGGTTATAGTTTTCCGTGCGATGGCCCAGGATGAGGCGGTATTTGTGAGGTTTGTTTGTTGGAATCTTCTTCTGTCAAAATCTTTTGGGAGGCCTTGGTGGTCTCATATTCTAGGCTTTTTATTAGTTAGTCCTGGTAAAGCCCCCAGGCGGCGTATTTTTTTGAAACGAGGAATGCATAACGTAAATACTGTTGATATTCATGTGCAAATTTAAAAACGTCTCTCCTAACAGTTGATCTAGGAAAATCGTTAAAAGCATGATTATACATTTATCTAATGTAATGAATAAAATCAGGAGAGGAAGGAAATGCAAAAGGCAAGCCCTCCACCGAAACTAATTTTGTCATTGATTCCCGATCTCTATGTTAATCATATTTAGGACCTACAATTTCTCCCGTCATCGGGTTAATTTGACCCTGTACTTGGTCTGGAATATTCTGTGAACCTTGTCCTGACTCAGAGCGCATTGGCGCACCCGACTTTGTAGTCTCGTATTCATCCCACCTAGCTTTGTGAAAGCCTTGTACATGTCTTAATAAACCTCCCGTCCCACCCTGACTCCGATTTTAAATTGATAAATATTTTTACAAATTTTACATCTAACTACTTGATTCTCTTTGTCCTTATAAAAAAATAACCATGCATGTGATTTTAATGGCTGTTGTGTGGGGCCTAGTCTCGTACTAGGGGGAATAGGAGGCATTGCAGTTGCTTGCAATTTCAGGCTGAGACTCAGTCTGAGCCTACGGTTGAGGTGCACTAGTGGGTGTGTCATCTAGATTATCGTCTAAATTAAAGTCTGGTTCAGTTACATAATATATCTCATCATCTAATAGTATATCATTAAAAAACCAGTTTCATCTATATGAGTGTAATCAATCAAATCATCGGGACTAGGGATATGATGACTAGAAGTACCCTTGCCTTTGTTACCCCTACTAGAAGAAGCACCCTTACCCTTACCCTTAATCATACGTCTAATTCCTTCCATTTTAATTATGTATTTAAATAATTAAAGATAATGAAATTAAGTGCGATAATTAAAATTAAGTAACATTAATAATTTAAAGAATGAACGAATGTACCAAACGCCGATGTGTAATCGAGGTTGAAAATTGAAACTTTGCTCAATGGATGATCCTCAAGCTAGTTGCCAATTTCACTCCTAATTTTTGAACTTTGATACAATTACACAAATGAGCAAATAAAATAAAATTTTTAGTGGCAATGTAGACTTGTAGAGAGATAGATTGAGAGATTAGAGAGATGGTAGGGAGATTTGTGAGAAAAATGAAGTATTTATAGTTGAGAAATAGGGTTAAAGGGTAAATATACTAACTTAGGGGTTAAAAATAAATATTAAGGGGGTAGGGAGTTTATGGTTGGGGGAGCAAAAAATGGTCGTTGTAACCGTTGCTCAATGGCCAAAATATAAATTTGACCGTTATTGCAACATCTAGTATTGCAAAGGGGAGGGGCGGGTCGAAGCGGGACGAGCCCAGGTCCCGTTCCGGGTTCGAACCCCTACACCATTTTTTTAGGGGATTGAGGTGGGAACGGGGTGGGGTCGGAGCGGGGTTGGGTCGGTATCGGGCCGACCCGGCCTACTAAACAACCCTATTACCCACCCAATTCAATACTTTGGGGGATAAAAGTTATGTTGTTTGAGACTTTGGGTTAACAGAGAATTCATCACGTTTGAAAAATATTTAAATACTACCGTTGCTAATTTATTAAAAAAAAATCCTTTCTGTTCATATACATGCATTAACTCTTAGAGATATATGCTTCTCTACTCCTTCTCACGAAGCACTTTAGCAAAATGTTATTCTCCTTTTATATCCTTATGAAACTGATTTCACATTAGATAAAGTAGTTATTTAATAATTTCTCATAATATTTAAGAATTTGAAATAAACTATAATTTTAATTATATAATCTTATAATTACATGAATATTCTATACACTTTATATTATAGACGCAAAAATCAATAAACTTAAAAATTCATAAAAAATTGATTATCGAACCTTTCCTTATTTGAATTATGTACCTAAAATTTAGGACTACTTTAAATTCTTAATATGGAGTCACCAAGAAAACTTTCAATACAATTATGACATGTGAATCGGAAAAACAAACATATAAACCTTCTAGGGTTCTGCAACTTTGATTTTCTTTTTATTTATGACCTTTAGTTAATTAAAAAAATATAATTTCACCATACAACAAATAATACAAAAGTAGTTCCGTTTAACTATATAGGAATAAAACGACCTTTTTATTTCAACAAGAATTATGAAAAGTTATTGGACAGTAGACACCAACAAGAATAAAGAGTCATAGTATTAATTTGGAACCAAACAAACTTTCGCTCAATCTGAAATATGGTTTTCTATCATCTTTTATGAAAAATTTGGAGAATAAAGTATGACTATATCTCGTATGTGTTTGAGTGAGGATTGCTTTCGCCTTTCAGAGATGTCTTAGTTATTATTTCAGCTGGCTTACTTTATCTTTGGTAGTTAATAACTTTTAAGATTATCTATGAATTATATATCATTAGAGAAAATTTTATTGATTGTTATCAGAGTCAAAACTAACGAACAAATGATCGCTTTAAGATTTATGTAGATTGTAATAGCTAAATATCGATACTTTGAGAACTTGTGTTGCTATGTTGTAGTTCATTGTAGAAGTCACAGTTTGCGACTTTCGCAACTCTATGACGTAGTAAGATGATTTGTCTATATCAATTGATCTAATCATGTAAATGCGTAGCTAAAAATCGATTTAGCGACGTAGTCCATCTTTTCTCCATAGTGTTTGCTGTCAAATGAAGTTCACGCTTTGATCACGCACAAAACGCGTACACTGAACTAATTATAAACTAATGTTGTTTTCTATTCGAATCTAGTTCAGCGTATGCATCTCGACCTTCCTGATGATACTTTAAAGCTTAAACCGCAGCAGTGACATGTTATTTTATTTTTAGTTGCTCTAAAATTAAATTCTTCTATCTTAATTGAAAATTTATTATTTTCATAAAATTCTTAATCCCTTCTTCTGTGATTTAACAACAATCATGTATTACTGCATCAAAAGGCTATTATCCTGCATGCAAAATTTTAGATAACGTGAACAAAAAAAAATCAACTAATAACAATTTAAAATGATATTTTTATAAAATCCTTTAGCGAAATCATTTTTTACCCGTTAAAAATATACACTTCAACTTTGACAAAATTATCATTTTAGTTTTCCCCTAATATTTAAGGGGTTTAAATCAACAAAATTTTGTGCATTAAATCTTTCCTTGTTTGAAATATGTAGAAAGCCAACACTAATATTAAATATTCTATATAAATCATTTTCTTATTTGAATTATGAAACATAGCAATTTTATATGACAAATAAAAAAAAAAATTCATAGAATATAAATATAAATGTAGCTATTACTTGTCCTCGGCAGAAGGAGAAACTAGAACAGCCCGGTGCACTAAGCTCTCGCTATGCGCGGAATTCGGAAAAGGACCGGATCACAAGGACAAAAGGAGACATTATTTAAACAAAAATTGTTGAAATTGAAAAGAATTCAGAAAAAGTGGAGTACTTTTAATAGTTTAATCATAGCGTGACACATTAGATAAATTTAATATCTTTTGAACACGTAAAGATGATGTATTTAATTAAAATCAATCAATTTTACCAAAAACAAATTGAAACAAGTTTTAGATCAACTTTCACTAATTAGCTTTATGGATTATATATATATATATACATCGGCTTCTGAGTCTGAAGAATCTAGTTTACTATTTTCTCCTGTCTCGATACTTACTATAGAGTAGATACTTTCTGTATCCAACATGTATTCGTCTATATATATATATATCAATACATATAAATGAAGATACACATTTTAATAGAGACGATTAAAATTATAAAACTTTTACCTTTTTAAGGTAGCAAGGTAGAAAAAATCAGCACGACGGAGCAATAAGAAGTTTCTCATGTAGGATCAACCATAGTGTAAATTTTGCTTTTGGCCTTGTTAAGTTGTTGAATAAAGCACACTTTCATTGAACTCTTAGACTAGTTACCTAACGGAGTGAAGTAGATTTGCCTGATGATGCTCTGTCCTATTTTAAATTGTGCACAACCTGAGTTCAGCACTACTTTAGCCTCCAATATCTTCCTTACCATCCACCACCTAGCCTGCTTTGGTACTTGTCATTCATAGAACTGAGCATTCTTTATATAAAATTGGGGCAGCCAGGTGCACTAATCTCCCGCTATGCACGAGGTCCGGGAAAGGGCCGGACTACAAGAGTCTATTGTACGTAGCCTTACCTCACATTTCTGCAAGAGGTTGTTTCCACGGCTTGAACCCATGACCTCCTGATCACATGACATCAATTTTACCAGTTACTCCAAAACTCCATTTAATCCTCAATTGTTGAAAAAAATCTAAATAAATGCAAATCCTTTTGTCCTAAATCATAAAGCGGCAACAATGTGAACACCTATTTCTTTTTACCGAACTTGAGTTTTACATCGTTTTTAGCGTTAAATATTTCTTTTAGGTCTAATCTTGAATTTTAGCTTTTATTTCATTGTTTAGTAGGTTCTATTTGATAAAATTAAAAACAACAAAAACATTCACATTTTTAATATTAATTTTGTTTTTATTTACAAAAAAGAAGATTTTTTTAAAAAAATACGTTTTATTCCGTTTAGTTTAATTTCTAAGTTAAAGATTTAATAAATAATTATTTGAGCAATTTGTGCTTTGTCTTGCTATTTTAATTTTTATAGGAGTAGGATTTTATTTCTTACCCTTTTAAAGATTTCGAAAAGGAAATCAACATTAAATAAGCCTAAGCACTAATCTTCTCATTGTTCAGTAGGTTTTATTTCATAAAAGTAAAAGCATCAAAACTCAAAAATATAGGTTTTATCTTTTTTTTAGTTCAATTTCTAAGTTAAAGATTTTAATAAATAATTATTTGACTAATTAGTGTTTTATCTTATTATTTTAATTAGTACGAGTAGGATTTTATTTTTTTTCCTTTAAAAAAGAGTTCAAATATGTCATCAAACTATGAAAATTGCTTATTTATGCCATTCTATTTGACTCATTTATGCTATCACTATTATTAAAATGACTCATTCGTGCTATTTTTTATTAATACCAATTTTACAATATCATTTTCATTAATTTTTACGTTAATGAAAAATAGCATGAATGAGTCATTTTGATAACGATAATAACATAACTAAGCCAAGTTATTAATGAGTAGTATAAATAATTCTTTTGTCATCGTTTCACTTTACCAATAAATAATTCCTTTTTTAGGCCGTCACTTCAAGTGAAAAAAAACCCTATATTTTTTTGGTTGTGCTTTTACAAGCTAATTTATATTTGATGACTGAAAAGGAGTTCAAAAATTAGTAATGGAAGGGAGACGAATTCGAAGATTTGGGAGATGGGGAAGCAATCAGACGACTCTATTGCCTGTGCGTGTCAATCGACTATCTAACACCATTTCTTGTTGGTATGAATCAAATCTTTTCTCCATTTAAGACTATTTTATTAACGAGAGTCATTAACCATCAATCATATTTCGAATTTGCAGGTATTGTGATTGCAAGTCCTCAATATTGAACGAACCCTTGTTTCGTTTTGGTCGAAGATATTCAAGGTGCCCTTGTTTCCTCCGTTCTAATTTATACGACACTTAACTTTTAGTCGGTCCCAAAAAAATACTCCTTCCAAATTATTTATCGTTTTTTTATTTTACACACCCTTGAGAAATATTAATTAAGAGTGGTATTTAACTATTTTTACCCTTATTTATGTCTAAGTGATAATCCTTCTCCGTTAAATGTCAAAATGGTTAAAAATACTCTCGATTATGAATTTGGGTTAAAAATACCCCTCCTGTAATTAAAATTTTCAAATATAACCATTTCTTAACGGAAATCCCCGAATCCCCAAAATAACCGATTTTAATTTTTAAACCCACTCCATTATTTAACCCGACCCAATTAAATAATAACCCATGTGATCCCTTTATTATTTAGTTGGGTCGGATTAAATAATGGAGCGGGTTTAAAAATTAAAATGGGTTGTTTTGGGGATTTTTGTTAAGAGGGTTTATTTGAAAACTTCAATGACGGGGATATTTTTTACCCAAATTCGTAACGCAGGGTATTTTTAACCCTTTTCCCAAAGTAAAGGGGTATTTTTGACCCTTCTCCCTTAAATGTTCACTCTTTTCATATATTATCTCCATTAGTAACAAAATTCTACTAATGGGAAGAAGTAATTAATTATTCATTGAATTTCTAAAACGACAAATAATTTGAGAAACTATTTTTGGTAACCACAACAAATAATTTTGAGACAGAGGGAGTATTATACTTTCCTTTATTTAGTGTAACAATTTAACTTTAAATTTATCTTTTTACCCTTAATGAAATGGTTTCTACCTACACAAATTTTTGTGATTTATTTTAGGTCACAAGTTTCAGGAATTGTCCTTTATTTCTTAAATTTCATGCCTAGTCAAACACCCTCATATAAAATGGAATGGAGGAGTGGATGCTTCATGGTTTTAAGGTTCTTTTTGCCCAATTTATGTAATTCATACCTAGGGTGTGTTTGGCATGACGGAAAATGTTTTCCAAGAAAATATTTTCTCGAAAAATATGTGATTTTCCTACTCATTTTCTTGTGTTTAGTACACAAGTTGAAAAATGTCATTTAAGACCATTGCATATATTTAAAGCAAAACACTATGAGGTTTTTGTATTCGGAGTGCAACTTCTGGTGGTGGGGTAGGCAAGGGGGTTAGGTGGGGTAGTCAAGGGGGTGTGTGGAGTAGAGGGGTGGGGGTAAGAAAAAGTTTTCAATTTTTATAATTCTTTTATAAAAGTAAAATAAAATATATGAAATAGAATATTTGGGGGGTGGGAGGCAGGGCGTGGGTTGGTTTGTAGGTAGGGGTATGGTGGGGAGGTGCGTGGGGGGTAGGGGTAGGGGGTGGAGTTGGGATGCGTTGTGTGTTTTTTATTGAATCCGGAAAATGTTTTTGTCAAATTTTGAAGGAAAACATTTTCTCCTATTTTTCGTATGAAAGTGCAATCAAACAAGAAAATATTTTCCGGAAACATTTTCCGTCATACCAAACACACCCCTAATTTCTAGGAAGTAGCAGTTGATGCACATCTTGGTCCTTTTTTTCTCTTTGAAGGTGAGCCTTTGAGTAACTGGTAAAGTTGTTGCCATGTGACCAGGAGGTCATGAGGTCAAGCCGTGGAACAGTCTCTTGCAGAAATGTGAGTTAAGGCTGCGTACAATAGACCCTTGTGGTCCGGCCCTTCCCCGGACCCCGCGCATAGCTGGAGCTTAGTGCACCGGGCTGCCCCTTTTTTATGTTTTCTTGAGATTGAAAATCTAATTTTGAATTTTGCCTAACCTATTACAAAATGTTTAAACCATGTCTAGGACTTTCTCATGCATATTTTTTTATGCTAAACAAATTTAAGGAGTATTAAAATTGCAAAAGAAGTTGAAGTTGCTGTTTTGTTGTTATTTAGAGGCCCTTTATGGCTTATGCTTTGAAGTTATTCAGCTTATTCTCAACAACCTCTGTAACTTTGTTGGTGTAACCTAATGCCTATATCTTTATGAAATTAATTCATCAAATCAATATCCGAATATCAACATTTATGAAAGGACTGTAACCATAGAAATAAAGAGTATAGCGACTCGTAGTCATGGTAGAATTCTCAATACAATCCCAAGTATTGAGATTCAAACCTTGGATGGCAAGGTTGTTATTCCACTCTTCAATAGCTAGACTAACCCCTTGGGGGTTATGGACTACGAAAGCTTAAATGTCTTGACACTTAAAACTCCTGGTATTTGGTTATAGCAGCGTGTGATACTTATTATATTGTTCAAAACTTTATCTTTTTCTCTTATAGAGAGTACTGTTAGAGCACAGTTTTATGCTTTTCTGAGTGACTACTTTTCTTGCAGGGGCTTGAAAGCTTGGTTCTCTATGGGTGTTGGTTTTAGTCTTGCCGTTTTATCTGCTGTTACTATGGTTAGTCAACTGCTAGTCCTATCATATTATTTCTTTGTTTACTCCTATCTAATTAATTGTTTGAAAATAGCTAGGAAAAAGGATCTGCTTTCCCGAGTTTGTTTAATATCTGCCCATTGAATCACTTTTCTTATTCTGCCCAGATTCTTTTGTATGAAATTGGCCAAATACTGTGTCTTTATTATGGCAACACCCAGATGAGCAACGTGATGAGTGAATATCTGTTTGGTGTTCCATCTACGGTATGTATTCTCTCACATTTTTAAGGCACTTGGTTTTCATTCTTTTTTTGGATTACTCTGCTTCAAGCCAATACTTCATTACCATCCCGGCTAGGCACAAAAAATTGTAAGACAAGAAAATGATTTTCCTGTCATTTCTGGTATTCATAGATGAGCCGAGGGTCTCCCGGAAACAATCGCTCTACCTACCAAGGTGGAGGTAAGGTCTGCGTACACTCTACCCTTTCCAGACCCCACATTGTGGGATTTCACTGGGTATGTTGTTGTTGTTGTTGTTCTGGTAGTCATAGAACATATAAGTAGAACATTGAATGCAAAGAAATGAATTTCAATCACTTAGCAATCAAAACTCTGGGGTGTTTATTCGACCCATGTACCAGTTCTTCTATTGTTCTCAATGCAATTAAAACTTACAACCCTCGGAAAAATTAAAAAAAATTTAAAAGAGGAGAGAAGATTAATGGTTCGTTCCATTTTCTGTCTTTCTTGAGCTTAGTTTATTTTATTAGGCAAGATGTTGTGCTTGTTTAATTTGCTGGAAAGGTTGGTCCTAACGTGGACCCATGTTGGTTGTCTATTTGGCTTTAAGGCAAGGGGTGAAATGGCCTTGACTTATGCTATCTTATTGGGCTTAAGGTAAGGGGTGAGCATGGTCGTGACCTACATAGACATTTTCTGGGCTAGAAACAGCTATTTGCACTCAGATTCAAAAGTTTTTAACAGTTGCATCTGCTTCATATGTTTTTACGCAGATATCAGGCTTGCCCATCTCAGTGGCTGACATTGGATATCTGTGCATATCTTCCATCATATCGGTTTCAGTGCATGAACTTGGGCACGCTCTAGCTGCTGCAAGGTTAAGGCTAATGCTGTTTTGAAATGGGTTGGAGTACAATTTAGATTATACTATACTTTATAAGTATATTCCATCTGTTAGGAAAGTTAACTGGATTAGAACATAGCACATGCTTGAACATTAGGCATTTAGGCAGTGCTGATTATGTAATACAGGGTATTCTTCATGATCTTTGATTTTATATTTGGCCGACTAGTGTGTGCAAACCTGATCAGTTGACATGTTTTGAGACATAGCAGTGGCAGTACATGAATCTCACAACTGCTTCTGTAGGCACTACATTCTGGGAAAGCAGTGAGGGCATACAGATGGAGTACATCGCTGTGTTTTTGGCTGTATTATTTCCAGGCGCTCTAGTGGCATTCAATCATGAGCTACTGCAGGCATTGTCCAAAGGTTCTGCTCTTCGAATCTACTGTGCCGGTGTTTGGCATAATGCAGTTGTGGGTAACTTATAGCAGCTGTTAGTTGTTAAAGAATGCTAGTCGATCTCCCTTTGTTTGTCATATTATGTACTCTTTGAACTAATTTGGTGTATTATTTTTCAGCTTTGTGCTGTTTGTGCCTGGGCATTGTTCCTTCAACCCTCGATTTTGTATCCATTTTACATTCATGATGAAGGCCCCATGGTAGTTGAGAATTAATTCTTGTACTGCATGGTGCTAATTTTGTGGAACCTAATTACGCATTATTGTGGCTAATGTGTTCCAATCACATTATCTTGAGCAGGTACTGGATGTGTCTCCAACATCACCACTGTCCAGCTATTTGTCTCCTGGTGATGTCATTATATCATTGGATGATATCCGTATCAACAATGTTCAGGAGTGGTCACAAATTATTGCTGTATTAACTGAACGCTCTTATCAAAACTCTCAGAATCACAACCTTCTTGAGAACTCTATGAAAAGAAGTGTTGGTAAAGGATACTGTATTCCCTATTCTTTGGTTGAAGAAGGCAAACGTATTTCATTGGAAGGTAATGAAGCTTCTTGTCCTGATGAACTAAGTGCATTTATAAGCATTCCATGCTTGGATCAGGCCATGCCTGATGATGACAATCTTGAGGTTAACCATCAAAGGGATGGAAGTGAACTCCGTTGCTTTTATGCTAAGGATGTCTTGAAGCTTGAGAAATGTGGTGATGGTTGGGGCGGACTTCATAGCAATAGGAGCAGCTGCTTGTGTTCCAAGGTGTGCAATTCAGTATTCTCCCGTGGGGATCAGAAGCCACACCTTTATATCATTTTTCCAGTTGTGCATGTTTGTCATGAACTACCAAGAAATATTGCTCCTATAGTTTGTAATACGCTAATACGATTAGAATAAACATAAACACACACATAATGCATTTGAATATGTGAAAATTTGATGCTTTGGTGCAGGAGGGAACATGCTTTCTTCCACTTTTGTTGACTGGTGAAGCATGGATGGAGATCACATATTCAAGCCCTTCTCCTCTACAATGCTCTCAACTTGGTAGAATGCGTGTGGTCGATGATGATAACTTCAGGGAGAACCCCTGTGTTAAGACCTTTGTTTTTGTGGGTGATGTAATTTCAATAAAGCATTCAGTTCTCTTGACTTCATATCGACCTCGTTGGTCAGCTAAATTTGGTGCACATCTTCCTTATGTACTGGAGAAGTTTTTGATGTTCACCTTTCACGTCTCTTTGACGCTTGCACTTCTCAACAGCCTGCCGGTATGTATTCATATTGAAAAGATAACTCTCTCTTTTCCATGTTTATTAGCCTGCATGTGGTCATATCTGTTGCGTATTTTTTGCTGTGAAGATTCATTGAACCTCAAAGTGGTGTTGTTAGGAATTACCAGTTCTGTTGGGCAGGTTAACATCTTGAAGGTTTCAGAATGTTACTGATTTGGGCCCAGAAGGATAGAAAATGACTCCTATTAGATTAAATGGTTATGATGGATAATGTCTTAGAAAAGAGCTTGAGGACCATGAAAATCAAGGCCTTTTTAAGACTGGAAAGACGAGAAGGAAAAAACACTAAGAATTACTATACGCAAGTTTAAGATTATTTCAACAATGAATGAAGGAAATTGCTAGCATTATTGTCTAATAGGCGACTTTATTGAATTGAACGTATTACATACTAGGATACATTGTGTCCTAATCGTACTCCAAAAAGGATTTGCTAAACCATATAGGAAAAAATGCTATACCTCATCTGAACTACTTCTTACTAACTTTATATAGACTCCACATACTAAATGGGGTTTTCAGAAAATCCTGTTCGCTAGAGTAATTAGCTGTAGTACAAAACAAATTATGAAGCATCAACTGGACCGAATGCGCTACATTCACAGATTATGTTATCACTATAAAGGCGAAAGCAATAGAGCGATGCTAAGCAAGTTGCCATTTTGTTGCTTCATATGACTGAAGTGATGTGATACCAATGAAGCGTGCTTTTCATACAGCTAGGCGCGACGTGATCCGTGCGTAAAATGGTTGTGTTCTTTCATCTAGCTTTAGAAGTTGGAAGAAAGAGAAAAGGACGAGAGAGTAGGGCATTTACTAGCTGAGTATGTGGATTGAACTCCATGGTTGTGATACCAATGAAGTGTGCTTTTCATACAGCTAGGCGCAACGTGATCTGTGCGTAAAATGGTTCTGTTCTTTCATCTAACTTTAGAAGTTGGAAGAAAGAGAAAAGGACAAGAGAGTAGGGCATTTACTATCTGAGTATGTGGATTAAACTCCAATTTTATTGTTCAGGCCTTGGTCTTTTTGATTAATTATGGCACTTCATTCACTACTTTATAACTCCTTGATTTGCTTCTTTTGTTTTTGTTTTTCTTTATGACTCTTGCTGTTTTGTGAGAGTTCTTTTCTTCTGATCCACTTTTGGTCTTCTTGTTTTGTTTCTCCCTTTTGCTCAGTCTTGCTGTTAACGTTTAGTTTTCTTATCTATAACAAAGTCATCATCAATGTGGAATTATTTAGTTCGAGGAATGCTTTCCTCAAGAAATGTTTGACTTGCCACTGTTGTTTCCTCCACTAGCTCCAAGTTCATCTTCGACCTACTTTGGGCCTTAAATGCATGTGAAGGTCTTGATCTGGATCTTCGAACTGAATGATGCAAACTTTTTATCCACTGCCGAGGCAAACAGCATCAGAGATAACGTGTATCTCAACTGTACTGACATAGATGGCACATGCCACATATCATTCCTTTTTATTTTGGCTTAATACCTAAATTGAAACCTCAACTTTTCCCGGTTTGCGAAGCTGACCCAGCAACTCTCGGTCTGCCTATTTAAACACCTCTAGTCCTCCTCTCTGTTGGTCTATTTGTCCGTAGACGTAGATTAGATACCTAATATGCATTCTCAATAATAGATAAATAACTTGCTAGAAATTGAATGCATTCATTTCCAGTATGACCCATCTCCAGTACGAAAAGTCCATGTAAATTGGTTTGGTGAGATCACAAGGAAGCTGCACCAAAAGTAAATGTGTCTTGTATGGAGTGTGGTGAAAGTATACAAATCTGGAAGTCAGGTGAAGAACCTGGTTAGTACTTAAATGTGATCCAGATGTGATAATAAATTTGACTCTTAATAAAATTCAGCATCTTACTGTCATTTTCCTACACGAAGAAAGAGAGGATGAAGAAAAGTAGCGCAATTGGAAACTTTAATGTGTCTTTCACTATATTGAGACCATAGCGAGCTTTGTTCTAGGACTTTGCTGAAGAAAGGAACCTCATTCTAGGGCTTGCCTTGGCTCTTTGCAGTTGTTACTTCTCAGTTTTCATGCTCAGTTGTCTCATCTCTTTCCCCCTTCATAGCAATTAATGAGTTCTAATCAGTACTTCTAGATATCTGTTGTTGCTTTCGAAAGGTGATTTTGTAGTTTTATCTTGGTCATTAGATGACACTTGAATACATGCTGTTGTAAAGCTGGCTTGTTGACCCAATTACCATATTAGCAATCTATTGCAGATAATTACCATTCTCTTTTGAATGCTTTGGATTTGTGATTATTGTGTCATAATATGTCGTAGATCCTAAAACAGTGGACAACAAGTCGCTGCAGCTTATATTCCATTCATGTTTTTATAATTACCTTTGCTTCTTCTCCAGGTTTATTTCCTTGATGGTGAAGCCATCTCAGAGGTGATTATACACTACTTCAGGTTCCTAAGTTCCAGGAGGAGGAGAACCGTTCTTCAGTATTTCCTAATTGGTGGAACAGTTGCATCTATTCTTATCTTCGTCCGGGTTTTCCTTGTTTTATTGTGAGTTAAAATTGTCATATCATGCTTATTGGAAAGGTGGAGCTTGGAGACATGTTTGCCCCCTCCGCAGGTTTGGAAATATTATGTCATCTTCATTTATGTTTTGATAGATCAACGTGTTAAGTGTTTTTTTGTTAACATCAAAATGCTGTTAAATTCTATCTATTGAGACATGAGCATACGGTGGTTGCTAAGGAGGTGTAACATGATTAGCTTATCTATCTGCTTAACGAACTGAGATGAAATTCAGACAATATGACCTGTTATCTGTTAATTGGAAACTGTTCTTCATAATTTGGGCTTTCAAGTGGGGCAGTTTGATAAAAACTAGTACAGACGATGGTAGTTGATGGTGCACTTATTGTTGACGTCATGAAACAGTGACTCTGACGTATTAATATCGAGCTGATCAGCAGAATTTCAAGTCCCATAGTAAATACGTGCGACTTTAGAAAACTATCTACAAAACAAGACTTAGAAACAGTTCTAAAAAATAATCTAATAGATATAGAACTAAAGGTTAGCCAAGAAAATAAAAAAATTAAGGAAGAACTTATAAACAAAGTTCTAAAGCTAGAAAAAACAATACAAGAGCTAAAAGAAGCTATCATTTCATGAACAGACTAAATATAGTCCAAGAAGAATCTAAAAGATTGATAGAAAAATCTATACCATTACCACCCGATTACAAAGAATATATCCCTACTGCCAAGTCAGATCAAATACTTGTGCAGCAAAATATAATTATAACTTCGTTAATATTAGATCTTACCATAAAGGTAGAAGCTTTAACTAAAACATTAGAAGTGTTAAACGAAAGAGTATATCAAATAGCAAAAGAACAAGATAAAGAAATTTCTAAAGAAAAACAGGTAGACGAACTTATAGATCAGCTAAAAAGAGTAGAGATAACTCCTCAGAAAGAAAAAGCTTTAGTAACCAGAAAAACACAAAAATGGACCTTTTTACAACTAGATCGAGAGGAGAAGAAGAAAGACCAAGACTAAGTTGTTCAGAAAACGGCATAGGAAATAGTTTTATTTCTAGACTATTAAATAGAAGAACACCTGAAGAAGAAAACAGACAACTTAGCGAAGTAATAAACGTAGATCGAGACATAAGTATATTTCAACAAAATCAATTAAACTTATTAAACCCTAGAACACTATATAATGCTGGAAGATTTTCATCAACAGCCCAATTGTATAGACACTACAGGGAAGAACAGTTGTCTGTATTAGGTAATACAACAAAAAATATAAGTTTAATAAATATAGAATCTTTTAAACATATTAAAAGAACCACCAAAACTCTCATGCATATGTGATTAATCGTTATAGGAATTAAAGGTTTAACTAGAAAGAATTTAGGAAGTAAAGTCCTCATAATAATCTATGATGACAGATGGACAGACATGAAGAGATCCATTATAGGCATGACAGAAATGGACATGACAGATAGTGGAGAAACTTTTACATTAGCCCAGACTTCTTAATGAACTTAGCAGAATTCGGTAGACATATTAAAATAGGAATCCAGACAAAAGGTTACGAAGAAATGCATAACGGCAATAACTTACTGATATGCTTAGGATGTCTAGGAAAAATGACAAATAATAGCAATACAAAATTTAAGATAAAAATAAATGATGTAGTAGAATTAATGAGTAACAAAGGAATTAATTTGATAAAACCAGTAAAAATACTACCAGAAGAATACGCAGGTTTAGAATGGAAATTAGAACAGTTCACTACAAAGAATAAAATGTTACAACCAACTTCTCATCTAGAATATACAAATCCAAAAGGAGAGACATCAATAAGATTTACAGACTATAACTACATTCCACAGAGAGAATGTGAAGAAGAAAGTACAATAGAAGAAGGTGAAATAACTACTTTCATGAACATAGAAATAATCCAAGAAGGTTATGAAGTAGATGTCGCCATAGAAACAGCTAGAAGCCTGAAAAAGAAGAAACCAGAATTACTTTTCAGATGTAAAGGTTGCAAAGTAGATAATCTTGATTTAGAACAAACAATAGAACATTTTAAGACTTGTGATAAAAGAACCGATAATACAGGTTATAGAGAAGAACAGATTTCAAAAGAAAAAACAACTATGTTTGAAGAAATCTGGAAAGACATGAATTTTAATAATGAAGAATGTGAAACTAATTCAGAAATTAGCCAAAAAGAATTAATGGAAACTAGTGCCTCAAGCTCTAGCCCATTTTAAAGAACTACCGGAGAACAATACACAGTAGATACGAGTACTGGAAATATACCTAGAAGACGAGTATTCAGAACTGCAGGTGAACCTATAGAACAGGTAAAACCCTCAGGTAGAAGAATGCCGTTAGAAGAACCCATCACTCTCCAAGAAGGAGGTAATAGGGGAAAGATTTTAAATATAGCAGCCCACGATCCACAGAGATGGAACTCTGTAATCGATTTGTGGTAGGGTATATTAGTAGCAGATTATATACAGAACTATACAGAGACAGACGCTGAAACAATGTATAAATACTTAGAAACTTTCCTAGGGGAATCAACTAAAGCTCTATGGGAAGCTTATAAAACAGATTTTCAGACTGAATTTTACCAGTTAGTAGCCATGGGGGCAAACCCTTACAATTTTACAAATAAAATACACACCTTAATCACTGGTGAAGACCCTAATAGTGGCCTAGTAATATTACAGAGAAATGCTTTAATAAAGTTAGAACAATTAAGTATTAGTAACTGGGTATATATTAAGAAATTCCTAAACGATTTCTTTTATTATTGTACGATAAGTGGAAATTCGTTTGATCAAGACTTAGGAAAGAAACTTTTCAATAAATTACTCGGAGCCTTAGGTAGAGAAATAGAAGAACGTTGGAACAAGCGCGATGGGGTAATACAAAACCCTAATGCAAAGTGGTCAATAAGACACAGAATCCAACATGTTATGGAGATCTCACCAGAAAAGTGTACTCATTTGCAGATACAGAAACAATTAAAACAGAACGAACTAAATTTCTGCAAAAGTGTAATATACACAACACAAAGTTACGATAAAGATCCTCATAAGAAAAGAAATAAATATAAAAAGAAATATAATAGGTATGGTTACAAAGATTACGACCGATATAAGAAAAAGAAATATTTCTTAAGAAAATCCTCAGCTAAGAAACCCTACCTAGATAAAAACAGACACATAAGAAAATACAGAAACGACAGAACTTATAAAAATAAGCTAGAGTGTTTTACATGTGGTAGCATAGAACATTTGGCCAATACCTGTCCAAAAAGAATAAATAATAATTCTAGAAACTCTCAGTTAATAGAAGATTTTCAAGAAACTTTAATCAATGTAGACGAATATATGTCAGATACAGAAAGCATATACTCTATAGTAAGCATTGAGACAGGAGATAATAGCAAAATAGACTCTTCCGATTCAGAAGCAGACGAATTCTTAAACGAAATCGAAATAGAACAATTAGATTTAGATCTAAACAATTTAGTAAATACAACTATAGAATGTAATCATCTCTTTGAAAGAAATAAAGGGTTAGATAGCACAGCTTGTTGCATTTGTAAATGGTTCCCTAGCAGGAGCAAACGAGCTAAGTGCAAAACTTGTTTTTTAGAAGGATGCATAGATTGCTTACAGAAAGAATTTAGCATTATAATAAGTCCTAAAGAAACAATTAGAAAAGTACCAGAAGACGCTACAATAACAGTAAGAATGATGACCTTAGAAACCAGAATGAACTCTTTAGAAATTAGACTTGCTCAAATAGAAAAAGGGTAAGCAAAAAGAAAATGATCCACATATTGTAGACGATGAGCTAGAAGAAGAATTAGCTACAGACCAAACACTAGAATTAATGAATACAAAAGATTATAAAACTTTAATATGTAATGAAGATAAAAAGTTTGGATCTTTAAAACTCTTAACTAAAATAAGAATTAAAAATTACGAGATTACTACTTTAGCATTGGTAGACACAGGTTGTACAAAGAGTATTCTCAATAAAAAGATTATTCCAAGTAATTTGGTTAAGACCTTAGATAAGCCTGCTTCGGCTATGCAAATGGATGTGACCCATAATGTGTATAAACATTACCTCCAAGAAGCATCCGTAAGTTTTATTAATACATGTTCAAAATTCTACAATCCTAGTTATAAGATAGATCAGATTCTAGTCAGAGATCTAAACATAAACACAAACTTTATTATAGGTTTAGATTTCCTATTAGATAATAATGGAAGCTGTACTATTACAAGGGATGGTATTATCTTCCAAAAGAATAGTACATATACCCCGGTACAGACCCAAAAGACTGAAACAAAAATTATACAAATCTCTCCACTCAACCTGCAAAATAATTCAGACACAAGCTGTTGTAAGGATTGCAAAAATGGAGAAAAATACTGTTGCCAGAATAATAGTAGAAATTTAATACTAGAAGAAATTCTAGAAGAAGAAGATATAATAGAAAAAAACAACGGAATTTTACAACTTTAAAAGCGGGATAGAAAGAATAGGAATAATAAAAGATAAAACAGATCTAGACAACATAGTAAAAATCTTAGACGAATTATAAATAATAGGAGAAAAACCCCTGAAACATTGGGATAACAATAAGATCTTATGTGAACTAGAAATAATAAACCCAGAATATATTATTAAGACCGCCTCAATAGAATCAACCAATCAAGACTTAGAGGATTTCAAATCTCAGATTAAAGAATTATTAGATTTAGAAATCATAAGAAGATCTACGTCAAAACATAAATCCGCAGCTTTCATAGTTAGAAATCATTCAGAAATAATTAGAGGAAAGGCCAGAATGGTCATAAACTATAAAAGACTAAATGACAATACTAAGAGCGATGGTTATAAATTACCCGATAAAACAGAATTAATTAATAGGATACAGGATAAGAATTTATTTAGTAAATTTGATTGTAAATCTGGCTATTGGCAGGTAAAAATGCATCCAGATAGTATAGAATGGACAACATTCACTTGTCCCGAAGGACATTTCGAATGGCTGGTCATGCCATTTGGCCTCAAGACAGCCCCACCCATTTTTCTTTGAAAAATGGACTCTATTTTTGGGGATTACAAAATATTCGTCATAGTATACGTAGACGACATACTAGTATTTAGTAGTAATATGACCGAGCACCTAGGACATTTACAGACGGTATTCCGACTTTTCGTAAGTAATGGAATTATAATCAATAAAAAGAAAATGGAATTATGTAAGAAATACATAAATTTCTTAGGAGTAACTTTGGGAGAAGGTAAAATAAAGTTACAGCCACATATAGCTAAAAAGGCCCTAGACATGCCAGACAAGCTAGATAATACCAAAGACTTACAAAAGTTTTTAGAAATTTTAAATTATGCTAGAACATTTATAAAAGATTTAGAAAAGGTAGCAGAACCTCTATACTCAAAGACTGGCTCAACTGGGCAAAAACACTTTAACGCTGAAGATATAAAAATAGTAAAACTATTGAAAGAACAGATTAAGAATATTCCAGACTTAAGCATGCCTTTAGAAACAGATTACCTTATCATAGAAACAGATGGCAGTTTCGAAGGATGGGGAGCTGTATTAAAAGCTAAAACAAACAAATATAGTAATAAGACCACAGAAAGAATTTGCGCTTATCAAAGCGGAAAATACAAAGAAAAAGGTAATATGAGTAGTATAGACTAGGGCTGGCCAGTGGGCCGGGACGACCCGACCCCGCCCGACCCCGTCCCGACCCCCCCGCCCGGTCCCGACCCGACCCCGCTCTAAAAAAAAAAAAAAAAAAAAAAATTAACGGGGGCGGGACTCGAACTCGGGACGGACGATGTCTCGTCCCGCCGGACCCGAGCCCGCCCCAGGTGCCCGCCGGACCCGAGCCCGCCCCGAGACCGTCCCGACCCCGACCCCGACCCCGACCTTACCTTTGCAAAAATAGCCGTTGCACCAACGGCCATTTTAGATTATGGCCGTTGGCCAACGGCCATTTTAGGCCCCCCCCCCCCCAACCCCCCTACCCCTTAATATTTATTTTTAACCCATAAGTTATTATATTTACACTTTAACCCAATTTTTCAACTATAAATAACTCATTTTCTCTTCATCTTTCTCACAAATCTTCCTACAATCTCTCTAATTTCTCAATATATCTCTCTACATTGTTTGCTAAATATTCAATTTTATTAATTCATTTGGGAATTGGGAGTGAAGTTGGCAACTAGCTTGAGGATCTTCCATCGAGCAAAGTTTCAATTTTCAACCTCTCGATTACACGTCGACGTTACGTCGGCGTTTGGTACATTCGTTCCTTCATTAAATTATTATTGTCTTTTATTTTATTTAGCGCACTTAATTTCATTTACTTTAATTATTTGTTAGCATATAATTAAAATGGAAGGAATTAGAGGTATGTTTAAGGGTAAGGGTAAGACTTCTTCTAGTAGGGGCAATCAGGGCAAGGGTACTTCTTCTAGTCATTTTATTCCTACACATGATGATTTTGTTGATACTCAACATTTTCCTACAATACCATTAGATTTAGACGAGGAGTTATTTTCTCGGAACTCAAGAAGACTTTAATTTAGACGATGATCTAGACGATACACCCACTAATATTGATGACAACACGCCCACTAGTGCACCTTCAACCGAAATACCTCCTATTCCCCCTAGTATGAGACGAGGTCCAAGAAAAACGACCATTAAAATCGATGCATGGACATTTTTTGATAGGGACGTAGAGAATCAAGTAGCCATATGTAAAATTTGTAAAAATGTTTTAAAATTTAAAACTGGAAAAGGTCACGGTGGGACGGGGGGTTTAATTAGACATGTAGTAAGTGCTCATCCAGCTAGGTATGCCCAATACCAGGCTTCAAAACCGGGTGCGCAAACGGCCGCTCCATCGGGACAAGGTTCACATACGATATCGTCCCGGACCAAGTACAGGGTCAAATTAACCCTATGACGGGGGGAATTGTAGGCTCTAAATACAACAAACATAGAGATAGGGAAGCAATATCAAAATTAGTTGCTTGTGGAGGGTTTGCCTTTTTCATTTCCTTCATCTCCCGGTTTTATTCATTACATTAGAGATATATATAATCCTCGCTTTTAACGGTTTTCCTAGGTCAACTCGTTAAGAGAGATGTATTTAAATTTGCGCATGAATATCAACAATATTTACGTTTTTCATTATATCATTTTAATGGCAAAGTATCTATCACGTCCGATATAGGTCGTAGTACTAACGGCCATGATTATTTAACTGTAACTTGTCATTGGATAGATTATAAATGGTCTATGCAAAAACGTATTTTAGCGTATAGATATATAGATGATAGGCACACTGGTACTTTTATTGCGTAAAAATATTTATCAAGTGTGCGATTATTACGGAATTACCGATAAAATTATGACTATTACATTAGATAACGCTTCTAATAACAATTACGCAATTACAATGTTAAAAAATAGTTTAGCTCCATCTTTTCCGGACCATTTTCATATAAAATGCGCGTGCCATATATATAACTTAATTGTAAAGGATGGTCTATCACTTTTTGAAGACATTCTTAGTAAAATACAATTTGCTATAAACTTTATTTTTAAAAGTAATAAAGTACAACGTAGAAAAGAATATAAAAAAATTTGTCATGATTGTGGACTACCTTTTAGAAGAATTCCACAAGAAGTATCCACTAGGTGGAATTCTTTATACGAGCAACTACTTGTTGCTTATGACTATAAATTACCTATAACTTTATTTTTTAACTCTCATAATAAAAAGCCAAATGATATGATTTTAGATAGTGATTGGGAAAAAATTTCCGAACTTATTGTATTTTTAGAGAAATTTTTTCAAGCAACAAAAGAATTTTCCGGTATATATTATCCTACTATTTCAACTATGTTATTTTATATAACTCTAATATTTTTATTACTTAGTGAATATATGGAAAAACCAGCTTATAAGGCAAATTATTAAAAAAATGTTTGTCAAAATAAAAAAATATTTTATTCCTATTCCTTCTATTTATATTATTGGTTCTGTATTAAATCCTACTATTAAAATAGACGGTACTAAATCACTAATTGAAACTATTTACGATTGTATAGAAGTACTACCACCTCCAAGTCCCAAAAATCTAAATCACCCACCACCTATTGAACAAACTAAAGAAGAAGTGTTGAATAGCGTAGAACACCACCGCAAAAATATATATAGATTTTATCAACAAGAAAATGCTAGTAACGTACCGGCTACCATACCATCTTCTTCATCTTCAACACAACCTCACAAAAGACATGTTTGTTTCGCGGCTAGTATTGAAAGCCTCGAAATAGAATGTGCGGCCGTACCTCTACTAACCAAATTAGCGAGTTGGATATTTTTGTTTTGCGGGGTTAAATACCGTATCAAGAAGTTATCAATGAAGATGGACAAGAAGACTTGTCGAAATACGGAGGGGGAATGAGAAGACCTTTCCGACACTTTCAATGATGGCTCGAGATGTTTTGAACATTCAAGCGTCGTCAATTGCGTCGGAAAGCGCTTTTTCTCGAGCAGATATCAAATAGGAGACCACGTACACTCATTGGCCGGAGACACTTGGAAATTGCGGTATTATTCGGAGATTGGATACGAGCGGAGCGGAGAAGGTGCGGTCAACCGGAGATCAACGAAGAAGATGATGAAAACTACAACGAGATCTTAACCGAAGGTAGTGGAAGCGACGTGGATCAATTTGACCAACAAATACCTATTCCAACCGAAGAACCACATGAAATCATCAAGCAATTAGAACAGATTTTTTTGAAAATGTAATTTTTTTAATTGCAATTTTATTATGTAATTTGCAACTTTTGGACAACACCATAAAGTTGCAATTTAGATTTTAGACAATTGTATTTGTATTACAAAAAAATCATATGTCTATTAAATAATATAAGAGGCACAAAAACAAATTTTGGGATGTTTTTATTACACTATCTTGTTTTATTTATTGAGTTTTTTTTTATACATATGTTATTTAAAAAAAAAAAAAACGAAAACCCGAGCTCGCCCCGCCCCGACCCGAGCCCGACCCGAGCCCGCCCGCCCCCGATACCGACGGGATCGGGATCGGGACGGACCGGAGCAGTCCCGCCCGGACCCGACTCCGCTAGGCCCGCTAGGCCCGATCCCGACCCCCCGGATCGTCCCGCCCCGACCCCGACCCCGCCGGACCCGCCCGCCGCACCCGAGCCCGGTCCCACCGGCCACCCTTAGTATAGACGCAGAAATCTTAGCCGTAATATACAGACTTAATGCTTTCAGATTATACATACTAAATAAACCAGAAACTTTGATTAGAACAGACTGCGAAGCCATAGTTAAGTTCCATTAAAAGATTAATGACAAGAACAGTAGTAGAAGACGATGGCTCAATTTCTTAGACACAATATCAGTTTATAATCTAGTATTCGAACATATCAAAGGAAAAGACAATAGTCTCGCAGACCAACTTAGCAGACTGAAGATTACTTCTAACTGATTTGTTTTTTCTTAAAGCAGAATGAGTTCTTCAAAGACGAATCCAAAAGACAAGGGAAAAGGCCCAGCCAAATCCCAAGATGATTATAGACAAACAGTATTGGGTAACCTGAATTTCAGGCCCATAACTGCTCTTGAGACTCCAACATTAGAAAGACTATATTTCGGTAAGAATAATTTAGTTTCATTTCCAACATCAAACTTGACTTTTAAAATACTTTCAGACTACGTAGTCGATAGACAACAAAAGTGTTTAATAGACAATTTGTGGATTGCCCACAATAAAAAAGACACAAGTCATTTTGTAGCTACTCTAAATTGTACATGTCATTATTTTAACGAGAAAAATTTAGACAAACGTTTTAAATTTTATGTTGTGGTTCATGAAAAGACTAAAGGAATTTTCCAGACATGGTTAGAGGTGGTAGACTCGATCAAAGACTTCAAAACACCTCTTTTCAAGAGTTTCAATGAAGCTTTAGACTATGCTCGAGGAATCCTTGGGCCAAACTACTATATCACCCCAGCTCTCAGACATAACCCAAATCAGACACCACAGTATAACATTCAAAAAGACACAGACAAAATCATCTTTCGCGATCATTGTACTACAATGACCGAAACAGTACAAAGAATAAACACACACAACAAAAAACACTACTCTCTAAATGCAGACAACCCTCTCTTCATTTCACTCCACTGTATAAACTCCTTCATGTAAAATAGCTATCCTTAGTTTAAATTCCGAGTGCAGTTAAGCTTTTCGGGGCTCCCGAAAGGGAAACCTCCCTGTTTTCGAATTATGTAAGTCTTTTAATTCAGTAGTTATCTCCACCATGTAAATTATGTTTGTAATTTTTATGAAGCTTGCAGAAATGCAAGAATTATGTTTGTTAATATTAAGTTGTTATTTTCATCATGATTCTTTACTCATTATGAATCTTTAAGTTACTGTTATAATCAAGAATTCGATATGTTTAGACATGGTTTTCTTCTAAACTTAGTAAATGGTTATCTTTTAAACTCTGTTATGACCTCAATGGATTAGCATGTAAATTCCTATGTCAACGGTGGTTGATTATTGGCCTTTTGATGTCCGCTGAAGGACGGTTGTGGCTTGAAAATTGGGTGTGGCTAAAGACGACTGTCATGATAGGGGTAAGGTTTAAAAGAAGAGATGAACTGTTTAGAAGAAGAAGTGAATAAGCACAGAGGATTCAAGAGATGAACAGTAGCTAAGAGATGAACAGTAGTTAAAGAATCAAGACTGGACAGAGTCCAGATTAATTAAAAAAATAAATAAATTATTTGTTACTTTGGAGATAGCTTATTGATTTTTCAGACTAACACAAGGAGAAGTATAACATGAAGGGAGTACCGAGTAGGATTACACACTTATACTCACCCCCTCTATTGAGATAATTAATTGAAAAACACACCTATATATGTATATGTCTATATATATATATATATATATATATATAGACAGATAGATCAGAAATTGACAATTTTAATGCGGAACGAGTCGATCATTTACTCAGTGCTGTACACATGTTCTATTGCCCATTAGGTGGTGATGTGAAAAATAGAGAAACCACGAATATTGCTAGCAACAGCATGCCAAACGAATGTTGCAAGATAAACAATTGTTGACCCTCTCTATTCCATGCATGCAATTTGTGTTAATGAGCTTAAATATTGTGTCAAAGATTGTGCATTAATTGATTGATTATGCGTATGAAAAACATTACAAATGGCTTTCTCTTTTATATAATTGTCTTCATAGAAGAAACAAATTTTGAATTATCAACCCCCCCCCCCCCCTCCCCTTCTCTCTTTGTCACAAATGTATATAAACAAATATTACAACTATCGATTCAGCCAAGCTTGACCCATTAATGCACGTCGTCAAATCCTGCTAACCTTTTTAACTACAGGCGGCACTTTTGCCTTATATTCATTGATATGTCGATATTCCAAGTTGGGATGACAAATGTTCACAATGGGTATAGTTTGTAGTTAGTTTAATGATAGGAATGTAAATGGGCAGGGGAGGGTAATTAGTTTGCTTTCTGTGGGTAGTTGTATGTAGTTTCCTTTTATATTATGCTCTATTTATTGGATTATTCTGTTGTGTTGGTTCGTTTAATTATGTTATTGAATGGTTGAGTTTTGTTAACGTACGATTCGCTCAGCAAGGAGGTTGGTGCATGCCGAACGGATTTTGGCTCGTGACAATTATTTATACCCTCGGGGCTCACTGCTAAAAGTTCTCCATAAGCTCAAACCCCAAACATTTGACTAAGGGTAAAGTCAAATCCTAAGTTTAATCACACTTTGTATAAAGAATTTTTTTTCTTCTAAAGATGGAAATATATATTCATAAATATCCTTTGTCATAAATAGTGTATTAAAGTATCAAAATATTTGGTGAAAATATCTAGACGTATTATTTGCAATTTTAGAGATTCTATTTCTATAAAGATGTCAATTATTATATTGCCAAAAAAGAAGTAAACTGTTATAGAGGGTAATTATACAAAGAGCGTACGGTTATAAATATGGTTGTTGTTATAGGTAAAAAATTATTATAGAGGTAAAATGTAACACAAAATATCGGTTTTGAGAAAAAATTGATTGTTATAGTGAGGTGTTATATAAGAATGTTGTTATAGAGAGGTTAGACCATAAATTCTTATCCCTTTGCTGTGTGATAATATTCCATCTAGCAAATCCATGAAAAGAAGAATGGACTGCGAACTAATAAAGAATTCTGGAACCACTATGTTTATGATTGGTTCTCTTACATATTGTAGCTAAAAGTTTAAAACCTTGGATCTTAATAATGGTGGTTCCTGAGTACAAGACACAATTAAATTACTACAAAACTAACAAATAAATTGTTAAAAGCACAGGAATAAATACAAGGAAAAGAGATGAATGAATTGCTATATAAACCTTTGAAAGGAAAAAAAAAGATATTCCTGATACTGTCACAACTTTTCTGCAGCGGAGCTTGTAGAGAATTGTTGGGTTCGAAATCAAATAGTAAGCACAACGGAAGTTTAAAATTTCTTACCCAACAACAATCCTGGCATGACTTATACGATAATCATGTTGTTCAAAACATGATAAAAGAAAACTTACAGATTTTCGTACGCGGGATTCAACACTAAGGTATCCACGTAATTTGTTTCCTCAATACTCTAGTGTATTTCCTATTCAAGAAAGCTAGGAAATCTTGCTTTAGGAACTGAAAAGTTATATTATGTCACCTCATAATTATGGGGTATGTGTTGTGTTGGATTTTCAAAGGATGCAGGAAACGAAAATTACAAGTAACTGCTAATGTAAGAATTGAAATTACAATTCAACTAGAAAACTGAAAATTACAAAGATGTTAAACAAGAAAAACTGGAAACTCTTTTTGTTTGCTGAGTCGAGTGTGGCACTCTGTCCTTAAGACAATATTGCCCCATATGTATCCTTTATACGTCCTGGACAATTCGTCTCCCAAGATAAAACAACAATGGAACAATTGAGCAAAGGAAACTCAAGAGCTACCGTGAAGAATATTGAGTAATGAAATGATGCTTGGAAGGAAGAACTGTTTTTCTGCTTGTGTATTTTTCGTGTATATGAGTGTGTTCAACAATGGTGTAAGGGAGTGTTTATATAGGTGAGGGAGAGGCTGTTTAACTGCTTCCATAACTGCCCATTATTGGCCAAATAATGGCCATTATGGAGGTAGTACCAAAATAAATGGTGAGAAAGACCAACGGATTGGCCATTATAGAAGGAGTAATTCAGCCAAAATAAATGGCTGAATTGAGTGCTTGGCGTTTCTGTTCTGTCTGCCCAAATTCTGACTTTCTGGAAACTTCAGGGACCAAACTGTACATCTTGAAACTTCAGGGATCAAATTGTACATCTGAAAGAATTCTGATCCAAACTGTACATATGAAACTTCTGGGATCAAACTGTACATCTGGCAAAGTTCTCTGGCCCAAAAATATAATATCAAAAGGCCCACAGCCCACGACCCGTGGACACGTGAACTCGGAACTGGACGGGCGGGCAGCGGCGGCGCGCGTGTGGGCTTTCCTCAAACCGAAGCACATCTAGGTCCTCCCTCCTTTAAACACATGGGATACCCCTTGGGGTCCCAAACCCCAAACCAATTTCGAGTCTTATATACACAACAATTCTTTCTTCCTCTACCGATGAGGGAGAATTGATCACACACCACACTTTTCCATGCTTCAAACACCTTACTTCGTGAACCAATATCTCTTTCATTTCTCAATGAAATTTGACGATTCTTGGCCCTATGATTATCTACGTACTTAGTAGATCATGCATGTGTGAAGAACCAGATTCTCCAATATGCGTAACACTAGTGTTTAAGCCGTTAAAGTTGGTCGGTCGCAACTCCCGCCAAAGGCTAAGTTCCAACAATCCCCTCTTGAAAGAGATTTTGGCTCACTCACATGGTGTCTTTTCATTTCCAGCAATATTTAGCAGACCGATGTTGCATAAGGAGAGGTAGCTTCAGCTTTGAACCTTTCATAGTTGAATACCATCGGACTTACTTACTGCGCGGTGAACGTGATGTCTTGAACCGTCAGTGTTTAGTGTAAGCCAAGTCAATGGTACCAACACAACAAATTCCCTTACTCTCTTCTTCGTAATGTTTTGTCCGTTTTGTCCATGGACAACTTCTTGGATTCTTAAGTGCATTCATTTGAGGCGGCCCGTCCTCGCACTTAAATAGGTGGTCTCCTATAAGGTATCCTGCTATACCCCACTTCACAAGTGTTAGGAACCATTAAAAGTTTCCAAAAACCTAACCTCAACTGCTGAGGATCATTACAGGTTTTGAAAACTTAACCTTTACCCATACTGCAGATAGCACTTAACGTCTATCGCGGGAACGACTTTGGATTTGGTGTTTCTTTTCATAAATCACTATTCGAAGTGCTCATACTTCCACTGAAGCGATCAACTGAACCTTTACAACTTCGTTTTCCCATTGAACCAAATTACTGGGATCTCCAGTTAGTAAGGTTGGGTTACCACTGTATTGGTCCTTATATTTTGGGTTTTAAGCCCATTCCCCTAGACAGGCAAGCCATCTGATCCTTGGGTAAGCCCTTTGTCAATGGGTCTGCTATATTATCATTTGACTTAATGTAGTCAATGGATATTATACCCGTTGTGATCAGTTTCCTAACGGTCTTATGCCTCCGTCGAATATGACGAGACTTGCCGTTGTACATAGCATTCTGTGCCCTTCCTAGAGCCGACTGACTGTCGCAGTGGATCATTATCGAAGGTACCGGTTTGTTCCAACACGGAACATCCTCTAAGAAGTTATGAAGCCACTCAGCTTCTTCTCCTGCTTTGTCTAAGGCGATAAACTCCGATTCCATCGTGGATCGGGCGATGGAAGTTTGCTTAGAGGATTTCCAAGACACAGCCCCACCACCAATTGTAAATACATACCCACTGGTGGACATGGTGTTCTCTAAATCAGATATCCAGTTTGCATCACTGTACCCCTCTAGTACAAATTGGATATCTCGAATAGTGTAACCCAAAATTTAACGTGTATTTCGGTATTGTAATACCCGATTCAACGCCTTCCGTGATTATCACTCGGATTACGGGTGAACCTAGCCAACTTATTGATTGCGTAAGCAATATCGTGTCGGGTGCGGTTTGTTATATACATCAAACTACCGATCACCTGTGCATATCGCTCCTGGTATACAGGTGCATCAAGATTTTTATCAAGCTTTTGATTTGTATCCATTGGTGACGTTATCGGTGAACTGTCTAACATCTTGAACTTTCTCAAAACATCCTCGATGTAGTGAGACTGAGATAAGACCAAATCCGTCGACGTCTTAGAGATTTTAATCCCTAGGATGACATCTGCGATACCCATATCCTTCATGTCGAAGCATTGTTTCAACATGTTCTTAGTCTCTAGGATTACCCTAGGACCTGCTTCTCTGTGATCAACATGTCTTCTACATACAGGCATATCATAACAAATGAGTCAGAGTTACCTTTCGTGTAAACACATTTATCACACTCATTAATGGCGAACCCCTTCGATAGTAGAGTACTATCAAATTTTTCGTGCTATTGCTTCGGGGCTTGTTTCAGCCCGTACAGAGATTTGATAAGCCGACAGACTTTCTTCTCTTGCCCTTGAACCACATACCCCTCGGGTTGGTCCATATAAATTTCTTCTTCCAAATCACCATTTAGGAAGGCTGTCTTAACATCCATCTGGTGTATCTTAAGGTCACGCAAAGCTGCGATCGCAATGAATACCCGTATGGATGTCATCCGGGATACCGGAGAATATGTGTCAAAGTAGTCAAAGCCTTCTGTCTGCCGATAGCCCTTAGCTACCAACCTGGCCTTGTACTTGTCTATAGACCCATCTGCTTTGTATTTCCGTTTGAGTATCCATTTACAACCCAACGGTTTATTTTCCGGAAGAAGATCAACCAACTCCCAAGTATGGTTATGCAGAATGGAGCCTATTTCACTCTCAATAGCTTCTTTCCAGAGCGGTGCTTCTGGAGTTGACAATGCCTTAGCAATTGTCCTTGGTTCATCATTAACCATATAAGATACAAAGTTAGGACCGAAGGATTTATCCTTCCTGGCCCTTTTACTTCGCCTTAGATCCATCTCTGGAGTCTCCAAGTTCTGAGAATTTGGAACACTAGATTCCGAATGTTTAGCCACCTCGAGATTCGCTAGATCTGAACCATCTAGATCCGGACTGTCAAGGACTCCCGGTTCTTGAGAGCTTTGTGCATAACTTCGTTTGCGAGAGGTTACGTCTTTTTCCTTTCTAGGAAAAGTCCCTTCAAAGAATAAAGCATTCCTTGACTCCATAATTGTACCCTGGTGGATATCTGGAATATCTGACTTATGCACTAAGAAGCGATAAGCACTACTGTTATTTGCATATCCGATGAATATGCAATCTACAGTCTTAGGCCCAATCTTGACCTGCTTTGGCTTGGGTACTTCAACCTTTGCCAAACAACCCCACACCTTAAAATATTTGTAGGTGGGTTTATTTCCTTTCCATAATTCATATGGAGTTTTGTCCTTACCCTTATGTGGGACTCTGTTAAGAATCGTATTAGCGGTAAGGACGGCTTCTCCCCACATGTTTTGGGGAAGACCGGAATTGATAAGCAAGGCATTCATCATTTCCTTTAATGTGCGGTTCTTACGTTCCGCCACACCGTTTGATTGAGGTGAGTATGGAGCCGTTGTTTGATGAATAATGCCTTCTTGGGCACAGTGTTCCTCAAAAGGTGCTACATATTCTCCCCCTCTATCGCTACGAATGGATTTAATCCGTAGGCTCAGTTGGTTCTCAACTTCTGCTTTGTAACGTCGGAACGCTTCAAAGGCTTCATCCTTACTTTTTAATAAGTAAAGGTAACAATACATTGTGCTATCGTCAATGAAAGTCACAAAGTACTTGTTCCCCCCTCTAGTTTGTGCGAACTTCATATCACATCTATCTGTGTGAATAAGTTCTAGAGGAGCGGTATTCCTTTCGACGGATCGAAAAGGAAGCTTGGTGAGTTTTGCCTCTACGCACACCTCACACTTATGTTGAGGGTTTATGTCGACAGACGACAACAACTCCATCTTTACCAGCCTTTGAATAGACTTGTAGTTAACGTGTCCTAATCTATGATGCCATAAATTAGAAGACTCAAGCAAATAAGAAGAAGGTTCAACTTTATTACTTGGACGCAATACAGACATGGCATTCACTTTGAAGAGGCCTTCACAGACGAAGCCTCTCCCCACAAATGTGCCATTCTTAGTGAGTACAAACTTATTGGATTCAAACACTAGCCTAAAACCAGCATTAACCAATAAAGGTCCAGAAACTAAATTTCTTCTAATCGCTGGGACGTGCATCACTTCCTTCAGAGTGAGTTCCTTGCCGGAAGTCATCTTCAGGACCACCTTTCCAACCCCCAGCACGTCCGAGGAAGCGTTGTTGCCCATGAACAGCTTCTTGTCGGTGACCGGTGAGTACGTAGAGAAGACATCTTTGTTGGAACAGATGTGTCTTGTTGCACCTGTGTCCACCCACCACTGCATCGGATTCTCAACCAAGTTGGCTTCTAGCACCACTGCTGAGAAATCCTCAATCATGTCATCCAGGAGCGTGTCCTTGACGATGTTTGCTTGCGCCTTGCCTTTCGACTTGGCTTTCTGTTGTTGCTCAGTCTTGAGCTTGCGGCATTCCTTGATCCTATGACCAGGTTTCCCACAGTGATGACAATTACCTCTGAACATCTCCGCTGCGGGGGATTTGCCGTCTTTGTGGAACTTTCGCTTCTTGCTTGAGTTCCCTTTGGCCTCAGCCAGATTTGCCTTTGCCTCAGCAGTTTGTCTGCCCCTAGGTAAGGCATTCTTGTTATCTTCCTGGATTTGAAGTTTGATAACAAGCTCTTCAAAGGTCATCTCCTTTGTCTTGAGTTTTAAGTAACTCATAAACTCATTCCATGAAGGAGGTAACTTTTCAATCGGCGATGCAACCAAAAACTGCTCGTTTGGTTTCAATCCTTCCAAATCCAGGTGATGTATCATCATTTGGAATTCCTGGACTTGGGACATCACTGTCTTGCTGTCCACCATTTGGAATTTCAGAAATTTCCCAACGATGAACTTCTTAGTACCTGCATCTTGTGCGTTGTACTTCTTTTGCAATTTTTCCCACAGCTCTTTGGCAGTGCCAACGGTGTAATAGACCGTATAGACAGGGTCTGCTAAGCAGTTCAGTGTGTAATTCTTGCACATGAAATCGCTATGATTCCATGCGTCACGAACCATCTTCATGCCATTAATGACATGGATACCATGGCCCCCTTCACCCGTTTCATTAGGCGAAGAGTCCATTTCATCTCCAGCTTGTGGAGGATCTTCCGTAAGGAACCGAGCCATGCCCATAACTGTTAAGTAGAACAACATCTTTTGCTGCCATCTCTTAAATTCTGATCTCATGAATTTTTTAGGGCGATCATGGTGGTGTGAGGAAGAAGGTGTAGCACCAGCAGTCGGGAAGGCAGCGGTGTTCGCCATGAACGATGGCGAATGCAACAGCGGCGATGAAGGCAAAGCGGTGTTACCGCCTTGGCCAGTAGCGACAGTAGCGGGGAAGGCAGCAACGTTGCCTCGAGAGGCATCAGCAGTAGCAGCAACATCGGTCATATTTTCAGCCATGTTATTGCAGTTACCGTAAGCAAATATTATCTTAAGATTGTTGGATTCTCAAAGGATGCAGGAAACGGAAATTACAAGTAACTGCTAATGTAAGAATTGAAATTACAATTCAACTAGAAAATTGAAAATTACAAAGATGTTAAACAAGAAAAACTGGAAACTCTTTTTGTTTGCTGAGTCGAGTGTGGCACTCTGTCCTTAAGACAATATTTCCCTGTATGTATCCTTTATACGTCCTAGACAATTCGTCTCCCAAGATAAAACAGCAATGGAACAATTGAACAAAGGGAACTCAAGAGCTACCGTGAAGAATATTGAGTAATGCAATGATGCTTGGAAGTTGTAGGAAGAACTGTTTTTCTGCTTGTGTATTTTTCGTGTATATAAGTGTGTTCAACAATGGTGTAAGGGGGTGTTTATATAGGTGAGGGAGAGGTTGTTTAACTGCCTCCATAACAGCCCATTATTGGCCAAATAATGGCCATTATGGAGGTAGTAAATCCACCAAAATAAATGGTGAGAAAGACCAACAGATTGGCCATTATAGAAGGAGTAATTCAGCCAAAATAAATGGCTGAATTGAGTGTTTAGCATTTCTGTTCTGTCTGCCCAAATTCTGACTTTCTAGAAACTTCAGGGACCAAACTGTACATCTTGAAACTTCAGGGATCAAACTGTACATCTGAAAGAATTCTGGTCCAAACTGTACATATGAAACTTCTGGGATCAAACTGTATATCTGGCAAAGTTCTCTGGCCCAAAAAGATAATATCAGAAAGCCCACAGCCCACGACCCGTGGACCCGGAACCGGACGGGACCGGCGGGCGGCGGCGGCGCGCGTGTGGTCTTTCCTCGAACCGAAGCACATCTAGGTCCTCCCTCCTTTAAACGCATGGGATACCCCTTGGGGTCCCAAACCCCAAACCAATTTCGAGTCTTATAAACACAACAATTCTTTCTTCTTCTACCGATGAGGGAGAATTGATCACACACCACACTTTTCCATGCTTCAAATACCTTACTTCGTGAACCAATATCTCTTTCATTTCTCAATGAAATTTGATGATTCTTGGCCCTACGGTTATCTACGTACTTAGTAGATCATGCATGTGTGAAGAACCGGATTCTCCAATATGCGTAACACTTGTGTTTAAACCGTTAAAGTTGGTCGGTCGCAACTTCCGCCAAAGGCTAATTTCCAACATGTTGTATATATAAGAGTTCAGGACAAAACTTAAACAAATATAAAACAGAAAAACCTGAGCCCGTGTTAATGTTCAGTGGACGGCCAAGCTCCTATTTTGGGCCAGTAATTTCTAGCCCAATTGCTTCCCTGTATTTGTCTGAGTAGCCATATAATATATCCAACACATTTAATTAAATCCGAAATCCAATTCGACTTAATTTAATAGTTTCTATCAAATAGAAATATTCCATAATTATTATAAATTAAATATCTCGATTCTCAATCGAATATTTAATACTTTCTCATTACACTCTTCGATCGAAGAAACAATCGCATATAGTGTGACCCTATAGGCCTTCACATATCGACATTAATCTAATTAAGGTACATACGAAACTCCTAGACTGCGTCGTATGACGAACTCAATATGTGAAGTACGTTTACATGAATCCAGCAAACTTAACCTTTATGCGGAACTGTAAATTCCTTTCATTCGCGACACACTCGATTAAGCTTAGGATTTGCCAAGTGTCTATCCAAATGGCTTAATCACTTTATGTCACATTTAGTAGTTGACAACTAGACCATATTCTAAATATGTCTCTTGCACTGGCCAGTGACTTTAGTCAACCTAATAACATTGAGAAGTTGAGTGCTCTCTCGAATTTCCAATCGAGGAATGAATCATATTCTTGGCTCAACTACCACCTTGATTTACATCCTGATGCACCCAACACAAACCGTATATTTTCCAGAAGGAGTTTAAGCTTAGAACTTGGTCAAAGTACATCATTCTGTAAACAAGGTGCGTATTGACTTCAAGTCAAAGGACCTTTATATTCCACACGCCGATAATACTATAGACATGTATAATAAATAGTTTATCGGTAGGGTATACCAATACTTCTCCAAAGTATCCATGTGTCCATCACGGGTAACCATTACTCGTAGCTGTGAGATATGCTACATTCTCCAAGAATGTGATGCAAACTACATGTCGACTTATAGCATATCATCGATATCCCATTCTCGGTGATCATTAGTCGAGGCTATTTTGAGTGTTACGTTCTATCATTAATAACTCACTCTATTAATGACAACGTAAGCTCAAGGGATGCACATATATGAATAATTGCAAACAATCAAACAATAATTCAATAATTGCAAATGCCATAAATATTAATCTCATTAATAATACGAATGTGTTCAAGTACATTTTTGTCCCTAATGTAGATTGTCTCTAGGACATACATACTTTCAATCTCCTACTTGGCCTAGAGCCAGTCTCCAATGTATCTAACACCCATGTTTTCGAAATGACCATTATGCTTATCTAAGCTTAATGGTTTAGTAAACGGGTCAGCTAGATTATCATCTGTGGGAATATAGTCTAGATCTATTTCTTTAGATTCCACCATCTCTCTAACTATGTGGTATTTCCTCTGTACATGCTTGTTTCTGTTTGTTGATTTTAGTTCCTTAGCTTGCACAATCGCACCAGTGTTGTCACAATATATCGTTATTGGATGACTGGCACTTGGAACAACCCCTAGTTCTTTTAAGAACTCAGATATTGAGACAACTTCTTTACCAGCTTCCGATCCAGCAATGTACTCGACTTCAGTTGTTGAATCAAAAGTGGTTTCTTGCTTGGAACTTTTCCAACTTACTGCTCCACCATTGAAAATGAAGGCATATCCCGACTGTGACTTGAAGTCATCAAGATCTGTTTGGAAGCTAGCATCAGTGTACCTAGTAGTGACTAGCTTCTCTTGCCCACCATAGACTAAGAAATATTCTTTAGTTCATCTAAGATACTTAAGAATATTCTTGACTGCTTTCCAGTGTTCTTCCCCAGAATTCTGTTGGAAATTGCAAGTCATGCTAAGTGTAAATGCCACATTTGGCCTAGTACAGGTCATGACATACATGATTGATCCTATAGCTGAAGCATATGGGATCCTCTTTATGCGTTCAATTTCTGTAACAGTAGAAGGACTATCATTCCTAGATAACTTGATGCCTTGACCCATATGAATACCTCCTATCTTGGAGTTTTCCATTGAGAAACGTCTTAGCACTTTGTCTATGTATGTATACTGTGACAGACCTAACAATCTATTAGGTCTATCTCTGTAGATCCTAATTCCAAGAATGTAGCAGGCTTCACCTAAGTCCTTCATCATGAAGGTGCTGGACAACCATTCCTTCACTGATTGCATAAGGGACTTATCGTTTCCCATTAATAGTATGTCATCTAGATATATGATAATTAAAACAATACTCCCTTCCTTGCGTTTGCTATAAACACATGGATCCTCCTTGCTTCTGACAAAGTCAAACAATTTGATAGCTTTGTCAAAGCAAATATTCCAACTCCTTGAGGCTTGCTTAAGTCCATAAATGGACTTTTGTAGTTTGCATACTGCTTTGGGTTTTGACTTGGATGTAAAACCTTCAGGCTGTGTCATATACACTTCCTCAATTAGATTTCCATTGAGGAAAGCAGTCTTAACATCCATTTGCCAAATCTCATAATCATAGTATGCAGCTAATGCAAGCAAAATCTCAATGAACTTAATCTTTGCAACTGGCGAAAAGGTTCATCATAATCGACCCCAGGCCTCTGATTGTAACCTTTTGCTACCAACCTAGACTTGTAGGTTTGCACCTTGCCAAATGCATCAATCTTCTTCTTGAAGACCTATTTGCATCCTATGGGTCTAACCCATGTTGGCAAATCAACCAAGTTCCAAACTTGATTTGCATACTTTGAGTCCATTTCAGATTTCATGGCTTCTTGCCATATTTGCGAGTCAATGTCTAACATAGCCTCGCTATAGGTTGTGGGTTCATTATCATCAGGAATATCTATCTCATTTTGACTTTCAACAAGGAGATTAAGTCTTTCAGGCTGACGATGAGTCCTAGTGGACCTACGGAGTTGGTTATTTTGCATTTTTGTGGTTCTTGTATTCTGATCATGAGAAGGTTCTTGTGTGTTTCCATCACTATGAGAGTTTTCAAGAATATCATCTACATGTGTTTCCTGAATGGAAGGATGTACAACCATTGTATCATCTTCCATTAGTTGTGTATGAGAATCTTGCATTTCTGCATCAATCCTCACATCACTCCCATTGGCTGAAGGATGTACTCTAAGTAACACACCTTCACCAAATACTCCTACTGAATTCTTGTCTAGGTCATTCGATAAGGATTCAACCTCTATGTTGCTTTGTAGTTCTTGAATTTCTTCAAGTTCTATCTTATTGTAACTCTGTTCCTTGTAGACATAGTCTTCCTCAAGGAAAGTTGCATTTCTGGAAATAATGACCTTATATTGTCCCGAAAGATAGAAATAGTATCCTCTCGTTTCCTTAGGATATCCCACAAAGTAACATTTCTCACTTTTAGATTTCAACTTGTCAGTAAGCATCTTCTTTACATATGCAGGGCAGCCCCAGGCTCGCATACGTGTAAGAGCAGGCTTCTTGCCATGCCATATCTCATATGACGTTTTCTCTACTGACTTTGAAGGAACTCTATTCAGAATATAGATTGAGTTTTTTAAAGCACAGCCCCAAAGGTATGTTGGAAAAGCTGAAAAACTCATTATGGATCTAACCATATCCAATAAGGTTCGATTTCTCCTTTCAGCAACGCCATTCATTTATGGTGTTCCAGGAGGTGTCCATTCTGATTGGACTCCATGAAGTTTCAAGTAATCTAGAAATTCTCTACTCAAGTATTCATCTTCTCGATCTGATCGAAGAGTCTTGATACTATTTTCAAGTTGTTTCTCTACTTTCAACTTATACTCCTTGAATTTCTCAAAGGCTTCGGACTTGTGCTTCATAAGATACACATATCCAAACCTTGTGAAATCGTCTGTAGAAGTTATGAAGTAAGGAAAACCTCTCTTAGCTTGAGTGGAAAACATCCTACATACATCAGTATGGACCAACTAAAGTGCCTCTTTGGCTCGCACACCTTTCTCAGAAAGTGACTTGTTGGTCATCTTTCCTCTCAAGCAAGATTTACAGTCACCATATGACTTCAAGTCAAATGGTTCCAGGTAGTCTAACTTTCTTAATGTTGCTATCCTTGATTCATTGAAAAAAGAGGACATGGAGTTTAGAGATTACAGACCTATCAGTCTAATTGAAAGCATAGTCAAGATCATTGCAAAAGTTCTTGCAGAAAGATTAAAGGGGGTGATGGGGAAACTGGTTTCCAGTCAGCAGATTGCCTTCATCAATGGGAGACAAATAACAGATGCCTCACTCATAGCCAATGAGGTGCTTGATTGGCATTTCAAATAAGGGAGTGCCGGACTACTTTGCAAGTTAGATGTTGAGAAAGCCTTTGACCAATTGAATTGGTCTTATCTCATATCTATGCTCAGACAAATGGGGTTTGGTGATAGGTGGATTAAATGGATCCAGTTTAACATTTTCACTGTGAAGTATTCAGTTCTAATCAATAAAAGTCCATTAGACTTCTCTCTCTTCACAGAGAGATCTGAGGCAAGGTGACCCTCTTTCACCTTTTATGTTCATCCTAGCTATGGAAAGGTTGAGTAGAATGTTGAACAAAGCCAAGCAATTGCAATGGCTCGATGGTTTTGATATAATAAGGGATAGAGCAGTCAATATCTCTCATTTTCTTTATGCAGACGACACTTTAATCTTTTGTGGGACCGACAAAGAGCAGATCTTATAACTAAACCTTACTCTACTGATATTTGAAGCAGATTCAGGTCTTCATATAAACATGCTCAAGAGTGTGATCTATCCTGTAAATGAGGTACATAACATTTAAGAGATGGCTGACATAATGGGTTGTAGAACTGATACTTTTTCTACCACATACTTAGGCCTCCAATTCCAATAATAATGACATGGTCCACGACATTTCTCAGACCACTCAAAAAACTTCATGTAATATCTCAACTTTAAGGGTGAATTTCCTTGGGTGTTGTTTACCAATATGCTAAATTCTTAGATCTTGATAAGGTTCCCGGTATTATCTTTACTCTATATCATAATATATTCCAATGGATTCTAGACGGGACTCTTTGTATTGGCGCTCCCCCAATTTCCAATATAAGGAGAATCCTTTTGCCTTCTACTTCGGAGAGTTATCACCGTCTGTTTTCTATTACGGCCGACCCCCTATTATCTCTTTGAGTCGATTATTTCATGTAGCTTTCATAATGGACATCTTTTTCGATGGTACCCGACCCTGTTAATTATGTTGGGACTTCTTATTTCTCAGAACGTCTCGAATTTGCATATTTTATTGGTGACTCTATGTATACCAAGATAGATTCATTATCTCTTACTTATACCCTACATCTGCTCAAGTATTCTTTCTCAATCCATATTGTTCCTTCTCTATTTACCTTAATTTCCTTTTTTTGTTAAATACTGGAAATAAGACATTTTTTCCCTTTCGACATCGTTTCTCTTCTGGTGGCCTTATTCTTAGGCATCTACTAATTACTGAATCCGAATTTGTGCTCTTCCAAGAACAACATTTACTTTATACTAAGAGCGCAAATCTTGACTCTTGTAACTTCGACATCATTTATAAGTCATATCCTTATTCGACCATCCGTTCACTGGGTATTTCCTATACAAGTTTTCCCAAAAGCAAACCTTTGACATACTCGTGTTATTTTTTAGTATTGCTCAGGCTAGGGGTCATCTTGTCCCCTTTTTCATCAAAGGATTTACCTCTGCAAGGCATTGATCTGCTTAATCCCCTCGTGTTCACCATACTTAAATTAACACTTCTGCCTTTATTTCCCGATTTTGCCTTCCTTTGCTACCAATGTCCTTAATCTTACGACCATTACATTATCTTTCTTGTGGGGTTTCTAGTTCATTCGGCAGTCACAATTTATCATTACTTTCCCGCTCACCTCTTGCATTCTTGCTTTTATTCTTTACCTCTCCTCCTGATTGTTTATCTTAGGCCATTTCTTTATCACTTTGTCAAGTGCTTACGTCGGGCTTCATTCGTTATTACTATATCCTTAAATGTCTTGTCGACATTCGTGGCGGAACTAGTGTTCGACGTATTCAAATTCAAATCGTACCCGATTTTAATCTTACCACTTATTGGGGTTTCTCCCATTAATTGGTATTTAGATCTCTTCTTTACCCATCATTCAACCATTTAACTTGTATATTCCCTACTTTAATTCCTTTAAGGATTCCTCCTCTTAGCGTATTCCTAGTATCATCATTTATGGACGTCAGGTATTATATTTTTGTCTAGGAAACTTTAAGTACCACTTCTTCACTAATATTCTTATCTTTTATGGTAATCGTGTTGTCTTGGGTCTCCCTTATCGATGTCCTTATCATTACCGTCTTTTCGCCAGTCTATTTATGTGAGAACATCCTTCAGCCTCATTACATTATCTTAACACTTTCATTTGTGTTTATCAAACACCCTTTTTATCACTTATCGTCTCTTTTCTGTCAACACAATCCTTTCTCGCAAACTATCGCGCCCATTTTCTTTAATAGCTTCCTGAAATGAAACCTCAGGTAGCTTATCTTCAGAAATCCATTTTCCTTATCAATCTTCTGGGGTTTCTTTTAATTCTTCGGACTCGTGAGTACCTTCTTAAATCGCGTTTTCAGTTACCTTATATGTCTCGATGTCACGCACACTATAAGACCTAAAGGTATTAGGTATGCATATGGCTAAGAAAGGGTTGATTCCTGAGTTGTTTTACTAAACAATATTGAACGTAACTATAGTCTCATTTTCCACCTTCCACTTCAGTTATCCATTTACGGTCTATATACCTCTATATGATACATTTTCTACATCAATCTATCCTTAATAAAATTATCAATGTACCTGGTTAGTTTCATAACTCTGAATACCATCGGGACTTGCTATTCCCCCTGAATCAATCTCGGGCATCTATATACTCTATTGCTTCTGATTCCACACCAATAACACTCATCAACATCATCCGGACATTGCCCGTAATGCACTTGTCCACACTGATGGCACAACGACTGAAATACCTCGGGGCATTCTCTGGCCCTATGGCCCAAGGCTCCACATCCAGAACATAACTTGATATCGAATAAACATGTTCTGTCATGCATCCTTTCACATTGATGATAGCATGGTCTACTACTTTCAACATCTCCTTCTTCTTACCTGAATTCTACCGTGGAGCTTCGATCTGACACGTCTCACAACGCAAATCTTTTGTTACCTATTTTTATTCCAAACCTTCCAGTTTACCTACTAGTTTATTCCTCACCTCTACTCGTTATTAGTGAACCTTGATAAACCGACTTCTATGATAATGGGCTTCTTGGCCTCTCAAAAGGCATAACATGCGGGGGTATCTGAACATGACATTGCTCTAGAAAGATAACTGGGGGCGATGTTGCATATATAGTACCACTAACATCTAATACGACAGGAAATGGCCGCTGCATGGATAATTTTGGTATTGTGCGGGCCCTCTTATAATCTGGAAACACTACTGGAATTGATGGTACTCGGAAGAGCGATTCGTTTGGGCCTCAGATGGGTCCTCTTCCATAGACGGATCTTCAGACGAATTTTATTCCATAGACAGATCTTCCTTCATAGACGGATCTTATTACATAAAATAACTCACATTTCCTTCTGGTGTCCTTATAGTCCTCAAATCCATATTAATGGGTGGTAGTCGGCCCGCATTGCTGACCCAATTCCTTCTATCAATGTTTTTCTTTGATCTTGGCATTACTGAAAAAGAGAATCAAGGTGAGAAGAGAGGAATTCAACTAATGGACGATCTAGATTTTCAAGAAAGGTAATAACCTAAATGCCTATAGCCTCCTGTTTATAAGTGTGGCCCGTAGCACACCCATAAGTAGGACTCTACTAGACACGGCTTGTAGACATCCCTAAGACTGACCTGCTCTGATACCAAGTTTGTCACACCCCAACCTTAGATGAGTAGGTGTGTGTGTGGCCAGCACCCGGTGCCTTAAGGTTCGAGCATACCAACCCTGATACTTGTGATATGCTCAATAACACATAGGCCGACAAGGCCTCTGATAAAAGATTCTCTGAACAAAGACACAATTTCCTGCACGCAGAAAAGGCCCAACCTATACATATATAGAACAAGGCTAACATAAACACAATAAGTCTGTTGAAGAGGACGACAAGGCCACACGAGACCATAATACATAACACGATTGTCTACAAGCCTCTAAAGAGTATAAAGACACCATCTATGAGGAATCATCTGCATCTCTATATGTACCTGCGGCATGAAACACAGTGTCCCAGAAAGGAACATCAGTACGAAATATGTACTGAATATGTAGGGCATGAATAGCAATATGAAAATGTAAGTTGTACGAAAAAGCAATATGATACTCTGATAACCTACATGCCTTGTAGGGCGAACAATGGAACTCTAAAACTGAAGTGAAACCTTTGTCGATAGGCCTTACTAAATAAACTGCACTCGGCTTATAGTTCAAGGTGTATAATATGTCACTGCCCTCAGGTAATACTCTGAGGTGTATGTATGGATGCACATATAAGTGTCTGCCCTCCGGTTATAGTCTGGGTGTGTGTATAATGTACATGTACAATTGCCCACTGACTATTCACAATAGTGGTGTGAGTAATATATATATGTATTGTAATAATAACACTTAAGGTCTCTTTGGAACTCAGAAAACTTTGACTTTACCTTGGAACATCTCTTGGTTGACGTTGACCATTAAATTTTTAGAACACTTCTTTCTGAAGGCTTATGATATGATGGACAAGTAACACCCCAACAATGACTATGAGAATAGAATAACAAGGAACAACTCCCGACAAGGGATTACGATACACAAATAAAAAGAAGATTTCAACATTTCTTTTGAAAATGATAAACACTTTGGATTTCATGCTTTTGAAAGAAGGGGATAGCCTTACATACCTTTGTTTCTTGAACAATGCTAGGTTGCAATTCTCTAGCCGCCCTTCGAATGATATCCTACGTATTAGAGATATTTCGGATCAATCATGCTTCAAGTTCCATATATTATATCCTAACAACTTCCATTGTCACTCCTACTTATAACTACCATGCTATCCATGTATTTACGATTCCATTCAATAGCTTAAATCTTACAAAATCAGCCCCAACATAAGTTAACATCAACAAGAACGACCTTTATGTGATTTCTAGTCATTCCTTTTTCTAGCTTATAGTTCCATTATTGAAACCAACAATTTAGATAACCTCAATAACAACATCTACAACATAATCAAGTTACACTCCATAAATTTCGTTCATAACCAATCATATATAAAACCTCCAAATAGCCCAACAACAAACCCTAACATCCTGTTGTCAATTAAGGTGCTAACTCGTAGATTCTTTACCCAAACGCTTGATTAACATATGAATAAATATAAGCATAAGAAAGGGAGTATAAATCTTACCTTACACAGCAAATATATCCTTGAAGCATAAGAAAGAGAGTGTAAATCTTACCTTACACATCAAATATATCCTTGAATCCAATCTCCTTAGTCCCAAGAACAACTCTTAATTGCATAACAACTTCATAGAATCATTCTCCGTCATTTTCCTAGGTTTTGGGTGTAGAATTATGCCGTAACTACCTTGAAATCACTTAGAAACTATGGAAATAGGTTGGTAGGTTTAGGGAGAAAGTTTGGGATAAGTTTGGACCGTACAATCTGCCTCCAAAAAATATGATGGGGGCCCATTTTGACTGTCCGTCAAATTTGTACGGTCCGTCCTTTTGGGCCGTCAAAATGAGATTCCACAGATTTTTCGTCGAAATGCATTTTTTTCGATCCGAGTAACTTTATACACTCTGACACTTTCGTAGACCACCTATAAACTCTCATTATCCTTCCGTAAGATCTCATATTTTCTTGGAATGCCTGTAATAATCAACAACGCGACGAAACGTAAAATTACGAGGCGTAACATATGGGGGACAAACTTACATTGATCAATAGTGTGCTTGATAGTATCCCAACCTACAGTATGTCATTACATCCCATATCCAGTAAAACTTTGGAGCAACTTGACAAAACTAGAAGGAATTTTCTTTGGGAAGGGAATAGTAGCAGCCACAAATTCCATTTGGTCGAGTGGCCAACAGTCTTGTTACCAAAAAAGCTGGGTGGCCTGGGTATTAGAGACATAGAACTGCACAACAAAAGCCTACTAATGAAGTGGCTATGGAGATATACCCAGGAGGAATAGAGCCTTTGGAAGGATGTAATTATTGCCAAACATGGAGCCTTAAACGACGGTTATGCATGTTGGGGGAGGAGTTCTCACATCACCAACATTTAGTAGCAGGGAATGGACATCATATTAGTTTTTGGAGAGACAAATGGTTATGCAACACCCCTTTAAAGGTTTCTTATCCCAACATGTTTCAGTTAGCAATGTATCCAAACTCTACAGTTCAACAATGCAGAGAAGGGAACTCATGAAACATCACCCTTAGAAGGAACATATAGGACTGGGAAATCAAACTCTGAACCTAAGATAATTTTAACTAGACAAAAGAGGAAACTTAAAGATAATTTTAAGAGGTAAGAGATTATTTTAATATTGACTTTGTAGCCGACTTAAGAGAACAACATTTTGGGTCTGTTTGTTACGAAGGAAAATATTTTTTACTGAAAGTATTATTAAAATATATATTTTTTTTCCTGATATTTGATAAATAAGAAGAAAATAATATCTCAAAAATATTTATATCTAATCTAGACAAACACTATTAGAGATGTATGGGGGCTAGGGGTGTGGGGGAGGAGATGGAATGTGTTGGAGGATGAGTATTAGACAATTTGTGAAGGATGCCACTTATAGAACTTATTTTCTTATTTTTATTAGACAAATTATTTTTCTTATTTTAAAAAAAATTATTTTAAGAAAATAATTTCTATAAATTTTCACAACCAACATAAAAAAATTGGAAAACATAATATATTTCCCTTACCAACACACACTGTATTTACAAAGACTAAATTCAACAGCAACAAGTAGAGTAGATTGTCACTCGATTAGTAACATTTATGGATTATATGTATAAGCTCCAATATTATCGGCTTCAAACAAAAAAAAAATGGAAAAACTTACTTCGAGACAGAACACTTCTACTTTTAGGTTGTCAAAAAGAAAAACACTTCTACTATTATAAAGTTATCCTCTTTACTAGCCAATCATACATGTCGTGTTTTTAATGTTTTTGAAGCTTAAAATTAAACTAATTAAGAATGTGTCTTTTTTTCCTTCTCAAACGTGTACAAATATTTGTCTAGTTCCTCAATACTCTTTGTGGTTTTTTATTTCTCAACAAAGTCTATTACTAGGTCTAGGTCCTTGACCCAATGATATAGGTAAATATTAGGTGAGACTATCAGTTTTTGAGTCGGTAATTAAAGTTTAGCTACCTTTTCAAATATAATTAGAAAGTAGTCATTTTAAATGTCAAATTGAAATTTAGATAAAACACCCTAGCTAAAACACAAAAGTACTCTAGCACACGATGCTAGAGTTCGAAGTGCTGACAAGTGGAACTTCAGGAACGACTCATGAAGTACAAACTTTCACAATGTAAGTGAATATTCGTTGAGTTTCAAACTCAATATGAACAAATCATGTAATTCAAACCATTATTAATTCAAACTACAGGAACAATTCATGAAGTTCAAACTAACAAATGTTCCTGAAGTTTTTCATATTCAAATTAAGGATACTTTTAGAAACTGGATCAACACACTTAGCCTAAAGTTGTATAACAACATCTAGTCCCACATTACTACTGCTGCTCAGATTCTAGATCAAGCTTATATTTCAAGCAATAGTAATGAAGATGTTGTATTTATCTTTTTAGATCTTTTAACTTTAGCCTGAAGTCACCTGCGACTTCATTTTGTTTGTAATTTCTTTTTCGCATTTATTATTCAATCTTGTAAAAAGAAATTCATTTGTAATTGTATATAATTTATACAATTCTTTGGTCATTGACCATCAAGGGATATATTAATATATACCCTTGAAAATATAAATCTTGTGTATCTTTACTTTTCCGCTGCATTTACTCTATAAAGGTTTATAACTGTTTTATCACAATGTTGCATCAGATGTTGACACAACATTGAAGGCAACATCCAGAAACTGTTTTAATTGCTTTAGCTCTTACTATTTTATTCTTACATATTCTTGCTTATCCGTAGCCCCGGACCTAACAAGTGGTATCAGAGCCAACACTTGATACAATAAGTGTTTCATTCTAAATATTACGGCTATGGACTCAGCTATACAAAACGTTGGTAGACTTCCAATTCTTGACAGAACTAACTATGCCTATTGAAAAAGTGGTATCAGAGCCAACACTTGATACAATAAGTGTTTGATTCTGAATATTACGGCTATGGACTCAGCTATACAAAACATTGGTAGACTTCTAATTCTTGACGGAACTAACTATGCCTATTGGAAAATTCGACTACGTTCGCACATCAAATCCATTGATGTTCGAGCTTGGAGATCAGTTTCCGAAGGCTATGTGATTCCCAAGTACCCAGCAAATGAGGATGGTGATGTACTTACCAAACCCGAATCTGAATGGACCGCAGAAGAGATCAATAGTGCGAGCTTCAATGAAAAGGCCCTAAATGCGATATTTGGATGGGTAGATCTCTATATGTTCAAACTAATCCAGAATTGTACTACGGCCAAGGACGTTTGGGAGACCTTACAAACTCATTGTGAAGGTACCTCAAGTGTACGACGTACAAAGCTTAGCATGATTTTGAGCCAATACGAATGCTTAAGGATGGAAGAATCTGAAGACATAAAATCCTATTTTGAAAAGTTAATTGACATTGCTAATCAGTGTCAAGTGCTTGGTTCTCCTTTAACCAACACACAACTTGTGGATAAAGCTCTCAGATCTCTTCCTGAAAGGTTTAATACTAAGATTTGTGCTATTGAAGAGGCCCATAATCTTGCTACTATGGATCTACATGCCTTGATGAGCATCTTTCAAACATATGAGATGAACATGAAGAGCCAAAGAGATCTGTATAAAGACAAGACTTTGGCACTCCAAGGACAAACCTCGGAAACTGAATTGGAAAACGAGGAAGAAAACTTGGAGGAATTGGGAAATGGTGCAACTATTGCCTTACTTAATCGTCGATTCAATTCGATGGTGAGAAAGATCAATATTGATCGCAATAAATCCAAATACAAACAACATCAAAACCCACTCTTCAATAAACAGCCGAATAGGTCACCTTTTGAGCAAAGAAATCACAATCCACTGAGGAAATCTAACTCCGATAGTACCAATTTCAATCCCAAGCAACTCGAGGGAGTGCAGTGTCATGCATGCTCGGGTTGGGGACACTATGCTAATGAGTGTGCAAACACCCTTAGAAAAATTGGTAAGGTTATGTGGGTAACTCTCAGTGATGATGAGAACGAAGAGGAGGAAGGAGATCAAGAAGAAGAACCACAGGCAATGCTGGCAGCCATGTTCAAACATTCATTGTCCGACGATGAAGATGTTATTGACAATGTTGCGACAACATCAGACTCAACATATGGAATGTCTTCAACATCAAAGAGGTATGTATACTTTGACTATTCTGATGTAAATTGTTTTAGTGGATTTATTTCTTCATCTGAGGCTATAAATTTGGATCTAGTTGACTCCAAAGACGACGTAATAAAGGAATTACAAAATCTGTGTAAAGCCTTAATCACTAAATCTGAGCAACTAGACTCAAAAGAAAAATTATTGGCTCTTGAGAATAGCAATCTGAAAGGCACAATCAACCGATTAGAGGTGGTACTTACCAAGAAGGACCTAGAGCTTGGTAAGATTCGTGCACGACTGAACGTAGTTGAGACCACCTTTCAAAGGCTCAACATGGGAACCTCCAAACTGGATGAAATATTAAACTTCAATAATCCTACAAGGGCTGGGCTTGGGTACCAATCTCATAGCAAAAAAAATACTTCCAGAATCCATAGTCAAACTGAGAGGATAAAATTTGTCAAAGAAAAGATGAGCAACTCTCAAATCACTGAAATTGGATCGAAGTTTGTATGTAGCTTCTGTAAAAAGTTAGGACATCTTATGCCTTACTGCTACAAACTTCAAAACTCTGCACTCAAGATATTTCCTAAAATGTCGTCGCAATGTTGCCCAACATCACCGACAACATTCAAAGCAACCCCGCTGAAAGCGAAGGAAGAAAAAGGAATGGGTACCCAAATTGAATCTGAAATGTAATGTGTGCATAACTGCTTTGCGTACTAACATTACAGGCTCTTGGTATTTCGATAGTGGCTGCTCACGTCATATGACAGGTACCAAAAGCCTATTTAAGGAGTATGGAGCATTCAATGGAGGATACGTGACCTTTGGAGGAGGAAGTAAGAGTAAGATAATTGGTAAAGGAACTCCTAATGTTCCGAATGTACTAGCCTTGAAAAATGTTCTTCATGTAGAAGGTTTGGTTGCTAATCTTCATAGCATAAGCCAACTATGTGATGATGATCTCGAGGTGAAATTCAACAAGCTTGGATGCAAGGTTGCAGATTTTGCAGATAAATGTGTCATGTCAGAAACCCGAACGGGAGATAATTGCTACCTAGTCGGTAGACAAGAGTTTTGCAACTCCGCAAATGTAGGTGACCTGACACTTTGGCATCAAAAGTTGGGACATGTCAACTACGACACCTTAGAGAAGCTGATCTCATTTGAAGTCACATCAGAGGCATTCCCGTATCGGATCCAAAAGATAAAACACTGTGTGAAGATTGTTTGAAAGGAAAGCAGACCCGAGTCTCTCATAATGTTGTCCAACGTGACGGACAACATTCAGGTACGTCTCATTGTTTCCAATTATTGCATATGGATCTTATGGGTCCAATCGAGGTAGATAGCCTAGGAGGAATGAGATATTCTTATGTGATAGTAGATGATTTTTCCAGATTCACTTGGATCTATTTTTTAAAAGAAAAATCACAATCCTTTGAGATGTTTAGAACACTTTACTCTAGGAGTAAAAATCTATTTTGTTCTTCGATTTTTAGAATTAGATCTGATCATGGAAAGGAGTTTGAAAATCAAATATTTGCAAAATTCTGCGAAAAAAAGGCATATTCCATGAATTTTCGGCACCAAAAACATCACAACAAAATGGGGTTGCCGAGAGAAAGAATAGAACTCTACAAGAAATGGCTAGAGTTATGTTAAGTTCTAACCAAGTGTTAAAAAGGTTTTGGGCAGAAGCCTTGAACACGGCATGTCACATAACTAATAGAATGTATTTAAGGCCAGGGACCAAGATGACACCCTATGAATTGTTAAATGGAAAGAAACCTACAGTGTGGTACTTTCATGTCTTTGGGTGTGTGTGCTATATTCTTAATGACAGGGATAAACTGACCAAATTTGACTCTAAGAGTGACAAGGGAATATTCGTTGGCTACTCTCAGAATAGCCATGCTTATCGAATATACAATCTTCGGACAAAGACCATACAAGAATCAGTCAATGTTTTTTTCGATGACCTGCTGGATATATCTGGTAGATCTTCAGAAAACAACATTGTGGTTACAATTGAAGAGGAGCAACCCACAGAAGAAACAGATGTAGTCCCAGATGTTGTCCCAACATCAGAAGAAACATCTGAACCTCAAAAAGAGAACACATGGGACGAAATCGAGGAGGAATCTGCTACTGAACTGAATGATCAAGTGAGAAGAGACCCTTCATCGAGGATTAGAAGGAACCATCTACCCGACCAGGTGATAGGGGGAGTTTTTTAAGAGAGGCGTACAAGATGGAAAGATCCAGTAAATTACCGAGAAATGGTAAGGTATGTGTGCATGTCCACCATATATCAACAGGTAAGTCTATCTTGTCTTACATCTACTTTGGAACCTAAAAACATTGAGGAAGCATTAAAAGATAATTTTTGGATTCAAGCCATGCAATAAGAGCTTGAACAATTTGCCCGAAATGAGGTTTGGGACTTGGTACCATGACCCAACAACACAAATGTTATTGGGACCAAGTGGATATTCAAAAACAAATCAGATGAGTTAGAGAAGATTGTCAGGAACAAAGCTCGACTTGTTGCTCAAGGATATACACAAGTAGAAGGTATCGACTATGATGAGACCTTCGCTCCTGTGGCTAGAATTGAGTCAATAAGGTTACTTCTTGCTATTGCTTGCTATCTAAAGATTACCTTGCACCAAATGGACGTTAAAGGTGCCTTTCTCAATGGATACTTGGACAAAGAAGTTTATGTTAAACAACCAAAGGGATTTGAGGATCCTTACCATCCACATCATGTGTACAAGCTCAAGAAAGCCTTGTATGGACTAAAACAAGTACCACGTGCATGGTATGGTCGTCTAACTAACTTCCTTGTTGAGTTTGGTTTTACCCGTGGAGAAGCTGACATAACATTATTCATTAAAAGACACGGTGTAGATGTAATAATAGCTCAAATCTATGTTGATGATATTATTTTTGGTTCGACTACAGAATCACTAGTAAAGTCTTTTGTCGACAACATTTGAGATGAGCATGATTGGAGAACTAACATTTTTCTTAGGCTTGCAGATTAAACAGAATGAAGATGGGATCTTTGTATCTCAAAGCAAATACGCCAAGAATCTTGTTAGGAGATTTGGTCTAAAAAATACTAAACACATGAAGACTCCAATGAGCTCTGTGCAACAGGTATGTAAAGACGATGTTGGACAAGATGTTGACCCAACACTATACCGATCTATGATAGGTAGCCTTCTATACCTTACTGCCAGTCACCCCGATATCATGTTTAGCGTATGTGTTTGCGCCAGGTTCCAAGCCAGTCCCAAGGTAGATCATTTTAATGCTGTGAAATGTATCATTCGATACGTTACCGGTACAAGTGACTTGGGAATTTGGTACTCCAAAGACACTAATCCTAATCTAATAGGATATAGTGACTCGGATTGGGCCGGTGATGTAGACGATATAAAAAGCACTAGTGGTGGGTATTTCTAGCTTGGCAATAATCTAGTCTCATGGTACAGTCGTAAACAAAATTGTGTATCACTCTCGACTGCCGAATCTGAATATGTGGCAGACGGAAGTTATTGTGCTCAATCGATTTGGTTACGACATATGCTAGATGACTATGGCATATCTAATAACTCCATGATTTTGTACTTTGTGATAATCGAGTGCCATTAATATTTCCAAAAATCCAGTTCGGCATTCACGTACAAAGCACATAGACATAAGACATCATTTTTTAAGAGACTTAGTGGAAAAATAGCTAGTTCAAATCGAACATGTTGATACTCTTTTTCAACTGGCTGACATTTTTACCAAACCTTTAAATCATGAGAGATTTTCTAGCTTGAAAAAATCTCTTGGTCTCTGTTTTCTTTGAAAATAAGACAGACTAGGTAGATGTTGTCCGAAATATTGTCCTAACATTCTGGGTAACATTTACTGTTGAGTCAATATGCAGGATAAGTGTTGTAGTGATGTTGTATTTTTTTTAAAAAGATTCAAGCATGACTCTAAAAGGACAAGATATGAAGGCGAAGCCTCTACTAAAAGATTTGGATGTATACAAAAAGAGCAAAGCTCTAAGATTGGTATCGTTCCTATTCTATAGGAGTACCACGTGTTCAAAAAGGTTGAAAATTCCTCAATTTTTTTTAATCTGTATGTGTTCAACTAAGTTGATTAAGGGCAATGGTAAAATGTTACATTAGTCCAAATGATCGCCTCATAGGGAACATGTACGGAAATATTATCTGTCAAATCAGAAAATCCTTGGAGTCTCATAATGCTTGTTTAACTTTGAAATGTTGCCAACATCATCAACAACATCGTGTTCCAGTACATTGATCAAACTGGTTTATCTTATTTTATTCATGTTTTTGGTATTTTAAACGTCTCTGTTTTTAACTGGAAGTCCAAAAATTCTGGATGACCGTTTTTTTAAAATAATGATATGTTCTATGACAATCCTATTTTAGGTGTGTAAAGAGTTTTTATTCTTCTATACAATCTAAATTTAAGGAAAAGGAGTTTAAGTATAAGTATACTTTGCCATAATAAAACCTCCCATTTTTTGTCTTGGAATTGTCACATCAGCCGACTACCAACCCATTAAACCATGACAGCCCAAACAACACCGTCATTTCTCAAAACCCAAAGCTTCTCCAATACGCCCAATCCTTCAAAAGCCTCTCCCATGTCCGTGTCCCCAAAATCAACAAACACCAAAGATTATTCTCCAATGTCGACTAGTCCAGCAAATAATGACAAGATTTACAAGCACTATACTTCCATCAATGACTTGAGACCTGTCGAGGAGGACTGCACACAGGCTATGATCCTGCTTGGTTCAGATAAGCCATTACAGGTGAGCTACCCAGGCGATAATGAAAACCCAATCGGTGTTGATGCAACATCTGATTTCTCGAACCTTGCCTCAAAATCGACATTTCTGACGCAAAGGTCAAAGAGGGTTTTCGAAAACCAATTCGGTGAATACCAGTCAGCCAAAAGATCCAGGGAAGAGTCGACTTTCCCTGTTGATACTACCACAAGCAGCAGCACTGACACCAATTTCAGTGAGCCTAGTTCCTCCAGAACTCCATCGACTTCCACTCCACAAGCAGAATCTGAGAAGAAAAAAGAAGAAGAATAGATCTCTGATGACACACCTCTACGAAACTTCATTCCTAAAGGGGTCCATAGAACATACTGGAATTTTGATAAATATGTTGCCTCAACGTCAAAGGCAACAGATGATAAAATGGACCCATACTATGTTGCCCCAACATCCGAGGCAACACCTGCAGCCACCTCATCCGAACAAGTATACATCCCTACTCTTCCATGTTTCAAACTAAATCATGCTCCAGCGAATTGGAATTGGTTTAAGAATAGAGGAGTTAGAGGGGAGAAGGTGATTGACCTAACTTCATTCTCCAAAAATGGTTTAGTTGATTTCTTAAGTAGTTGAAACATCTTAAGCTCTGTATCTGGTAAGAATCCTTATTGTGAGAAGGTGATTAGGGTGTTCTTTGCTAATCTGATGCTTGTTGTTAAGGACACAACCTCAAAGAAATTTGGGAAAGTATACCTATACAACAAGGTATACAATTTTACACCTAATATCATCAACTCCACCCTTGGGATAATTATTAGTAAAAGAGAACCTCAACCAAACCCCACTGTGGAGGAACTCAATTCAATGATCAAGTACCTTACAGGGAATTTGATCATTGTTTGGGCTTCTCGCATCCCTGTGTCGAAACTCACTGCCTTGTTTGCCACTTTGCACAAACTTGTTATATACAACTGGCTACCCTCTCTCAACGAGACAGTAGTGACCCTTGATCAATCATCACTGCTTTTTAATATTGGAAGGAATCATAAAGTTGACTCAGGAACACTTATATTCAACCATGTTGTCAACTTGGCAGAAAAACAAAGCAACTATGCCCTTCCATACCCCTCATTGATTTTTCAAATCCTGCTCAACCAAGGTTTTAAGACTCCAAAAGGAGAAAAGCTGAGTCCAACCTTAGAGGTTTACTCAGTACAACGAGTAGTTGTTAACAGCAGGGACAAGGTTATTGACCTGCCCTGGAAGAAAGATGAATGGGACACTAACACATCAAAGGATGTTGCCAACATTCCTGGCAACATTGCTCAAGGACAGGTCCTAATGTCCAAAGACTGGCTACGACAACACATTGCTGAACTTGACAGACAAATTCAAGAACTAGTGCGAGCCAGAAACTATTACATGGGCTTACTTTCTTCACAAAAAGGGGGAGATGATGCTGATGCTGATGCTGCTTGCGGAAGCGGACGACAGGACGAGGAGCTGGCGATGCGTGATGCTCTTGGCCGGAAGCAGACAGACAGGGGGAGCTGCTACTGATAAGGGTGTAGGTAATGATGCAGGGGAGAGGAGGTGAGATGATTGATTGCTAACTACTTCTGAAGCCATGGAGATGAAGATGGTGCTGCACAGAGTTATTGATCACAAAAAGCGGCTGGAAGCTATTGTGACTTGATTACTCTAGTCAAGGATGATTATGCTGATGGAGTGTTGATTCAATGATGAATGTTTATTTGAATAGTTGACTATACTGACATTACTGACATTTGGAATATTATTTGTGTTTGTATTTTTTTACTTTGAGACATTTGGTCTGTTCTTGCAGACATTGTGACTTTCAAAAGTTGTTTATATATGTTTTCCTGATGTGGATTGTTATGAATGGTTACTGTAGACTGATTACGCAGCTGGGGCCGGGTCAGAAGGACCGAGATTGATCTCAGATTGGGGTCAGTAGAGTTTCATTTATCGAATTTGCGGTCCAACCTTGCTAAATAATGACGCACCCGTTCGCCACTTTGTTCTCAACTCTTCTCACCTCCTGGGCGAGACAAAGCTCTTGCTTGCTGCTTGCTGTCTACTTCGCGAGCCTTCACTGCCCCGTTCTGTAACTTCCCTTCTTTCGTCCGTCCACGAGGCTGTAAAAATAGAGAAAGGGGCGGCTATTGTTGCCAGCGCTTTCCCGGGCCGAGCCAGAATTTTGGATTAGAATCTAATAAGAGATATTTTCATCAAGCTTACTAGAATATTCGAACCTCGACAAAATGACGGCCAAATAAACAGAATGGCAAGCTTCATTACCATTCGAAAAATCCCATCAGCCGTAAGTAAGTCACGACTAACAGAACATAACTCCTATCTGATCAAATCATCGATACAACACTGCTTGAAATTTGCTACTGTAGGTTAAGGGGGAGCATAACACTGATCCTACTGATTCTTGGAATGTAAGGACTACATCGGGAATCAGTATCCTAGTCATTTTCGCTTCGTATGAAGTTTTGTGAAGAAAGGCAAAAAAGGGGAGATTGTTGATGTTGGATGGATGTTGTGACAACATATGTAAATGCTCAGGACAATATCTTATGAAAATAAGAATGTTGCCTGCGATGTTGTGACAACATTCCTGACAACATCCCTATAACGATTTTGCCTATTCTTCCGGCCAAAACAGGTTGTGTTACTGTGAGTAAAAAATGACCTAGGCAAACTAACAATGATGTTGTGTTTAAAACGTGGTAAAAGAAACAGTCAAAGCTTGGAGAGGAAGCAGCGTGAAGACCAAGTCCAGAACGTTGAGCTTTTGAAGGAGCAAGAACCGGTCCAAGCTGAAGCCTTCTTTTACTCATACTTTTATCAAAATTTAGTTTCACATATTAAAAAGTGGCTACACTTAATTTATTTGAAATATTGGCTAAAACTTAATTAGCAAGCAGAAAAAATTGACCATTTGCCAATTTCTCCCATGATATACTTGCTGACCAAAGGTCGAAAGACCAAAAAGAATCAATAATGTTGTTTTTTTTAATTAGGGATTTTTACCCCAAGAAATTGCACAGATTGATCTTCAAATGGGCTGGTCTTTTATTTTTTCCCCTCAAATGGAACTTATACCTTATGGGACATAAGTTTTTTTACGGGATCCGGCACAATTTGTATCGGATCTCATAAAAAACTTGTGCCTCGGAAGGTATAATTTTCATTTGAGGGACAAAAATTTAAAGACCAGTACAAAATAGAGACAAAGTACAAATGACCCTTTCTATCCTACATAATCTAACGACATATCAATGAGCTGCTTGATGGTAACCTCATGACATACATGAGATTTGGGCTTTTTCAGGCAAAGATAGGACAGTCCAAGATATTTGGGCTATGAGTGCGGCCCAGCAAACCAAGTAATTCATGGGCTACCTTGTTCGTTGTCACCAGACTTCGACCTTCTCATTTCACAAAGCCCAAATATTAATTTACAATGATTTCACTAAGAAATTACACCCAATGACCTTAAAAATGGATGATTTTGGATTTTTGACTCTCGCTTGCTCCATGGAAGAATCTTCAAGTTCAAAAGTTAAAAGAGATGTTTACATAAATGTCCTACATTAACTTTCATCTTTCATATTCTTAGCATAAAAAATAGAATATCAATTTTAGCATATTAAGATCCATAACCATAAGTTTTTTTTTCTTTTCTCTTCTCTCTCCATAAACACAACTACACCGCCAAAATTAAGAAACCACAGAGAATATATTATAATTTATTTTTTATGGTACAAATATAGTATAAGTAAAAATTATAGGGTACGTATTGATTGTGGTTAATATATATAAAATATTGACAAAAACCTATGGTATATTCATGGTATGCTAAAGATATAAACTATTTATACTAGAAATATACCATAAATATGGAGGGAAACTTTTGCATATATCCAATTATTATAAAACTTATATGTCTATTTATTTTGTATTCCATTTATATATTATATTTATTTAGAAATAAATTATGGATGTAGTGATGATTATACATTATAAATCGTGCATAAATATAAAATATTAGGAATAAATAAGGTATTATTTACGTATGTACTTATTTTGTATTTCATTATCTCCATGTTATGGAATTTATTTAATGTAAAAAATCCAGTGAAATTATTAGAAGGTAGAAAGAATCACTCTAAAAATGGGAGAAATTATGGCTAATCAGCCATAGAAAGGGAGAAAAGCAGCTCTGAAGAAGGGAGAAATTGTAGAGAATGACACTAGTTTGGGGAGAAAGGTAAATAGACAAGAATAAAGAAATCGTCTTTATTAGAAAAGAGAGTGTTTGACTAAATGAACAAGATATAAATGTACATCCCTAATTCAGCGGATCTCTTAATTAATATTTTATTTAATTAATAAAATACTATGTATATGCTGAAAATGATATAAAATTTGCTATTTATGTTAACATGCAAAAGTTATGTCATTTGTGTTAGAAACTTGTGAATGTTGTTTTTAAAAGTAAAAATCTCAAGTTAATGCAATAAAACTAGGGTTGGCCAGTGGCCGGGTACCAGGCGGGGCGAGGCGGGTCCCGGCGGGACGGGACCCTACGGGACTTGGGGGAGGGTGGGACCGGTCCTCCGGCGGGACTGGCGGGATCCGTCGATGTCCCATCCCGTTGGAAAAGGGGACCGGTCTTCACGGGGTGGGGCGGGGTCGGGACGGGATCGGGTTTTTCAATTTTGTTTTGGCACTTAATTTTAAAAAATAACATATATAAACACTTCAATAATTGAACAAGATAGTGTAATAAAAACATCTCAATGCTGTTTTTGTGCCTCTTATAATATTTAATAGAAATATGATTTTTTTTTGTAATACAATTTCAAAATTGCAACTTTGTGGTGTTGAAAGTTGCAAATCACATAGTACAATTGCAATTAAAAAAATTACATATGCAACCATACTTTTCTTAATTTCTTCACAATGTCTTGTGGTTCTTCGGTTGGAATTGGAATTTGTTGGTCAAATTGGTCGACGTCGCTTCCAGCTCCGTCGGACAGATTTCGTTGTAGTTTAAATCGTATTCTTCGTTGATCTCTTGTTGACCGCACCTTCTACGCTCTGCTCGTATACAATCTCTGAATAAAACTACAATCTTCAAGTTGTCTCCTGCCAATGAGTGTCTGTGCTCTCGTATTTGAAATCTTCGGTAGAAAAAGCACTTCCAGACGCTGTTGATGACGCTTGAATGTCCAACACATCTTGGGCCATCTTTGCTAGTGTTGGAAATGTCTTATCATTTTCCCTCCGGTATTTAAGCAAGTCTTCACGTCCTTCTTCATTGAAAATTGCTTGGTACGGTACAACACCCTGCAAAACAAAAACATCAAACTCGCTAATTTGATTAGTAGTGGTACCACCACACATTCTATTTCTAAGGCTTTCAATACTAGTCGTAGAAACAACATGTCTTTTTTGAGGTTGTGTTGAAGAAGAAGAAGAAGAAGATGGTATGGAAGCCGGTTGGTTGCTAGCACTTTCTTGTTGGTAATGCGTATATACTTTTTTGCATTCATATTGTATGCTAGACAAAACTTCTTATTTAGTTGGTTCCTTAGGTGGTTGTTCATTTGGATTTTTTGGAGTTGGATGTGGAAGTACTTCTATACAATCGTAAATAGTTTCAATAAGTGTTTTACAACCGTCTATTTTAATAGTCAGATTTAATACAACACCAATAATATTAATAGTGGGAATAGGAAAAAAAATTAATTTGATAAACATTTTTTTAATATGTGCTTTTATAAGATGGTTTTTCCATATATTCACTAAGTAACAAAAATATTAGAGTTATATAAAATAACATAGTTGAAATAGTATGATAATATATACCAGAAAATTCTTTAGTTGCTTGAAAAAAATTCTCTAAAAATACAATAAATTTTGAATTTTTTTCCCCCAATCGTTATCTACAAGCATATCAGTTGGATTTCGATTATGAACGTTAAAAATAAAGTTATAGGTCTTCTATAATCATAAGCAATAAGTAGTTGTTCATATAGAGAATTTCACCTAGTCGCTATTTCTTCAGGAATTTTTGTATAAGGTAGTCCACAATCGTGACAAGAATTTTTTATATTCTTTTTTTTTTGTATTCTATTACTTCTAAAAATAAATTTTTATAGCAAATTGTACTTTATTAAGAATGTCTTTGTGAAAGCGCATTGGCGCACTGAGAACCTTGTCCCGACTGAGAGCGCATTGGCGCACCCGACTTTGTAGCATCATATTTATCTCACCTAGCTTTGTGAAAGCTTTGTTTCAATAAACCTCTCGTCCCACCTTGACCTTTTTCCATTTTAATTTATAAACATTTTTATAAATTTTGCATCTAACTACTTGATTCTCTTGGTCCCTATCAAAAACATCTCATGCACCTGATTTTAATTTTCGTTGTGAGGGGTCTCATCTCATACTAGGGGGAATAAGAGGCGTTCCAAATTCAGTTTGAGGTGCACTAGTGGGTGCGCCATCTAGATTAGTGGGTGTGTCATCTATATTATCTTCTAAATTAAAGTCTGATTCAGTTGTAGAATATATCTCATCATCTAATGGTATATCATTAAAAAATTAAGTTTCATCTATCTGAGTGTAATTAATCAAATAATCTTGTCTACGAATAGGATGACTAGAAGAAGTACCCCTACCCTTATTATCCCTACTAGAAGAAGCACCCTTACCATTACCCTTACCCTTAAATATACCTCTTAATCCTTTCATTTTAATTATGCAATAAATAATTAAAGATAATGAAATTAAGTGCGATAATTAAAATAAAGTAACAATAATAATTTAAAGAAGGAACGAAGGTACCAAACGCCGACGTAACATCAACTTGTAATCGAGGTTGAAAATGAAACTTTGCTCGATGGATGATCCTCAAGCTAGTTGCCAACTTCAGTCCCAATTTTTGAACTTTGATACAATTATACAAATGAGCAAATAAAATAAAATATTTAGTAGGCAATGTAATTGTAGACTTGTAGAGAGATAGATTGAGTTGCGAGATTAGAGAGAATGTAGGAAGATTTGTGAAATAAAATGAAAAGCAAATGAGGTATTTATAGTTGGAAAATTGGGTTAAAGTGTAAAAATATAGTAACTTAGGGGTTAAAAATAAATATTAAGGGGGTAGGGGGCCAAAATGACCGTTGCACAACGGCCAAAATATAAATTAGTTGTTGTGCAACAGACATTTTGGGGCGGGGGGGGGGGGGGGGGTCGGGCCAGTCCGGGGTGAGACGGGCCTGGGCGGGACGAGCCCAGGTCCCGTCCCGATTTCGAGTCCCGACATCATTTTTTTAGGGGGGATCGGGGCGGGGTCGGGACGGGAATAGGCCGACCCACTGGTCAGCCTTAAATAAAACTTACTAAATTTGAAGTTTTTCTTTATAGGGCAAGCGGGTCAAAAATTCAAGATCACCCACTTCCAAGATCATTAGTGTAAATCATCATAACTAGCTTTACTTTTCAATTAAATGTATTTCATAATCCAAAAGTTAAGTAATCTAATTCAAATCAGTTCTGTCAAGATGCAAAAAAAATTCACGTCTCCTCCGTTACTTGTTCTGGGATAGTATTATGTTACATTGAAGTCTTTAAGTTACTTTATAACCATTATACGATATTAAGGAAATGTTTTATTGGGTAAGCAAATTAAACATCAAAAGTTGACTTTTTGGAAAAATATATTTTCCAATCAAATGACTTTTATCCTACCAAACACGCCCTATATACTTTACCGGTAATTGCCTTTCGATGTCATCAAGTGTTATAGATTTGTCATTTGTCCAATTGATTACACTAACAGGTCACACACTCAATCATGAAAACCTAGGAGAATTGAATCAATGATTGATTGTAAGCTACAATGTAAACGAAGAAAAAAGTTTTGTGATCAAATATATATACCACTTTCATTTGCTATGATACAATCATCACTTTACTTATCTCTTCTAAGTCGGGTCGGGGCGGGACGATCCGGGGGGTCGGGATCGGGACTAGCGGGCCTAGCGGGGTCGGGTCCGGGCGGGACTCGCTCCGTCCCGTCCCGATCCCGATCCCGTCGCACGGGCGGGCGGGCTCGGCCGGGCGGCGCGGGGTCGGGTTTTCCTTTTTTTTTTTTTTTTAAATAACATATGTATAAAAAAAAACTCAATAAACAAAACAAGATAGTGTAATAAAAACATCTCAAGGTCTGTTTTTGTGCCTCTTATATTATTTAATAGACATATGATTTTTTTGTAATACAAATACAATTGTCTAAAATCTAAATTGCAACTTTATGGTGTTGTCCAAAAGTTGCAAATTACATAATAAAATTGCAATTAAAAAAATTACATTTTCAAAAAAATCTGTTCTAATTGCTTGATGATTTCATGTGGTTCTTCGGTTGGAATAGGTATTTGTTGGTCAAATTGATCCACGTCGCTTCCACTACCTTCGGTTAAGATTTCGTTGTAGTTTTCATCATCTTCTTCGTTGATCTCCGGTTGACCGCACCTTCTCCGCTCCGCTCGTATCCAATCTCTCGAATAATACGCAATTTCCAAGTCGTCTCCGCCAATGAGTGTCTCGTGGTCTCCTATTTGATATCTCGCCTCGCAGAAAAAGCGCTTTCCGACGCAGCTTGATGACGCTTGAATGTTCAAAACATCTCGAGCCATCAATGAAAGTGTCGGAAAGGTCTTCTCATTCCCCCTCCAAAGATTTCAAAGAAGTCTTCTTGTCCATCTTCATTGATAACTTCTTGATACGGTGTTAACCCCGCAAAACAAAAATATCCAACTCGCTAATTTGGTTAGTAGAGGTACGGTCACGCACATTCTATTTCTCGAGGCTTTCAATACTAGCCGCAGAAACAAAGATGTCTTTTGTGAGGTTGTGTTGAAGATGAAGAAGATGGTATGGTAGCCGGTACGTTAATAGCATTTTCTTGTTGATAAAATCTATATATATTTTTGCATTGGTGTTCTACGCTATTCAACACTTCTTCTTTAGTTTGTTCAATAGGTGGTGGGGTGATTTAGATTTTTGGGACTTGGAGGTGGTAGTACTTCTATACAATCGTAAATAGTTTCAATTAGTGATTTAGTACCGTCTATTTTAATAGTAGGATTTAATACAGAACCAATAATATAAATAGAAGGAATAGGAATAAAATATTTTTTTATTTTGACAAACATTTTTTTAATAGCTGCCTTATAAACTGGTTTTTCCATATATTCACTAAGTAAAAAAAATATTAGAGTTATATAAAATAACATAGTTGAAATAGTAGGATAATATATACCGGAAAATTCTTTTGTTGCTTGAAAAAATTTCTCTAAAAATACAATAAGTTCGGAAATTTTTACCCAATCACTATCTAAAATCATATCAGCTGGGTTTTTATTATGAGAGTTAAAAAATAAAGTTATAGGTAATTTATAGTCATAAGCAACAAGTAGTTGCTCGTATAAAGAATTCCACCTAGTCGATACTTCTTGTGGAATTCTTCTATAAGGTAGTCCACAATCGTGACAAGTTTTTTTATATTTTTTTCTACGTTGTACTTTATTACTTTTAAAAATAAAGTTTATAGCAAATTGTATTTTACTAAGAATGTCTTCAAAAAGTGATAGACCATCCTTTACAATTAAGTTATATATATGGCACACGCATTTTATATGAAAATGGTCTGGAAAAGATGGAGCTAAACTATTTTTTAACATTGTAATTGCGTAATTGTTATTAGAAGCGTTATCTAATGTAATAGTCATAATTTTATCGGTAATTCCGTAATAATCGCACACTTGATAAATATTTTCTGCAATAAAAGTACCATTGTGCCTATCATCTATATATCTATACGCTAAAATACGTTTTTGCATAGACCATTTATAATCTATCCAATGACAAGTTACAGTTAAATAATCATGGCCGTTAGTACTACGACCTATATCGTACGTGATAGATACTTTGCCATTAAAATGATATAATGAAAAACGTAAATATTGTTGATATTCATGCGCAAATTTAAATACATCTCTCTTAACAAATTGACCTAGGAAAACCGTTAAAAGCAGGATTATATATATCTCTAATGTAATGAATAAAACCGGAGATGAAGAAAATGAAAAAGGCAAACCCTCCACAAAGAACTAATTTTGATATTGCTTCCCTATCTCTATGTTTGTTGTATTTAGAGCCTACAATTCCCCCCGTCATAGGGTTAATTTGACCCTGTACTTGGTCCGGGACGATATCGTATGTGAACCTTGTCCCGATGGAGCGGCCGTTTGCGCACCCGGTTTTGAAGCCTGGTATTGGGCATACCTAGCTGGATGAGCACTTACTACGTGTCTAATTAAACCCCCGTCCCACCGTGACCTTTTCCAGCTTTTAAATTTTAAAACATTTTTACAAATTTTACATATGGCTACTTGATTCTCTACGTCCCTATCAAAAAATGTCCATGCATCTGATTTTAATGGTCGTTTTGCTGGACCTCGTCTCATACTAGGGGGAATAGGAGGTATTTCAACTTGAAGGTGCACTAGTGGGCGTGTTGTCATCAATATTAGTGGGTGTATCGTCTAGATCATCGTCTAAATTAAAGTCTTCTTGAGTTCCGTAAAAATAACTCCTCGTCTAAATCTAATGGTATTGTAGGAAAATGTTGAGTATCAACAAAATCATCCCGTGTAGGAATAAGATGACTAGAAGAAGTACCCTTGCCCCAGGTTGCCTCTACTAGAAGAAGCACCCTTACCCTTACCCTTAAACATACCTTTTAATCCTTCCATTTTAATTATGATAATAAATAATTAAAGACAATAAAATTAAGTGCGCTAAATAAAATAAACAGACAATAATAATTTAATGAAGGAACGAATGTACCAAACGCCGACGTAACGTCGACGTGTAATCGAGAGGTTGAAAATTGAAACTTTGCTCGATGGAAGATCCTCAAGCTAGTTGCCAACTTCACTCCCAATTCCCAAATGAATTAATAAAATTGAATATTTAGCAAACAATGTAGAGAGATATATTGAGAAATTAGAGAGATTGTAGGAAGATTTGTGAGAAAGATGAAGAGAAAATGAGTTATTTATAGTTAAAAAATTGGGTTAAAGTGTAAATATAATAACTTATGGGTTAAAAATAAATATTAAGGGGTAGGGGGGTTGGGGGAGGGGGGGGGGCCTAAAATGGCCGTTGGCCAACGGCCATAATCTAAAATGGTCGTTGGTGCAACGGCCATTTTTGCAAAGGGGGTTTAAGGGTCGGGGTCGGGGTCGGGGTCGGGGTCGGGACGGGCTCGGGCGGGCTCGGTCGGCGGGCACAGGGCGGGCTCGGGTCCGCGGGACGAGACATCGTCCCGTCCCGAGTTCGAGTCCCGCCCCGTTAAATTTTTTTTTTTTTTAGAGCGGGGTCGGGGCGGGACCGGGGCGGGGTCGGGCCGGGGTCGAGTCGTCCCGGCCCACTGGCCAGCCTTACTTCTAAGTCCATTTGAAAGGGTTAAAAACAGAAATTCCTTTTGTTGTCCTTTAAAAAATTGTTTTTAGTTTAATATCTTTTTTACAAAAGATTTTTATTCTTATATATAAGAGATCTTCATTTTTACACGTAAGAGATCTGAAAAAGTTATTTCCTTCTACTCTATTCAATTTATAAATGGTCATAAGAGATCATTTCCTCTACCGAACCCGCCAGTAGAGCTCGTACACGCAATTATTCTCCCAAATCTCTTTGTTCTTACATATCAAACATGCTCTCTATACATTGTCTAGGGCCTAATATAACAGTAAAAACATAAACTTATTCTTTATCACATTAAAATAACTACAAAACTCTACCCACTATAATTAAATTAATCTTTTATCTATTCCCTTAATGTATACTTGCTTCTCCTATGGAAACATAGGTACATCTAACTATGTAATTGACAAAAAAAATAAAAGACAAAGCAAAGATCTAAAATACTAAGCCAGCTCTCCAGGACGGATCTAGAAGCATGTATACGATTTACGAGAACGCAATAATTTTTGCAAATAAAAACTCACAAACTTGAACTCAATAATTTTTACAAATAGAAACTCATAAACTTTAAATTTTAAATCGGCTTCCATCTGGATTTTGTTTGTATCTATGATGCTCAAGGCAGCTACGTTAGAAAATCTAACTCTTTTGAATTGCAATCCACAATATTATAGTAACAAAAAAGAGTTGGCATAACTCATATATAGCTCGTGGCATATAATGTTATTGGAGACAAAAAAGAGCCAAAATGTGAAAACTATGACTTCATCAAATATTATATATGAAATGAAAGCAAGAGCATGTGATATGGAATCCTCCTTGGTTCTACCATCTGAAATTAAAGTAGTATGGGATGGGTGCTAGCTTTCTAACTTTGACAATATCTTTTTCCTTTTTCAAGACTTTTTGTAGCAACTAGCCAATTATGGAGTTGACAGTGGTTCTGGATTCATGATCATTCATCTAATAAAAATAATTCCAATTATCAAAAGCATGTAATTCTTTTTTCCTTTTTTTTTGTTAGTGTTATCCACTAATTAACCAAATAATTAAGGTACTCCCTCCATTTCAAATAAATGAATTATTTGGGTGTTAACTGTTACCTCTTATGAAAGTTAATTAAAAAATTAATTAAAGAATAATTTATTAATATTATTATTTTGCTTTTCCCAAAACTTTTCTTGAAACTACAGATAGACATTCTTATATGGGTAATTTTGAAAAAGTAAATATATAATTACTACATTTTTTAACTTTGAGAAATTCATTCATTTTGAACCATAAAAAAGTGTCAGAAATTTATTTTATTAAAATGGAGGGAGTAGTACTCCAGTAAAATTTGGGTAAGTAGTGGGGACTTTGTCTCCTTCCTTTTCAACTGAGTATTTTACACAAACCTAAAGAAATTAAGTGAGTGTCTCCGGGAATTAGGGGTGAGCACGGGTACAGAGTATCCAGGTATTCGATCGGAACCGACACTAACAGGTAGGTTTCGGGTAGATATATTATAATAATGGGTAGGTTTCGGGTAGATATATTATAATAACGGGTAGGTTTCGGGTAGTAAAATTAGGAATCGATCAATGTCGGGTCCGGTTCCGGCAAATAGAGACAGGGTACCCGGAATCAATACCCGAAACCTATGAAATATTAAATATTTTTACTTTTTTAATTCCATTATTTTTTTAGTTAATAAAAAAAAAGAAAAAAAAGTCATACTAAAGAATACCATTTAAGGGGGGGGGGACCAAATGCAGAACAATCACTTTCACCATCAAGAAATAAATCAAATAATAAAAAGTGACAATCATAAGCAGAGAAAAAGTCAAAAGCGGTAGAAAACTGAAAAACTGAATTTTTAAACTATGTACTCATTTAAGTTATTGAAAAAAAAGTTGAAACGAAAACCAAAGCAAATCTTTGAAACATTCTTGGATATTTGCTCCCAAAGAATTCTTTATGGGCTTTGTGGCACTGGCTTTCGGAGGATAAGTAGACAAGTTTATTCCTAAACCAAAGATGTTATACGAATGCATTATTTTGCACAAAGAAACACCGATTCCGGGTACCCGGGAACCTACCCGGAACCGCAGGGTCCGGGTAAGTTCCGGGTAATGATTGCTACGGGTAGGTTCCGAGTAGTAAATTTAGGAATCGATCTTTTACTGGGTAGGATCCGGGTAATTAAAAAAAGTTAGAATACCCGGATCCGCTCACCCCTACCAGTGATCCGTGAAAGTCACGTAGATTGATGATTTAAAAGTTTCGTATAATAATTTCAAAATAATATATAATAATAAATGAATTTATAATTAAATATTTATAAATAAATAGTAAATTCTTAATATAAATATAAACTTTGAGCAAAAATTATTAATTTCACATGAACCCATTGCTTTAAGACTAGTTACTCCTCTAAAAGAAAGAGCAAAAAAGAAAACTTATACTTCTCCGTCTCAATTTATGTGATACATTTTTTTCCTAATCTATCTCATAGAGTGTGACACATTTTTATATTTAAAAATAATTTTTTTTTATTTTTTATTTTTCTTTAATGAGGCTATTTTTCATATAAATATTTATGAATTATTTTTGGATCAACAATTTAATTCTTTTTAAAAGAACTTTGTGTCCAATCAAAATGCATAGTAGAGATAAAGGGAATAAGTTTTTGATATCTCTTGCGGTCTCTTCTTTGTTTGCTTAATTGCAAGCAGATAAATCAGGAATTTCTAAGACAAACTACGAATAGTGCATATGTAGCCAGTACTAATGATCGGTAATATGTCTAATATTTACTAAAAACAGAAAAAGTGGGTGGAGAAATAGAAATAACTTGCCCCCAGGGCACATGCGAGTTGGTAAGTGGAAATGTGATTGGGGTACAACCACTCCGACGTCGCGGGTTTGAATTCGTGTGGTGATAGTCTTTGCTGAAATATTGCAAGGAATTCGTGTCCCGTGTCATCTCCCTTGCGGTTCGCGCATATCCTTCGATTTACATCTCATGCCAAAGAGCCTCTGATACATGTGGAAAGTTTCGCCTTCGGGACTTTCCCCTTCACAAAGAAATAGAAATAACTTGGTGGCAATCAACCGTCAGATGAGAGTTAACATAATCGATATCAGAAAAAACATAACTTATCTAGAGGGGTCAGCTTGCTGGCAGAGAGTCAACTTTGCGGCCTTAGGGTCGCAAGTTCGATTCTCCCTCCGGATATCGTCCTCAAGCACATACATGTGGTAAATCGGGCGCTAAAAGCCGCGCGGGCATGTTGCGGTGTGGGTTCGGTCTCCGCCAAGTCTTGTGGACTTTCAACCTTGTAGCATTGATCCGTTGGAAAGAAATAGAAATAACTTGGTGGCAATCAACTTGTCAGATGAGAGTTAACATAATCGATATCAATTATAAAAATAAAAAAAAATAAAAACATAACTTGGTGGCAATCAACCTATCAGATGAGAGTTAACATAATCGATATCAGAAAAAACTCTAGCCTACAACTCCACAAGATTACAAAATCAGAGAATCAACACTTTAGTCAAATTTATGGGGTTCCCGAAGTAAGATCAATGTGTACTAAAATTAGAACACAATAATTCATATTACTACAAAACTTGCAGGCATTGCTACAGGGACCAGTCATTAATTGCTCAAATATATTTGAAAACCAGAGGCCATATCACATGCAGAATAGTGTAATATGTTAGTATTCTTCAGTTTGTGTAGGCAAATAATTGTCAATTATTCTACTCTATAATCTATATTTCGTCTTTTCTTCTTTATTTTGACTAATACTACTATGTAGATTTCATTGTTTGACTATGTATGAAATTTAGATTGTGGCTATTGTTTCATCAATTTACCGTAACAGAAAATCAACTCGTATCAACCAATCAAATTTGTTGAATAATTAGTATTAATCATCTAGATTCTAATATTGATAAATCTATTTTAATTAGCATGTTTGCTAGGTAAGGTATGATCTTGTTTGCAAAACATAAGAAATCAAAGTATTTTGGCCTCTCATATTTCATAAATCAATCCAGAAGGGGGTTGATTAGAAAATTATGATAACTCATTGATTCATCTGGTATCTAAATATATGATTCGTTTCTAAGTTTACTAGATCGAAAATTTATAACATTAAAAAACGTATAGATCCAATGTCACATTCAGTAAAGATTTATAATACGTGTATAGGATGTACTCAATGTGTCCGAATCTGCCCACCGATGTATTAGAAATGATACAGTATTAGTAGGCAAGTGAAAAATATAATAGTACAAGTGTGAAGAGAACAAAATCAATGCGGTGTTTTTCATAACAGATGATTGAACACAAGGGTCACAAAAAGTAAACAATATAATCATTAATATCCCATCAATCAAAAAGAGGCACAATGTCTCTTTTCTCAACCACTACGGTGTTTGCATTCACATTTCATCCTTATGGATGACAATATTCCTTTTTCATTTTCTTGAAAACATGAGTGCATATAATACATATAAAATTAAGGCCAACTCTATGAGCGGCCCTTCGTGGTCGTCAAGGTCTTTCACTTAAACATTTCAATTAAATCTTATTATATTTAAACACATGGCGTAGAGTCAAATTATGTCATTTAGACATTTTTCGTTGAATCAGCCATATATGTAATGTGTGTGTAATACACTCGCCGATGACATGACAAAATAACAAATTAAATTATGACATGTGTCATTTGATACCATAATAATATAAAAAATAAATTTTGAGCAAAAATAATATTTTAAAAAAGAAAAAAACTCTATTTTCTAAACCCTACACATTATTAACACAAACAAAAAACACATTTACTAATAAAAAAGATTGAAATCATGTTCTTGGTGTTCTTTACCATTTTCATGTGTGTTCTTGTTCCAATCATGATTTTAATCTAATTTTTTTTAAAAAAGCTCTTCCAAATTTATTATAACTTCAGCAAAAGATTACCCACGAAGACCCGAAGACAAACCCCATCATTAATTTCTCAAAATAAAATATCCCATTTGAAACCTTCAAGTTTTCTAAAGAACCCTTTAATAGTGTTTCGATGAGTTCCTTTAATTTTTTTATTTTTTTTACTAGGAGAGAGAACAAGAAATTGAGTTGAATTAAAAATATAATTGAGTTTTTTTCCGGTGGTGATAGTGGCGGTGGTGATGTCGGTGATGGTAGAAAAAAGAATGAAGAAGAAGGAAATAAAAAATACAAAAAAGAATGAAGAAGAAGAAGGAAATTTAAAAAATAAAAGAAAAAAACATGATTTTTGGCCTTTCCACGCTCCTGTTTGCTGTGTAATCCACTCAACTTGCCAAATCAGCAAAAAAATGTCTAAATGACACAGTGAGGGCCCATCTCAGGTGTTTAAATGAAACAAGATTTAGTTGAGGTATCTAAGTGAAAGATTTAACTATCACAAGGGACCGACGATGGATTTGACCTAAATTCAAATAAGAAATAAATTCCCAAGGGAACGATATCCATCGAGGAAGAAATATATCCAAAATCATACTATCACGAGTTTGAATTGAAGTCGTCCGGCTAAACTTTTCCAATTGAGTTTTTTTTTTTTTTATCAGGTGTTTCTTGAAGGGATGTTTATCAGTTAGTTAACTATCTGTAAAAGATTAAAGAACAAAATTAAAACAATTACAACATTGATATTCTTATCGAGCATATCCATTTTTATTGAATTATTTGAGGCTTACATCTAAAAGAAGACCAATTTTTAGAACTTTTCACGTATATTTTGTTGATAGATTAGTTGAATTCAAGCATTTATTCTAATATTCATGAGTTAATGCTTAAACATGAGCTTGTCGAGAAAAAAAAGGATATAATGAAATGCCAAATGTATCATCACATGCATGGTTACTCAATAACTGCCATTATCTTTGAAAATGTCAAAAGTTTTTACTATTCTTTGGAAATTTAATAGACAAAGGGAATAGAAAGGGTATAAACATAGAGACCTAAAAGGAAATGTTGATAGATCCGACTTACCAATTGGCAAAAGAATATTCGTGAATTTATCTTGGATTGCTTATTATTTGTCATAAATTCATAATAGTAAGAATTGCTTAAGCTTAATGTGGATGAATATGAAAATTGAAAAGGTCCATATAAAATGCATAATGGCTGATATGATATCCTTAATCCACATATCTAACAATGTTATTTAAATCTTATTATATTGTCTCTTATTCATGATATGCTATAGTTAGATGTTTTCAGGTGAAAATGATTCTAACTAAAAATACAGTTAGAAATTTGTATTCAAGAGTTTAAAGACAAGTAGGTTGTATCCGATCCGGAGATCCTCCTGAATGAGTCTGGAGTTGTTAGTTAGGTTACGGGTAAGCAAGGTAAAAGAGCAAATAAATACGAGAATAAGCGAGTAAAGTGAATGAATAAGCTAGATCTGAAATGAACAATGAATAAATGTAAGAACAAGAGCTGAGAATGGTGTATTTGCTTGAGAGAGATCTTGGTTACAAGTGTAAGCTTAGAGAGAATACAATGTCTCTTCCTTCTATTCTAAGTCTTGCATATATACGACAAAACTAGACTATTGTGCCCCTCTAAAGTTATGACGACATGAGCGTAATGACGTCACCGTACCCATGCGCGCCGCGACACTCTGGTCTAGGAGGACTGATATGATGGGAGATGTTGGGAGTGGAAGACATTTGTAGTGAGCCTTGGGGGCCGTTGAGGTTTTCAGAAGCATTGATCGACCCAGAGGCGTTCTCACCCAATACATATAGTCCCCCATTTTTCAGACTCTTCATTTCATGAGTCCGGGAAGTGGAAGAGTCTGTGCTCCTTTTCAAAAAAACTTTTCGCGGAAACTGAAATGTCACATTCTTTCCATCTATCAGACGTTTTGTCAGGCGATCAATAAATGCGCTCAGTCACTTATTGGACGGTGCCTCTTGTGAGACACCGATTGACATTCACTGACATGGCACATCGCTTCAATTTCCAAGAGTAACGATTTACTCCAACCGACTATATAAATTGATGCCCCTGATCTCTTCTCCTCACTCTCACTCTGACTGCCTTATTTAGAGTAATTGCAACTTCTTGCTTTCAACCTTCATTCTTTACTATGTCTATTTCTTCATCTTCCTCTAATTTTTATGTGATCAAAGCCTCGCTGGAATGAGGGAAGAGCTCTCAGAGCCACCTCTGTGACTTTTGTTCCCCATAGACCCTCATCCTCCGGCCTTACCGGGCCATTGATTTGGGCTCTGCGGCCTATGAAATCATCCCTTCTATCTTTAGTTTTGAGAAAGATTTTAGTGTAAACCTGCGTTATGAACCCGTAGAGGGCATTACTTCACTGATCTACATCGACTATCGATGGGGTCCAGAGGTAGAATTATTTCCTCCCACCACCAATGCTAGCATCACACAACACATCCCAGGGATGTCACTAATTTATACCTATCCCTTTACTATTAGATTCAGTCTTCCCATTCATCAGGTCGTTGAGGTTTTTTGCTGTTGATACGACATCTGTTTGGGGCAGTTGACCCCTAAGACTTGGCGGATAGTCCGCTGTAATAAATATCTTACATATCTTGTCCATATTTTTTTACTCTAGATCACCTGATCCACCTTTATGCCCCTCGGGTGCTTTGCATGAGAGATAATCAACTTTGTTTTTCGGGGCTCATAGGCCCTAATCACCAATGCCAAAGATGATCATGATCGGTGATAGTCTAATAAGTTTATGATGATTCATACCCACCACCTCCATAACGCTGATATGGGCCACTATCAGAGAAATAGAACAATGCTCGTAAGTCTCCACACCTCTATTTCTCATATTTTCAATACTTCTCTCCTGATCGTGTTGTTTTTTGTTCTTTCAGCGACCCTGGTGGTCCCCGAGCCCTTGCCTAACATCTTTGGCTGGGTGATTGGTCTTCTCCGTGATTCCCATTACATTGAGCGGACTTGGAGAGCTATTTTTGTTGATGAGTGGAAATGCAAAAGTCATGTGGAGTCTTCTTTCTCTAGTTTTGTATTATTGTCGACTGTGCATTGATATGTCATCTAAACTTCTTCCTATTCTCTTTTCTCAAAGGTCTCCTTGCCCGAGGAGGTTCTTCCAGGAGGGTGCCTTCCCAGGGTGAGGTCAGGTCCCGTATTACTAGGGCTGCTAATGAGGCCAGAGAAAGCAAAAAATGGGCGTTCCCGGATGAGGCTGTGGCATCATCCTCCGAAATTGGCTCGCGTGTTAGAACGCACCCCCAATTCAATAAGTTGTGGAGGGTGGAAAGACAATGGGTGGTGCACGTGGAAGATGATGAAGGGGAAGCCACCGATCTTGGGGGGGGGGGGCTTCCGGTTTTGTGATAAGTATCTGTCAAGAAAAGGCACAATTGACTGAAAATAAATTTTTTTGTGCAGACAAAACATATATGCCTCTTGTCAAAGGTAGAATCTCTTTAGGTAGCTTACGTTTCAGCTGTTCTTCAGTTCTTTCCGGACTCGTCTTTGATCCCGCGATTCTTGTGATTTGGTACGGTCTTTCCCAACTTGCTTGCAGCTTACCCGCATTTGGGTCCCTTGTTGCAAAAGTGACTTTTCAAATGACGTAGTTCCCAACTTTAAAATGCCTCAAATTCTTCTTCTTGTTAAAGTACCTTTTTACTCTTTGCTTTTGAGCAACAGGCGCACGAAAGGCAACTCCCTTCGTTCCTCCAATAACTCTAACCCTACTGACATGGCTTCTTTATTAGACTCCTCAGTGATTTGCTATAATGGAAGCTAGGTTCTCCCACTTCTACGGTTATCAGGGACCTCGACTCCGTACACTAGAAAGAAAGGGGTTTCCCAGTGCTCGTCTTGGCCGTAGTTCTACAAGCCCACAACACCCCCGATAATTATTCTGGACACTTTTCTTTTGATCTTTCCAACCTCTTCTTGATGCTTTGGATGATAGTTTTGTTGGTCGACTATGCTTTTCCATTTGTGCACGGATGATACGACGAGGATGTGACCTTTTTTATGTTAAACCCTTCCAATAATTTAGTAACTTTCTTTCCCATGAATTGCCGGCCATTGTCACAAGCGATCTCTTTCGGTATTCCAAACCAGCAAATGATGTGATCCTAGAACAAGTCTATAACCTGCCTTTCGTGAATCTTTTTATATACCTTATCCTCCACCCACTTCGAGAAATAGTCTGTTAAGATTAGTAGGAACCTTACCTCTCTCACAGCTCTCGGCAATGGGCCCATAATGTCTATTCCCCATTTCATGAATGGCCATGGGACCATTACTGAATGGAGTGGTTCGGCAGGTTGATGTATGTTGAGTCTATTTCTAGTACTATTTTAAAGTATGTTTTAGAAAGTCTTTTGTAGTCTTTTAGTTGTTTTGTGCAATATTATGCGTGTTTTTGCTTTGTTTTCAATTTAAGCGATTCATGATGGATGAAGCGGAGATTAAAAGAAAATAGGCAGCTACTGAGGATAAAAATGGCTACCTAGGCAGAAGAAGCGGTTCAGAGAAGTGTTGAAAATCGAAATATGAAGGGCTGCGGCCGAGGAAGCAAGGGCCGAGGCGCCTGACTGGCAGAAGGCTGGAAGAAGTTGATCGGATTTAGAGCCGCGACGCTAACTAGTTATAGCCGCGGCACTTGAAACGTCGTCGAACGCGCCGCAACGCCCAACATTAGAATCGCGGCGCCCCACCGGCAGAAAGTTCAGAAGAGAATAAGCGCCGCGACACTCTAATAGATGAGCTGCGGCGCCGCCGACGTCCAGGTAGCGAAAAACCTAAATTTAACTAGCGCAAAAAGGTCCATTCTGGTTTTTTTTTTCGTGATATATGTTGGGGGAGGCGAATTTTGGAGGATCTCACAGAAGGGAGTCAAGAAACAAGAGAGCAAGAAGCAATTAGAGACATCAATTGTCCAAGTTCTTTTCCTTTTCTTTACTTTAATTCAGTTTATGTTGGATATTAAGTTAATTAGTCTTCTTAGCATGTCTATGAGCTAATTACTTTTATTAGGGTTTTCCATTGAATCACTTGAATCTCTGTTACGATTTAATGCATTGCTAGTGTTTCTTCTTCATCTATTAAAATCTCTTCAACTTGCACTTATTGAATGAGAATTAATTGGCCATTAGTTTTCCTTACCTATATGATTTTAAATCAAGATCTGAAAAGTGAGATTTGAATATGCTATAATCGATTAGACGTAGGTTAAATCTTGAACGAGAGTATCACGATTGCCTGTGTAGCTTTATAGGTTATTGCTCTTAATCCTCCTATGTGATTGAATTTATCATAGAACTATAGAAAATTCTCACTTAGGTTGAGTTTTTATATGTCCTAACCGGGATATAGAAGATCTCAGTTAACCTGCTATCTTAATAAGAAGTAGAATCGCTAATCTTGCATTAATGAATGATAGAGTGGATTGTTGATGAGATTGGAAATCCTAATTGCCTTCATTACTGAATTTAACTTCATGTGTTTTCACTGCTATTTTATTCCCGCAATCTATTTTAGTTTGTTAATTCTTTAGTTTAGAAATCACCACTTATATTCGTGTGCCAAACAGAAACTAAAGATTAGTTAATTGGTAATTGATAAATCAATCTCTGTGGACGATACTCGGTTTTATCGAAATTATTACAAATTGTGATACGTACACTAGCGTAACATCTAGAAATTTTGCAATAATGTACCATTGGGGAATAGTGTTGACACTTATCGCATTTCCTAATATAGGCTTTGGCATCTTCTTCTATTCGAGACCAGTAGTATCCAGCCCTCATTATCTTCTTCATCAATGAGTCATACCCGGAATGATTTTTGCAATTTCCCTCGTGTATCTCCTACATCACGTACTAGGCCTCTTTTTGCCCTAAGTATTTAGTCAAGGGCTCGAGGTAGGATCTCCTGTGCAACTCTCCCTCGTACATGCAATATATGGCTGCCTTGGTTCTCAATGGTCGAGCCTTCTTACTATCTTCCTGGAGAGTCCCTTTCAGCAAATAATTGATGATATCATTCCGCCAGTCCCAAGTTAGGCCGGTAAAATTTACTTCATGCAGGCCAGAGTCTAAGACGAAGCATAGGAGATGGACTACAGATTTTGACTCTCCTTTAGTTGCCCCAACTGACTAGCCTAGGTTGGCCAAGGCGTCAGCTTTAAAGTTAATTTCTCACAGGATTTGCACCACTTTCCATTTCCTGAACCGAGCTAACAAAGCGGTGGCTTTACTCAAGTATTGTTGCATTCAGTTGTTTTTGGCCTCATATTTACCTAGTATTCGATTAACAATCAGTTGCGAAACACTTTTGGGCTTGATATTTTGGGCTCCGAGTCCCCGGTCCAGCTCTAAACCTGTAATTGCGGCCTCGTACTCGGCCTCATTGTTAGTTAAAGAAATACATTTAATGGCTTGCCTGACGGTACCCCTGAGAGAGCGATCAGGATAATTCCCAGCCCAGTACCCTTCATGTTTGTGTGCCCATCCGTATACAGGACCCATTCCCCGAATGCTGCTTCAGTTTCCCAAACTCCCTCCGTATGAGCCTGAGACATCATGCCCGGACTATAATCAGCCATAAAGTCAGCTAAGGCCTGAGAATTAATGGTTGTCGGGGTCGATAGGTGATATCGTACCTGCAGATTTTGACCGACCAACTTGCTAGCATGTCCAAGAGTTCGGGTTTGGGAAATATATTCCTCAAAGGGAAAGTGGTGACCACACATATGGGGTGACATCGAAAATACGGCCTCAACTTTCGAGATGCAACTACCAGGGCCAAATCCAGCTTTTTAAGGTGAGGGTAACAGGCTTCGGCCTCGATTAAAGACTTGCTAGTATAATAAACAGGAGATTGCGTACCTTTTTCTTCCCGAACGAGCACAACACTTACAACAGTTTCAAATACAACGAGGTAAATCAACAGGGATTCTCCTTCATCTGGTTTTGCGAGTAGGGGTGGGTTTGTCATATATTCTTCAGGTCCTTCAGCGCTTGTTAGCATTAGAAGTCTTAGAAGTCTTTCTTTTTCTTAAGTACGCCGAAGAATTTCTGACATCGCTCAGACGACCTTGATATAAACCTCTCTAATGTTGTTATCCTCCCAGTCAAGCCCTATACCTCTCAAGCATTGTTGAGTACCTCTGGTATTTTCTCTATTACTCAGATATGATCTGAGTTGGCCTCAATTCCTCTATTTGATACCACAAATCCTAGAAACTTTCCCGAGCCTGCTCTAAAAGCTCATATTTCCGGATTCAACTTAAGATTATAGTCGTTGATAATTTCAAACACTTCCTGCAATGTCTAATATGTTCCTCTATTTCCAGAGACTTAACAATTATGTTATCTACGTAAATCTCCACAGTTCGACCCAACTGATGTTGGAACATCCGTTGGGTCAGTTGGTGGAAAGTGGTCCCTGTATTTTTTAAGCCGAACGACATGACAATATAAAAGTAAGTTCCATGCTTTGTTATGAACGAAGTCTTTTCCTGGTCCAACGGGTCCAACCGTATTTGGTCAAACCCTGTGGACACATCTACAAAACTGAGCAGCTCATGCCCAGCCACCGCATCGATAATGTGATCTAGGCGTGACATAGGGTACGAGCTCCTCAAGTATGCATCTTTTAAATCTAAAAACATTTGAAAAGTACCAGGTTTCTTAGGAAGTACCACCACGTTTGCGAGCTAGTCCGGGTATTTTACCTCTCGAACCGCTCCTGAGTGGATGAGCCAAGCCACTTTTTCTTTGATGAATTGACTTCGCTCTGTCGACATCGGATGCCTTTTTTACTTAGTAGGTTGGCAATCCGGGTTGATGCTCAGTTTGTGAAGGGCCAGTTCTAGGGGTACACCTGTGATATCTAACTTCGACCAAGTGAAGCTACCAATATTATTTTTCAAAAATGTAACTAAATTTTCCCGGAACCCGAGGTTTAGGTCCAAGCCCAGATATACCTGTTCTTCGAGATCGTTTGGTCGACAAGGGGCAAACTCAATATCTTATGTTGTGGATTTTCCTGCATCTGACTCCTCTGGGGCCACAAATCCCTGAGGTATTTCATCTGCCGGATCCTCTGGGTAGAGGCCACTTACTAGTTCTTTTTTTTGCTCGACTTCAAAGTTGACCCCAGAATCGGTCATCTGTTATTACTAGCTGCCATTCCTGACCAACTTATCTTTCTTGTCAACTAAAATGATTTCTGCTGGATTGGTTTTAACATCTCTCTGTACTGTAGCTACTCGCCAAGGTATTGGGAATTTCATTACTTGATGGAAGGTAGATAGGACTACCTTCATGGCATGTAGCCACGACCTCCCAATTACCAAATTATAAGGCATTCCCCTTTCGAGGATTTCAAACAATGTTTTCATCGAAACTTTCTTCACTGCGTGACCATCTCGATCTGCCCCCGAGTTGTTTCGCTAGACAGGTTGAAACCTATCAAAACTTTTATTACCCAGGCCATTTTCCTGGACAACTGCATCTACTTACTTACGTGAAATTACACAACATTTACAGCGGTACCTAGGTCAATAAGTGCACGTTTAATGTTAAATTAAAATATTGGGATAGAAATTACCAAAGCATCGGCATACGGGCTCTTGATACTTTCTCTTTCCATTTTTCTGAAGAAAATGGGGTCTTCGGGATCATCCCTCATCCTTTTTTCTGGATAGGGGAAACCCTTCATGCTATTGCGTATGTGACACTGCTCCTACCATTCTCCCTTCAGCGATCATGTTGATCGCTTCCTACTGTGTTGGGTGCTCCCGTGAAGTCCCAGTCCCTTTTTCCCTAGCGTACTTAGATCGATTACTAAATAACTCCTTCAGATGATCCCTTCTCAAAAGGTTTTCTACCTCATACCTCAAGTGCTTATAATCATCCGTTGAGTGGTCCAGGATCCCGTGGAACTCACACCAGAGCTTTATGTCTGTACCCCATTTATTTGGGTTGGACTGAACTGCTATAGAGAATCAGACTTCTATCATATTCTTTATTACCATGAATAAATCCACGACCTCTACATTAAATTTGTAAGAGGCCACACTCGGCGGTCCTGAGTCATTCATGGACTTCTTCTACGATATTTCCCTTTCTCTTTTAGGCCGACCTTGATCGTACATTGGTTTATTCGATCGACTTTCATGTCTGGGTAGTGGTCAAGTTGAATAAAGTTCGTACTACCCTCGTGAGTCACTTTGTCTATATGGGGGAACATTTCGAGATCTCTTTTGTTGTCCCCCTCTGACTTTGTTTCGAGTATCAGCCCCCGTGGTTAGCCTCTATCCTCATTTTTACGGTATATCTTTTGTTTACTTCATTCCAGGACTTGGCCTGGAACTCCCTCAATCTTTCCTTTAACTTTCATGACGTGTCCGAGCTATTGACGTTCAGGCCATCAGTAAATGCTGCGGCAACCCAATCCTAAAAAATTGCTAGCAACAACATTATTTCCCATTGGAAGCGTTCCACAAAGTTGCGGAGTAACTTGTCCTTCCTTTGCTTTATGGTGAAGATATCTTCATTGTGGGTTTTGACCCTCTGGGCCCCATAATGGGCTTTAATGAATGCATCTACAAGAGCAGCAAAATAATCAATAGAGTTTTCGGGTAAGAGAGTATACCAAGAAAGCGCTCCCTTTGTGAGCATTTGGCTGGATTTTTTAAGCATGACGGATTCGATCTGGTGTTGCTGCAAATTGTGCCTGGTGACTATGGCAAAGGTCATGATATGTTCATCTAGGTCTGTGGTGCTGTCATACTTGGGTATGTCAGACATTCTAAACTTCTTCGGGATGGGCTCTAGAGTTTCCTCTTCCCTATATGATATCTTCCCATACTTTCTCGCTCCGACCCCTTTCAAAATAGGGCCCCCAGGTATCTGGCTCATTTGCTCATGGAGCTCATTTTCTAGCGCGACGAGTCTTTCCAGGCCTACCTCTAGTACCGTAGGCTCTGTTCTCACTGTGTTTGCTGCAGACGCACCAGGCGCTCCCGTGGCTTCCGCATCATCCAGCGCTGCCCCAAATAAAGAGTTCAAAAACTTTTCCATACGCTCCATTATGGCACTGTTTGCTGCCAGGACCATGGCTAATACGACTTCTGAGGGGGTGCCATCTTTTTTTAACATCCCCTCCACTTTGGAGTGTGGATGTCTTTTCCTCTTCATGGGTACCGCTCATTGGGTCGTGCCTCACGACGAAAGGTGGGGGGTGGGGAGGGGCTATCATTTTCTCCGATTTTGTCTGTGATATTTCAGACTGGTCTGCTAGGTCCTGATGTTCAATGGGTACCTGTTCTTCTCTAAGTTCTTGCGATCCGTGAGCAAAACAGTTTTGACCTGACACATTTCTCCTTTTTTTTTAAGTGTAGCGTTTTCTTTTAGGGTTTTCAAGAAGATCAGCTATAGATCGAGACAACACCACAACTATCTATCCCCATAGACGACGCCAAACTATTTTCTGGTGAAAATGATTCTAACAAAAAATACAGTTAGAGATTTGTATTCAAGGGTTTAAAGACAAGTAGACTGTATCCGATCTGGAGACCCTTTTGAATGAGTCCGGGGTTGTTAGTTAGGTTACGGGTAAGCAAGGTAAAAGAGTACAAAATACGAGAATAAGCGAGTAAAGTGAATAAATAAGCTAGATATGAAATGAACAATGAATAAATGTAAGAACAAGAGCTGAGAATGGTGTATTTGCTCGAGAGAGATCTTGGTTACAAGTGTAAGATTAGAGAGAATATAATGTCCCTTCATTCTCTTCTAAGTCTTGCATATATAAGACAAAATTAGACTATTATGCCCCTCTAAAGTTATGATGACATAAGCGTAATGACGTCATTGTACCTACGTGCGCCGCGACACTCTAATCTATGAGGATTGATATAATGAGAGTTGTTGGGAGTGGAAAATAGTTGTAGTGAGCCTTGGGGGCCGTTGAGGTTTCCGGAAGCATTCTCACCCAATACATTAGACAAATTAACTAATTATTAAAACAAATCGAAAGGGAAATATTCGGCGTTCATATACTCTTCCCTGGAAAGTAGCAACTCTTATAGACACACTCTCTTAAATTATGTTGTGTTACGTTTTAGAACTCGTTCAAATTTCAAACTGCTCATAATATTTCACATAAAACCGCACCATGGCATATATATGAAAAAATGACAACTAGCTCGTTTATAACTAACTGAGTTTAACTTATATATTATATACGCTCTTCAAAGAAATTTTTAGACAATCAGTTAAATTCTAACTTTGTTTCGGTGTCTCACCCTATGTTTGTACCACATCTCTAGGTCCGGCTAACTCAAATTCCCACCAGAAAATTTACTTTAAAAAATAAAATGTATTCTACTAAAATCGACTTTATTTTCAAAAATGGAAACTGATCTCCGATTTAGTAACGAAGAAAATACTTATAACCCCCCCCCCCCCCCCCCCCCCAAACTTTGATGGCAATTAAACTCTAACTAACTAAATTTGCATTCATGATAGATGATAAAACAAACTCTTATAAATTCAAGAAATATCCCATCATCCGCAAGCTCAATTGGTTATCAATTGGGATATTTGAAAAAGATATACCCCACATCCTTCCCCATTATCACCCCCGCCCTATCCAATCCCCCACCCACACATACAAGTGTGGAAACAACCATCATTCCCATTAATTCACACCCCATCCCCACAACTAAAAAAGAAATAAAAAGTGGAGTACTACAAAAGAGAGTTCTCTTATTTTGAAAAAAAAAAAGTGTTTCTTCTTCTTCTTTCTCATTAAATCAGTATAGCCGGACCACCATTTTTTGCTTCACTCAACAACTAACATATATCCTCCACCTCTTCATTTAATAATTTTAAAAAATTAATTATCTAATTTGTTTTTGTATATTCCTTTTTTCCCTTTATATATACACACAACCAAAACTAACACTAACCATCCAAAATACACAATTGATAAACCCTTTATTCTTTTCCTCTCCCTTTTTCTTGATCATCTTGATATATACATAGAAAGTTTCTACATCTCTAAAGGCCAAACAAAAAAGAAAAAAACTATGTTGAAGAAAAGAGGCATTGCCCTTTGGGCAATATTTTTACTATTTGTTGTTAGTTTACATACAAATTCAGCTCAAAATATTAGCAGAAACAACTTTCCAAAGGGATTTGTTTTTGGGACTGCTTCTGCTGCTTACCAGGTTTGTCTTCTTTCTCTCTGTACATGCATGTGAATGTGAATCACTCATTTTATATCTATCCAATAATGTTTTATATATTACTATTTAAATTTTCATACTCCTTTAAATTATTTGCCAGAACCATGAATTATCTACTTTCTTTTCGGAGCCGGAGGGACGGAAGGTTTTTTTTTTCTGAGTCCCTTCATCGACAAATCACGTATATATAATATATGGTGAATCCTTTAATGAAAAATCTGTATCCGATATTGTTCCACTAAATAGTTATTTATCCAAGGCACTTCCATGAAACACGAGTTTCTAATTAAGATCGTCTCAAAGAAAAAGAGAAATTAGCGACGGATAACTTATGTAGTTGGACAATAATAATTTATCGCTAAGTCTATTTGATAACGGATTATGATTTTTTTTGTTAGTTACGGATTATATAGCGATAGATTAACGACAAATTTCATAACTAATTCGTGTTTGTTGTAATGTCTTGTCAAGGCTTTAAGATTACTTTTCTCTTTTTTTTTATTTTTATAAAGCAACACTAATATTAAAGATGTTTCTTTATCTTAAGAAATGCAACACAAACGCTTTGTACACAATTTACATAGATAAAATCAGCTAGCTCTTATTGGAGGTTTTAATTAATTCTTTACTAAGTTTGGTATTTTGGAGTAAAAGCTAGAAATGTCCCTATCCTTATTTTCTTTTTTTATTCCCATTGGTGCTTTCCATTATAGTTATTATTCTCTATTGAAATGTCTTGTTTTTACTTTCATTCTTTTCCCTGCCAAATGATGCAGTAGAGACCGAAAAAAAACGCATTAATTAGGGAACTTTTAAAATGGTAAAAGGAACAAAACAAATATGTGAGCCTTAATTAGCTAAGCGTGTAATTATTTAATCCTTTCATAAATTATGAAATATCACCAATGATGTGACTTCATGTTCTAGAATCACAAAGTGGAAAAATGTTCCTAATAGAAGAAGAAACTGAACAAAAATAAAAGAGATAATTGCACTTTTGATCCCTCAGTTTTTGGCAAATTTTGGTTTGGATCTATAATATTTGGCTAAATACATTTAACCCTTCAAGTCATTAAAATGTGTATTTTTTTCCCTTTATAAAGGAAATATGTGATGTTTAGAGTATTTTTTTTAGAACTATACAACCATCAAATATGAAGTAACAATAAAAATTTAACATAGTACATCAACAATTAAACGATTTAGCAACTTACTATTAGTTACATTTGCAGAGAGGGATCACATAAAGTTCATGTATATTCGTATTAACATGGACCTTGAGATAGGTTTTACACTAAAGTTCATGTATCTAAGGATAAATTCAATAAGACAGAGTAACTGAAGGTCAAATATGCTTAATCAAAAATCATAATGAGAAAAATTAAAAGTTATCGATATTTGAGAGATTAAAAATACTAATATAAAAATAAATACAACAGAAACCATAAAAAAAAAAGTTGTTTTGATAAATACCTCAACAGAATCCGTTATTTCATGATGAGGGAGGGTAGCTCATTGCGTCAAGAAAGTAGGAATTTTTACTAACCATAAACATAAATGCTTCATATATACATCATTTATGTATATAAAAATTAAAATGTATCTGCATAGATTATCCGTTAACCATGATTTAAGTAATATGTACTTTTACCTTATTTTTCAATAAATTAAGATTAAATAATTAATTGATTGTAAACAACCGATACAAATAAATTTTTACAATAGACTCTTGTAATCCTACCCTTCTTTGTACCCCGCGTATAACGAAAACTTAGTGCACCGGACTGTACTTTTTGTTTGTCATTTTGTAATAAAGGAGTAAGAATTAGCAATCTAATATCCTTATTTCTTTTTAATTCCCATTGATGCTTTCCATGAACGTCATTCTTTATTAGGATCTCTTTGTTTTTGCTGTTATCTGTTTCTACCCAATAACAAGTAGAGAGACAAATGATCCTCATTAGTAGGAAACAAGTATAAAGTTAGGAAAAGGAGAAAAAAACTTTATTGGAGCCATAATTAGATAAACGTGTGTCATATAATCACATCATAAAACTATATATCGTAGATTCTTTTATAAATATTGTTCAATAATAATCAAATAGATAATATTCCTAGTTAAACAAAAAAAATATAACAAAATAGTTTAAAGAAAACCATCAAGTTGAAGTCCCTCTTTTATGTTTTCGCTCATATTAGATTGAAGTTTGTTTGGTCAATTTTCAACATAATCCATTTTTTGATGGGGGTAATTAGGCAATATGGGCTCCTCAAATTGCGGGCTCCTCAAATTGCGTTAGGAAAGCAGGATTTTTTACCAAGTATTTTTTTATTTTAGCAGTTGGATTACTTTATCTTTATTAATTGTATATAGAGATAATAGCATTTTTGATTTCTTAAAAAAAGGCAGTCCCGGTGCACTAAGCTTCGCTATGCGTGGGGTTCGGAAAAGGGCCGGACGACAAGGGTCTATTAAATGCGGCCATTTTCACAAGAGGCTTTTTGATTTCTTATTTATTGATAAATTTTTATTTCAGTCTTTGTGATATTATTAGACAAATATAATTAGACAAAATAAATTTAATCTTCAGTTATTGAAATGTGTGTTTTAGTCCCTTAGAAAATATGTTATATGTGAACTTTTTTAGAATTATATTATTGTTTAATATGGAGTAACAATAAAAGTTATTTAATAGAAATAACAAATAAAAATTAAGGGTAGTATTCGAGCCAATTTATGCCCACATTAACTATCCCAATGGTTATTATAGTGAAGTTTCACGTGTGAAATTTAAAATTTCATAGTAATAATAATTGTTTAATTAAGAGTTGAAAAATCGTTATTATGAATTTTACTGAAAATTTATAGCTGATGTAAATACATTTCTCTAACACGTCTCTGAGCCCATCGCTATTGCTAACTAATATTATCTGCCTAAAAGGGAATAGAAAATTCAGAGTATGTGGGCTAACGTGTTAAATCATTTGTGCGAATTTGGACGTCAACTTTTTTGAAACAAATATACATATATCGAAATTATTATATAAAGAGCAATACAAATCACAGTTTCTTACAACATGAAAAATCTGTGAGAATGTTAAATAAATTATAGCAAAACAAAAGTTATTTCTGCAAATACTAATATATAGTATCATATATCATATATGAAAGAAAGAATATATTTATTTAAGCTTATAAGGTTGAGGAGCCAAAAAGTACAATATTTTAGGTTTAAATCTAGATAAAATTAGTTGTAAAACAAAAAGTACTATATTTAGTTTTCTTCTTATGTTATTAGTTTGCACTTTTTAATTTATTTGTTTATATCGTCACTTGTTATAACTCATTAATATTCATGACATGGTATGTTGGTTACAGTTTGAAGGAGCTGTGAAAGAGGATGGAAGAGGTCCAACTATATGGGACAAATTTTCTCATTCTTTTGGTAAATATTTTGTGCACTCCCTCACTAATATTTGGTTTTTTCCCCCTTAAATAAAATTAAAGAATTGTGAGTATTTTATGAATTTTCTAAAGAAGTTTCTTACTAAGTGCCTCAACCAAAAAAAACTTCTGACAACTTTTTAGAAAATATCTTTCAAGGGAAAAAGAAAAAAACTTAACCAAGCAGGATTCGAAATACTTCAAAGCTTTCAAAAGCTCTCCAACAAACAAACATCTATATTTAACTCTATAGTAATTTTTTTTGTTTTAAATTTTTTTTTATAGTAAGAGTTTCGTGGTCTAATTGTGTTTCTAGAAGTTTAGTTCTCACTCTTCGAAAATATTGATGGAATCGTGATGAATTCTCCATAGATAGTGCATTTTCGAAGGATTCAATATGAATATAATAATATTTTTGAAAAGTTCGAGCAACATAGTAAAATATTACTGCTAAATTAGACGGATATATTTTTTGCAGGTAAAGTAATTGATTTTAGCAACGGCGATGTAGCCGTGGATCAATACCACCGGTATCCGGTAAATCTATTCATACTTCATAAACACCGTAATAATTTTTTCTGCACTTCAATTCCTTAGACCAAAATTATTAACCAACAAATAATTCCAATACTCGTTTTTCTTTCTACAGGAAGATATACAGCTTATGAAGGATATGGGAATGGATGCCTATAGATTTTCTATTGCCTGGGCCAGAATTTTCCCTAGTAAAGCTTCATTTCCTTTTTCCTACTTTATTCCCCAGTGGGTGGAGGGATATGATACTTGTTAAATAGGTTGAAATGTACAAATACTTGATTCTGTGATCACCATTTAAAACATACTTATCTGTAGCATTAAAAATTGCAAGTTTACTCACTTCGGAATAATTTAAGACATGCAAGTGTCTGTAGATTACGCTTGACAAAACTAAAGTTTTATATGACTGAAGTTTAGGCATATATAGTTGAAGTTCAACCAAATTTTTGTCTGAACTTCAGTCATTTGTGGTTTCAAACACGCATATTTAAAGTTGTTTTGAAGCTGGTAAACGTACAAAAATATGTGTATAAATTAAATAACGGTGTTGAAGTAAGGTATGTGTAAATTTCTTACCGTTAAATAAGCATAACATTAATTTATATCTAATCCAGTTAAATTTGAGGCCAATAGCTAATGGGGTCTACTTAAACATAACTAGAGTAAGATCTTAGTTGTCTGATTGTCTCACATAATAAAATTAAGATCATACCGTATATTTTATTTACGACTTGTATCAAGTCACTGTCCTTTTTCAAACTAAATAACCAATTAACGTAAGTCCAAATTCCAATATAATAACTCTGAATTTCACATCATTATCAGATGGAACTGGAGAAATCAATCAGGCTGGAGTTGATCACTACAATAAGTTGATCAACGCTCTACTAGCTAATGGTACAATTCACATTCTTATTATATATCTTTAGATACTATCATTTCTTTCAGCACTTATGTCAAAAAATTATTACATTGAACATGGATAAATTGTTTGTTACAATGTTTATGAATCCTTAGGAATTCAACCATATGTCACACTATACCATTGGGACCTTCCTCAAGCTCTAGAAGACGAGTACAATGGATGGCTCAGCCCACAAATCATGTAAGTTCACCACAAGTTAATTATTCCAACAGCTTAAACTTGCCTGGATTTTGTGTCATGTGACATTTTTGGTCATGTTAACAGAAAAGATTTCGCGATATACGCTGAGATGTGCTTCAAGAAATTTGGTGATAGGGTGAAGAACTGGATCACTATCAATGAGCCTCATACTGTTGCCATCCAGGGCTTTGATGTAGGGCTACAAGCACCGGGGCGATGTTCAATCCTCCTAAAAGCTCTTTGCAGGGCTGGAAACTCTGCAACTGAGCCTTATATTGTTACTCACAATCTACTCCTTGCTCATGCCACTGTTGTTGACATTTACAAAAAGAAGTACAAGGTAAAAAAAATTGAAAAGAGAAAAACAAGCAATAAATGGGGACTTTTCCTAGCTAGTATACATAGATTATACACTCATTACACATGATTATACCTGTATTGTACGTGATATACATATATTATACGTCCACTGGCTAATTTTAGTTTTAAGTGGTTAGGTGGGTGACTATTTGGGTTAATAAAAATTCCATTGTTCTTAAAAGAGAGTAATCACTGTGATCAATTGCTGTTGCAGCCAATACAACATGGATCAATTGGGATATCACTAGATACCTTTTGGTATGAGCCATTAACAAACTCCAAAGATGACATTGAAGCAACACAAAGGGCCATTGAGTTTAATTTAGACTGGTAAGGATATTGTTGGAGTACTCAAAATGCTCCTCATTTTCCTTCCAATGGAACAGTAACATTTCTAAAACACTTGGAGTTGTTCAAACTAAGACTTATTATGCTGGTGAAATGTTATGTAACTGAATTCAGGTATCTTGAGCCTGTGATTCTTGGAAGGTATCCCAGTTCAATGGTAGATAGAGTTGGAAGCCGGTTGCCAAATTTTTCGCCAGCTGAGTCTGCTCTCGTGAAAGGTTCCTACGATTTCATAGGCATAAATCACTATACCACATGGTATGCCAGCAAGAATAAATCCAACATAATCGGTGTTCTGCTCAATGACTCCCTCGCAGACTCTGGTGCCATTACCCTCCGTATGTCATCGACAACTCTATGAACTGATAACATGATTTATAAGATCACATCCTCTTAAATATATCGGCATTCTACTAATCGTGGTACTCATTGTGAATAAATAACTAAGCGTTTTCGCTATGTTTTTGTATCTTGCAGCATTCAAAGGTTTAAAGCCAATAGCAAACAGGGTATGTAATTTGATTCAACATACAATTAAACATCTCTATAACAGTCATCCTTTATAATAACGTTTCACTATAACAATCAAGTTTTCTTTGAAACCATTATATGTTCTCTATAACAACGTTTTGCTATAGGAGCCAAAACTTATCTGGACAAACGACGTTGTTATAGAGAGGTTTGACTGTACCAAAAGTTAAAAGAATGGCTTTAGTTATTGCAGCTTTGTGGATTGCTCACAATTTTGATGATCTTTACTTTGTAGGCAAGTTCAATATGGTTGTACATAGTACCTCATGGTATTAGAAGCTTAATGAACTACATCAAGCAAAAGTATGGGAATCCTCTAATCATAATTACTGAAAATGGTAAGTCTCTAAATCTGCAATGTACAAATTATGTCATTTCCCTTATGTTACTTATCATGACAATAGACTCCTTTGCTTGTTACAGGAATGGATGATTCAAATAATGCATTAATATCGCGAAAAGATGCTCTCAAGGATACAAAAAGGATCAATTATCACAATGACTATCTAACCAACCTGTTAGCTGCTATCAAGTAAGTTATTTGCTACAAAAAAAAGCAATAATTTGAATTAGCTACCGCTAAATTTCTCGTAGCTACCAATATTTTTTGATAATCCATCGCTAATCTTGAATTTTGTTGTTTAGCTACAGAATTTGTCCATTGGTAATTCCTGTTTTTTTAGTAATGATCCAAATGATAGTTATAGCCAACTTTTCAGTCTATACTCCTACTTGATCAATTAAATTCAAAACACGACTGTTCATTCGATTCTATTTTGCTGAATATGCAGAGAAGATGGCTGCAATGTGAAAGGATACTTTGTGTGGTCTCTGATGGATAACTGGGAATGGGCAGCTGGATTTTCGTCGAGGTTTGGTCTTTATTATGTGGATTACAAGGACAGCCTCAAGAGATATCCCAAGGATTCTGTGAACTGGTTCAAGAATTTCTTAGGCTCTGCTTAATTGATACATGTTACTTATAAGCACAGATATACATGGCTTCCACGCGTAAAAGGCATAACGCGATGTATACAACATTAATTCTTTCACAGTACCTTAATGTCATTCAATAGATTTCACTGAGTTTGCTCATAGAAAGGTTGTTTAGTATCTTGCATAGTACATCCACAATCATTTTCTTGTTCAATGCTGCTTTTAGCAAACATCAAGTTTGGTATTCAACTACGACACGTAAAAGTTTGGGCTAACTTAATTAGGAAAAACATCTTTGAATCAATCCAAATCCAGAATATATTGCTTTGGTATTTTGTGAGTAATTGGCTTCTAGAACCCCCTCCTGGCTGTCATTGCTCGATGACTTGTACTCAGAGTCAGCGGGAACATCTTCATGTCTTTCTTTCCTTCACTTGTGACTAGGGGTGGGAGAGGATTCATCTGAACCCCTTCGTTGAAAAATTACGCTATATATATAAGGTCAAAGACTTTTGTGTATATATATGTTGGGAAAAACTCGTATTTTCCCTCTTTGTGTAATTGTGATGGAAATTAAAATTGTGAACAAAAAATATGAGAATAATAGACAAAGAAACACGAGAATTTTTTGTTACACGGAAAACCCAAAAATGAGGGAAAAACCGCGTGACTAGTAGTCCAATCCTTCCACTATAAGATGATAGTAGGATTACAAGATCTCACCCAAATTGGATGGATAACAATATTTCTCTCAAAATAATAATTTATGTGGAACACTCACTAACTAATTTTTCTCAAGCACCCTTACTATGAAAGTGACTCTCTCCCTCACTCTTAGAGTGGATGCTCTCACTTGTGTTGTAGATGCTCTTCACAACTTGTGGATGTGGATGTCCAAGCCTTCTCCAAGTACCCGTATTTATAGGGCCAAAATGAACATGCTAGAAGACTCTCAAGGTTGTCTAAATTCAACTCCCAACAAACTAGTAATTAATGCATGAGTTATTCTAGAGAAATCCAACTCTAGAGAATTACAACTCTAGAGAAATCCCATTCTAGAGAAATTCATTTCTAGATAAATCCAATTATAGGTGGGCATCCCATAATTAACTAGGGATAACACAACAAATCTCCCCCTTCACGACTTAATTGGGGGGTACCACCACACCGGCACCATCACAACAATCATCAAATTTCTTAGTCGGTATATCCTTGGTCATCATGTCTGACCAATTATCATCAGTGTGAACTTTATCAAGTTATAGCAGCTTTTCTTCTAACACATTCCGGATCCAATGATATCGAACATCAATATGTTTCGATCGGAAATGGTAGAGTGAGTATTTAGCTAAGTGAATAGCACTCTAATTATCACAAAGTAGAACATATTTTTCTTGCTTTTGACCCAATTCTAGCATAAAATTTTCAACCACAACATCTCCTTGCAAGCTTCCGTGGTTGCAATATATTCTCCCTCGGTGGTAGACAAGGCAACACATTTTTGGAGCTTAGACTGCCAAGATACAACTCCCCCTGCAAATGTAGTCAAATATCCTGATGTCGATTTTCTAGAGTCGACATCTCCTGCCATATCTGCATATGTGTAACCCTTTAACACATGTTTTCCTTTTCCAAAGCACAAACATTTCTTGGTTGTTCCCCGGAGATACCGAAATATCCACTTGACTGTGGCCTAATGTTCCTTTCCGGAATTTGACAAATGCCGACTCACAGCACCGACTGCGTAAGCAATGTCGGGTCATGTACATATCATGGCTTACATGAGACTGCCAACCGCGGAAGAATATGGGACACTCTTCATCCCTTTCTTTCTCACTTTTTGGACTTTGCTTCTTACTCAACTTGAAATGTCCAACAAGTGGTACACTAACCGTCTTGGATTTGTGCATGTTAAATCTTTCAAGAACTTTCTCAATGTATCTTTCTTGGGATAGCCATAATAGTCTCTTAGATCGATCTCGAGTGACTTTCATCTCAAGGATTTGCTTTGCCGGCCCCAAGTCTTTCATAGAAAAAGACTTGCTCAAAGCCTTCTTGAGAGCTGTAATTTTCTTCTTGTCTTTCCCAACAATTAACATATCATCAACATATAGCAAAATTATAATAAAATCACCACTGGCATACATCTTCATGAATGCACAATGGTCGGTGAGAGTCTTCTTGAATCCATGTTGCGGCATGAAAGAGTCGAACTTCTTATACCATTGCAGTGGTGCATGTTTTAAACCATAGAGACTCTTTTTGAGACGATACACTAGATGCTCTTTTTCTGGAACTATGAACCCCTCGGGTTGCTCCATATAGATCTCTTCTTCTAGGTCTCCATATAAGAATGCAGTCTTGACGTCGAGTTGTTCAACTTCCAAGTCTAGGCTGACAGCTAGACCCATTACAACTCGGATAGATGACATCTTTACCACAGGGGAAAATATTTCATCGAACTCAATACCTTTCTTCTGATTGCATCCCTTTACAACAATTCGAGCTTTATACCGCGGTCTAGGATTGTTCTCCTCTGTCTTGAGCTTGTACACCCATTTGCATCTCAAAGCTCGTTTCCCTTTAGGCAGCTCTACTAGATCATATGTATAGTTGTCATGCAAGGATTTAATTTCCTCTTGCATAGCTTTTTCCTATTCTCCTTTGTGGTCGCTGCTCATGGCTTCTTCATAATGTTGAGGCTCCCCCTCATCAGTGAGGACCACATACTTATTTTGAGAATATCTGGTGGAGGGACGTCTTTCTTTAGTAGAGCGTCGTAGCTGAGGTTGTGCCGGAGCATTTGTTTCCCTTGTCGCTTCTTCATTTGACTGAGATTGTTCATTTGTAGATGAGTCTTCTATTTATTGCTCAATATTCTTATTTAGTTCTACAGGTGCATCATGATCAGCCTCTAACTCTTTTTCCCCTGTATCATCTCGCACCGCAGAGAGTGGTGTAGAGTCAGAATGGATTATGATTAGAGATGTCAATGGATTCTTCACCCGGTCTGGATTTGGTGGAACCAGATCTGTTTTATAGGATATGAATCTTCAAAATTTAGACTCGATGGATCCGGATTGGACCCGGATCCATTTCTGACGGATCGGATCTGGATCTGTATTTGTTATCCGTATCCGGTCTAGATCCGACCCGTGGATCCATTTTTTATTAAATATATTCATAACCTAGAATATAATTTTATAACTATTTTCTTATAAAAAATTCATAATTTCTGTATTTTACCTTCAGATTTGGACATCAGAAGGCAACGATCGAGTTCAAGCCTACCTCTTCCACAAATTCCAAGACGTTCTCTCTCTCGGCTCGCGCCCCTTTAAACTCTTTATATTTACACTTTGTCCTGCATTGTTTTTTTTTTCTTTCAATTTTTCTCTGTCGTTCTTAATCAGTAAGCATCTTGAGGTCATTATTAATAATGTGGGGTTTGCACTTGCTTGTTGAATTGACACAGTTAATTAACTAAAGTTGAATTCTTTTTGTTACAGGACACATTTTTCAGGCAGTAAAAATTCTTGCTAAAAGCCCCACATTCGCCAGAGAATCGAGGCTTCTTCAGTTCGAAGCTGACACAAATCTCCTTTTCCTGTACACTAGGTAACATTTTATTTATTTATTTATTGCAGCAATGTACAATTGGAAATGATCTAATGGGTTAGCTGCTTTATATTTGTCAGTGTAATTATATACTAGTATTATCTTTATTCAACATTTCTTAGGTTTCCTTTATAAGAATGATTGAAGCATAACATAGTGTGCAATTGGGTTTTCTTCAGTGGTCATTGTTACGTGTGGATCCAGATCCGATCCGTGGACCTGTTGGATCCGAATTTGGATATGATTTTTATGGATCCGATGGATCTGGATTCAGGTATGAAAAATGAATCTAGATCTGGATCTAGTAGGATCCGGTCCAGATCTGATCCGTTTCCATCCCTAATTATGATCTTGGGCTGTGACTTCTCTGATTGCTTGAAATCTTCGATAGTATGATCCTCAAAGAAAACAACATCTCGACTTCTCACAAGTTTCCTTTTAGCTGGATCCTACAATCGGTAGTCGAACTCATCCTTTGGTGAACCAAGATAAATGCACTGCTTGGTCTTTGAGTCAAGTTTGACTTGTTCGTCCTTAGGGATGTGGACGAATGCGCGACAACCAAACACCTTGAAGTGACCATAAGACACCTTCTTTTTAGTCCAAACTTCATCTGAAATACCTTTATCCAAAGGACCTGATGGTGAGATATTGATTATATCAACATCAGTCTTCACGACTTCTCCCCAGAATGACTTGGAGAGCTTAGCGTGAGATAGCATACATCGAACTCTTTCTTCAATGGTTCGGTTCATTCTCTCAGCAACACTGTTTAACTGAGGTGTCTTTGGAGGTGTTTTCTCAAGTCGGATGCCAAATGTCTTGCAATAATCTTCAAATGGACCACAGTATTCACCACCATTATCGGCTCAGACACACTTCAACTTCTTTCCCGTCTGACATTCCACCAGGGCATGGAACTCCTTGAATGCCTCAAGTACCTGGTCTTTGGTTTTCAACAAATACACCCAAACCTTTCTCGAATGATCATCAATAAAAGTCACAAAATATAATGCACCTCTAAGAGATTTTTCAGTCATGGAGCAAACATCGGTGTGTACCAAATCAAGAACATGTTTTCTTCTAAATAGACGGTTTGATATATGGAATAAAACTCTATGTTGCTTGCCAGCTAAACAATCAATGCAAGGATCAAGTATTTTACCTTTCACCTCGGGTAGGAGCTCCTTTTGGGTGAGAATTTGCAATCCATTTTCGCTCATGTGCCCTAGCCTCTTGTTCCATAGCTCCAAAATTTAATTATCATGGGCAGCATTAGCTTCCCCCTTGCATAGGCGTCCATGTGTAAAATACAAGGAACCTTCTTTTTTGCCTCGAGCAATGACCATGTTTCTGTTGGTGAGCTTCCATTTCACATTGCCAAAATGATTCACCAAACCAGCATCATCGATATTACCAGTAGAGATAAGACTAAGGCGCATATCTAGGACATGCCTTACATCCTTCAACATGAGCTTACAGCCAGTACTGGTTATCAGTTGAACATCTCTTAAGCCAACAATCTTGCTTGTGACTTGATTTCCCATTTTCACGGTACCAAAATCACCTTTTTGATATGAGGAAAATAACCATTCATGTGGAGTAATATGAAAGGAATCACATGAGTCGATAATCCATAGGCTATCATCATAAGCGAGATTGAGATAATTCTCTTCTCCAATTAGAAATACGTCTGTTTCATCCTTGACTGCGACTGCGGTAGTGTTGTACTATTCCTTCTTCTTCAGATCAACTTGGTCTAGTTTGACAGTACCGTTCTTCTGATTTTTATTGAGATTACGACATTCAGATTTCTTATGACCCGGTTTGCCACAATAATAACAAGTGACTCTTGAGCGGGACTTGGATCGTCCTCTTGACTTACCACGTATCTTGTTTCTGTTCCTTCCACGACTTTCACTTCTTCCTCGATTCTCCACTATATTAGCCTCGTTTTGTGTTGATATGCCACACTCATTTATCATTGTTTCTTCATTTAGAAGGCTATCGTCGACACCATCCATAGTGAGCTTTCCTTCCGGAGCAGAGTTACTGAGAGTGACAACCAACGTATCATAACTCTCAGGTAAAGAGCTTAAAAGTAGCAAGGCTTGCAACTCATCATTGATCTTCATCTCAATCTTGGTTAGCTGGTTTACTAGTCCCTTGAAAGTGTTCAAGTGCTCAATCATGCCTTGACCATCTTTGTATTCCAACTTCACCATCCGTCTTACTAGAAGAGCTTTGTTTCGAGAGGTCTTCTTTTGAATCATGGACTCAAGTTTTGTCCATAATTCATGGGCATTAGTGTAAGTGGACACATGCTCAAATAAACTTCGATCAATATACTTACGAATCATGGCAACCGCTTTTCGGTTTAAGAGCTCCCATTCTTTGTCAGATTTCTCCTCCGATTTATTTGCATTTGTGATTGGCTTGTACAAATCCTTGCATTATAAGTGATCCTCCATCATCGGCTTCCGGTAAGAAAAATTCTCCGTTGTGAGTTTGAACATGTCACCATCATGAGTGACGGTAGACTCCATCGTAATTCACACAAGAAGAGTATATCGTTGAACCTTGATCTGATACCACTGTTGGGAAAAACTCGTATTTTCCCTCTTTGTGTAATTAGGAGGGAAATTAAATTTGCGAACAAATATTATGAGAATAATTAATAAAGAAACACAAGAACTTTTGGTTAAGCGGAAAACCCAAAAATGAGGGAAAAACCGCGGGACTAGTAGTCCAATCCTTCCACTATAAGATGATAGTAGGATTACAAGATCTAACCCAAATTGGATGGATAACAATATTTCTCTTTCAATAATAATTTATGTGGAACACTCACTAACTTGAGAAAAATAGAGAATTTTTCTCAAGCACCCTCACTATGAAAATGGCTCTCTCTCTCTCTCACTCTTAGAGTGGATGCTCTCACCTGTGTTGTAGATGCTCTTCACAACTTGTGGATGTGGATGTCCAAGCCTTCTCCAAGTACCCGTATTTATAGGGCCAAAATGAACATGCTAGAAGACTCTCAAGGTTGTCTAAATTCAACTTCCAACAAACTAGTAATTAATGCATGAGTCATTCTAGAGAAATCCAACTCTAGAGAAATCCCATTCTACGGAAATCCATTTCTAGAGAAATCCAATTATATGTGGGCATCCTATAATTAAGTAGGGATAACCCAACAATATATAGTAAATATTGAACTTCTTTAGTGAAAATCCTGGCTTTATTGTTGAACCTCATTAGGGACACTTATAGTTGATAAGTTGTTGTTTCATTTACTATGCAATATTCTTGAGACATTAGCCTAATGTTTGGTATGCTTAGAATTAGTGACGAATCCAGGAGTTTCATTAAGAGGATTCAAAATATAAAAAAGTAAACGAACAAAGAAGCAAGGAATTCAACATCTGCATAAAAAAAAATGACTTTGACCTTATATATCAATACAATATGATTTTTCAATAAATGGGTCAATTGACTCTCATTGGACAAGGGTAGCTCCGCCACTTATGATAGCGTTAAAACATATAAAAAGTAATACTATTAAATTATATGAAATCTATCATATATTATAAAAAATGACTTTAACCTTATATATCTATACAATGTAATATTTTGATGGAGGAGTCAATTGATTCTTCTTGGACAAGGATAGCTCCGCTACTGATGGTAGCGTCAAGACGGATAAAGGTCATAGTAAATTATATGAAATCCACTAAAATAATGTACGTGATTAATCAATTTGTTTAATCCAGAAAATTAAAGAAATAAATAATCAGTCTAGCTAGAGATTTGGTGGGATACTCTTCTTACTCTTTCATTAGTTCAATCACAAAAATAGACTAAAGCTAGTCTTGATTCAAGTTCAACCTCTATCATTTTAATCAGTTTGTTTGTGTACTCGAGTCCGCGTTCTTGGTGTCTATCTGAGAGACATTAAGGGCATGTTTGGACAATTAATTTTTTTGTTTTTTTTTCCCAAGTTTTTTACCCTTTCAAAAACCTGTTTGGTTATTGTGTTAATTTTCTCCTCAAAACTTGGAAAAAAAATCCAACTAAAAAAGCTTTCCCTCATAAAACTTCAATAAATTTCTAAGAATACCAGATGATTTTTTTTTAAAAAAAAAGTCTCATAGCACTACTACAAAACTTTCCTTTTTCATCCCCTTTATTTTTTATGATAGTGGTGTTCGTCTCAATTTACGTATAACTTGACTATTTTATTGAATATTTGTTATCTTCAACCCGCACTTTATCCACTAAAAAATAGACGAATAGAAAGAATCACTTGTCGCTTTTATTTCACCATTTGTGTGTTTAGCCTAATTCAAAAATATGACTTGTGATAATGATAAGTTATTATTAGCCCAGTGAATGCTTGAAAGAATCATTTAGATGAATTGTTTTGGTATTATGTTGGCTCTGATCTAAAGTTTTATCCTTTATACTAAAATGACTGCTCCTGAACAGAGTTGTATTTTATTACATTTCCCAAGGTAAATTATGTTTGTTGCTCTAAAATAAATATATTTTATGTGATTAATTTAATTACTTAATAGGCGAATAAAAACATACATAAAAAGTTTCTTATAATTTAGATAAAATGTGTCTAATCAAAATACTTTACTAGGAGTTGGGGTATTCAATTGGAACATGACTTAGTTCGAGCATCTAAATAGAATATCCTAACAAATTTAAGGAGCTAGCTATGTTAAGCCTTGTTTCTTCTTAAAAGTACTTTCGCATGTATGATAGTTTTGTTAGACAACACAACACGTGAAAAACGTAATTACTTTATTATTGTAAAAGTAATTACACCAAGACTTGAACACTATAACTTGAGTATTCACTTCTTACTTGAGTACAACTTACTTGCTCTCACTTCTTGAGAACTTCTTACTCACTTGACTTACAACGCAAATCGATCACCTCTATTTATAGGTGTTGATGGAAGAATCTAGTTAGGATACTTAATTACTACTCTATTCTAGAATATTCCTCACTACCATTTTTTAGAATCATTCTTCTATTTATTTATAGAGTTATTCTTTCTAGACCACTGTAGAACTTTTATTCTAAAGTTCTTTCAACTCTCTAGAACTACTTGAGCATTCTAGATTGATTATCCATTGTCTTGGATATTAAGTTGATGATGACTTTTAACACTCCCCCTCAGCACCAACTTAATTTGTTTTTGCATCCATTGTGAGCGATTCTTGAAGCTCTGCAAACGTCAGGATGTCCAAGCTCCTTTTGAATCTCTTCCTCCATTAGATTTCTCTGGTTCTCTAAACTTTTCTTCTTCAGCTATAGCAGTATTGGCGTACTTGGGATTTTGCTTTCTAACTCTTGTCGATCTCCGAGGCCATGGGCTTACTCCTTCTGATTGACGGTCTTCTACTCTTTGATGCACGCCTGTTTGCCACAGATTCTGTGTTGCCTCGTCTTCGGTATTTTCTTCCTCACTTTGATCTTCATCTTCCTTTTCTGGACTTGGATGTACTTCAACAATATGCTCCCCCATCTTCTTTTGCAAATTATCTTTTATTTCCTTGGAATCTGGTAACTCTTCATTTTGATGTGACCACCATGATGCTGCCTCATCAAATACCACATTTCTTGATGTATAACACTTTTCAGTTGTTGGATCACAACATTTCCACCCTTTCGTCTGGGTGTCGTATCCAACAAAGATACAATGTATCGCCTTTTTATCAAATTTGCTACGTAGATGACTTGGCACAAACACGTAGCACACACAGCCAAATACTCGAAAATGACTTACTGCAGGTTTACTACCCCACAGTTTTTCAAATGGTAAAACGAACCCTAACTTCGCTTGAGGAAGTCTATTGATGACATGAGTTGTTGTCTTCATACCTTCTGCCCAAAATCTTCCTGGAACATTCTTCGAATGTAGCATGCTTCGACATATCTCTGCAAGGTGCCGATTCTTCCTCTCAGCTACTCCATTCTGTTGTGGCGTATTTGCACATGTGAATTGATGGCGTATGCGACATTCTCGTAGGTACTGAGAGAACTCATCTGATGTATATTCACCACCGTTGTCTGTTCGGAGGCATTGGATTTTCTTGCCGAGTTCTCCTTCCGCTATTTCCTTGAACTCTTTAAATTTTGAAAAAAAATTAGATTTTTCTTTTAGAAAGAAAACCCATACGTACCATGAGAATTCGTTAATGAACGTAACCATGTATTGCATCCCGGTGATTGATGATTGCTTGACTCGCTTGAATACGTCAGAATGGACCAGCTCCAATGGTGCTTTGGCTTTGAACTTTGAGTCTTCATACGGTAACTGATGCACTTTACCGTATTGGCATCCTGCACAAACAGTCTTTGTCCTGACCTCGAGTTGAGGAAGACCCTTCAACATATATTTCTTCATCATTAACTTGAGTTTGTGATAACTTACATGTCCAAGTCTTGCATGCCACAAATCAGTTGTTTCTTTCTTTCGAGTCTTGTTTACATAAGTTGACTCTGCTGACATTACATAGACAGACTCTAAGTGTCGTCCTCTCATCATCGGTGTTCCCGAGATTTCAAGATCTTGATAGATCTTGACATCTTGAGGTCCAAATACGACATAGTGGCCTGATGCCGTAAGTTGCGCCACTGATAGTAACTTTTTCTTCATTCCAGGTACATGGTAGACATCCTGGAGTGAAAATTCTTTCGGACTGAATCTCGGCATAATTGTTGTTTTTCCGACGTGAGTGGTCGGTAGTCTTGAGTTATTGGCCGTCACCACCACACGACCACCTTTGTACTTGATCATGTTCTGTATCTTCTCTTTATCTCATGTCATATGATTTGAGCAGCCATAGTCGACTATCCAATCATTATTGTAGTCGATCGTTCCAGGAACGGTAACTGCCAGAGCTAATTTTTCTTCCTCCACAACAAAAGATGCTTCAGCGTCCCACTCTTCATCACTTGTCTTTCCTGCATTTGACGTGGCTGCATTGCTTTCTGCAGTGTTCTTCTTGAACCAACAACTTTTAGCCATGTGGCCCTTCTTCCTACAGTTATAGCATTTTCCAACAAACTTATTGTTATTCTTTGACTGGCCACCCCGATTGTCTTTCTTTTGAGCTCCCCTTGTTTGAGAGCTTCCATGATTATTATCCTTGTCATCATGTTTTCTAGAATTTCTACTAGCATTTGGTCGGGATCAACCTTTCTTATCACCGCTATATAGTGTTTCTTCGTCACTCTTTAATGAGACTCCAGATATTTGCTTAGCCAACGCTTCTTGGACAACTAGCAAGTTTTCTAATTCAACAAGAGAAGATTGGCTTGGCCAACCTTGTAATGCGGCAATAAAATTTCTATAATCTGGCCTTAATCCATGAATAATAATTCTTCTAATTCTAGCGTTTGACATGCCAACAGCAGAGTCTAATATAGAAATTTCGTGACAAAGAGATTTTACCTTGGTAAAGTATTGGTTGATCGTCATGTCGCGTTGTCTGATAGAGAGAAGCTCATTCACCAGAAGCTGCAGTCTCGTATCATTCTTTTTGGTGAACAATGTTGTGAAAATATCCCACGCTTCCTTCGGTGTCTTAGCCGACCTGATGTGCTCCAACATTTCATCTTCAACTGTGGTCCGAATCGCAAACATGGATTTGCCAGCTCTAATATTCCATTTCTTCAGAGCGGTTGCGTCTTCTGGTTATGTGACCTCATTTCCACCAACGATCTCCCACAAGTCTTGGCCTTAGAGATATGCCTCCATATGCATCGACCACGTGCTGTAATTCTGATTGTTAAGTTTCTTGATTCCACCGACCACTTGAAGGTCACTCATCGTGTCTTGGCTAAAATTCTATTATTTTTTTACCAAGAAAGCTTGATTTCGACAACAAGCTCACACACGGACACTCTAAGAAACTCAACAAACGACTATTTGGTATGAACCGACCTGACTCTGATACCGCTTGTTAGACAACACAACACGTGAAAAATGTAACTACTTTATTATTGTAAAAGTAATTACACCAATACTTGAACACTATAACTTGAGTACTCACTTCTTACTTGAGTGCAACTTACTTGCTCTCACTTCTTAAGAACTTCTTACTCACTTGACTTACAACTCAAATTGATCACCTCTATTTATAAGCGGTGATAGAAGAATCTAGTTAGGATACTTAATTACTACTCTATTTTAGAATATTCCTCACTACCTTTTTCTAGAATCACTCTTCTATTTATTTCTAGAGTTATACTTTCTAGACTCCACTCAACTCTCTAAAATTACTTGAGCATTCTAAATTGATTATCCATTATCTTGGATATTAAGTTGATGATGAATTTTAACAAGTTTTAATTGAAAACTTTCATTCCTGTAATACAGTATGGTGATGATTTCACATTTGATGGTATGTCTTGTAGGAGATCCCAATAAAATTGCAAAAGCTATTTGTGAGCACATATAATCTTAATTAAGATATTGTACATCCTATGAAATAGTTTCTTATTCTCTTGCCATTTTATTGGGATCTCCTATAAGACATATTAAATATATGTAACTATTTACTTAAAAGTTCCTTCTATTTTCATTATAATAGGAGCAATTATAAAGTAGTTACAAGCACTTCAGCAAAGTAGAGAAGGAAAAAATAAATACCTCTAAATATCTCACAAGTAATTGTTTAAGATGGCAAAATCAAGCAATGCTATGGTGTGCATGATCTTTATCATGTTTGTTCTTTTTTCCCCATTAACTCACGCGACGCCATCATCTGCTCCTAAAGCAACATCACCAATAATGCCACTTAAACTATCTACTTCAAGTCGTAGCACTCGTGTAATTGTTTTAGGTATACTTTTACAAACTTCTTACTTCTTATCTTTTCATTTTCTTATTCCTCCTGTCGATTGAGAATATTTTAACTTAAAATTAGAAGTTTGTATAATAACAGATACATTTACAGAGACATCCAAAAAACTCAAAATCATATTTTTGTTTGGAATGTTTAGAATTGAATTTTCAAGATGAGTCTTTTATCTTAAATTCCAGTTTTGAGATTACTTTTAAAAATGTCTCTATATATATACGATTTCAAATAAGTAGATTTTGCTTGCTTATGGTATGTTCATGGCCTTTATAATAATTCTTTTAAAATCTTTTATGTTTTAAATAATAAATTGTGTTTGTTTCGTGAATTTCAGATTGCACAGGATCACAAACATGTTCTGGATTTCAATGCTGTACTTGCTATAAAGGCTTATGCATCGATTGCTGTTGAGGGGTGTAACAAAATCATCTACTATCCAATTACTATGAAATGGCTGGCATGTTAGCATACTTATAGAATTAGTTACCAATAAAAATACATATATGTATTTATAGCTATTATAGCACCACAAACGATATATTAAATTTGTGCTTAAAAGAATTTTTCTTTTTGCACATTTTTTATTTTGTTTTATTCGTAATATTTGTCACAATTTAATGTTAAAGGACTGCGACTGTTACACAATGAGCATGACACCCACCAAATGAACCTCTAAACAATAGTTTTGTAACATCAAGACTCCAAGCAACTACCATATTGTAATACATATAACGAAAACCTATAAAATGACCTCAAGAAATCTGCAAAACAAAATAAGTCTCGTCAAAAGATGATATGATATAATTTAGGAATAGGTAAATTTTCGAACGAATAATTACATAATAAAAAAAATTGTTAAATAAATAATTTTTGACAACAAAATGTTGAATAAAAATAATCCTAGACCCTATACATCTAAGGTAACAATTCGACCAATGGCGAAACTTCATGAGTTTCAAGCAAATTGATGGAACATTCAAGAATCCTCAAGAACACATGAATATAATGAAAGAAAATTAAAAGATATATGTTATAAGACCACTTAGATAAGCAACGATACAAAGTTTAACCAATGAAATGATTAATTCCTTAGAATTTCTATCTACTAACCTTAGTCAAAATTATATTGTCCCTTTTTTTTAAAGTTTTTTATTCGGTGTCCGGTATCCGTATTAAAGTCCGATTAAATTCGAACTCGTGTTGGGAAGTTTCACTTTGGGGGTAAAGTGCTCCCTAACAAAAGAGACTTCGTACCCAGGAAGACTCTAACTCAAGACCTCTAATTAAGGATGAAATAATACTTATAATTACCACTCCACCACAATCTTTATTGATCAAAATTATATTGTGACAAAAGAATGAAGAGATCAAATAAGTGGTGTAAATTAGCTAACTGTTAATAAGTAAAATGACTTGATACCACCAACTAAATTAGCAGTCAAACAATCCAGAGATTTTCTTAAACAACTTTTTAGTGTGCCGAATTTTTTACGTTAATTTTGACCATCATTGAAAGAACATAAGCCACCCCTATAAATTGAAAAGAAAAATAGAAAATCAATTCATAGTTGCCATTTAAGATAAACAACTCTTTAAGTGCTCCTTTTTTCTTTGTTTCTTTGGAAGACTCAGGAGTCATTTGGTACGTGGGATAAGAATAATAATTTCGGGATAAAATTTGAAATTAACTTTATCCATGTTTGGTTTGAGGTATTTGCTAATTCCGGGACTATTTTATCCCATTATTTGTACTAAAATGGTGGACTCATTACTATCTCATATAGAAGATAGGATAAAATAACCCCATGTGATATCCTTGCTTATCCCGTCCGGCATACCAAACGACCCCTTAGAGTTATAGGTGGCCATAACTTTTAAGTTTCTTTGAGAAGGAGAAAAAAGAGTTATGTGGCGTAAAAAGATAAGCAAATTTCCATTGCCGGGACTTGAACCTAGGTCTCTCGGGTGAGAGCCGAGTATCCTAACCAACTAGACTTCAACGAACTAATGATGGTGATCAGATCAAGATTATACAATCGTCTTTGTTGAAAAGACAAAAGAAAAGAACAATAGTCCAAGTTTCTTTTTCAATTCTACTCCACTCAAGTAACAATAACATGATGTTGTGTCTTCTCTTCCATCAAACAAATTCTTTAAACTTTGAGAGACGTCATTTAATCTCATAATATACAATAACTGATTTTCCATTTTTATTATTGGAATAATTCCGATCTTTGACGAAATGCAAAAAGAGTCTCAATGCTTAGGGGTTTCGTCCCGTTATACATGATGTGACAAAGAAGACCAATTCAACGAGATATGCGCGCTAAAGACACAACTATTGAGAAATGTATGCTTTAATTTTATTTATTCTCTTGTTCAGAGATTTCCTTGTATATTATCAATGCAATACTTGATCAATTGGCAATGTTTGAAAACAAATGATGGATTAGTTAGTTAAGATCTGTTACTATACAGTTAGCTAGTTAATCTTGATCATTAGTTGTGTATGATATGATATATATACATAATATATAGCATTATTCATTATATTGGATTAAGCTTGATAATCAATGAATAAATTTTCTCTCTTCTCTCTCAATTGATTTTACTGTTGTTTCTTCATCTCTTCTTCTTCTCAAAGAATCCATGAATTATCATGGAATCTGATTAATAACATGGTATCAGAGCTTCAACTCGTGATTAAAAAGTCTTTCATTACGATCTATTGGTACAATTTTATTTAAAGATTCACTTATTTTCGCTAAAGTGAATTCTTGTAATTCTTTCTATTTTGATTTTATTAGATCAATTCTTCTTGACAAAGTTCAATTGATTTCTTTGATTTTGATTTGATTACTATAACAAACAATTCAATTTCGAATGAAACCCTTGTTAATGATGGAGGTATACCAGTGGAACTGCATAACCAGTTGATCACAATCACCCTCTATTTCTGCGTAGGTCGAAACAAATTTGGTCTAGTAGATGGAACATGTAAGAAGAAAAAATATCCTGCAGAGTTATGACATTTGAGAGGGTAAATACGATTGTCTTATTTTAAGTTATGAATGCAGTGTCTAGTAGTCATCTTAGTGGTTTTGTATATGCTTCTAATGCATGGACTGTGTGGAAATAGTTAAAAGAAATATTTGATGAAGTAAGTGGTTCAAGAACCTTTAGTCTACATCAAGAAATTGCAATAATAACAGAAGGGACAAGTTCAGTTTCTGTGTATTTCAGTAAATTGAAAAATATGTGGAATCAATTTGAGGCTTTAGTTCTTTCTACTGAATGTAATTGTGAAAAGTCAAGAGATTTTGTGGTATATATTCAAAGACAAAAACTATATCAATAGCTAGAAGTCAGATTCTTTTTATGTCACCACTTCCATTTGTTTAATCAGGCCTATGCTATGATAGTGAATGATGAAGGACAAAAGGCAAGTGCATCCACTGTTGGGTATTGATATTGGTGAATGGGAAATGATTGAAAAGAAAAGCGAGAGTTGTCCCACATCGGTAGTGGAAAGAAAAGTGGGAATTCCCTCTTGCTTTATAAAATAAGCATTTGTCCCACATCGGTAGTGGAAAGAAAAGTGAGAGTTCCCTCTTGCTTTATAAAATAAGCATTTGTCCCACATCGGTAGTGGAAAGAAAAGTTCTTCTACTTATAAGTAGAATTACTCCTTCTTGTCAGTAAAAGGGTTGAGGGGGCAAGGACCCCTCGCGCCGTCGTCGTCGCTCGCTCAGCTCGACTTCGACTTCGGCTCGGCTCGGCTCGGCTTCGGCTTCGGCTTCGGCTTCGGCTTCGGCTTCGGTCAAATGATTTGATTGATAATCTTTTTGGACCAAATTTTCTATAATTTTTAATTATTATTTAATTAAATTAATTAACTTATCCAATCCTACCCATTAGTGACCCTGACCCGCGACCCGGTTTCTTTTCATATTTAAATTTCCCACCAGTTTTCAGTGGTTGTTCAGAAAGGTTGCAAACCTTCAGAAACAGTACTTCCATGGCTATAAATTCGTTTGATTCCTCAAAATTTTACTTACTAATTTTCTGAACTACAAAATCTTCTTCTTCTTCTGCAAAACAGTACTTCCATGGCTATAAATTCGTTTGATTCCTCAGAATTTTACTTACTAATTTTCTGAACTACAAAATCTTCTTCTTCTTCTACACGAATAAATTATGTGTGATATACTACTGTTGAGTGGTTCGTCGCTACCAGAGTTTGGAGTACTACTATTCTGGTAAGATAATCGTTCTATCATGGGAGGGGATATTCCATCAACCTCGAGTATTGTGAGGGCAATAATTTCCTTAAGGACACACTTTGAACTAAGTGGGCTCGATTATATTCTGAAAAATTATTCTTATTTTTTCAACACTAATTCTGTTTATTTTCAGTGTTTATTGTTTACTGGTTTATTTTGGAATACAGATTAATAACAATCTTAAGGAAATTATATTTTTAGATTAATTTGTATTTTGTTTTGGAGACTAAAACCTGTGTGGTTTTCTACTCCGTGTGAAATTTCATATTCTGACTTGAAGACATAAAAAAAAAAACTTCGTTGGAATATTAAAGTTCATACTTGTACAACGATTTGAAGAACATAAAAACGTCATCGTTGCTGTATTCTGGTTTGGAGATTAAAACTTGTGTAGTTTTCTACTCCATATGAATATTAGTATTCTGACTCGAAGATATAAAAACTTTGTTGGAATACTAAAGTTTCATAATTATACTGCAATTTGAAGAAATAAAATCTTCATCGTTTAAGTCTGTGATTGAATTGCTATTCTGGTTTTATTAACTAAAACAGTTTGTCGATTTGTGATGACAAACGAATAATGGCAATTGAGACTGAACTACCTCTGCAATTACTGCACCAGCGGTTACTCCTACAACCCGTACCGCTGTGCCACCTGCTGAGAAACCTGCGAAGTTCACCGGTGCCAACTTTAAAGGATGGCAGCAAAGAATGTTCTTTTGTCTTACCACCCTTGGTATGCAAAAGTTCACCAGATGAGGACCCTCCCGTGCTGCCGCCGACATGCACGACAACCAAAAGTTCATGGTTACCGAGGCTTGGAAACGGGCTGATTTTTTGTGCAAAGGCTACATTTTGAGTGCCTTAGAAGATGACTTGTACAACGTCTACGGTGCAAGAGACTTCCAAAGAACTATGGAGTGCACTTGAAAAGAAGTACAAAACTCAAAGATGCTTGCTTGAAGAAGTTTGTGGTTGCCAAATTCCTAGACTACAAAATGATGGATGGAAAAACCGTTGGAACCCAAGTTCAAGAGCTTCAACTTATCTTCCATGACCTTATTGCTGAAGGTATGGTAGTAAATGAAGCGTTCCAAGTGGCTGCAATGATTGAGAAGTTGCCGCCCTCATGGAAAGATTTCAAGAATTATATTAAGCACAAAAGAAAGGAAATGAAGTTGGAAGATCTTGTGATTCGTCTCAAGATCGAGGAAGATAACAAAACCGCTGAGAAGAGGTACCGTAAGACTTCACCAATTGAAGGGGCAAACATCGTTGAAGATGCTGCTCTGAAAAAGAACAAGAAAAGGAAGAGGCCTTCTGGAAAGGAGAAGGATTCCAACAAGAAAAAGTTCAAGGGCAACTGCTTTAATTGTGGGAAAGCTGGCCACAAAGCCCCAGATTGTCGTCTCCCGAAAAAGAACAAGGGAAAAGGACAAGCCAATATAGTGGAAAAGAATGATGATATGGATGATCTGTGTGCAATGCTATCGGAGTGCAATTTGGTTGGAAACCCAAAGGAGTGGTGGCTTGATTCTGGTGCCACTCGACATGTTTGCGCTACAAAAGAAGCATTTGCAACCTATGCTCCCGCTGGACCCGAAGAGGTACTTGTTTATGGGAAATACTTGCAACAGACCAAGGTTGAAGGATATGGGAAGATACTTCGAAGATGACTTCCGGCAAGGTCCCGACTCTCAACAATGTTATGCACGTTCCAACAATTCGGAAGAATTTAGTTTCAGATCGGACTACTCGTCAAAAACGGGTTTAAGTGTGTGTTGGTTAGTGAGAAAATTGTATTAAGTAAGAATGATTTGTTCATAGGAAAGGGCTACCTCACCGAGGGCCTTTTCAAACTCAATGTAATGGTTGTTGACAGTATTAATAAGAATTCAAACTTCGTCTTACTTATTGGAGTCAAATGATTTATGGCATGTTCGTTTAGGACATGTCAACTACAAAACCTTGCGAAAATTGATTAATTTAGAAGTATTGCCTAAATTCGAGTGTAATAAATCTAAATGTGAAATCTGTGTTGAATCTAAGTTTGTTAAACATCCATATAAGTCTATTGATAGGAATTCAAATCCTTTAGACTTAATTTACACAGATATATGTGATATGAAGTCAATACCATCTAGCGGTGGGAAAAAGTATTTTATAACTTTTATTGATGATTGCACTCGATATTGTTATGTGTATTTGCTTAATAGTAAAGATGAAGCAATTGATGCATTTAAGCAATACAAAAACGAAGTGGAAAATCAATTGAATAAAAAGATAAAAATGATTAGAAGTGATAGGGGTGGAGAGTACGAATCTCCTTTTGCAGAGATATGTTTAGAATATGGAATTATTCATCAAACTACTGCCCCTTACACACCACAATCAAATGGAATTGCGGAAAGGAAAAACCGAACATTAAAGAAAATGATGAATGCCTTACTAATAAGTTCCGGTTTACCGCAAAGCTTGTGGGGGGAGGCTATCCTTACAGCAAACCGAATACTCAACAGGGTGCCCCACAGCAAAACACAATCTATTCCATATGAACTATGGAAAGGAAGAAAACTCAACTTGAAATATTTCAAAGTGTGGGGGTGTTTAGCAAAGGTCCAAGTTCCTTTGCCCAAAAGGGTAAAAATCGGACCAAAAACTGTGGATTGTATTTTTATTGGCTATGCTACAAACAGCAAAGCTTGTCGGTTTTTGGTTCACAAATCGGACAATCCCGAAATACATGTTAATACGGTAATTGAATCAGATAATGCTGAATTCTTTAAAAACATTTATCCGTATAAAACTGAATGTGAGTCGTCAAGTGAAAGATCTAAACGACCGCGGGAAGAACCAAAGGAAAATACGCCAAGTAAAAAGGATGCAAGGCGTAGCAAACGTCAAAGGATATCTACTTCCTTTGGACAAGATTTTGTGACATTCTTGCTTGAAAATGAGCCTCAAACATTTAAAGCAGTGATGTCTTCTTCTGATTCAGCATTTTGGAAAGAGGTAGTCAATAGTGAGATTGAATCAATTGTGAACAATCATACATGGGAATTGGTTGATCTTCTCCTGGAAATAAACCTTTAGGATCAAAATGAATTTTTAAAAGGAAAATGAAAGCTGATGGCACTATTGACAAATATAAGGCAAGACTTGTGGTCAAAGGTTATAGACAAAAAGAAGGCCTTGATTACTTTGACACATACTCGCCGGTAACAAGAATAACATCTATTCGGGTGTTAGTGGCACTGGCGGCCGTATATGGTCTTGAGATCCATCAAATGGATGTCAAGACAGCTTTTTTAAATGGAGAATTGGAGGAAGAAATTTACATGGAACAACCTGAGGGTTTTGTGGTTCCTGGTAAAGAAAGGAAAGTGTGCAAACTTGTTAAGTCACTTTATGGACTTAAACAAGCACCCAAACAATGGCATGCGAAATTTGACCAAACAATGTTGGCAAATGGATTTAAGATTAATGAGTGTGACAAATGTGTTTACATTAAAAATACTCCAAATTATGAAGTCATTGTTTGTTTATATGTTGATGACATGTTGATAATGAGTAGAGATATTACCGATGTAAATGCTACGAAGCGTATGCTGGCTAGCAAATTTGATATGAAGGACTTAGGAGTTGCTGATTTGATCTTAGGTATCGAATTCATAAAACTCCACAAGGTCTAGCATTATCGCAGTCTCATTATATTGAAAGAGTACTTGACAAGTTTAAGTATTTAAATTTTCAATGTTGCAAAGACTCCAATTGATGTAAGTTTTGCATTTCAAAAGAATAAAGGTGAAAGTGACTCACAATTGGACTATGCACGAGTTTTGGAAAGTTTGATGTATATTATGAATTGTACACGACCAGATATAGCATGTGCTATCGGCAAGTGAGTCGATTCACGAGTAATCCCAATCAAACTCATTGGATGGCAATGAAACGAGTCTTGGGGTATTTAAAACACACCCAAGACTATGCTTTGCATTATAACAAATATCACGCCGTGATCGAAGGATATAGTGATGCAAATTGGATCACCGGATCATCTGAAGTTAAATCCACGAGTGGTTATGTTTTCACAATTAGGGGTGGATCAGTGTCTTGGAAATCATCAAAACAGACATGCATCGCCCGCTCTACAATGGAATCGAATTTATAGCTTTAGACAAGGCCGGTGAAGAAGCCGAATGGCTCGGAATTTCTTAGAAGATATTCCATTCGGCCCAAACCTTTGGCTCCTATATGTATACATTGTGACGAGTCAAGCGGAATAGGTAGGGCGGGGAGTGTAATGTACAACGGAAAATCTCGTCACATACGACGAAGACACAATACCGTTAGACAACTCCTCTCTAGTGGCGTTATCACGATTGACTATGTAAAGTCAAGAGATAACGTAGCGGATCCGCTTACAAAAGGCTTATCTAGAGAGGGAGTTAGTAGATCATCAATGGGAATGGGGTTAAGGCCAAGGACAAGTCATCATGGTGGTAACTCTACCTAGCAGACTGGAGATCCCAAGAGCTAGGTTCAAGGAGATCAAACAAAGTTGTGACTGACGGTTCAACATTGTCAAAAAACTCAACCCATTCTCGGATGAAGACAATGTTCAGAAATAAGGATAAAACCTTATGGCTTGTTAATGAGTTAATAAAACATTATGGTTCTTTAATGATTATCTAAATCTGGCAGTGTATGACCAGATAATGTGGCTATAGGACCACATGTTTAGAAATCACCTATGTGAGTGTTAAGTGTAAGCCGCTTTAAAGGGGAATGACAGTAAAGTCCTATTCTCTACACACTCATGAAACCAGGAGGTGTTCATGGCTGAAACGAACACAACCGTGAGAACCATAAACGGTTGAGGGTTGATTGTGTGACTTATGTTGTCTAGGTATACAACAAAGTTCGACGGTTCAAAGATATCAAATCTATCGATTGATCGAGTATATCCGATATAAGTTCACTACGGAAAGTTCAAAGGGAAACCTACTTATCCAGATGCAGTCAATTCTCGCTTGTATATCACACTTGTCCGCGCATTCTTTTATATTATAGCCATTCCCCATTCATGTGGGGGATTGTTGGGTATTGATATTGGTGAATGGGAAATGATTGGAAAGAAAAGTGGGAGTTGTCCCACATCGGTAGTGGAAAGAAAAGTGGGAGTTCCCTCTTGCTTTATAAAATAAGCATTTGTCCCACATCGGTAGTGGAAAGAAAAGTTCTTCTACTTATAAGTAGAATTACTCCTTCTTGTCAGTAAAAGGGTTGAGGGGGCAAGGACTCCTCGCGCCGTCGTCGTCGCTCGCTCGGCTCGGCTTCGGCTTCGGCTTCGGCTTCGGCTTCGGCTTCGGCTTCGGCTCGGCTCGGCTCGGCTCGGCTTCGGATTCGGATTCGGATTCGGATTTGGATTTGGATTTGGATTTGGATTTGGTCAAATGATCTGATTGATTGATAATCTTTTTCGACCAAATTTTCTATAATTTTTAATTATTTAATTAATTATTATTTAATTAAATTAATTAACTTATCCAATCCTACCCGTTAGTGACCCTGACCCGCGACCCGGCCGGATCCGCGTGTCTGACCCGCGACCCGGTTTCTTTTCATATTTAAATTTCCCACCAGTTTTCAGTGGCTGTTCAGAAAGGTTGCAAACCTTCAGAAACAGTACTTCCATGGCTATAAATTCGTTTGATTCCTCAGAATTTTACTTACTAATTTTCTGAACTACAAAATCTTCTTCTTCTTCTGCACGAATAAATTCTGTGTGATATACTACTGTTGAGTGGTTCGCCGCTACCAGAGTTTGGAGTACTACTATTCTGGTAAGATAATCATTCTATCCTGGGAGGGGATATTCCATCAACCTCGAGTACTGTGAGGGGAATAATTTCCTTAAGGACACACTTTGAACTAAGTGGGCTCGATTATATTCTGAAAAATTATTCTTATTTTTTCAACACTGATTCTGTTTATTTTTAGTGTTTATTGTTTACTGGTTTATTTTGGAATACAGATTAATAACATCCACATCTACTGGTTTTCTTGAATCAGCTCTTATGAATAACTATGATCATACAACTCTTTACTCTAGGACTGTTGGCAAAAATACAAAAAAGACTATAATATTCAATGTGAAGTCTACAAATTAAATGGACACACAATGAAAACCTGCTACAAGGTAGAAGGATATCCTCCAAGCTTCAAGAAAAGGAAAGGACTAGGAGGTGACAGTTATTAGGGTCAAGTTTTTCAAGGATCTGGATATCATCATGGTGCAATAACATACATTGTGCAAGCTGCAATTCCTCAATCTCAGTCTTATGATCAAACCACTGACAACAATGAGCAAGGGGAGACGATCATGGCCAATATAAAAGGACTTTTTCAAAGAGAAGAGTAAAATGCTATGAATCAGATGTATAACATGAACCAACCTGGAGCTTGCGTCTTTACAAAGAACCAGTATGAGCAGATAATTCAAATGCTGAATAGGACTATCAATGGCAATTCTCAAGCAAGTGGTAATATAGTAAATGTTGGTACTGGTGGTGAAGACATGACAGATAAATATACAAGTATAAGTAGTGCGTGTTTAGTATTAGAAATAGCAAAATGAATTATAGACACTGGTGCTAAAAACTATATGATTTGTAATACTAAACTACTTGATAAATTTACTATTTGAAAAAATTCCTAATCCAAAAAAGGTGTTCTTACCAAATGGAGACATAACACTAGTAACACATATTGAGAAAAGTTCTATATCTCCTAAAAGTAATTTGAATAATGTATTTATTTTACCTTAGTTCACATACAACTTAATGTCAGTATTCAAAATCACCAAGAAACTGAGATATGTTGCTTTGTTCTATCATGATTTTTGTATATTTCATGATCTCTCAAGTGGGAAGGTGAAGGAGATTGGTAGAGTGGAAGATGGCCTCTACATACTATTAAATCATGGCCTCTACATACTATTAAATCAAACCAATCAGAACTTAAATCTAAACCAGATTAAGTAAATTTGGCTGCTAAAACTACAACTCAAGCAACAATATCAACTAGTTCTTCTGATATCATATGCAACCAAGTATAAGAGATGAATATCACATGCTTTTAGGAAGTCAATAACATGTAATTCACGTAAAATCAGGATATCATATCGAAAGCAATGTGATGAATAAACACAATAATATCAACAATGGCGACGAGCCCACATAATGGCGGCAAGCCCAAGCAACAACATTCGAAATCAACTTAAGGTTGATTCCCTAAATCACCCATCATCATTGTTCAACAGCGGTACCCACCCAAACATTCATCACAATCGCTAAGGTGGGACCCCCAAACACGCCCAATACCTCCTCAGCATTTATAACTAATACATACTTCTATCGAAGTGTACAAAAGAAAAACCGTAGCCTACCTCAAAGCCGAGCAGGAGTCACGAACAATCAACCCTCAGCGCTAGCCTTGCCCTTTCAGAGCACCTCGTAGTAATCGTAGTCTAACATATATAGAATCTACGTTAATAATTAAGCTAATATACACACAAAGACTTAGTCCTTAAACAATCCAAAAGACACCCAAAATCAACTCCCGGGCCCACGGTATAAAAATCCAAACTTTATTACTCAAAAAGAATAATAACATACTAACTAGTCATATCCTTAAGTTAATTGGAAAACTAACCCCAATTGGACCCTAAATTGCAAAATTTAGAGAAAGCCCCAATTTACAAACCTTAGTTTTTCCCCCAATATAGAAAATGTTTCCAATCAAAAATTAATCAGCACAACATGATCATCTATCATTAATCAACACTTATTCACAATATCATGATCCTCTAACCATAATCCATCTTTAAACTAAGATTTTAGCTTTTCTATTCTATCATGAGTCTCGAGTGATTTGACTGTGATTCGGGTAAGTTTGTGAAAATTTAAAAGTTATTAAGTTAAGAAATGAGATTTGGTTGAGTAAAGTCAACATAGAGCGCATTTGAGTCTTTTTTTAAGTTTGGTCGATTCTATTAGGGTCGGAATATTGTTTATGACTTTGTCGAGTTGTTGGTTAGGTTCTCGAGGGACTCGGGTGGGTTTCAAACTATTGGTTGATATTTTAGTAACTTAATGAAATTGGAGTTGACTTGAGTCAACAACGAGTCAAGATTATCTCGTATGAGTAGTTTAAGTGCACGAGAAAGTCTGTGTCATGTTTTCGGAGTAGTTTACATATTTAGTTGCATCTGGGAGGTCTCGGATGAGTTTTGGAGTTGATTCGAAGGTTGCTTATTTTTCTAGTGTCTATTGCACCCACTTTTAGGAAGAAAGATCACAGATGCGAGCATCGCTTTTGCGAGATAAGGCTCGTTTTTACGAAGCAGGTCAGGGGCAGGTGTTTCGCATTTGCGATGTCCGCTTCTGCAGATTTTGGCCCACATCTGCGAGTGGGCTGAAAATGTTAGAAATTTTCTTTTGCGATTATTTGACCTCTTCTGCGATTGTTGCTTTTGCAATAAAAAGTGTTCTTTTGCAAACTTAACTGGACATATCAGTAAATTATTTGTCAATTCGACCTAAGACATTTCATTCTCATATTTTGGACTTGGGAGCTCGGTTGGAGGTGATTTTGGAGGGCTTTTGCATGATACATCATTTGGATAAGATTCTAACATCACTTTAAAGATTATATAATCAATTAGTTAGAAATTTATGGTAGAAATCATGATTTAAGATTGGAGAATCGGATTGAGTTGATATTTGATATTTAAACTCCATAGACCTTGGGTAAACAAAGTTTGGAATAAATTTCCCATTTTATCCTTTTTGCCTCGGAGTCCTATTTTGGATCTGTAGGTTACATATAGCGATATGGGTATCATTAGAATCGTATGTTGAAGTATTATCCATATTTAATTAGATTGGCATCTTTCGGTGGCTTTATAAAAAGGCAAGGTTGTGTGATGATTCTCAGACTCGTAATTCCAAGCAAGTTGAGATCTTGTACTTTACTTAAGCGCCATGGTTGATTTAATTAACTAAATAAGAGGGGAATATGGGAATAATAAAGGGTTACTCGTGAGGTGACGAGATCTTGTATCGAGTACCAGTGACATGTAAGGAAACTTGTGCCTATTAAATTACTTAGTTAATGCCACGCTCTGGACACTAAATTAGATTGTTACTATATTGTTAGCAACCATACAAGGGTTGCACGTTCCGCAACATATTCATATAGAGGATCGGGTTGCATATTTCGCAACATATTCATATATAGGATTGGGTTGCACGTTCTACAACATATTTATATAGAGGATTGGATTGCACGTTCTGTAACATATTCATATAGAGGATCGAATTGCACGTTTATAACATATTCATATAGAGGATCGGGTTTCACGTTCTGCAACATATTGATATAGAGGATCGGGTTGCACGTTCTGCAACATATTCATACAGAGGATCGGGTTGCACGTTCCACAACATATTCAATGTTGAAATCTACCATGCTGCACATACCTATGCGATGTAGACCCACTATAATGGTTGTATCTCCGCATCCTTTTGTCGGGCTCCTGTCTGGGCAGCTTGCCCCTCATAGACTCAACAATCCTAGCATGTTCAGCCATTGACTCGAAAGAATCCCTAGAGGCCACCAACTATAATGTAGCCAATTGAAGGAGAATACTCAACTCTATCACAAAGGATCCGACTCTCTCTCGCCTCAGTAGGTAGAACGGCGTTGTATAGCATGATAAGGTGTGGAAGCGAGTCTCATAATTAGCAGCTGACGAACCCATCTACTCTAACTTGGAGAACTCATCACGCTTGCTCAAACACAAGCTAAGGGGCACATACTTCTCTAGAAAGATCCGATAAAACCTGACCCAAGACACTGGAGGTGACCCTACTAGTTGACAATCAACATAAGCCCTCAATCATTACTTTACATCCCCTGTAAGCTGAAGAGCAGCAAAATAGACTCTGTGTGACTCGATGATGCCCAATGTATGTAGCCTCTCATGGATGTTCACAATAAACTCATAAGCATCCTCTTCTGGCTGGACATAGAATACGGGAGGCTTCATGTTTTGAAAAAGTGTTTCCATATCTTTCGCTCGTCACGGGTCATAACAATCCTTGTAACCGGTAAGGGACCAAACTTGATTGTCAGAACCGGGTGCTGACATAGCAGCTGACTCAACCCCTAGAGTATGGAACTCGAGAGTATGTCCTCTCTCATTCAAGTCTGTAACCTACCTGGAGTAGTCGAATAAACGCCCGCCTCAGAAAAACCATCAAGCACACTCAATAATCTGACCAAAGTGTCCTGAAAAATTAGATTAGCTATAAATCCAGGCTAATCCTAGGATGGCCCCATCTCCTCATCATACTACTCATCCCGAGGCTTAATATACGGCTGGGGGAAACTGATCTAGCACGAGTCTGCCTGGCTCTTTGTGCTCCACTCTATGCCGGTACAGCTCCTACCTCAATCCCGAACGCGTCCTCTACCGCAACCGCGCACTGCAGGTGCAGGTGCAGGTGCGGTGCCTCATCTCTCGCCGCGTGGGGATAAGTCCTCACCATCTATGAGAGGATAGGAAACAAAGGTCAAATACCAATTTGATAAATCTTAGCACGAAAGGAATCAAGAAAGTGAAGTTTCCTAAATGTCCCATAGCCTCTCCAAGATAAGTATGGACGTCTCCGCACCGATCTGCAAGACTCTACTAGATACCAACTTTGTCACGACCTCTTTTAAGAATCATGGTGGCACCTACACGTTTCCACCAGTAGGTGAATTGCCTTCCAATTAACCAACACAATAAAGTAAGAAATGCGAAAATAACAAAATACTTAAATAAAACTATATAATCATAATATAAATACGAAAATAAGTCTGATAATCATCACTACAATCCCCAAGAATCTAGTCAATAATACAAGAGCTCTAAAACCAAATACAGGAGTCCAATGGAATAGTAACATAGTCTAAAAGTCTGAATATGTCTCTCAAGTAAATAAAAGATAGTGGTAAGATAGGAGCATCCAAGGGTATACTGGAAGGAAGCATCCTCACTCTCAATACGAGATATCCGCCGTCTCAGACTTAGCCCCGAGGTCCTAAACTAGTGGAAGACGTTGTACCTGCATCGAAAAAGAATGCAACAAGTGTAGCCTGAGTACACAACATACCCCCGTAGGCATCATATGTTGAAAACAACGGAAGATATGTAACAGAATAAATATCAAGTTGACTCTCAAGTAATGTTGCACTAAACAGTTTGATAGATCATATAAGTCACCTTGTTCACAAAATAGTTCACTGAATTAAATAAGTAACCCTGTTCATATAATAGTTCATAAATCATGTAATTCACCTCATTTACGAAGGACTTCAATAACCAATAATCCAAGTATGAAGTGATCAATTAACAATTACCTTTTTCAAGAAGTTATCCAAGTTTCATTAACCATTCGAACCACTTACCAATCAACATGTAATAAATGTAAGAATATATGTATGATATGAATGCAATGCATATTCCAGGTATCTTTCATCTCCAGTATACATGCATTCAAATTCTATAAACTGCATACCCATGGAGGACCCACGAAGTCTATATACTCATTCAAAATTTCATAACGCATCTCAATTCTTGGTTGTAATAACATCTGTTGTAGGCGTGCAACCCGACCCTCCACGATATCATCATGATTATCTTAATATTTCCAACCATCTCATAAAGTACTCTTACCTTTTCGTATCTTGGACCCATATTATTTTCATACCACTCTCATTTCAATATCACCATAACCATGAGTGTATGAATGCAAATGACAATATAAGGCAAGTAATCAGGATGTATCATATGCAACCAAGTATAAGAGATGAATATCACATGCTTTTAGGAAGTCAATAACATGTAATTCACGTAAAATCAGGATATCATATCGAAAGCAATGTGATGAATAAACACAATAATATCAACAATGGCGACGAGGCCACATAATGGCGGCAAGCCCAAGCAACAACATTCGAAATCAACTTAAGGTTGATTCCCTAAATCACCTATCATCACTGTTCAACAGCGGTACCCACCCAAACATTCATCATAATCGCTAAGGTGGGACCCCCAAACACGCCCAATACCTCCTCAACATTTATAACTAATACATATTTCTATCAAAGTGTACAAAAGAAAAACCGTAGCCTACCTCAAAGCCGAGCAGGAGCCACGAACAATCAACCCTCAGCGCTAGCCTTGCCCTTTCAGAGCGCCTCGTAGTAATCGTAGTCTAACATATATAGAATCTACGTTAATAATTAAGCTAATATACATACAAAGACTTAGTCCTTAAACAATCCAAAAGACACCCAAAATCAACTCTCGGGCCCACGGTATAAAAATCCAAACTTTATTACTCAAAAAGAATAATAACATACTAACTAGTTATATCCTTAAGTTAATTGGAAAACTAACCCCAATTGGACCCTAAATTGCAAAATTTAGAGAAAGCCCCAATTTACAAACCTTAGTTTTCCCCCAATATAGAAAAGGTTTCCAATCAAAAATTAATCAGAACAACATGATCATCTATCATTAATCAACACTTATTCACAATATCATGACCCTCTAACCATAATCCATCTTTAAACTAAGATTTTAGCTTTTCTATTCTATCATGGAGAACTTACAGCCTTTCTTCCTTAAATAAAGTCTAGCTTAGGATTTAAAAGGTAACAATAGTGAAAAAAGAGTGAAAATATACCTCCAAGAAGAACCCAAATACAATCCTCAAGAATTTCTCCCCTAGACTAGCTCTGACCCCGAGGTAAATGGTTTTTGGGAAAGTGGGATTGATTTTTAGGGTATTAAATAATATGAATGACAATAATTTTTCTTTGGCGAAATCGATTCTGTAGGCGCGGTCTCGCTCCAACAGGAAAATAGTTCACTGAAGCAGAATCACTTAACCTCTCACCTTAGCGCATAAGCGGAAGAAACTCCGTAGAGGCGCCATCGCCTCTTTGAGAAATCTTCGCAGAGGCGGAAACCTAAATACTTAGGGCCTACATTTGTGAGCCAACCTCCGCATAGGCAAACACGCAGAGGCGGCCTACCAAGCGCTGGTGTAGATACTAGACACTAGAAACATTACAACAACTCAATACTTCCACCAAATATGCGAAACATTCTCGGAACCCCCCGGATACAAACCAAACATGCTACCCTAGGGTAAACAATGTTACAAACTCGCTCGCGCCCTCAGATTTCTTATTCAACAAGCTAAGACACATTTTTTTATAAAATCACCCACAATAACTAATTATTACAATTTCACAAATAAGGCACAAAGCACATCTGAATGCCTCAGGAAGTGAACCAATAACTCGACTAAGTCATAAATGACCCTATGGAACTACCAGAAGCGACAAAATCCAAAAACAAACCCATATACTTTAAAGTCAACTTTGGGTCAAGCTTATCAATTCTATGACTTCTATTTTTGTTTTTTCTTATGAAAATCACATAAATGAATCTCGGGCTCCATAATACACATCCTCGTGCATCAAACTCCATATATAGTCTACGAAAAGGGATACATATTCAAATAAGGGTCTTTAGCTAAAAATGATTGAACATGTTATTACAAGATTCGTAATTAGGGTATAAAGCCCGTACTTTCCGTAATATTATTACATGCCTATCTTATATGTGATTGTGTGTCCCCATAATACTTTTATACTCATTTATAAGTGGGAAAAAGCTAAAGATAAGTCTTTATAGTATAATTGACTAAAGTTTGAATCCTTATTGCATATCATTGCTTCTTGTTGTTGTGCATATCCTATTTATTTTTCATACTGTGAGTCTGTATAGCTAGCGATCAATATAAGAGTTGTGTGGTTAGGGACAGGTAATGTGTGAGTTGGCTGTGTGGTTATAAGCAGGTACTGTGTAAGCCTGATGTGTGGTTAAATCAAGTATTGTGTGAGTCTGAGTGGTATGTGGACCTTGCAAGTCTCCCATGGGTCATAATTTGTTAATGTTCGAACGTGTATGTATCTGTAATGATAAAGAAAGACCTTGCATTGTATTACACTTACACTTTATCTCATTTCATCCATATTATGTATGAAGTAATTGCTATGTGGAATTAGATTCTATTGTCCTGTCTATGTGAAAACTTATTGTACTTGAACTCATTTGACTTGACTACATGAATACTTGATCAAATTGGAAGAACTAGAGGTTATAACCTATTGGACTCATAGTTTAGGTATGATTGTAATTGTGATTATTATTATTATGAACTAATGACGGTTAGTGTGGTAGTAGTATTCAGAAAGTCAACCCTTGGATAGGATCGATCGATGATGTTACTGAGTACACATTATTTCCCGTACTCACGCTACACTTGTTGCACCTTTTTGTGTGCAGGTTTATTTCCCTGTAATAACGGGACACATGATTATCCAGCCCATTAAGGAGCTGCTTGGAGGATAGGAGGTGAGCTACTAAATAATCTGTAGCACCATATTCTCCCTCTTATTTACTTTTTAGTCCTTTTATTTCAGACTGTATTTCAGGTGTTTTACCCAGACTATGTGTTAATCTTTAGAGAAGGATGGCATGACCATGACTTAGTATGATATAAGGTTTCATTCCTTGTATCGACATGCCTTGTCTATTTTGCCAGATGAGACAAAGAGGATTCACAAGATTGTGAGGGGTTGTCCTATCATCTTAAGGTTGCAATGATGCATGTGGCAGCCTTATGAGTACCTTTCAGGCAGTGGTAGATGTTGCCATGAGTTTTGAGGCTATCAAGCTCCAAGAGTTTGGAGATAAATCTAGTAAGAAGCCTTGCAGCTCATGAAGTTTTAAAGGTACCTCATATGGAGGTAGATATTATTAGGGTATGGGTTATCTTTCCCAGTTCAGTAGGCTAGTTCAGGCATTCAGGCTTTGACCGGTGGTTCTTTGAGTCGTGGTGGTTATAGCTCAGGTTAGAGTTCCCATAGTTCTTATTCCTGACCTAGAGGTCGAGGTAATCAGTCTGGTTATTCTATTTCACCCCAGTCGCCTGCATTTTATCGTGCATACTATGAGTGTAGAATGTTGGGTCATTTTAGAAGGGATTACCCCAAGGTTAGACAGAGTAGTCAACACTCTGATTCTCAAGGTTTAGGAACTAGGGCACTAGTTCAACCAATTAGAAGTGGTGCATAGAGTGGTAGAGGAGGTTTTGATTCATGTGAGGGTGGTGCTCAGTCGGGCCATGGCAGAGATCGTAGAGATTCTCAGGTTGAGGATGGTCGTGCTCAGTTCTATATGTTCCCTAGTAGACTAAATGTAGAGACTTCTGATGCTATCATTACTGGTTTCATTTCAGTTCGTCATCGGCCAGCTATAACATTATTTGATCCAGGCTCTACATATATGTGTCTACTTATTTTACTTCGAGTTTGGGTATGATATGTGAGTGGCTTGATTTCCCTGTTATAGTTTCTACTCTATTGAGGATTCCGTAGTGGTGGATCGGATGTACCGATCCTATATTATGATTTTAATGGGGGAGGGGGTATGACATTTGGCCTGACCTGATGATTCTAGACATGGTAGATTTCAACATTATTTTATGCATGAATTGGTTTCCTCCTTATCATGTGATCTTGTACTATCATTCCAAGACAGTTACGTTAGTCATGTCAGAAATTCCTACATTATAGTGGAATAGTGTTGTTAGTTATGCGCTGAAGAAAGTGATATCTTACCTTAATGATAGATAGATGGTTGAGAAATGTTGTTTGAATTATTTGGCTTATTCTGTGAAACTAGTATTGATATACCTCCGCTTGATTTAGTACCAATAGTTAGGGAGTATTCTAAGGTGTTCCTGATGGATTTGTCAAGTGTTCATCCGGATCGTGATATTAATTTGTGTATTGATTTGGAGTCGGCCATCAAACCCATATCTATTCCTCCATATCGAATGGCGCTTGCAGAGTTGAAGGAATTGAATGAGCAATTGCAGGATATGTTGAGTAAGGGGTTCATTAGGCCGAGTGTTTCGCCTTTGGGTGCTCCGATATTATTTGTCAAGATGAAGAATAGGTCTATGCGGATGTGAATTGACTATCAACAATTAAACAAGGTCACAATCAAGAACAAGTATCGCATTCCTTGCATTGATGACCTATTTGATCAACTTCAGGATGTGTCAGGCTTCTCTAAGTGTAACGATCCATCCGGTTATTTTTAGCTATAGAACTATAATTGACTATGTTACCCTTCTCGTAGACTCTATGTGGGATTTGTGATGCACGGGGATAGGTGGCATGAATCTCAAGGTTTATTTATGTGAGTTTCAAATGAAAAATCCAAAATAAGAACCTTCGAGTTGGATAGTTTGGCTCTAGGTTGACTTTTTGAATATATGGGTTCATTTTCGAGTTCTTTCGCTTCAAGTAGTTCCGAAGGGTCATTACGACTTAGTCGAGTCAGTGGTTCACTTCCCGAGCAGATGTATTTTGTGGCCTTATTTGTGATATTTTGATATTTGACTATTTTGGGTGATTCTTGAGAAAAGTATGTCTTAGCTCGGTTAAATGGGAAATATAAGGTCGTGAGTGAGTTCTTAGCACTGTTTACCTTGGGGAGCATGTATGGTTCGTGTTTGGAGGTTCTCGGGAATATTTTGGGTGTTTGGTGGAAGTTTGAGTTAGAATGCAAGTGTCTGGTTTCTGGTGTCCGCCCCAGTGGATGGACTGTCCTCTCCTGCGTGTCCCCCTCTGTAGAGGTTGGCTCGCAGAACCGGGACTTGTGTGTTAGGTTGGTTTTCGCCTCGGCGGATGGTTTTCTCGCAGAGGTGAGTGCGCCTCTGCGGGGTTTGTTTGCTTCTGCACAGAGGCGAGATGTCAAGTGACCTCGCCTCCACGAGACCTTTTTTTGCAGGAGCGAGACCGCGCTAGCGGAGTTTATTCCACTGTGGCAAAATTGCTGAATCAAATAGCCTAATAAAAAGCCTAGGTCGAAATCAGTTTTCCAAAATACCTCATCTAGGTTCTAGAGCTTTCCAAGGGGAATTCTTGAAGGTTTGACAAAGTTCTTCATTAGAGGTAATAGTTCTTCACCCTTTGTGATGTCATTTCATATTTTAAGGCTCTAGTCTTAGTATAGGCTTTAATTTGGGGAAAATGAGTCCTAATATTCACGATAGAATAAGAGGGGATGAATCATGGATTTAAGAGTGTAATATTAATTATTTCACTTGGATATTGTAAATAAGAATTGATTTATTTTAGATGATCATGTTGTAGCCTTTAATTTAATCATAGAAACCTTTTTTGATTTAGGGAAAATTCTAGGGTTTATAAATTGAGGCTTTTCTTAAATTTTCAATTGAAGGTCCAAATGAGCTTAGGTTTCTAATCAACTTAAGGATATGATTATCTAGTATGTGTTTATGCTTTTTGGGTAATAAAGTTTGGATCTTGAAACTGTGGGCCCGAGATTGGTTTTGGAAGTCCTGATATGTTTAAGGACTACGTCCTTGTTTTTATATTAGATTTATATTGACTTACAATATATGCATGTTAGACTTTGATTACCACGAGGCGCTCCGAAAAGGCGAGGCCGACAATGAAGATGGATTGTTCGTGGATCCTGCTCGGTGATGAGGTAGACTAAGATTTAGCTCATCTAGACTCCAATAGAAGTACATAATAGTTATAAATATTTAGAGGTATTGGGCGTGTATGGGGGTCCCACCTTAGCGGCTATGATAAACGCTTAGGTGGATACTGGTGTTAAATTGTGTTGATAGCTGATTTGGGTAATCAACCGTAAGTTGATTCCAACTGCTGTTATGTGGGCTTGTCGCTGTTATATGGGCTCATCACCATATTTGATATTATCGTGTTTATTCATCACACATTTTTTATTTGATATCCTGACTGTACTTGGATTACTTGTTGTTGAATTCTGAAAGCATGTGTTATTCATCTCCTATACTTGGTTGCATCTCATATATTCTGATTTCTATCCTTGTATTATCATTTGCATTCACACAATCATGGTTCTGAGGATATTGATATGAGAGTGATATGGAAATATTGTGAGTCCCAGAGATCGGGAAGGCAAACGTGCTTATGAGATTATTGGCAACGTTGAGATGATGATAATATTACGGATGGATCAGGTTGCACGCCGCAACGGGTATGATGATATGCGATGGAGCGGGTTTCACGCCTGCAATAGTTATTACAGCCAAGGGCTGGGGTGCGTAGAGAAATTTTGGATGAGTATATAGACTTCGCGGGTTCCCCATGGGTGTGCAGTTCATAATAAAAATTTGAACACTTGTATACTAGAGGAAAAGGTACCTTGCATTTGCATTCATATCAAACACACATCATTGCATGAATTACTTGTTAATTGGTAATGTGAATTGGTTGCCATGATTGGGCTTATCTCTGTAAATACTTGGAAATTGGATTGATTCTATTGAATCGGGTTGATTGTCATGATGAGGCTTTGTCTCTGTGAACACTTGTATAAATGAAATGATTCTATTGAATCGGGTTGATTGCCATGATTAGGCTTTGTCTCTGTGAATGGTCAAAGAAGAGTTGAATTGGTACTTGATGATTTGTATTGAGTGATATGATGGTATGGATTGTTGGAGTATTCTCATTGAATTGGATTGACTGTATGTGTAGCTTGATTTCTTGTGTATTGGGTTCTGTGGTTTATAATTTATAAGTCTAAGTATTTGATGTCAACTGCTATAGTGATCGATAATGTCATAACGTCAGGACTATTGTCTAGATGTAGGGAACTTATGTGCGTTTATGTGTTGTTTGATAATTAATCGCGTGACTGGGTAATGAGTCTAGTAAGGAACCTGTGATAAGTGTTGCTTTTGAAAAGGTAGACGTTGAATAAACTATGTGTGTCATATTGTAAATGTACAGAGTCTTAATTGAGTCTAAAAAATAAGGCTAATAAAGGAGTTAATGTCGTCATGGTTAGCCTAACCACAATACTATTAGGAAGTGTTCTAAAAAGGTTGTTGTGATCTAAGTGTTGACTTGCTTATTTGATGTGTCAAGTCGGGTAAGTTGGGCTAAGCATGAATATGACTTTGATAGAGAGTACTAGTTGGTGGGTAGTATGATAGTAAGATCCATGTGTACGTATATGAATTGATTGTACGTGATTGTGGTTGAACCCTTATGTGACCAAGTGACTTGTTGAAGCAGTGAATTATTATGTGCACAACGTGACTTTTCTGGGTTATTGAACTGTTTAGTATAGGGCTATCTGGTGTCAACTTGATATTTATCTCTGTTACGTATATTCCTTCGTTGTCGGCCTATGATGCCTACGGGGGTACGGTGTGTACTCATGCTACGCTTGCTGCATCTTTTCTAATGCAGATACAAATCCCTCTACCGGTACGTGACCTCAAGTGTGAGTCCGAGCAGGCTGATTCAGGCTTTCAGGGCGAGGATGCCACTTCCGGCATGCCCCGAGATGCTTATATCTCTATCTCTGTCTTATTTGATTCTAGAGACACATCCATACATTTGAATTTATGTATTCGTTTTTGGCCTTGTTACCTTTATTTAGACTTGTATTCCGCATTAGTGCTCTTGTATCATTGACCAGATCATTGGGGTTGTATTTGATGTTTCAGACCTTTATTTCACATTTTATATTATATTCGACAATGGTGTAAGTACTTTGTTCTATTTCCACGTTTCTTTATTATATCTTGTTGAATGAGATTGAGAGTGGTTCGCCTACCGATGAGAAAGTGTAGGTGCGGGATCGTGACACTAAGCATGATTTGAGGTCGGATTATCACCAGTTGAAGTATAGGGCGGATGATATCCCTAAGACGACTTTCAAGACCCATTATGGTCATTATAATTTATAAGTGCACCCTAAATAAAAGGAAACAAACATAATAAGAGTTTATGTGATAGCGTTGTAATTTTTTATTACATGTTAAAATGACCAACCGTAACAAGTAACTTTTTATATCAAATCGAATATGGTAACCTAAAAATGTAATACTCCCTTTGTCCCGAACTAGTTGTCATCTAAATCGGATAGACCAAAAAATATTTTATGAGTGAAATTTTTATTTAAAAAATTATACGAAAGTACGAAGTATAGGGTGGAGGATATCCCTAAGATAGCTTTGAGGACCCATTATGATCATTATAAGTACACCCTAAATAAAAGGAAACAAACATAATAAGAGTTTATGTGATAGCGTTGTAATTTTTTATTACATGTAATGACCTACCGTAACAAGTAACTTTTTATATCAAATCGAATATGGTAACCTAAAAATGTAATACTCCCTTTGTGCCGAATTAGTTGTCATCTAAATTGGATAGACCAAAAAAATACTCTATGAGTGAATTTTTTATTTAAAAAATTATACGAAAGTACTATAAATTGTAAAAAAATTCATGTCAATAAGATAAAAAATATATTTTAAAGTGTTGATCAAAATTAACATATAACTTTTAAAAGAAAAACATAACACAATTAATTAGGGGGAAATAGTATGCAATAATCGATTAAATTACGAATAAGATTTACATACTATTAGTATATATAACATAAATTCCATAGTATAATTCAGTCTATCTTTCCCTGATTGGCCATGACTTACGAAATCTCGTAGTTTGTTTTTCTCTTTCTAATTTTGATATTATATAAAAATACATGCTTTACTATATTCATTTTAATTCAATAAATAAAACATTTGTCAATAAAAGTATTATTGAATGATTTTGTCTTATTTAATCCCCTTTTATAATCACCACATTATTATCTCAGTACAATTTATTTCCAAACCAAACCTTCTTTAATGTTTCGTTGATCTTATCATTGAAAAATGTCACACGATACACTGTGTTTAGTTAAGGATTTTTACTCGAAACGACATACTTATAGCTTATTTGATCAAGCTTCTAAAATTAATTTATTTAAAAAAGTATTTTAAAAAAAAAAAATGTTGAGCAGCCGTTTGTGCTTGACCAATTAATTTAAAAAGGACTTTTAAACAACTTTGGTCAACTTTTATAAAGTGCTTCTACATGTATTTTTCTCAAAAGTGCTTTCAAAAAAATATTTTTGAGAAAAAGCTATTTTTTAATTTTTAAAAAACAGTTTCTACTACTCTCCAAAGACACTTATTTTTTTCCAAAATCTTGATCAAACACCTTAATTTTTTTAAAATAAGCACTTTTTGAGAAAAATAAGAAAGAAAAATAAGTTTGGCCAAACATGTTATTACTTGTAACTTACTGCCTCCATTTCAATTTATGTAAAATATTATTATTTAAAGAGTCAAATAATATTTTCTTTGACTATAAATTTTTCAAACCTCTTAAGCATATTTCAAATCATTAGGTATATTGACTTATACTTATCGTGTAGTTTCAAAATATATAAATTTTATTTTAAAATTTTTAAATAATTTATATCTCAATTCATGATCAAAATTAAATATTTGATCTTCACAATCCAAATATATTCACATAAATTGGGAAATATATTTCTCCATTAATATCATATCTTTTTAGAAAGCAAGCCTGTGTCTTGGTACTACAAAAGAGGGTATTTATTTAACTTTTCCTTTTTTAGTCAATCATTAATTAATTTTCCCTTCCATCTAAAGAAACATATTTTATTTTTTACATATTCCATCATCATATATATTTTATTTAAGAACATGTTTGGAAGGTCATCTTGTAATAATTGAATTTGAATTGTTACATAATTTAACCTATTAATCTAATCAAGTAAAATTACTTGATTAACAAACCTCTTACAAAGTGTTACAATATCATAAAATGCAAACTAAAATCATGATAAGAACTTTTTTTTGGGTGTCTCATTTGGTGTTCGGTAATCACATTGAAGCCCGACTGAATTCAGATTTCATATTTAGGGGGAGTCAAACCTAAGACTTCTAGTTAAGGACAAATGAGTACTTACCACTCAACCCAAACCCTTATCGGTCATGATAAGAACTTATATGCACAACATTCACCCCATCAAGAGACGAAAAAAGTCGTCCCCGGGGCATAGCTGGATGGCAAAAGAGGTAAACTTAAAATTCAGTTAGAGGCCTACAGCGTGGGTTCGAATCCTGGTGGGAGCACTTTTCTCTCTTTTGAGATAGGACCTTGTAGATGATACATGTTGATTTGTTCTCAAACTTTGGTCATTCAGACACATAGCGTGAGTCAGGAAGCTGGATATCAAAAAAAAGAAAAGAAAAGAAAAGAAAAAAGTCATTCACGAAATTGTGGATTAGTTGACCAGGGAAAACAAAAAGTTGGGACTTAAAAAAAGAAAAAAGAAAAAAGAAAAGCAAAGTTTGGAAATTAATATCTAAAGAATTAGGGAGGGGGAAATGAGGAAAATGACAGAATAATAACGGCTGAAGACTCGGCCTTTTCATGTGTGTGACCTTACAAACAAATACATGATGCATGCTAAACATTAAACAACATTGAAGTCTATAGATTTCACTATAAATTTCAAATATTGAATTTATATGCAATGACAAGAAAAACTTTTATATTATTTGTGTAATTTTACTTATTAGAGCAGATTATTTAAATTATTTTATAAGTAACTAATTTTATATATTGCCGATGTTATCAGTGTCGGAGCCAGTATTTTCATTAAGGGGTGTCAAAAAATTATAACTATATTACGAGTAAGGATTGAACTCGCGATCTAGAGAAGGTTTGCAACCCCTTAACCACTGCACTGAACCTGCAGTTTGTATTAAGGGGTGTCGGCGAGGAGGTGTCGCTTGACACCCCTCGGGCAAGGATAGCTCTGCCCCTGTATGTTATCCTTTTTCTTAGTAATCTTTTGAGTCTAAATTATATATATTAGTATTAAGGAATTTAATCATCAACTCAGCTTTATTTGTTGTAGAAAATAATATATTCTATTTTCATGATTATAATTTTCTTATTTTAAGAAGGTTTACCATATTCTTTCGACTTTATAGGGTAAAAAACTTTTGCACTAACAACGTATATAAGTTGAATTCTTATTTTTTAGGTGATAGCTTACAAACTCTTTTCACTATCATTGTTTAGAAGTGAAACTAAAATTCGAATGTCATTGCTCACAAACAAATAAACGTGTGCTCTACTAAATAGGTCGAAATATTGGATTAAGACCAACAACGAATTCTCCTCAAAGAGAGAATTTTAAAATATGTTTAAAAATAAATCACAATTTGATGTCGTTTGCCTCCTCAAATTGAAGATTCTGGTAGTAGAACCCCGCTTGGACTTTGAATCCAATTAACCAAATAAGACTACTAATCTATAACTTCTTTTCCAAAAATACATAAATCTCCAGTAATGTGATTGTTTGTCTTTATTCATTTCATATATGAAAAGTTATGGCTTCTTTAGGAAAATTGGAATTCATACTATATAAGAAAATGTATTTTTTTAAGTAGAAATTTAGGGAGTAACTTAATATACTACTTTGTTAGTCACTCTCTTTTGATTAAGTTTCCATAAATGCCTAATGACCAAATATATTATTATATTAGTCATTAATATTTTTCTATTAAAAGTGTTATGACTCTTCAACAGAACTGTGACCTCATACTATATAATAACATCTTCTTACACAGATAAAAAAAACAATAAGTACAATCTTGTTTGTAAAAAAAGATGGGTAAATCGAGTAGTTTGTTATTTTCTATCCTACTAGTTATGTTGATAGCATCAACAGGTCAGTTTCTTTTGTTTACAAATATTTGTTTTTGTTTTTTTGTTTTATTATTAAAGATTCATATAAAGGTTAATTATATTCTATCAAAAAATGAAATGCGGAAGTGATTATTTAAACTTAAAGACAATGTCAATAAATCTTTTTCAATTCTAGGACATAGCCAATTAATTTACTTTCAGAATTTTATTTTTTTATCATAAATAATCGTTAACAAGAATTTGATTCTTTTTACGAATTTGATGTCCATAAATCTGCTAATCTAGAAATTCATTTCAGCCAATTAAACCTTCTCGAACTCAAGATTTGTATCATTTCTTCATATTTTATTATGTTGCCTTATCTTAGAAGAATATTGGAGATACATATGAAAAAACCTATAAATTTCAGGTTTGGTACAAGTAAATGGCTTGAAATGCTGCACTGACACTCATATAGGGAGTTGCATTCCAGGCTCCAGTGATGATTCCAAATGTGATGAGCTTTGCAAGCCCAAGGAGAACCCATGCAAGGGAGGCCACTGTAAAATAATAGGCAACAAACCACCCAATCATTTCTGTCATTGTCTTTGTTAACAAACCTTAAGATTTGTTCTATATATGTGACTGCTTTTATGATTGAGAGAACGTTAAGTTTCAGTATACAAATATTGAAAATTTTAAATCTATGTTCCAATTGTCTTTAATTTATTTTTCTTATCACATCACAATGATCCATTGTTTAATTAGTTCTCTTGTCATGAGTAATCTATTATTTATTAATTAATTGAGTGATAACTTTTTACAAAAGAATAGCAAAACGAACGTGAATTAATTTTCTAGAAAACATGAGTAATGCGGGAAAATAGAAAAATCGAGAGATTTTTAAAGATTAAAAAAAATAAGGGTCTGACTCTGTATTCTTGTTTATTATAGTTTTTCACTATATAAGTACTATTATTTTTTCACAAAAGTCACTTAACTATCATTTCTAATACAAAAATCACTTAACTCTGAGCAACTAACATAAAAGTAACTAAAATCACTTTTTTTTAATTAAAATCTAATAAATAAAATTTTCAATTTAAAAGGTTCAACTCGACCCGATCGATCCAAAACCCATATGAAAAAAATAAATAACCTTTCATATTCTTCTACTGTATCTTTTATATTTTTTTTTTACATTTCTAACTTTTTAAAATTTTATTACTCTATACATAACGTCAATAATTTGTGAAATTAGCAATTAAACCATAAGGCAAATGATCCGCTACATCAATAATATTTATAGTGTAAAAGTTATAGGCCCTTGTGGACCGGCCCTTCCCCGGACCCCGCCCGCGCATAGCGGGAGCTTAGTGCACCGGCCTGTCTTTTTTTTTTTTGTAAAAGTTATTGAACATATCATAAGCGGCCATAACTCCTAAAATTAATAACCTAAAAATAAGACAGGTAAGTTCCTATATCAAGTAAATTTGAAATTTATGATGACAATATAACATTTTACTGAGAGACTTTCAAGACTTGCCGGTAAGAAATACGTCATATGTTTCAATTTATGTGACATTTTTTTGTTTTTCAAAATTTAAATTATGTACACTTTGACCGATATTTTATAATATATTTTAATCATGGCGTGAGAAAAATAAAAACTTATAATACTTTTGGTATATGTTTGAATATCCAATTTAGCCTCAAAAATTAAATTAATTGACTACCATGAATCGAAATTAAAAGGTTTCACGTAAATTAAAAGGAGGGAATATAAAACAGGTTGACTTTTAGTTAGGACAAGAAACATGTTGCTTTTTAGCAGATAAAAAGGTTCGATTTTGAGACTTCTAAAATTTGCTGATATTTCAAACATGTTAAAATGGTAGGGAGATGTAAAGAATATAAAAGGTTATTTGCTTTTTTATATGAATTTTGGGTCGGGTCGGGTCGGGTTGAATCTTGTAGATTAAAATTTTATTTATTATATTTTCATTGAAAAAAGAGTAAAAAAAAAGTTAATTCATGGGAAAGTGGTTTAGTGACATCTGAAAGTGGTTTCAGTGACTTTTGTGTTAGTTGCTCAAAGTTATGTGACTTTTGTGTTAGAAATGATAGTTAAGTGACTTTTGTGAAAAAAGTGATAGTTAAGTGACCATTTGTGAAATTTATTCTAGAACATTTAGTTCTTTTTCTTCTTATTTTTTACATGCATGTTAATTAGTAGAGATTTTTTACGCCTCAAAAGAATTAGTAAGGTAATATTTTTCCTTTGAGTTTTACTTTTATTATATAAATAAAAAAACTAGCCCTATACATCTCGATCGGTGGATTTGCTAAAAAAAAAAAACTTTGAGAGAAACATAGTGAGAGTGAAACTCTTTTGTTTTTCTTTTCTATTTTGAGATTTGAATAGTAGTGTGTGTAGAAATGACCCATTGTTGAAGAAAAAGAAAACTGAATAAATAATAGAACTAATTAAACAATGGATCTAGCCTTTAAAAATTCTTTATTCACGTGGCATTCATCAAAAGGGGTATTATTGATATGTACCGGAGGAAACATTACTGGAGCTGAGCTCAACCCCATAAATTTTACCCAGATACAAACCATATGCATTTGATCGTCTATATTTTTATCTCAATTAACACTTAACACCTCCACATTTTTACACACCCTAAGTAAAAGAGAACTTTTTGATGAAGAAAAAAAAATGAAACTAACATAATTTATGTGATAGTGTAAATTTTTAATACAAGTTAAAATGACCTACAGTTACGAGTAACTTTTTATATCAACTCGAATATAGTAACCTAAAAGTGTAATACTCCATCCTTCCCAAATGAGTAACAACATTTTACATCTGTATGACAACATTTACCTACAATCACCTTTATAAAAGTACACTTTTTTGGTAAAATTACCCCTATCCAACTATCTTCTTTTTTTGGAATCGATTTTTATGTTATATTTTACATTTGTATAACAACCAACAATCACCTTTATAAAAGTACACTTTTTGTAAAATTACCCTCTATAACAACTATCTTCTTTTTTTGGTAGTATAATAATTAACCATTTTTATAAAAATAAAATTTCTATGATTATCAATAATAAGTGTAGAGATTTTAAAAGAATATTTCCATACTTTAGTACAATATTTATGACTAATAATATTATACGAATATATATTTTCATCATTAAAATATTTTTATTTATTATTACAAAGTGTGATTAAGCTTAGGATTTGACAATTTAAAATAAAAAATTAAATTTTATTCATATTTTTTGCCTATAACAATAAAATATTTTTTAAACGTCAATGTTGTTATAGGTGTATAACAATCATTCGCTATATTAGCAAAAATAATTCGGACACGGCGATACTGTTATAGAGAGATTTGACTGTACAATTTATTCACAAACCAAACCTTCCTTAATGTTTCGTTGATCATATCCTTGAAAATGCCACACGATACATGAATGGTGTTATCAAGAAGGAGTCGTTTGATACGTGGGATATGGTATCTAGGGTGCAAATCCCTCTCTCCTTTTTTGTTAAATGAGTAGTTTTTTTTCTTTGGTGGTTTTGCCAAATCTTCGCAAAGGCCCTTTGTGACCTTGGGGCAAGCATCAATTTGATGTCGTTCTCTATTTTCAAGAAATTAGTTTTGTGTAATCCCCGACCTACAAATATGAGATTACTCATGGCGGATAGGACGGTGAAGCGGCCAATAGGAATCATATATGATTTTCTTGTGAAGGTTGATAAATTTATCTTCCTCGCCAATTTTGTGATATTGGATTATGCAGTCGACTATGATGTTCCCATAATCTTGGGACATCCATTCTTAGTGACGGGAAGAGCGATGTGTGATGTAGAGAGTGGAGAGTGGAGAGTGGAGAGTTGAAGTTCTGAATGAATGATGAAGAGGTTACTTTCCATGTGTGAAAATCCATGAAACAATCTATGGATATGGGGTAATTTTAGTTATTAATATGATTGATGATTAGGTAGAATTGAATATAGAGGTTGCTTATCGAAGGGGTGTTGATAGCGGATATGATAAACCATGATGATGAGGTAGTTGAGGGGATGGCGGAGACTATAATTTCTCTTGAGGGCCAAGGGTCATATTCTTATGCTCCTAGGCGTTTGGCCTTGGACTTAGAAAATTGTGAAGTTCCTCCCCTCTGACCTTCCATTGAAGAACCGCCAACCCTTAAGCTCAAGCCACTTCCAAGACATTTGGAGTACAAGTTCCTTAGGCCGAATGATTCATTGCCGGTTATTATCTCATCTTAGCTTAATAAAAGCCAAGTGGAAGCTTTATTGTCAATCTTGAGAACCTATAGAAGAGCAACTGAGTGGACTATAGTGGACATCCGAGGGATAAATCCAGGTGTATTACTCATCGAATCCATCTTGAAGAGAATAGTTCCCCAAGTGATGAGCATCAACGGAGGTTAAACCCCTCAATGCAAAAGATTGTCAAGAAAGAAATTATAAAGTGGTTAGATGTCGGGGTAGTGTACCCTATTTTTTATAGTGCATGGGTAAGACCGTTCAATGTGTGCTGAAGAAAGGAGGAATCACGGTGGTCCCAGATGATAAAAATGAGTTAATACCAATCAGGACAGTAACCGGGTGGAGAGTTTGCATGTACTACCGGAAGTTGAATAGTGCTACAAGGAAGGATCACTTCCCCCCTACGTTTCATTGACCAAATGCTTGATAGGTTGGAGGGAAAGTCTTACTATTGTTTCTTGGATGGGTACTCGGGATACAATCAAATCCAAATAGCCCAGAGGATCAAGAAAATACCACTTTCACTTGTCCATAAGGTACATTCGCCTTTCGAATGATGCCTTTTGATCTTTGCAATGCTCTCTCTACCTTCCAATGTTGCATGATGGAAATTTTTTATGATCTAGTGAAGGATATTATGGATGACTTCTCCGTAGTTAGGGAGTCCTTTGAAGCTTGCTTGGAAGATCTCTCCCTCGTATTGAAAAGATGTGAAGAGACCAATTTGATTTTAAATTGGGAGAAGTGCCATTTTATGGTCACGAAAGGCATAGTCCTTGGTCATAAGATCTCCAAGGATGGTATTGAAGTAGACAATGCCAAGATTGAAGTAATAGCCAAGTTTCTTCCTCTAACAACCGTCAAGGGTATTCGAAGTTTCTTATGGCATGCCAGATTTCATAGAAGATTTATCAAATATTTTTCAAATATCACAAGCCCGATGTGCAAGATGTTGGAAAAAGATGCAAACTTTGAGTTCAATGAAGCATGCCTCAAAGCTTTTGAGGATTTAAAAGAGAAATTGGTTTCGACTCCTATAATCGTGACTCCAAATTACGATTTCCCCTTTGAATTGATGTGTGATGAAAGTGGGGTTGCTACTGGGCTATGTTGGGTCAAATACATGGAAAAATCCTTCACCAAATCTACAATGAAATTAGATCACTTACTGAGTCTCAAAAGAATTACACAGTGACAGAGCAAGAGTTGCTTGCCATTGTCTTTGCTATTGAAATTTTTTGTCTTATCTATGGGGTTCTAAAGTGGTGGTGTATTCCGATCATACAACCCTCCGATACTTATTAGCAAAGAAGGACGCGAAGCCATGCTTGATTAGGTAGGTACTCCTTCTACAAGAGTTTGATTTTGAGATCAAAGATCGAAAAGGTTGTGACAATCAAGTAGCGGACCATTTGTCAAGGATTGAAGAGGTTGGAAGGCCAAAGAATGAGTTGGAGATCAATGATGCTTTTCCGGATGAGAAAGTATTTGCTTCATCTCAAGATCTCATCCATTTGTATGTTGATTTCGCTAATTACTTGGTGAGTGGAATCATGTTGGATCATCTAAACTCTCACCAAAAGAAGAAATTCTTGAGAGACTCCCGACACTACTATTGGGATGAACCTTATCCCTTCCGGATTTACACCGACAACATAATTCGGAGATGTATGCCCGAGGTTGAGACTTTGCCTATCATGGAAGTATGTCATACTCAACTAAGGGAAGAGTGTCACCTCGTTCCTCAAGAAAAACATTTTCACTCATTTTGGGACCCCTAGAGCCATCGTAAGTAATGGAGGCTCTCACTTGTGCAATAGAGTATTTTCCCCCTTTTTAAAAAGTATGGGGTAAAGCATAAGGTGGAAACTCCTTACTACCCCTAAACAAATGGTCAAGTGAAAGTGTCCAATCGGGAGATAAAGAACATTTTGATGAAGATGGGTAATCTCATGAGGACAGTTTGGTCGAGAAAGTTTGATGATGCCTTGTAGGCGTATAGAACAGCATACAAGTCTCCTATTGAGATGTCACCGTACAAGTTGGTATTTGGTAAGGCATATCATCTTTTGGTAGAGGTGAAATACAAGGTACTTTGGGCATTGAAGAAGGTAAACATTGATTGTGAGAATGCATCAAAGTTAAGGAGGGATCAAATCAACGAGATGGATGAGTTCCGTCTCCAAGCATACGAAAATCCCATTTTCTACAAGGAGAGGATGAAGTTCCTCCATGACAAAGTCGATTTGGTCTAGTCATTTCAAAGTGATGAAGGTTTTTCCATATGATGCCATTGAATTGGAGAGCAAAGTCGGTCACCTTTTCAAGGTGAATGGCCAAAGAGTCAAACATTACTTGAGAATTTTTTATGATTATAGGGTGAATGAAATCATCACCCTCTACGAACTTTGAAGAATTTGTGGTATCATTCGTCGTGCTGCGATGTTAAATCAAGTGCTAATGGGAGGCAACCCAATGTTTTACTTTGTTTTCTTTATTCTTCTTTGTTCATTTGTGTGTTTGATAGTTTGTTAAGTGTGTAGGATCTGGAAATACAGGAAAAATATGGAGGAAATATGAAAAGATGAGAAAAACAAGTCAAAGAGAAAGAAAGACTATTGTAAGGTCCATTCTGCGGACCGCACTTTGGTTCGCAAAATAACATAGTGTACCTGGGAGTTTCTGACAAAATTACGGAGAAACGGACCCTTTTGCGGACCGCAATCCAGTTCTACGATCGCAAAATAGATGCCACATCATCCTATTCAAAACATAGTAAGTGGGCTGCAGTTCAGTTATGCAAACTGCAGATCGGAACTACGACCCCACTAAGACCGCAGAATGACCCAGGTATAAAAGGGCTGAAAAGCCCTCATTTCTTCAATTCTCTCTTTCGTGCTCACTTTAAAATCAGAAGCTCCCTATTTTCCCTCAATCGTTACTCCCCTCACACGCACACCTCTTGCACACACTTCACTTTGATCGATCACTTCGTCTTCCCCGTCGACTTATCGATCTAAAGGTATGTTTACTTCTCTTCTTTTCCTTTTTCTCACAAAAATAGGTAAAAGGGTTGTTTTAATCATGAAATTGACTTGTGGAAAGTTGATTATTGGTTGTATGACATGTATATGTGCCCCCATGTAGCCATGAAAGTGTGTGATTGTTCTTAGTTACCTCGTTTTCCCCTATAGTTTAGAAATCGCAAATATTATGAATTCCAAATTGTTGGAATTTTGTGAAATTGATTGCATATAGGGGTTGGGCTCGGGTTCAATTACATGAATATTGAATTTGGATGCTTAATATGTGAGGGAAAGTTGTCAATTGGGCGAAATTGTGAAATATTGCCTAAACATGCCTATGTTTGTTAAATTTGATTTGATTGAAGCCGTAGTGAAGTCTGAGTACCTACGAGTGTTAATTGTAAGCATATTTTAGGTTGATAATGTGTATGTGGTGATAGTATGTGTGTGGAAACACCGGGTTTTGAAAATCGAGGCAAAAACCTTTAAAAATACTTGAAATGCGCTGATTGGGCACCCTTTTCAAGCCACAGAATGGTTCCGCATGCCACAAAAGGGCACCTAGTCTGCAGAATTAGCTAGTAAGTTTAGATAATTGAAAGGCAAAAATTGCAATGCTTTTTGCGAGCTGCAGAATAGTTTTCTGGACTACAAAGTAGGCCACAGTTTTGCCTAGTGAATTTGAGGTTTTTAAGGCGAAGTGCGATCTCAATCTGCAGACCACAGTTTGGGTTTGCGATGTTTCAAACCTGGACGGCGGCCCGCAGACTAGGTCTACGATCAATGAAGTTGTTGTCAGTCTTGTGTTTTTATTCTTTCTTTTTCACTTCGTAGTATAATTTCTTATTTGTTTTGCGTATTTCATTCTTGCAATTACCTTATGAAAAATATTTTAATTTGTTTTTCGTACCATAGTCCAAGACTTATCATGTCTCTTGTTTACAGAAATGACTCCTAAAAAGACGCAAGCACAAAATGATATCACTATCAACGAGCCGGCACCTCAGCTAGATCTTTGAGGCCAACTACGGCCCGGTTGATACCACAAAGCCAAAGGAAGCTAATAGTCCACACTCACAAAGAAACCGCCGGGCTGGGTAACAAAAAAAGGCACCCCAACATAGTCGTATCTAGTGAGGAGGAGTCACAAACCTCTCATACTACTGCACATTTATCCTCCCAGTCTGATGGTGAGGTTGGTAGAGAAGAAGAGGCATGGGCGGCCAAGTTCAGACAAAAGAGGGCCCAAGAGATCAAAAGGTCCAGTGTGAAAGGTTCGAAAGAGCAATATTAAAAAAGCATAACGGACCTTCATCAAAGAGAATCGGATCTCATGAATAGGTTACGGGACTAGTTCTCTAGAGTGTGGAACTTGTGTTTCATGTGTGTCAATGCTTCCTCAATCCATTGCCCCAATATAACGAGGAGTTGGTTCGCAAGTTTTACGCTTCCTATGTCGCATCCGTGCCCAATAAATCAAAGGGGCAACCGAAAGAATTGCTAGATGAGGTAGAGGTTCAAGGAGTCAAGGTGAAATGTAGGAGCATAGCATTTAGTAAAGAACTTGACCCCAACCTTTCATGTGACCACAATTAGTAAAGCACTTGACCCCAACCTCTCATGTGACCACAATGAGTACGCAATAAAAATCTTAGGCTAGATGGATGATGAGAATGCGTGGGCGTTCGCGATTGTGACTAATGAGACCCCGAGTGGATTACCGCGGGTACAGAAATTTACAAGAACACTTTAAGTATGAAAGCTAAGTTTTTGCTAAGCTTTGTGAGTAACCAATTGCAGCCGTCATACAATGAGACAAACATTTAGCTAGAGAAGATTTTGTTGATTTCATGTATTATGAGTCAGATTCATGTGAATGTCGCCGTTGTGATTGAGAATGAGCTCGGCAAGAGAGCTTAATAAGACAAAGCCTCATTTCCTTTCCTCGCTTGATTACAGAGTTGTGCCATAGGGAAAAAGTTCCTAAGTTGTCTCGTGTGGATAATAGAATTGACTCTTTATTGACGTGTGATATTTTGAGGGTTCAAGTCGAGGAAAGATAGGGAATAAAGAAAAGAAAGACATCAGCTCCTCAGTAGACACTGCACATGTTGATTTAGTTGATTTGAGGGATCTACATCTGAGTGGATAGAGACACCAGACCACCACATCAACTAACTACACTTTGTCTATTCCTTCCACAGCACCTTCAGCTGCTACTAGATCAGAGACTGTCTTATTGAGGACTGGTATAGTGAGGATAGGCCAGATTATAGACACTACTGATGCTCGATCATCCTAACTTGAATCGAGTATTCCTGAGATGATCTAGACTGCCTTGGCCCCGATTAAAGATGTCTTGAGTGCAGTGCAGCAGAGGCAGAGAGAGCACGGGGATACACTTATGCTCTTGACAGGCCAGGTACACAGACTTGAAGCCGGTAGCGGTGGTGACATCTCTTCCCTTCAGGCAGACATAGACAGCTTGAAAAAGGAAGTGGAGAGTTTGAAAACTGCCGAGATTGATGACCTCTTGGGTATTGCACTCCAGCCACCGAGGGTTGAGCTACAACAGGTGAGTGGCCTCGGGGTGAAGGGACGTAGACAAGGTATTTGTGAGACGCCTGACAACTTAGAAAGACGGATGTGGGATGGGGATGATTATGATGAGACAGATGAGGAGGGGATTGAGAAGCCCCGAACAGTTGCAAGAGTTGATGCTGATAAGGACCTGCTATTGACGGAGCATGTAGTTATTGGTGTGTTGGTGGCATGGTATAGTGAGGAGACCTCAATGATTGGGTCGAGTGGATTGGACCAGGAGCCATAAACAAACATTAATACTTGAGGTCCTACTCCTCCACCAGTTGTGGCATCACCCTGCCAGCCACCGAGACCACACCACCACCATAAAGCGAGCTATGATGGGTGATGCAGAGTTATCCATTCCCAGTCCACAGTCACATGGCACTGATGCCCCAGCAGAGGTCACGTCCGTGAGCCAGACTTAGGAGGGTGCTTAATGAACCTCAGGAAGACCCTAACTTTTTTCCTTGTTTTTTATTTTCTTTTATGCATTAAGGACAACACATGATTTTAAAAGTTGGGGTGGGGTACTTTGTATGTTTTTGGGAAAAATGACAAATAGATACTATCGTATTTTGTTACATTCCGTATTTTTTTATTTTTCATATTATATTTTAGGTTTTGTTCCCCTTGGGTTTTTTTCGCCTGGTTCTTTTCCAAGAGTGTATGTTCAGTAATCATGGCCTAGTGATAGAATAGTTTGACTTGGTTGGTACTTGTATATAGTATCTTGTATGTGTAACTCTTTTTTATTTTGACGACACCCCTCGAAAAAATTAAATTTTGAAAAACAAGAGTAGCATGATCCTTCAAATGATTGTTCTACGAAAGCATGCCTCATTTTGTGACTCTATGTCTACTTGTGTTTGAATCTCATGAGATGATAGCCTTGTGTTAGATAGAGAGTATAAAATGTAGTAGTTCTTGTAGTTTAAGTGCATAGAGTGGTGAGGACTTGATTTCTATCTTGTGTTTGCTTGTGTCATCTAGAACTTGCCTCGTTGGTTTGTCACCGCGAAACTAGAGTTGCTTGGTTGAGAAAATGATCTTAGGCTTTCACATGAGAGTGAACCTTCTTGATTAACAACTTCTTTGACCTACTCGTGAGTTGAGAGAACTAGTTTTCCCATTTGAGCTTTTTGAATTTTTCCTTAGCTACCACATTACAAATCGAAACTCTTTTTGAAATAAACCATCTTTTGAAGCAAATCCCTCCTTGAATGCATGAAAAGCGATGAATGAGGCCAAAAACCTAAGTTGGAGGTGGGATGTGCAAAGAAAGGAAGGGAAGAAGATAGTGATGTGAGTGATTATAAATAAAAAAAAAAGAGAAAAGGAAAGAAAAAATGAACCACAAAAAGAATGAAATAAAGTGAGAAAAATACTTGAATAAATGGAGTGAAGAAGGAAGTTGAAAAACAAAAGTAGTTGAGCTATGAAATAAAAAATATGTAGTGAAAAGGAGGAAAAAGTCACTTGTACCTAAATGAATATCATACCTATCCCTAAGCCTACATTACAATCTTGATAAAGTCCTTTGAGATCCAAAATCGAGCACTCTTTGAGTAGTAGTGACTTAAAATAAAGGCAAGCCTATGGCATGACACTTGACATTCTTTGTGAGTGTGAGTGTGAGTGATCTTGTTTGTCCCTTGTTTTGAAAAGAAAATCTTTGAGTGAGTTTGAGACTTCTCTGTTGTGAAAGCATATTGAATTGCATAAACCTTGGGAAATGAAAGCTTCTCTAGTTGAGTATCTCGGCGCATATAGTACCTAGAATTTTGTGATGGGACACATGATTTGATACCTAGATTCCAACATATCATAGCCACTTTTGAATATTCCTTGTCCCATTTTCACTATTCATATTTAGTTAATCATTCCAAGAAAAGAATCTTAATTCATTGTGTAAAGACAAGTATTGTTCATCATTAATCATTGTAAGCATCCTTTTATATTTTTAATGTCATGTTACATTTATTAATGTGTTGTGTATTTATTATTTGCAATGAGTGGTTAGATTTACGTTGGGGTTGTGATAAAATAATGGAATGTGGTAGTTGGGGTATTTGATAAACATTGATAAATGTGTATTCATGTGGGATTCAACTGCCCCTCATATTTAATGTTAAAGAGTTGGTTGCAAACATCTCTTTCTTGCATGTTGTCTCTAGTCAAACTGGAGAAAGGAGACTATAGTCTAGAAAAGGAGTATGTTGATCAGGATGGACTTGGGGTTTTAAACCTCATTTAATGATTTTCAACTTTAATTAGAATGGAATCAACTAAGGGTACATAATGGGTGTTCATAAATGTCACACTTTATAGTTTGAGAAAGCCTAAAGTGAAATTAAGTGGATCAGTTGAGAAATTTCCACCTAGACTCAAGTCTTCATTACCCATACCACACTAATACACCTACTTAAGCCTAAACCAAACACCGCTTTCATGAATTGAGTCACAACCCTAACATTTCAATTACTTGATAATTTAAATCTTATTTAAGTTGATAATTTGATTTAGATAAAACAAACAAACAACTTGGTTACCATAGTAGTAAAGTAATTAGTGAAGTTATAATACGTGCACGAATAGACTAATTTCTCATCGTATTCCTTGTGAGATTCGACCCCAACCTATACTGGGTTACTATATTTGACAATTATCGCGTTATACCATTAAATGTGTAATTTGGGCGAGATCAGTGATCGATGAATTTTTCATTGATAAGGGAAGAGTATACTGCCCTGATACCATGAAAGAGTTGAGAAGTAATTGATTCTATATTAATGATTTACTCTGCGTATAAATGTGTTTAAATAGAAGACTATACAGAGGATACAAAGTTCTAATAGGATAAGGATTATGGCTGAGCATTATCAGTTACATCTATTTGAATCTATTTAAAATAACCAACACGATTATTTATTCTTATCAATAGTTATCTTAACCGTTACTAGTACCAAATGTTATGTATCTTTCCTTCTAATGAAATTATAATACACAGTCACACAGTCACACAGTCACACTGAAGCCGGTGGTAATGCAAGAAAAGTTTAATTTGTTCCTTTTTTCATACATATCATATCTTTTTAGAAAGGCAGAATATGTAAAATAAACTTAGAGCATTTTCTTCGGATCCCCTCTAAATTATTAGTAATCTTAGTTATCCCCTGAATTTGGTTATTTGATAGTCTTTACCCTTAGATGTTGATGTAGCAAAGAGAGTGGCTACACTCTCTCTTAGGTAAGGGTGGCCAGTGGGCCGGGCTCGGGTCCGGCGGGGGTCGGGGTCGGGGCGGGACGATCCGGGGGTCGGGATCGGGCCTAGCGGGCCTAGCGGGGTCGGGTCTGGGCGGGACTGCTCCGGTCCCCGTCCCGATCCCGATCCCGTCGGTATCGGGCGGGGCGGGGTCGGGGCGGGGCTCGGGGCGGGCTCGGGTTTTTTTTTTTTTTTTAAATAACATATGTATAAAAAACTCAATAAATAAAACAAGATAGTGTAATAAAAACATCCCAAGGTTTGTTTTTGTGCCTCTTATATTATTTAATAGACATATGATTTTTTTGTAATACAAATACAATTGTCTAAAATCTAAATTGCAACTTTATGGTGTTGTCCAAAAGTTGCAAATTACATAATAAAATTGCAATTAAAAAAATTACATTTTCAAAAAAATCTGTTCTAATTGCTTGATGATTTCATGTGGTTCTTCGGTTGGAATAGGTATTTGTTGGTCAAATTGATCCACGTCGCTTCCACTACCTTCGGTTAAGATTTCGTTGTAGTTTTCATCATCTTCTTCGTTGATCTCCGGTTGACCGCACCTTCTCCGCTCCGCTCGTATCCAATCTCTGAATAATACGCAATTTCCAAGTCGTCTCCGGCCAATGAGTGTATGTGGTCTCCTATTTGATATCTGCTGCAGAAAAAGCGCTTTCGTAGACGCGGCTTGACGACGCTTGAATGTTCAAAACATCTCGAGCCATCATTGAAAGTGTCGGAAAGGTCTTCTCATTCCCCCTCGATATTTCAGCAAGTCTTCTTGTCCATCTTCATTGATAACTTCTTGATACGGTACGAACCCCGCAAAACAAAAATATCCAACTCGCTAATTTGGTTAGTAGAGGTACGGCCGCACATTCTATTTCGAGGCTTTCAATACTAGCGCGAAACAAGATGTCTTTTGTGAGGTTGTGTTGAAGATGAAGAAGATGGTATGGTAGCCGGTACGTTACTAGCATTTTCTTGTTGATAAAATCTATATATATTTTTGCGGTGGTGTTCTACGCTATTCAACACTTCTTCTTTAGTTTGTTCAATAGGTGGTGGGTGATTTAGATTTTTGGGACTTGGAGGTGGTAGTACTTCTATACAATCGTAAATAGTTTCAATTAGTGATTTAGTACCGTCTATTTTAATAGTAGGATTTAATACAGAACCAATAATATAAATAGAAGGAATAGGAATAAAATATTTTTTTATTTTGACAAACATTTTTTTAATAGTTGCCTTATAAGTTTGGTTTTTCCATATATTCACTAAGTAATAAAAATATTAGAGTTATATAAAATAACATAGTTGAAATAGTAGGATAATATATACCGGAAAATTCTTTTGTTGCTTGAAAAAATTTCTCTAAAAATACAATAAGTTCGGAAATTTTTTCCCAATCACTATCTAAAATCATATCACCGGCTTTTTATTATGAGAGTTAAAAAATAAAGTTATAGGTAATTTATAGTCATAAGCAACAAGTAGTTGCTCGTATAAAGAATTCCACCTAGTGGATACTTCTTGTGGAATTCTTCTAAAAGGTAGTCCACAATCATGACAAATTTTTTTATATTCTTTTCTACGTTGTACTTTATTACTTTTAAAAATAAAGTTTATAGCAAATTGTATTTTACTAAGAATGTCTTCAAAAAGTGATAGACCATCCTTTACAATTAAGTTATATATATGGCACGCGCATTTTATATGAAAATGGTCTGGAAAAGATGGAGCTAAACTATTTTTTAACATTGTAATTGCGTAATTGTTATTAGAAGCGTTATCTAATGTAATAGTCATAATTTTATCGGTAATTCCGTAATAATCGCACACTTGATAAATATTTTCTGCAATAAAAGTACCAGGTGTGCCTATCATCTATATATCTATACGCTAAAATACGTTTTTGCATAGACCATTTATAATCTATCCAATGACAAGTTACGGTTAAATAATCATGGCCGTTAGTACTACGACCTATATCGGACGTGATAGATACTTTGCCATTAAAATGATATAATGAAAAACGTAAATATTGTTGATATTCATGCGCAAATTTAAATACATCTCTCTTAACGATTGACCTAGGAAAACCGTTAAAAGCGAGGATTATATATATCTCTAATGTAATGAATAAAACCGGAGATGAAGGAAATGAAAAAGGCAAACCCTCCACAAAGCAACTAATTTTGATATTGCTTCCCTATCTCTATGTTTGTTGTATTTAGAGCCTACAATTCCCCCCGTCATAGGGTTAATTTGACCACGTACTTGGTCCGGGACGATATCGACGTATGTGAACCTTGTCCCGATGGAGCGGCCGTTTGCGCACCCGGTTTTGAAGCCTCGGTATTGGGCATACCTAGCTGGATGAGCACTTACTACATGTCTAATTAAACCCCCCGTCCCACCGTGACCTTTTCCGCTTTTAAATTTTAAAACATTTTTACAAATTTTACATATGGCTACTTGATTCTCTACGTCCCTATCAAAAAATGTCCATGCATCGATTTTAATGGTCGTTTTGCTTTGGACCTCGTCTCATACTAGGGGAATAGGAGGTATTTCGGTTGAAGGTGCACTAGTGGGCGTGTTGTCATCAATATTAGTGGGTGTATCGTCTAGATCATCGTCTAAATTAAAGTCTTCTTGAGTTCCGTAAAATAACTCCTCGTCTAAATCTAATGGTATTGTAGGAAAATGTTGAGTATCAACAAAATCATCCTGTGTAGGAATAAGATGACTAGAAGAAGTACCCTTGCCCTGATTGCCCCTACTAGAAGAAGTCTTACCCTTACCCTTAAACATACCTCTAATTCCTTCCATTTTAATTATATGCTAACAAATAATTAAAGTAAATGAAATTAAGTGCGCTAAATAAAATAAACAGACAATAATAATTTAATGAAGGAACGAATGTACCAAACGCCGACGTAACGTCGACGTGTAATCGAGAGGTTGAAAATTGAAACTTTGCTCGATGGAAGATCCTCAAGCTAGTTGCCAACTTCACTCCCAATTCCCAAATGAATTAATAAAATTGAATATTTAGCAAACAATGTAGAGAGATATATTGAGAAATTAGAGAGATTGTAGGAAGATTTGTGAGAAAGATGAAGAGAAAATGAGTTATTTATAGTTGAAAAATTGGGTTAAAGTGTAAATATAATAACTTATGGGTTAAAAATAAATATTAAGGGGTAGGGGGGGGGGGGGGGGGGGGGGGGGGGGGGGCCTAAAATGGCCGTTGGCCAACGGCCATAATCTAAAATGGTCGTTGGTGCAACGGCTATTTTTGCAAAGGTAAGGTCGGGGTCGGGCTCGGGGTCGGGACGGGCTCGGGGCGGGCTCGGGTCCGGCGGGCTCGGGGCGGGCTCGGGTCCGGCGGGACGAGACATCGTCCCGTCCCGAGTTCGAGTCCCGCCCCCGTTAATTTTTTTTTTTTTTTTAAAGCGGGGTCGGGTCGGGACCGGGGCGGGGTCGGGACGGGGTCGGGCCGGGGTCGGGTCGTCCCGGCCCACTGGCCAGCCCTACTCTTAGGTGTGGGATGAAAAAAAAAATTAGCTCCCAATTAGGTTAATTTTCAACTGTTAATCGCCACGTAACCATATAGCATGTTTGGTCAAGATTATTTATTTTTTAAAATTGCTTATTTTTTTTAAAAGGTTCTTATTTTTAAAAACTGGGGTGCTTGACCAAGTTTTGAGGTGAAAATAAGTGTATTTGCAAAGTAGCAGAAGTTGTTTTTCAGAAGCGAAAAAGTAGTTTTTCCTCATAAACACTTTTTTGAAAAGCACTATTGAGAAAAAATACTTAGAAGCGTTTTTTAAACGCTTGGTCAAACGCTAATTGCTGCTCGAATGTGCTTTTTTGTATTAATGGGTCAAACACAAACTGCTTCTCACCAAAAATACTTTTTTTTTAAAACAATTTTGAGAAAAACACTTTTCAAAATAAGCTTATTTTAGAAGATTGACCAAACAGACTAAGAGTACGATTTATTTATTCTAATTGCGTATTGCTTTTTGCTTCAACTTAATATAATATAATTTTTACTTCAACTTTGCATTTTAAAAGTTTGTTCTTTAAATGCAATGAGGACTTATTCAACATTTTATTTCAATTGTGTATTTTATTTTTTTTCAGGCCAATTTGAAAAATAAAAAAAAATGTTTGAACTCCATCATTTTAGCCAAATTAAATTAGTTTTGCAAAAATAATAAAATACAAGCTATGTATTTCTTCTTTAGATACAATGACGGTTTATTTCAATTATGTATTTTCTTGCCATTCCAAAATCAATTGAATTTTTTTTTTTTTTTGAGTTTTTACTCAAATCAAAAAAGACTTAACCAAAAATCTAAAATTAAAAAAGAGATAAATTGGTATTTACTAACTTATCACTCTCTTAGGATGAGATCCTGTCGGAGGGGGGAGGGGAGAGGCAAAGGCTATCAATTAGTCAAGTTCAAGGGAATAATTAAAACTATTGATAGTCAAGTTTAGAGATTATTTAACTTTTCTTCTTTTAGTCAATCATTGAATACTTTTGCCTGCAAAAAGAGGGTGGTGATTTAACTTTTCCTTTTTAGTCAGATCATTGATTAATTTTCCCTTCCATCTAAAGAAACATACTTTATGTTTTACATATTCCATTATTGATATATTAGTAATAACTTGTTTAAGAATATGTTTGGAAGGTCATCTTGTAATTCAACTATGCATGTGCATACATAATTTGACATATTAATCTAGTCAAGTAATTACTTGATTAACATGAAATTGGTTAACAAACCTCTTACAGACTCATACTTTGAGCTTCAATTTAATATAATTATAATAGCGAATGTCATACGTGTAAAGGCGGCGTATAATTTTACTTAATGCGTACTCCTATAGTTATCAGATAAAAAGTATTCAATGTTATAATATCATAAAATGCTAAACTAAAATCATGATAAGAACTTCCTTTTGGTCTCTCAACGGGTGTATGGAAATTACATTGGAACTCTACTGAATTAGGACTCGCGTCGTAAAGTTTCACATTGAGGGATAAAACGTTTCCTAATAATGGCGCATCCGTACTCAAAAAGAATTCAAATTTGAAATTATTGATTAAGGATGAAGAAATAGTTACCACTCTACCACAACTCTTAACCATTATGGATAAAAACTTATATGCACAAGATTCACCCCATCAAGAAAAAGTCTTCATGAAATTGTCGATAATGAGTTGACCAGGTAAAACAAATACATGAATGCATTCTAAACATTAAACATTATTGAAGTCTATATACGTTTCACTATACATTCCAAGTACTTAATTTACCTACAGTGACAGCACAATATTTTTTCATATTATTTGTATAATTTTACTTATTATAGCATGTGTTTGTAACTTTGTATTAGTATTTTATAGGTAACTGGTTTTATTCATTACACGTTGTTTTCTTTCCGTAGTTTAAGTTATATATAGTGTTAATATAAGAAATTTTTATATTATCATATTAATTTTATTTATTGTACATAATAAATAACTCGTTATATTTTTAGATTACAAATCTCATATTTTAAAGAGAAGTATTTATAAATATCTTTTGAGTTAAGTAATAGTATGAGAAACTATTTAAATATGACAGTTATATATAATTTAAACTCTTATTTTTAAGTGATGTGATAGCTTACAAATTCTTTTCAGTGTCATTGTTGAGAAGTTTTAACTCAAATTCGAATGTCATTGCCCAACAAACACAGAAACGTGTGCTTATTTTCCTAATCTCAACCGTCAGATAACAGTAGCCAGCAGATCTTGACCGTTGGATTTAGCATTGAAGAACATTCCATGCATGAAATTCTGCTACAACTACAAAACAAAGAGAGAGAATTAAAGGAAAAAGAGGGGGGGGGGGGGGGGAGAGAGGAAAGAGTCTTTGGTTTTCTGTTGTGATTTGTTCTTTTAGTCTCCTGATAATTAGCTACTTTTATGGCCATTGTTGGTGATCCATCTGTTCAAAATTTGATTTTTTTTTTCCAAATAAAAATAAAAAAAGATATGTCCCCCCCCCTCCTTTTCACTGTGCCTGCTTAGAGATTACATGGATATGGAATGACTGTTGTGATTTGTTCTTTTGTCTCCTGAATATTGGCTACTTTTATGGCCATTGTTGGTGATCCGTCTGTTCAAATTTTGATTTTTTTTCCAAATAAGATTCTTGAAATCTTTAATATTAAAATAAAAAAAGATATGCCCTCCCCTTCCACTGTGCCTGCTTAGAGATTACATGGATATGGAATGACCCTCCTTTATTGTTCTGTGGGTCTCATCTTTTACATCCTAAAAAGTGTCATACTTGACCAAAGTTCAATTCCATTTGTATTACTTGACCAATAAGCCCAACCCCATAATCAAGATTTAAGTTTTTCCAAAGTTTTGTTCTTTTTTTTGCTTTCTTTGATTCTTTTTTTCTTTTGTATTTTGGCGGTTCTATGACGGAACCAGGATTTTCACTGATGGACAGTGTGGCATGATTTAAGCTTCTATTTGTTGAGTTGATCTTTATTTTTACTTTGATTTGGTTAATATATATGGCAAGTTATTCAATGGAAGAAGATCAAGATTTGAAGTTTGTGTGCAAGTTGTGTAACAAGAGGTGTCCAAGTGGAAAGTCACTTGGGGGTCATATGAGGTCTCATGTACTTGCAAATTCAGCTAAATTTGATGAAAATTTTGAAGCTAATAAGTTGAAAAAGGTGGAATCTTGGAGTACTAGTAGTGGGAAGAATCAATCAAAATTTGAACTTGGTGGGATGATTTCTTCTAGTTATGGGCTTAGAGAGAACCCCAAGAAAACTTGGAGGGTTGAGGATTCTAAGTTATGTGACTCGGACTCTCCAAAAATAATGCCGCACACTACTTTTGGAGGACCTGACACGCACCCGTCAATATTTTTGAAGAATCAAAGCAACACAGATTCTAAGTACTCCCCCTTGTCTCAAGAAAAAGTTTGTCAGCAATGTGGCAAAGTGTTTCAATCACTTAAAGCCTTGTGTGGTCATATGGCTTGTCACTCAGAAAAAGATAAAGGGGGCTTGAAAGATATTGATGATAACTCATGGAATAGTGATAGTCATTCAGATACTGAAGCTGAGGAGTGCAGATCAAAGACTACTAAGAGGTACAAAAAGATTGTCGTGAAGTCCTTGAATAATTATAATTGTTCGTCATCTGTGTCTGAGATTGATCATCAAGATCAAGAACAAGAAGAAGTAGCCAAGTGTCTGATGATGTTGTCAAAGGATTCTTGGATTTGGAATAATGGTGTCAATTCATTTGTGGAGACTTCTGATAACAATTCTGTTGTTTTAGAGACCAAATCGTCCTCTACTGACACGAGGAATAATGCTAGAAAGAACGGTATTAAACGTGCCTATGACCAAAATGAAAAGCCTCAAATCAAGAAAGAGGGAGACAGAAACCCGAAGGTTGATATGTTGGAAGCTGAAACTGAATTCGAGAACTCCGATTCAGACTACTACTTAGGAGAAAATGGGAAAGTCGAATCAGATGGCTCCGTTGAGGGGTTCGGAGGGAATGGTAATTGCAAGAGTACCTCTAAAATGAGTCTTGGAGCTTGGCTAGACGAGCGTAGGACAGATGATAAAGGGGGAATAAACAGAATCAAAAGACATCTAAAAGAGTCAAGAAAGGATTTGAGCAAGAAATTTGAACGCGATGGTTATGGATTAACCTCAAATTCGGATATATGTGAATTAAGAAGGGGAACCACGGATCGATATAATGACTCCAAGAAGATAAAACTTGGTCTTAAAGGAAGCAAAAATGATATTCATAAGAAGAGAAAGTATGAGTGTTTGAATTGCAAGAAGATCTTTAGCTCTTATCAGGCTCTTGGTGGACACAGACCATGCCATAAAAAAATCAACGATTATTCTGAATCAACATATGAAACTGGTGAGAATAGCATGGGTGCTGCTGATAATGATCCTAAATGCATAAACATTGGCAAGCATAGGGACTGTTTTCGCAACAAAAAATCAGTGATTCCTGCTCAAGATATGCCTTACGAGCCTGAGAAAAAGGTTAAATCGAAGAAATCTAAAGGACACAAATGCCCGTATTGCCATAGGACGTTTAAGTCTGGACAAGCTTTAGGAGGACACAAAAGGTCACATTTTATTCATGGTGGTGATCAGGAGATCAATCTCAATCAACAATCTTCGGCAGCCAAGCGCAAAGTTGCTGATTTACTTGATCTTAATCTACCTGCTCCAGTTGATGATGAGGACGATGACAATGCCCGATTCATGTCCTGGTAGTTGGTTATTAACAAGATGACATACACTCAGCGGGTGCTTTTTATAATTAATTTTTTATACTCTTGCTTCTATTGTCAACATTGCCACAGAGGTAAGATTTACATTCAGACTCTTCAATAATGTTGACAGGTGTGTGTCGGATCCTTCAAAAATAATGGTGCACCATCACTTTTTGAGAGTCTGAGCAACATAGTACTCGTAAGAACTCTCACATTTCCTTCTAATTTTGGCATGTTTCAAAAACATGCTGCCATTTTTGCTAGTTAATCATCCATTTGTTAAGTTTTGAGACATTTAAATTTGAATCAAAGTATTTTCTTGTCTCTATGATTAACTTAATTTTCGTCTTCTCAAGACTAGTTGTTTTCCTTCGTTTTGTCATTGAAGTATTTTGTTTTCATGATTTCAAGCTTTCTAGCTCGGTTGTTGGCTAATTTGATTGGCCTCAAATCTCAATTCATTTGCTCCTTTCAGTTCCATTTTTTCTGAGCTTAATTGAACAAAGGTCAAAATGTGGCGATTTTCAGCTATATTATAAGAGTTCTGAGTAGTATGTCGTGTATTGTAACTTTGAATAAGAAAACGATTTAAGTTGGCCTCTATAGTTCTTTCGAGGTTGACTATGGGCAGTTATAAATCCAGAATTTTAACGTTATGAGTCTTGAGTTCAGAGTATCGGTTCTAAGATATATGTCTAATTTTATTTACATGAGCACTTGCAACTCGCGCAAACACATATTGTTGAGTTGTAGACCCTAATTCATCGCCGACACTATGAAGATCTTACGCAGAGTGTGGAAGAGAAAAAGAGAGAATTGTAAACACAAACTCTCTATTTTGATAATAGTGAAATCTGCAGCGGCAAAGTGGACGTAGCTCTCGCATTGAGGATGAACCACTATAAATTTGTGTATTATTTGTTCTTCGCTTATTTACTGTTTTCTGATTAGGTCAGATTTGAGACTCAAATCCTAACACACATATTTGGTCCTGGAACAAAAAATGTCATGAATTCTACTGAACCCGTGAAATCCATATTGTAGATACTCCTAATTATGGGAAAATAACTTAACAAGCAAATGGTTTTCGAAAAACTGTTAGAAATCGTGATGAACATTTTTCCAGTGCTTCTACGGGTATCCAATTCTTGTTAATTCTTCTCTCTCCTCTTGCTCAACGAACCAACTTGAGGCCTTGATTCGTGTTGGAATTGCTGAGCCTAAACATTTCTTTTGAATATTACTGTAATAATTTACCTATTGAAAAAGGGAAAGCTCAAAGTTTAAGAGCGCGCTTGGTTATGAAGCTGCATTTCCCTTGTTCTGTTTGAGAACTGAACTTATTGGTAATAGGCTCTTGTGAATGTTAAATATACACAATATACATGTGTATATTGTGTATATTAGGTCTCGGCTATGCTCACGGATTGGCCCTCGGATGGGCTGATTATTATGTATAATTTATGGTAAATATTTAGTATCCTAGTTTAGATAATGTTGTAATATAATTAATATTGCATTACCATAATTAGTGTATTACCATAAATGTATAGAATAAGGTTTTAAGAATAGAATAGGAATAGGATTCTCCTATTATGTAACTTGTTTGATTATTTTCATTAATTGAAAGGCTATATATACAAGTTACATAATAGGAGAATTTTATTCATATTCTATTCCTAAAACCTTATTCTATACATTTATGGTAATACACTAATTATGGTAATACAATACTAATTATATTACTACATTACCTAAACTAGGATACTAAATATTTACCAAAAATTACACATAATAATCAGCCCATCCGAGGGCCAATCCGTGAGCATAGCCGAGACCTAATATACACATGTATATTGTGTATATTTAACACACCCGCAGTCATAGCGGGCGGTCTTCGAACGCTGAAATTGTCCCTAAAATCTTCAAAAAGGACAGAATGAAGACCCTTTGTAAAGATGTCGGCAATTTAATATCTCGACGGGACATGGCATACGCGAACTTGACCACGGGCAACCTTTTCACGGACAAAGTGAATGTCCATCTCGATATGTTTAGTGTGTTGGTGCTGAACCGGATTACCAGAAAGGTAGATGGCACTAATATTATCGCAATATACCAAGGTTGCCTTCTGAATGGGACAATGAAGCTCCAAAAGCAAATTACGTAACCAACATGATTCTGAGACCACATTAGCTACCCCTCGATATTCAGCCTCGGCACTTGAGCGGGATAGAATCGACTGACGCTTTGCAGAACAGGAGACCTAATATACACAATATACACATGTATATTGTGTATATTTTTAACAGTGAATAATTATCTAATATAAGTTATCATGAGTAAGATGGGAAGAACCTTATGAATGATTACTTTCAAGACTCTTGATGGATTAGTAATTACTGCTAGTTCAAAAGGAACTTTGTTATTACTTATTAGTTTTAAAAGTGAATTTGGGAGCTCTTAATGATAGTTGTATATGTAAGACATCTGTAAAATTTTAAGCATGTCTAAACATATATACAGAGCAAATTCGCCTCGGAAATAGTAATCGACATACCTCCTACCATTGCTTCGATGTCTTTGTCGGTGTCCATTTTTCATTGATCTTCCATGCACTCAAGCCCCACTCTAGATTTGTGGAGTTCAGAAGGAGAGTTTGGGCTTAGGGACCTCTAATCGGATTTGCATTATTTATAATGTTCCTCCATCAAAAATATCTTCTAGCAGATACATGAAGTGTGCAACATTTTTTGGGCAATTCAAAACCATGTCAATTTTTGATAATGTGGGGATGGAGTTCCAACTGCTAGAATAGCAGCAACACCATGGAAGTTACAGACCATTTGAGATAATGCCAACATTCTCTCACATGGTTCGTATACTCTAATTCCATAAAAGAAACATAATACAAGAATCATGGTGATCGTTTATTCTAGATCCTTACTTTAACAATATTTCTCAAAAACAACTTAACGTGTATATATAATAAATATGAAATATACTATACATAATAGAGTTTCATCGGTATTCATTTTTACATGGCAAAATACATAGTGGAATCACGTCCGATTATGACTACATGATCCTTTAATTTCTAAGGTGGCATGCCTTTAGCTAAAGGATCCGCAAACATCAGTTTTGTGCTAACATGTTCAATGATCACTATCTTATCTTTAAAATGTTCTATTATGGTTAGATACTTAATGTTGATATGCTTACTTCGACATCCATTTATGTAAGTTTTAGCCATAAAAACAACAGCTGAATTATCACAATATATCCTCTAATGACTTGAAGAACGAGTCGATAATTTTAAGCTTAGAAATAGAACTCTTCAATCATAAACCATATGAGGTAGTCTCAAAATAAGAAACAAACTCAACCTTTAAAGTAAAAGTATCAGCCAAAGTCTGTTTGACACTAGTCCAACATATAGTCTTTTCTATAAAGAATTTGCGTAACATGTTTCTAGCTAAACAAGATTGTTGTTAGTGAATATGTTTCATCAATCTTGCACAAGTATAATAAAGGATTTAGTCTCTTTTTCTTTTGTGAAAAAGAAAAATGGATCATGGAATTTACTCAACTTCAAAAGTTAGTTCATAAAGTACAAAATAACATACCCAGTATATTTCCACAAGTGGTGTCTAGAGAGGATAGTGTGTACGCAGACCTTACCCCTACTTCAAAAGGTAGAGAGATTGTTTCTGATAGACCCTCGGCTCAGGATAGAGTGTACGCAGACCTTATCCCTAACTCAGAAGGTAAAAATGTTGTTTCTAATAGACCCTCGGCTAAAAAAAGAACAGATAAGAATGGACAAAAGTAAAGAAATCATCGCAAAATGCAATAAAAAGCATGACAAAGTATTAGTAAGAAAAGTAATTGTACCCATAGCAAAGTAATATGATAGTCGAAGTACAAGAGACAACAAATAGTAACAGAAATTGAAAGAAATAAACTAAAAGGATAATTTTACGCCTACTTGTGTGGAAGGATCCTCGAGACAACGCTCTAATGCTTACTAACCGTCCACTATTCTAATATGTTTCCTCCACAACCTCCTATCTAAGTAGATGTCCTAGGTAAGTTGCAGTTGCGTCATGTCCTATCTAATCACTTCTCCCCAATATTTCTTAACCCTACATCTACCTCTCCTGAAACCATCCATAGTCAGCCTCTCACACCTCTGCACTAGGGCCTCCGCACATCTCCCACTACTAAAAAATCTCTATTTTCCCACTAAATTTCCCAATGAAAAATATTCATCGACAATTTCCCAATGAGAAAAACCTAAATAGTATTGTTTTGATACGAAAAATTAAGAAGTTTCTCGGCATTTTAGTGGCAATTCTCACCATGTGTTTTCCCAGTGAGCTGGTTCGATGGAAATGAGGTGGGAAAATCATGTTTTATAGCACAAATTTCCTACTAAATATCGATGGGAAAACACCTCTTTTTCTAATAGTGTCCTCTGCACATGCCCAAATCATCTCAGCCTCACTTCCGGCATCTTATCCTTCACTGAGGCTACTCCCACCTTGTCCGGATAACGTCATTTCTAATCCTATCCTTCTTAGTATGCCCACACATCTATTACAACATCCTCATTTCTGCTACCTTTATTTTCTTGACGTGAAATTTCTTGATTGACCAACATTCTACCCCATATAATATAGTTGATCTAATCACCACTCTATATATTAAAAAAAAAAAAGAATCTGCTTGGATCGGGGGATTCAACCTAATGTGAATGGAACACTACAACTCATTAGCTCTTAAAGTGAGAATAGTCAAATATTATATAAGGACACAATAACTCACTCGCTCAACCAATATGGTATACTTTAACAATATTATATAAGAACACAATAACTCACTCACTCACTCAATCAATATGATACACTTCAACATTATTATATAAGGACACAACAACTCACTCGCTCAACCAATATGATACACTTACCAACGTAAAATTTTGTATTGCATAGTTTATGACATGTGGTGTCATTATTTGTTACGAATTTTTTCTCTTGTTCTTTGTATGTGTCATTTTTCTCATTTTGATCTTTTCTTTATCAAAGTTAATAACATCTTCTACCTCGTATCTGCCGACACCACAGGACTTATAGGACATATGTTATTTGCAAGTTTACAAAGATATAGAACAGTCTCCCTTCTAATAGTCTTAATCAAAGTCATTCTAGTATCTTTCGCAGACAAAATTTAAATACATCCTAGTTGTTTGTGTTGTATAGCATTGTTATTATAAAAGTAATGTTTATTTTGATTGATAATTAAATTTTATTGTATTGTATTGTTAATTCATCGTTATGTAATGATGAAAAGTCACATTTCATGTAGCAATCCATTTGGTGTGGTGTCGTTGCCTCTCTTTTTTCTCATTTTAACTTTGCTTATTTATTAATAATCGTATTTTATCATTTACCCTACCTCTTTTTCATAATAACTCTACCTCGTATCCTATTTTTCTTTATAATATTGCAAATCTATTCTTCAGATTGTTTATGAGCGGTATTATATAACGACGGAAATGATACAACCTATCCAAACGTTGTTTCATCAAAACAATACAATAGAATATGATACATTGTGAAACTACTTGTAACAAATCACCTAAGAATATTTATCAACCATACGAGATGATCCCAAAGTTGTGTTTGTTGTTACAAAAGTTGCAGGAAACGGAAATTACAAACAACTGCTAACGTAAGAATTGAAATTACAATTCAACTAGAAAACTGGAAATTACAAAGATGAAAAAGAAAAAACTATTTTTCTGTTTTTGCTAAGTCGAGTGTGGCACTCTGTCCTTAAGACAATATTGCCCCGTATGTATCCTTTATACGTCCTGGACAACTTGTCTCCCAAGATAAAACAGCAATGGAACACTTGAGCAAAGGAAACTCAAATGCTACCTTGAAGAATATTGAGCAAGAAATGATGCAAGGAAGGTGTAGGAAGAATCTGTTTTGCTTGTGTATTTTCGTGTATATAGCAAGTATATTTTCGTGTGTCTCAACAATGGTGTAGGGGTGTTTATATAGGTGAGGGAGGGCTCTTTAGTTGCCTCCATAACATGCCATTATTGGCCAAATAATGGCCATTATGGAGGTAGTAAAGCCACCAAATTAAATGGTGAAAAGACCAACGGAATTGGCCATTATGGGAGGAGTAATTCAGCCAAAATAAATGGCTGAATTGAGTGCTTTGGCGTTTCTTTTTGACCGTCGAAATTTTGATTTTCTCGAAAAACTTCGGGGACCAAACTGTACATCTTGAAACTTCGGGGACTAAATCGTACATCTTGAAACTTCTGGGACCAAACTGCACATCTGAAAGAATACTGGTCCAAACTGCACTTCTGGCAAAGTTTTCTGGCCCAAAAAGATAATAGCAGACGGCCCACAGCCCATGACCCGTGAACCGAACCGGACCGGACGGGCGGGCGGCGGCGGCGCGCGTGTGGTCTTTCCTCGAACCGAAGCACATCTAGGTCCTCCCTCCTTTAAACACATGGGATACCCCTTGGGGTCCCAAACCCCAAACCAATTTCGAGTAATATATACACAACAATTCTTTCTTCCTCTACCGATGTGGGAGAATTGAACCCAATACCACACTTTCCATGCTTCAAACACCTCACTTCGTGGACCAATATCTCTTTCATTTCTTAATGAAATTTGACGATTCTTGGCCCTACGGTTATCGACGTACTTAGTAGATCATGCATGTGTGAAGAACCGAATTCTCCAACATACGTAACACTAGTGTTTAAGCCGTTAAAGTTGGTCGGTCGCAACTCCCGCCAAAGGCAAATTTCCAACAAGTTGTCCAGCTATAATAAGTACACTTGCACATTTGTGTTTCACAACATTAATATTTAATCATAGTCATTAACAAGAATTGCCTTGGTCAATATGGCAGGAAGTAGCATTAAGGTTCTTGGTACACGTCCAACTCCATTTGTGAATCGAGTTGAAATAGGCCTCAACATAAAGTCTGTTGAATATGAGTTTATTACAGAGGATATGTTCAATAAAAGTGAGCTTCTCCTTAAATCCAATCCTGTTCATAAGAAAATTCCAGTTCTCATCCATGGTGATAATCCTATATGTGAGTCCCTAGTTATTGTCCAATATATTGATGAGACATGGACTGATGTCGCATCTATTCTCCCTTCTAGCCCCCCCCCCCCCCCCTGACCGTGCCATCGTTAGATTTTGGGCTGACTATGTTGATAACAAGGTACTACTACTAAATTTACTTCATTGTTTGCAAATTATAATTAATTAAAGTCTATGGGTGCAACACTTAATATGTACTCCGTGCGTTCTAGTTTATATAATACATTTTCTTTTTTTAATTCGTTTAAAAATGAATGACATATTTTTAAATCGAAATAAATAATTTTACACATTTTTAAATGCCTTGTAGCCTACTATTTATAAGTGTGGTGCGCAACACACCCATAAGCAGGACTCTACTAGACACAGCTTATAGACATCTCTAGGACTAATCTGCTCTGATACCAAGTTTATCACACCCCAACCTTGGGGGGTGTGGCCGGCACCAGGCGCCCTAAGGCCCGAGCTTACCAATCCTGATATTTGCGACATACTCAACAACTCATAGGCCGACAAGGCTTCTGATAAATACTTAGTTGAACAGAGACATAACCACTTACACACAGAAAAGGCTCAACTTATACATATATATATATACATAAGGTCGACAAGGCCAACATGAGCACAATAAGTCTACTGGAGGGGCCTACAATGCCACACATTTACCATATACACAACACGGATGTCTACAAGCCTCTAAATAGTATAGTGACAACAATTGATCGGGATAAGGCCCCGCCATACCCAACTATATACATATACATACCCGTCATACCTATCAGTAAGGTAAAGGAGTAAAAATACAACATGTACTTTGAGAGCCTCTATGGGTCATAATATGCATAAGTATTGTACATGTGCGTATATATATATATATATATATATATATATATATATATATATATATATAATGTCTTCAGCCTCTGTGGGCATCCCATCGTATCATATCAGCCTCTATGGGCATAATAATCATCATCTATCAACGGATCTGGTGCTGGTGCATATATAACGCCTTAAACTTTCCCATACCCAATATACATATCATTGTATAGAAGTCAAGAACATCAGCCTCTAACATATCTAAGAGTGGAACCATTATGGATATCGTTCGTTTACATTAATTTTATTTTAATCATGCCAAAAGAAGGAAGAGTAGTCGTAACATACCTTGTCCATGAGGCTACAATCATTTTACAATCCCTCTCACTTCTTACGGATGATTATCTACATCATATAAAGGGTTGATGTCAATAGCAGATCCAAATTCGATAGAGAAATTCACTTAGGCGTCCTTCGGCAACTTTAAGCATATAAGATTCTTTAGTCTCTTTTTATACGAATAATTTATGTAATGCAATCCCACAATCCTTTAAACCATACTTTCCTTAGTTTCATAACGTATAAAATCAGTTTACTTATCAATTTCAACTCATACTTCAAGTGAAACATCCCAACAACTAATATGACGATGATTCCACAAGTTACGAGTTTGGATTATGAAACATCATTCACAACTTGCTCCAAATCATTATTTAATCACAAATATAGGTAGAGGATGTAAAACTTACATTTATACATTGTAGTCTCCTCAAAACAGCAAGCTATCTTACCCCTAAGGGTTTTCCAAAAACAATTTTATGCGGAGAAGACGATTTCTACGATAACCACGGAGTTTATCACGTTAATCTTGCGTAATTGGCCTTTATTTGATCTTAGGATGGTATAGTACCTTAGAGAAGGATTGAGAGGTGACTTAGGGTCTGTTCATAGAGATAAATGAAATCTCAATCCGAAAATCCCAATTTAAACCCGACATAAAATCTGCACCGCCTCAAAAGGACGCTCATTTTGACAGTCCGTCAAACTTTTGATGGTCCGTCAAACTTTTGACAGTCCGTCAATCTGGACTAACAAATCTAGAGCTGAAGCTTCAAAATCTCAGACAAAATTAACGGTTCAGATTGCCCATTTTACGGTCTATCAATCTTGCCGTCAAATTATAATTTTTTTCTGTTTCATCAAAACATATTTTCTTCGATTCGTTTAACTTCCAAACACTTCGGAACTTCTATAAACAAGCTTTAAATCTTAATTACCCTTTCGTAAGGTCGCACTTCTTTTTGAGACATTAGCATCAATTGACGATACGACGGAATGTGAAACTACGGGGTGTAACATCATTCTCCCTTAGAAATATTCATCGGCAAATGTTGAAGATATTCTAACTTCTGAAGTTTTTAAAAAAATTTGGCAGAGTTGCTCTTGTAAACAAGACTATCCAAAACATGTTAATCAGCCCAAGTATGCATCCAACACCATACAGGGCGATACAATAACAAAATAATATCAAATCAGACTCACACGACTGCTTATACGTATAATAATCCGAGAGAATTCAACCATAACTTACCTTAACATTCTTTTTCCAACATCCGAGCAGCACATGATACATTTGCTTCCGAAATATTGTCTAAATAATATATATGGTCCAACTTTGGTAAACCAAATAGGAATATAGGGATTATATCACACGAATACTAACATAAAACTGGAATTTGAAAAATTCATGTATAGCAATTCTTAGGTTCCTTGACCATTCTGGCAGAGTTCTTTCAGACCACAGACTATCTCAACCAATCGTTCAATCAGATTATACTAACATTGCATTGTTGGTACATCATCGATATTCACACGGTCATACATTTATTTTACATAATTGTCAGATGGCTATAATTTGTCTAAGCTATTGAATTCTGACATCTGGGCTATGTATTTCCTCTCTATGTTACATTTTTTTTCTTACGATAGAATTTAGGTGACAGAGTTCGTAGGCATGGAACATAAGTAAGATGATGATAAAATATTGTGGAAAGATGATCGCCAAAGTCAAGGACGTGAAAATAATAGGGTTATCTAAATCCATTTCTTCTTCTGCTCTTCTTCTTCTTCATTTCTTAATAGTATCCTTATACAGTATATAAGTTTTGAGCAGCTTACTGGTCTTAAAATTTCTTTCATCGGTATATCTATTTCCATTTTTACTTGAAGTGAATCTTCAATAAGCGTCTCTAGTTGGGGTTGTACTCTGCTTGTTGGTTACTGCCTTTCTCAACTGAATTTGGTAATATGATCGTGAATATACTTAGATGGAATCTTCCTCGCTTGCCAAGTCGAATCCTGCTCCTGACACTAAATCTCTTAAAACGTCTTCTCATTACTCTAGGTATTCTTTCATAACTTACTACCTCAAATCTGATATTGTTACTTCGGGTTCCTTCCCTTTTTGTGATTCGATAAAAGTCCTACTCCTTTGCCGTGTATAGCTCTTTATTTACCGATCTGGTAATATATTGATTAATAGTCATCGATCCTTACTCCAAACTTCTTCCAAGTTCCATACATTCACTATTTGCCTGTGTCCGATGGTTTGAACCAAAATTTTCATTGGTTATCTTAGGACGGGGAGAAGGAAACCTGAATATCTAGAGCTTCTTTCAAACTGGTTCCTCCATTAGATGTTTGTTATAACGAGCGATTGTACAATGGCTTGAGATATCCCTCGAGATAAATTTTCAACCAAACTTCGATTGTATAGATAGACTTAGTTGTTACAATGCAGACTAATGAGTCACTTAGGCATAAATATCCCGAACCAAAATAGTTTCCCATGGTAATATGATAGCCCACAACGATCCTCGGATCACGTAATAATCCTTATGTAATATCTCAATTTCAAGGGCAAATATTCTTCAATGTTGTTAATCGATATTCTTAATCCTTGAATCTTGATAAGGTTCCGTTATTACCTTTACTCCGTATTACAATACTTTTCGATGTTCTTTAGACAGGGTGCTTTGTCTTGACGCTCCTCAAATTCTCAATATGGGGAAGAATTTATTTACCTACCACTTCAAGATGGGTATCATCCGATTTCTATTACGGTTGGCCACTTGTTACTTCTTTGGGGCGGTTGCGTCTTGTAACTCCCCTAATGGCCCTCATTTTTCAAAAGTACACGGTCCTATTGTCTATTGTCCTCCTGTTCATTACATCGGAACTTCTTGCTTCTTATAATGTCTCGAGTTCGCATATTTCTTTGGTGATGCTATGTATTCCAAGATAGGTTCATCATCCCTTAGTCGTACCCTATGTTTTCCCAAGTATCCTTTCTCAACTCGTATCGTTACCTTTCCAATTTTCTTAATTTCCCTTTTTGTTAAATATTGAAAACAAGACATTATCTCTTTTTCGACATCGTTTCTCCTTTTATTGACCTTATTTCTTGAGCATTTACTATATTTACTGGCCCTAAACTTTTGATCTTCCAAAAATAGCATTTCCTTCATACAAAGAGCGCATACTTTCCCCTTGTAACTCCAAGATCCCTTATACGTCATATGCGACTATTCGTTCGTTGGGTATCTCTTGTACTCTTGTCCCCAAAAGAAAACATTTAACATACTCGTGTTATTTTTCAGTATTGCTCATGCCAGGGGACATCATACCTCATTTTTCCTTGAATGATTTACTTTTGCAAGATGTTGATCTACTTGATTTCTTCGTGGTTACCGTACTTGAGTCAACGTTGTTGCCTTTATTTCTCAATTTCAACCTCTTTTATAACTAATGTTCTTAACATTATGACCATTATATTATTCTCCTTGTAAGGTTTCTAGTTAATTCGGCAGTCAAAATTTACCATTACTTGCCCACTCACCTTTGGTTCCCTTGCTCTTATTCTTTAGCTCTTCTCATTATCATTTATCTTAGGCCATTTATTTATTATCCCGCCATATGCTCACACCAGGTTTTATTCGTCCTTACTTTTAATCACATATCCTTAAATGTCTTATCGATATTTGTGGCAGAACTAGTGCTTGACATATTCAACTTTGAATCATGACTGGATTCAATCTTGTCGCTCATTCGGGCTTCCTCCCCTTAATTGGTATTAGAGTCCTTATCTATCTGTCGTTCAGCCAATAAACTTGTATATTATCGATTTGAATTTCTTTAAAGGTTCCTCGTCTTAGTGTATTTCCAATACCATCATTTATAGATGTCATATATTATATTGTTGACTCGGGAAGCTTAAGTACCAATTCTTTACTAATATCCTTATCTTTTAATGGTAATCATGTTTCTTGGGGTCTCACTCCAATCCCGTTGTGGATATTCTTCCAATTACCATCTATCCACCAATATATTTGTGTGAGAAACATCCTTGACCTCATTACGTTGTCATAACACCTTTGTTTGTGTTTACCAGACACCCGTTCACCGTTTATCATTATTTAATATCAAAAATTCCGCTATATTTTACTTTCGTCCACATACGTACTACTATGGTAAGGAAGGTATATCATTCATTTTTAACCGACAACACTCATCCCCTCTCACGGCCTTCTTAAATAGTTTAGCCTTTGGGAGGAATTGGGGTTACTAGTTTATGTATAACATTTCACGTCCCTTTTACTTTAATTATTTTCTGAACAAAGTTTCAGGTAACTTATTCCTAGAAATCCATTTTCCTTATCATTCTTCTGGGTTTCCCTTAATTCTTTGAATTCGTGAACATCCCTTTTTGGTTACATGCTCATATATCTTCTTTTTCCAATATCACTCACGCTATAGAGCCTAAGATGATGGGTACATATGTAAGCAAGAAATGATTGATTCCTAAATCATTTTACTTAGAACCTTGAACATAACTGTAGTTCCACATACCACCTTCCACTCCTATTATCCATTTACAGTCTACATACTTCTATATGACACGTTTTCTACATCAATAATAACCGACTGATCATAGGCATAAACACAATTATTCTTAATACAATTATCAACATACCTGATTAATTGTGTAACTCTGAGTAACATCGAGACCTGTTATTCCCCCAAACTCAAATTCGGGAATCTATACACTCTATGACTTCTGCTCCCACACCAATAACATTCTTCAACATCACCCGGGCATTGCCCATAATGCACTTGTCCACACTGATGGCACAACGACTGAAATCTCTCAGGACATTTTCTGGACCTATGGCCTAAGGATCCACATCGAGAACATAACTCGATATCAGATAATCATGCTCAGTCATGTGTCCTTACACATTGCTAACAACATGGTATACTACTTCCAATATCTTTTTATGCTTGATTGATTTTTACCCGGGAGCTTCGATCTGACGCATATCGCAAACAGATCCTTTGTTACCTGCTTCCATCCCAAACCTTTCGATCCGTCTACTGGTTACTTCTTTCTCACTTCTACTCATTATGGGTGAACCTTGGTTAATTGACTTCCATGATAATGGGCTTCTCAGCCTCTCAAAAGGTCTAACTAGTGGGGGCATCTGAACATGACCCTGCTCTAGGAAGATAACTGGAGGTGATGTTGTATACACAGTACCACTCACACCTAACCCAATCAGAAATGACCGATGCACTGATGGCCTCTGTGTCGTGCGGGCCCTCATATGATCTGGCAACACCACTAGTATCGATGACACTCTGAATGGCGATTCTTCTGGGGCCTCAGATAGGTCCTCCCATAGACAATTCTTCAGACGAATTTTCCTCCATAGACAGATAATCTTCCATAGACGGATCGTCTTCCATAGAATAACTCACATTTCTTTCTCGTGTCCTTATATTACTCGAATCCATATTAACAGGTGGCAGTCGGCTAGTACCTTCTCCCACATTTTGATCAAATTTCTGCTATCAATACTTTTCTTGGATCTTGGCATTACTGAAGAAATAGAATCAAGATGAAAAGATAGGAATTCGGTTACTGCACGATCTAGATTTTCTAAAAAGGTAACATCCTAAATGTCTTGTAGCCTCTTGTTTATAAATGTGGCGCACATCACACCCATAAGCATGACTCTATTAGACAACTTGTAGAAATCCCTAGGACTGACCTGCTCTGATACCAAGTTTGTCACACCCAAACCATGGGAGGTGTGGCCGGCACTCGGTGTCTTAAGGCCCGAGCGTACCAATCCTGATAAATGTGATGTACTCAACAACTCATAGGTCGACAAGACTTATGATAAATACTTAGATGAACGGAGACATAACCACCTACACGCATAAAATATCCAACCTATACATATATGATGAATGATAAAAAAATATCAATAATTCTAAGAAAATCAAAGAGCACAAGATTGAAATTCAAGAGCAAGAAAGTCCAAGAATCTCAAGTTTGGAGTTTCTTCCAAGAATGGGAATTCATGTTTCTTGATTTCTTTTCTAAATAGGTTTCTTATTTCTTTATTATAGTATGGTAGGGGATTTAATTTTCTATTATTAGTACGATCTTAATCTTAGTTCTTGCAGGATTCTAATTTTTTTTATTCTTTTCCTTATAGAATAGGGATTTTACTTTCCTAGTTTTTATCTATTTCCTTTCTAGAGTAGAATAGAGATTTATAGTCATTAAAGAGGAGACCCTAGGCCTATATAAAGGGTTCTCATTCCATGTAACAGGGAGTTCACATTTTTGGAGGTTAACCCTACTTTACAATAGAGGTATTTTCTCTATCTGGTCTTCTTTATCCTTGTTTTTGGTTCCAAGAAAGGTGGTGATAGTATTTACCTTGTTTTCAGTTGCGTGTGGTGTTTCTTTATCAGATTTTCTGATTTCAAGTGGTAACTTAGGAACTTTATAGGTTCTTGATCATTCAAGAAAACATTTCTTGATTTAAAATTCGTTCTAGTTCATACCCTGAACCTAAACTTTCTTTTCACCATTCCACTCTCAATATTTACTTATTTTAAACAATTCAATAGTTATTTTCATAGTTTAAATTACTATCTTTCTCTTTGTCTTGGAATCACCTAATTTCGAGACTTATAGCCTGAGATACGACTGTTTGTTGAATTCTGCCCATCAAAATACTTCAAGATCCTGGTCGATTGGTTCATTGTTAACTCGAAGGCCGATAAGTCCATACACAATAAGGCCGATAAGTCCATACACGACCATAATACACAACACGGTTGTCCACAAGACACTAAAGATTATAGTGACAACAATTGGTCGGGATAGGGCCCCGCCATAGCCAACTATATACATATACATATCTATCATACTTATCAGCTCACTGCACAGCTCCGGAAGAAAGGAGCGTGACAACCTCCAGCTGAGTCAAGCCCTATTGTTAGGAAAGCATATGCATCTATATATGTACCTGCGAGCATGAACGCAGTGTTCTCGGAAAGGGACATCGGTACGAAAGATGTATTGAATATGTAAGGTTGAAGTTGTAAATAAGTACAATATTATAAATGAAAGATAAGCTAAAACTGTAACTGAACGTACAACTGTAAGGTAAAGCAGTGAAAATACAACCTGTACTTTGAGTGCCTCTGTGGGCCAGAATATGCATAATAATCGTATATATGCGTATATAACTCCTGGTCATACATATATATGCGTATATAACGCCTTCAGCCTATGTGGGCAATCCATCGTATCATATCGGCCTATATGGGCATAATCATCATCATATACCAGCTGAACAGGTGGTGGTGTGTATATAACGCCTTATCCTTTCCCATACCCCATATACATATCATATAAAAAATGGGTATATAACGCTTGTGTGGTCATGGTATAAACATATATATATATATATATATATATATATATATATATATATATATATATATATATATATATATATATAATGATACAATCTGAGTTTATCGGAGTGACGTATGATCGTTGCACCTCTGATTAACATTATGGAACTAACATCATCAACATAACTTACTTTGAAGAATCAACAAGTCATAATAAAAGATCACTATCATTATATAGAAGTCAAGAACATCGGCCTCTAACATATCTAAGAGTGGAGTTGTTATGGATATCGTTAGTTTCATTATGATCATGTCAAAAGAATGAAGAATAGTCTTAACATACCTTGTCCACGAGGCTACAATCGTTCTACAAGCCCTCACACTTCTTACGGATGATTATCTGTATCATATAAAGGGTTGATATCATATCGGATCCAAATTTCATAGAGAAACTCAGTTAGGCGTCCTTCGACAACCTAAGCATATAGGATTCTTTAGGCTCCTTTTATACGGAAAATTTATGTAATTAAATCCCATAATCCTTTAAACCGTACTTTTCTTAGTTCCATAACGTATAAAATCAGTTTGCTTATTAATTTCAACTCATATTTCAAGTAAAATAGCCGAACAACTTATATCACGATGATTCCACAAGTTTACAAGTTTCGATTATGAAAATCCTTTCACAACTTTCTCCAAATCATTATTTAATCACAAATATAGGTAGAGGATGATAAAACTTACATTTATGCACCGTAGTCTCCTCAAAACAGCAAGCTATCTTACCTCCAAGGATTTTCCATAACCAATTTTATGTTGAGAAGACAATTTCTACGATAACCACGGGGTTTATCACATTAATCTTGCTTAATTGACCTTTGATTTAATCTTAGGATGGTATAGTATCTTATAGAGGGATTGAGAGGCGATTTAGGGTCTGTTCTTGGAGACAAATGAAGTCTCAATCGGAAAATCTCAATTTAAACCCGACATAAAATATGCACCGCCTCAAAAGGACGGTCTTTTTGACGGCCCGTCAAACTTTTGGCGGTCCGTCAATCTGGACCGTCAAACTTTTGGCGGTCCGTCAATCTGGACCGTCAAATCCAGAGCTGAAACTTCAAATTCAGACAAATTGACGATTCAGATTGCCCATTTTGACGGTCCGTCAATCTTGCCGTCAAATTGGAATTTTTTTCCAATTTCGTCGAAACGTATTTTCTTCGATCCGTTTAACTTCCAAACACTCCGGAACTTCTATAAACAAGCTTTAAACATTCATTATCCTTTCGTAAGCTCGTACACGATAGTACGTAAAGCTACGGGGTGTAACATTATGCCTTGTTAATTTCTTGATATTGAGATAACTTCAAGCTAACAAAAAGAAATGCATTTGTTAATTATCAGTGGTTCCCTTTGTTGTTGGAAGTGAGAGAGGCAATAGGAAATGATGCAAAGCAAGCACTGCTACAGAAAATCATAGAAGGCTTGGGGCTACTAGAAGAGGCATTTGCCAAATGTAGCAAAGGGAAAGAATTCTTTGGTGGAGACAGTATTGGTTATGTTGACATTACATTGGGCTGCTTCATAGGGTGGATAAGGGCAATGGAGATGATATTGGGCCTGAATTTAATATATGAAGCCCAAACACCAGGCTTGGCAAGATGGGCTAAGAGGTTCTTGTCAGAGAAAGTTGTCAAGGATGTGATTTTGGAGCCAGAGAAACTTGTTGAGATTTATAGTTTACTGCAGGCCTAGAAAGAGGCTGTTAATTTAAACTAGAGCATTATGGTCTATATATCTTTGTGAGGAAATATACCTTGGTGGATTTTGAAATGTACATCTAACTCTATCTATATTTAGCTTTTTGTACGTATCTATATGCTTCGACCTGAAATACTAGCGAATTATTCTGAATTGAGAATCTGTTGTTGGATCAGTTGCTGTAAATAAGGATTACATATCTAAAAGAGATTTCTTTTATATGCACCAACGTTGTAAAGAATTTTTATGCCTACAGTTTAATTTAACAAGCTATGATAGGTTATTACTCTATTTTCTAGATCACCATATCAGATTTGTTATGAAAATTTACCTATTATTATAATTTAACTTAATTTGACGGTAAAAAATATACACAGAGGCGGGTCCAGAATTTGAGATTTATTACGATCTCAAATTAATATACAATAATAATTGTCAAATATTTGTAAATATATTGTTGATTTCTTTATATAAATATAACATTTAGACAAAAAATTATTAGGTTCACGTGAACTCATACCACATAAGCTAAATCTTGGCCTTGTTTATTACTGACAGTATGTTAATTTCACAAAGATATAGTACCATCTTTGCTTAAGACAATCTTAAGTGTGCGAATAGGAAAGAGAAACTTTTGGCTATTTACTCCCTCTTTTTTTGAGTTTGCATATTCGTTATTGCTGGCTAAAAAGAGACTTGGTTATTTCTCTTGTCAAAAAAGAGTTTGGAACAAATGCATGAAATGTAGACATATAAGTTCGAAATCTTGTAAAATTATGGACTAAAGCTCACAAACTAAGAGGCCAAAAGAGAAGGAAAAAGTTGTCATCGACTCATAATTGTTGCTAATTAATTAGCATGCAGGTCCGTTTATTGTGCCAATCATTCTTTTTATTTTATATCTATTCATTCTTTATGTCTTGTCTGCTTTTTTCTTTATATACATACATTATATATATAATAGACACGCATATATATTATATTTTTTAAAATCTTACAATTATACATAGCATAATGTCTGGTCCATATTGTTGGCATCAATTAGTATGCATTCACCTACTAATAATCAAAGTTGACTCATAGATCGAGTACCAATATATATATATATATATATAATTTATCTTATTCTACTAATTAACTTCACCCCTTGTCAGCGTTCAACCGAACAACCCAAGTAGGATTCTATTGTAGTCCACTGTAGATGTACTTTTGTGCCCAATTTTCTTTTAGAATACTATATTTAGCTTAATGATTTGCTAAGCGTCTGGTTCTTTTGGTTGGTGCGTTGCACTTGCACACAACTTTCTCGATGATTTGCCGCAATGATATTTTCAAGCTCATATTTTTATTTTCTTGCATGGAATTGGTTCTATGTAATTTTGTCTGATAAGGCATAGGTTCTATGTAACTTTTATTTTCTATGCAATATTGGTTTGCGAAATAGTTACTACATAATGTATGTCGTTAACTTAATTTCTACAGAATTATGTCAGATAAGGCATAGGTTCAATGTAATTTTGTCCGAATAGACATAGTTTCTATGAAACCTTGTCTTGTGAAATAGTTACTACAACGTATGCACGTTAACTTAATTTCTACATAACTATGTCGGACAAGGCACGGGTTATAAGTAACTTTGCCCAAATAGACATAGTTTCTATGAAACCTTGACTTGCAAAATAGTTACTACACAAGTTATTTTGTTAACTTAATTTCTATAGAATTATGTGGGACAAGGCATGCGTTCTATGTAACTTTGCCCGAATAGACATAGTTTCTAGTAAATCTTACCTTGTGAAATAGTTACTTGTAATATTCTGTAAATCCAAATTAAGTGTGAATGAATTAAATGAGTGTTGACGTGTTATTTTACTTACGTGAACCCATTCGGGATGAATTTGGGTGATAAATAGTTGTTTTGAAGTCAAACCAATTAAGAAAGTTCGTAAAACTTCTTAAATTCGTCTTAAGTCTAAGCTAATTTTCCCTTATGCTCCATTTTCTGGTCGTTCCATTGGGAATCTGAGAAAACGCAAAACATGAACGTTGTAGATATTTGACATACCTTTCCAACCATATATGGTGGAGCTCATTCGAAGCTATGTGCTAAGAGTTATGCTCATTTTACTAAACTGCACGTCGCACATGTAGCGCACAACAATATCTGTCTTTGAATCTCTTAAGCCGCGTACGTTGGGCCCGCAATGCACAACCATAGCACGGACACAGACGCGTGATGGACGCACGATCCCATTTTTCTGATTTCGAACCCTATAAGTTTAAAACTCCGTTATAATTTTTCCCCAATTTGTTTTGGCTAACTTTTTTAAGGCTTCCCCAAAACATCTAAGGTAACTTCTTGATCAATTATTATCATTAGTACATCAATCTAATATCAAATTAACACTAGTTCATCTTCTCAAATCCTAGATTCTTAAAATTTTAAGGAAAGGGAAGAAGGGGTGTGTGGGATTTCATCTAAAAGGTAAGACCTCTAATTTTCCTGATATTATTGAAGATTTTTAGGATAGTATAAAGTATATTATGGAATTAGAATCCACGAATGTTTCATACGAGGTTCAAGAATGTCACACCCCAACTTGGGGGGGGCACCCGGCGCCCTAAATCCTGAGCATACCGATCCCGATATCTATGACATGCACACTAACTCAGGGGTCGACGAGGCCTCTGGCAAGTACTCAACTGAATAAGCACAAATCACCTGCACTCCGAAAAGGTCCAGCCATACATTTACATAACAAGGCCGACAAGGTGGATATGAGCATAATAAATCTACTAAAGAGGCCGACGAGGCCACACACGACTATCATACATACACAAATGTTTACAAGCCTCTAAGGAATATAATGACAACAACAGGTTGGGACAGGGCCCCACCATACCCAACTATATACATATGCACAACTGCCATACCTATCAAATCACTAAACTGAGTCAAGTCCTACTATGTGGAAAGCATCTATATCCCAACCTGTACCTACGGGCATAAAATGCAGTGTCCTCGGAAAGAGACATTAGTATGAAATATGTACTGAATATGTAAGGCAGATAACTAATATAAATAGAAGGTACAACATATGATATGAGGGTACAAAAGTCAACCTAAACATCATAATAAGACTCTGAGGACCGACCTGTCATAATCATGGAAGTGTATATGCATGTGTGTCTATAAAAATCCAGTCGCTCATTAGGGACATATAATGTAATGTCCAGCCTCACTGTGGGGCAATTCATTTCATAATACATATATATCGTACCCGGCCTTGATGAGGACTCGATCGTACCCGGCCCAAATGTGGGACTCGGTAATGTCAAAACCAACTGCAGTTGGGTGCACATCTATGTGTCATACCCGGCCGACTATAGCACGGCTCAATAAGAAAATAAATACATATAAATAAGTACAATGCATATAGACTCTAAGGGTCTTATGGAACCAATCGGAGTGACTCAATGTCGTTATCCTCCGATTATTGTTATGTAACTGTGTCTGTATTACTAACTGAGAGTCATTAATGATCATAAGAAATATAAGGTTTAAGAGATTATCAAGTCAGGAAAATGTTTCGGGAACAGAACAACAAGAGTTATAAATGGCAACAATATGATACAAAAGTAATCATTAGCTTTAAATTTAAGAGTATAGCTCCTTTTGAAGGGACGTCGTTGTGGTTATACTTATTCGTCAATCATGCCAAGGGAATAAAATAGTATGCCTTAACATACCTTTTCCTTGATGCAACAATTGGCATACGAGTCTTCACACTTCATAAGGGTGATTATTAATATCACATAAAAATCGATATCAATATTGAATTCAAATTCCATAGAAAGATTCATGTAAATATCTTATCGACAACTTTGAATACCTTGGATTTTTAAATTCCTTTGGAAAGAATTATCATATAATTCAATCTCATGGTACCAATCAAAAATACAATTTCCACATAAAATCATTTAGGCGTTTCGACAATTTTAGCATATATGATTCCCTTAAGCTTTTCTTATACTAAAAAATCTTATGTCATTCAACTTCACAATCCGTCAAACCGAACTTTCCTTAATCTATAACATACACAATCAATTCCATCATCCAATTCAACTCATTCTTAGAGTAAAATAGCTTAACAATTCATATTACTAAAATTTTCATTATTTTTGCAAACTTTTGATCATGAAAACTTTTTCATAACTTTCTCCAAATCATCAATTGATCATAATCATAGATAGAGGAGGATATATTTTACCTTAATACATCTAAGCCTTCTCAAATCAGCAACTTGCCTTAAATTCGAGGGTTTCCAAACTCGATTCAACGTGGAGATGATGGTTCTTATGATAATCATGGGATTAGTAGTGTTAATCTTACGTAATTTACCTTGGATTTGATCTTGGAAGATTGGGATATCTTAGAGATGGTTTTCAGAGAGTTTTTGGTATAGTTTTGGGGGAAATGGCAAAAGAATTCGCAAGACCCGACTTTAAACTCGTCAAAAATTTCCACCGACACTTTGACGGTGAGATTGACGGTCCATCAATATGGCAGTCAACTTGCCTTTCTGAGATTTTAAAATCTCGGAGAATTTTGACGGTTCAGTCTTCACTTTGATGATTCATCAATGCACTTTGACTATCCATCAACTCCGCTGTCAAAATGCACAGTTTTTCAATTTTGTCGAAACATATTTTCTTTGATCCGTTTAGCTTCCAAACACTCCGGAACTTCCATACTTAAGCCGTAAACCTTCATTACCCTTTCGTAAGGTCGTACCTTTTCTTAGAATAGCAGTATCCTATCAACGTCACGATGAAACACGAAACTACGGGGTGTAACATCATTCCCCCTTTAGGAACATTCGTCTGTGAATGTTGAAACTATTCTGTCTCCCAAGTTTTACAAAAAAATTTGTAGAGTTTCCGTTGTAAACAGGACTATCCAGAACATGCAACCCAAACATATATCCAACACCACACAGGGAAACATAATATCAAAATAATATCAATCGGCCTCACACGATCATTTTCGCTCATAAAAGATTAAAGGATGTTCAGCCATAACTTACCTTAATATCCTTTTGTTAACATCCGAGTTGCACCTGATACACTTGCTCCAATATAAAATAATGTGTTTACCAGGACAAGGCCCTAGCATACCTCTACTAATAATGTGTAATCATAAAATAACTAAACTGAAACCCCGAATGAGATGGGGCTCACCAAACAACTGATACTGAAGCAATCTTACTGAGCAGATTCGTCTCCCTGAAACTCAACACCTACACCATGAAGTGTAGGCCCCATGCAAAGGGATGTTAGTACATTTGAATTGTATTGTATGTAAAACAACTGAAAGAAATAAGCAGGTACGTGAAATATAGGATATAAAACTGAAACGTGAACATGAGCATAAGTATAATAACATGTGAAAATCTGTAAACTGTATATATATGTATATCTATGGGGAGAGCATTAGTAAAACCGATATAAATAACCACGCGTGAATGTGGAGTTTGATCTCTGCCAGATCAGTTAAACCATCTCGTATCTTTTCGGAGTACGAGACATGAACATAAACATAAACATAAACATAAACATGATGGATCCAATAATCCCACAAGGGGTAATAAGAAGTTATCATCCTCTGGCAGATCATTCCATACCCTACGTTGGAATATGTAGTTTCAGGCTATCTGAGCCTTCTCGGTAATATGTGCAACTCCCAAAACATGTACTTGAAAACAGTTGGCTTGAAAGCCCATGAATTTCATGAAATAACTGTAAACATAGCTTGTAAGTTTATAATTTAGCATGTGAAGAAATACATAATATAACTTGCATAAATCGTGAGAAACATGTATAACTTTATGGAACTGAGTGATAATGATCATAACATGTATTTAAGAACTCATGGGAATCAAGGCATGGGTTCATGGATTACGAACAGGTTCATGACAATCACAATGACATATCATGAATATAATAAATGACAACATGATATATATATATATATATATATATATATATATATATTATAAACTTGAGAAAAAGCCTAGATCTAAAGTATTCTTATTTCATAGATTACATGTGGCGTGGGGAAGAACAGTGATGCCCCCATATGGGTAGAAGATCTACATACCTTATTCGCTTCAAAACGAGTCTTAAAAATCTGAACTTGGAAAGAGGAATCCAAAGCTTGAACCTTGAAACATTGGATTGGGTTTAACTTGGAAACCCTAGGTTAAGAACAATAATTTTTTTCTTAGGAATTGATTACACGTGATTAGAATCGCGTAGAATTACGTGAAAATGACTTACCTTGAGCTATGGGGATGATGGAAGAAGAGAACCTTCGTGCTAGGACTTGAAAATTGTGAAAACTGACTTTCTTATATTAAGTTGCGTATTTATATTGTTCACTGTCGAAAGAATTTGATAGTTATATTCGACAGTTCGTCACATTTTCTATGGTCTACCAATGGACCGTTAAATTTTATACAGTCCGTATAATCGGACTGTATCCCAAGTATATAAAAATTCCAGTGAACTGAAAAAGTTGATGTTCCAAGATGGTCAAAAAAGGATGGACCATCAATTATTATACGGTCCATATAAATCAACTGGGTTCCATCAATTTTAAAAATGGAATCGACAATTCATTTCGACGGACCGTAATTAATTCTACGGTCTATATAATCTGATGTCAAATTTAATCTGCAGAACTGAAACTGATTTTCAACTTTAAACTCCCCGTTTTTGATTTCTTATACCCTCAAATCATGAACAAGGCTTAGTTTGAAAGTACGAGGTGTTACATGACTAATGCAAAATAATATATCTTTTGATGAAATATCATGAAGCCAGTACCACTTGATATGCTCCATTCCATGAGGGAAATGTGATAGCAATGTATAATAAGTCTAAATAAAAATAAGTGGTTGAACGAATGAACATGGGCGTGGCAAAGGACAAAATAATGTTAATCATCATTGTGGTAATACAAGAGGAAGAACAATATAAGTTCGCAAATGGTTATAGTCAATTTATGATGCTTATAAGAAAATTTATGAAGCACGTACAAATGGTTATAGTCAATTCCTTGAAGAGAATGTGACTTGTGATAAGCATCATGAATGCTCGACCATTTCTTGAAAGTGAATGTGTCAAGATGTGATAAAAATTTATGAATAAGGACGTGCTCATGTATGGTTGGATAAAGACCACAACTAACCTCTACGAGAGGTATGAGAGAAATAAATATATTTTATTTTGGAATAATGATCATTGGTCACGTAGTTTTAGTACGTCGCAAATGTTCTGGTGTGTCTTATCATGAATTACCGAAAGATAAATGTAAGAAATAAGTCTTTCTTATAAAGATTTTGACCATGACCATAATGACAATATTTTTTTTCTTGAAGTAGATGTTCATAATACGGATAATATTATGAAATATGTGGTAGTACATAATTAATTGGGAGCTCCATAAGAGCAAATGTGTTACTACCCGGAGGAATAAAAAATTTCATAATATTGGTGTTGTTGTAAGTCTCAAAAGAAATATTTAAAGTTTCAAAGACATTGGTCATATATGAATTATATTGAGACTATAAATTATGGGAATGTTTAATATCTTCATATTACTACAATTATAACGGGTAAACAAAATGTATGTGAAATGCTGCCCGTTTCTTCCTCTGAATTTGCATGTACCAAATAAATACAAGCATGATGGAATCACATGCTACGGAGGTTGGCATGATCGGTTGGTCATCCCGGTTCAAATGTGATGCAAAAATAATTGAGAATTCACGTAGTAATATATTTAATAAATAAAAGAGTCTTTCAGAATTCTCGTGTGCTGCTTGTTCTGATGATAAATTGATCACTGTACCAGCTAAGTTTGGGATTGTATCCCCTGAATTTTTGAAACGTATAAACGTGACATATATATGGGCCCAGTCACCTGCCTTGTGGACCGATTTACTATTATATAATTTTAACAGATATATCTATGATATGGTCACATTTGCATTTGGTATCAACTTGCAATTTGATTTTTGCAAGGTTTTTTGCTCAAATTATTAAATTAAGAGCATGGCTCCAAACTACGAAAATTATGTTGGTATGTTGGTGTGTATCCAAGTTGATTTAGCAGAGATTGTATGCCTCCAATTATAGGTAAACAATTAGTTATGAGAACAAAAACGCCAAAAAGAAATTTGGTATGAGATGTGTTATTTAACATGTAGCAGCATTTGTATGCATCAAGCCAACAAGGTTCCTCTATAATAATTCGTTCAGGGTCAGGAACCAAATAATTTCCATCTAAAAATTTAATCCCAAATAAGGTTGGAAGATAAATGTTAGATTTTCTAACATTAGGGGATATGATAAGCAGCTGGAAAAAAAGTTATACGTAATGAATTATCACTTATATGATCCTCATTCAAAATATAATTCAAGTCAACTATCAGATGCATTTACTGATCCAAATGTGAATATATATTTCAGCTGCAAATTCTCCAATTAGAATTAAAGTCCTTGAAGGACAAAATCTATGGCGATAGGTCAATTAGTTCCAAAGATAAAACTCCTTGAAGAATGAGATGGTCAAATGATCAAAATAGCACCACGACATAATACTTCATAAAACCTTGAAAAAGGTTCAGATACCTGAAAATGATGAAAAATAAAGAGATCTCGATAAGTTATGTCTCCTCAAGAAAAATATGGAACCGAAATGATATAATTGTCGACAGAAGTCACTTTGAAATAGACTCATCTCTAGACTTCGCATCGTCGTGAGAAGGACCCATGCCTCCGCTTATGGCTTTCATACCACCCATACGTGCTCCCCTTCTCTCGCCTATTGTATTGCTGATAAAATAATACAACGAAATGAGGATCTTGAACCAAAATCTTTCAAGAAATGTAGACAGAGAAATGATTGGCCAAAAAGGAAAGATGCAATTCAAATTGAACTAGCTTCGCTTGAAAAATGCGATTTTTTCAAATCTATAGTATGAACACCTAAAGGTATAAAGCCAGTGGGGTACAAATGAATTTTTATGTGAAAACGAAATGAGAAAAATGAAGTCGTAAGACATAAAGCAGGACTTGTGGCACAAGAACTTTCGCAAAGACCTGGCATAGATTATATGAAGACATATTCTCTTACGATGTATGCAATCACCTTCAGATATCTTATAAATCTGGTAATACATGAAAATTTTGATATGCATCTGATGGATGTTGTCACAACCAATTTATATTGCTCACTGGACAATGACATTTTTATGAAAATTCCTGAAGGATTCAAAATGCATGAAGCATATAAAGATTCTCGGGAAACTTGTTCAATAAAGTTTCAAAAATCTTTATATGGACTAAATCAATCAGGACGCGTGTAGTATAATCGCGTAAGTGAATACCTACTGACAGAAGGGTACAAAAATGACCGGATTTATTCTTGTGTCTTTATGAAAATATCTGGATCTGAATTTGTCATACTAGTTGTATATGTTAATGACTTGAATATAATTGGAACTCTTGAAGAGCTTTCAAATGTAGTAGAATGTTTGAAAAAGGAATTTGAAATGATAGACTTTGGAAATACAAAATTTTGTCATGGTCTATAAATTGAGTATTTTATAAATGAAATATTTGTCCATCAATCAACATATACTAAAAATATCTTAAAGAGATTTTACATGAATAAAGCACATCCATTGAGTGCCCCAATAGTTATGAAATCTTATTAATAAAGATCCATTTCGATCTTCTGAAAATGATGAAGAGCTTGTTGGTACTGAAATACCATATCTTAGTGCAATTGGGACATTAATGTATCTTGCCAATAATTCTCGATCCGATTTAACTTTATCTGTAAGTCTATTAGCAAGATTTATTTCTTCCTCAACAAGAAGATGTTGAAATGATATTAAGCATATATTCATATACCTCCGAGGAACCCTTGATATGAAATTATTTTATTCAAATGGGTCAGACTCACAGCTAATTGGTTATACAAATGCATGATATTTTTCTGATTCACATAAAGATCGATCTCAAACAGGTTATTTATTTACATGTGGAGGTACATCTATATCATGGTGTTCAACCAAATAAACTATAGTTGCTACTTCTTCAAATCATGTAGAGATAATAGTCATACGAAGCAAGTCGGGAATGTGTTTGGTTGGGGTCAATAACTCAACACATTCAGAAAACATGTGATCTTTATTTGGAAAAGAATATTCCAACAACATTTTACGAAGACAATACTGCATGCATAGCTCAATTAAGAGGAGGATACATCAGAGGAGACAAGACAAAACACATTTCGTCAAAATCCTTTTTCACTCATAATCTTCAAAAGAAAAGTGAAATAGATGTTCAACAAGTTCGTTCAAGTGACAATTTAGCAGACTTGTTCGCTAAGGCACTACCAACCTCAACATTTGAGAAGATGATATACAAGATTGGGATGCGTCGTTTCCGAGACATTAAATGATATTTTTATCAGGGGAAGTAATACATGTTGTACTCTTTTTCCCTTAATCAAGATTTTGTCTCATTGAGTTTTTCTTGATAAAGTTTTTAACGAGGCAGCAAGCAATGTGTATCACAAGATATGTGTACTCTATTTTCTTCACCAGGATTTTTTTTCATGGGTTTTTCCTAGTAAGGTTTTAACAAGGCACATCATCTATGGATATCCAAGGGGGAGTGTTATGAAATCAATTGTGTGAATGTCCACTTCTCAAATATAATTTCCACTACTCCTCTCCATGATGTAATTCTCCACTACTCCTCACCATTATGTATAGTAATGGCTATGTATCCCACTATCATAAATAGTGGATGATCATAATTGTAGAGGTCCATTCCTTCTACTATGTATTTCATATTCTTGCAAGATACCTCATTCAATATGCCTATAAAAGGCCTAGTTTATGAGAAGTGAAAGATATACCAAAAAAGAAGAAGAAATAAGATTTCTTTTTAAAGTTCCTTAACTAAGTTCTTTTACTTTGATTTGCAATTCTATAGTTTTCATAACACTCAGTTCATTTTATCACTTAACAGTGATAAGTTAATACTCCATAAACTGGCAAAAACAATGCTCCCTCCGTTCCACAATAAGTGCTTGTTTAGGCCTTTCAATTTTTTCTGAAATAAGTGGTTCTTTAGAATTTCAAAAATACTTTGGACATGTTCTTCTAAAATTGCCCTTATTTAAATAATCAACATTCATTAACTATATTTTCTTTTTCTAGACATTGATTAGGGGTAAATTAATAAAAACACTAATTATTTAGAAGTAAGTATTTTCTTAAGGAGTGTGAACAAGCTAAAAGAATCAATTAATATGAAACGGATGGGCTATATATGAACAAGTATTTTGGCTGCACCATATTCCAACCAAATATACCTTCTTAATTAAGGTAGAATTACGTAGAAGTTTCAGATTCCGTGAATAAAAAGGCAAACATAGGGACAATTTTGAGACATAAATGAACGCGTTAACAATCACATCAATCTTTGGCCCCTTTATTACTACGTGATCTTGACAACGATAACCTCCTTGAAATTTCATCATTAACCAATTCGACAATTTATTTTCCATTGTCTTCCTTCCCAGTGATTAAAAATAAAAAAGAAAGTGGAATAAGTCTTCCTTCCATGACTTCTTACTTATTCTTTATTCTCACACTCCAAAATTTCCTCCCTTTTGGCCCCTCACTCATGACTTATGATCCATATACAAAATATTCTATCCATTTCAATTTATATGACATAATTTGACTCGTCATAAATTTCAATAAATTAAAAAAAACTTGTGATTTTAAATATAACATATCATTTGTATGGCTATAAAAGCGCTCGGCATAGATGGACGTATAGAAAAATGTTCGTTTGCTGATATTACTTCAGTATTCACCATTAGGTCATTTATAGCATTATTTTCATCATTAATAATGAGAAGCTTACAGTTAGATATTATAAATATAAAAATGTACTCTTTTTTAAAAGAAACTAATAACAAAATAATGTCACTGAAACGAATGGAGTAACAAACACCAAACCAAATTACTACTATAATATATAACATCACACCCCACCAGTTTTAAACACATATAAATTCAACGATATATCGTCTTCTTCTATATATCCATATATCGATCTTAATCACTTTGGCAACAATACAAGAAATTACCAAACAAATATATCACTTTCTCCTTATTAGTTACATCACTTCGCTTATCCATTTATATCTAATTCCACATACACCAACATCATTTTACTAACAAAGTACAATTAATTCACTAATGGACATATTCCACAAAGCCAAGGCTATAAGATTGAAGAGCCATCTAGACAAGTACCTAGTAGCCGATGATGATCAAGAAACCACTCGCCAAAGCCGGCGCCACGGCTTGATGAGTCGGAAATCACGGTGGTTGGTCGAGCTTGTTAGCGGAAGCAGCCACCATATCCGACTCAAAAATTGTCATAGTGGCAAATACCTCATGGCTTCTGACGAGCCATTTTTACTAGGCATGACGGGGAACAAAGTCGTACAAAATTTGCCCGAGAACCATATGAAAAATGACTTGAGAATTGAGTGGGAACCTATAAGGGACGGGTTTCAAGTGAAGTTAAAGGCTTTTGGTGGGACTTTTTTACGCGCAAATGGAGGGATGCCACCATGGAGGAATTCAGTTACACATGATAGTCCAGGTTCGACACATAATTGGATTTTGTGGAACGTGGAAACTACCGATGATGTACCAGAAAATGAAGCATCGACGAAGGGTTATTCGTCGAGGGTTTCGAGCATTTCATCGGTTTCGGATGGAATTTCCGTCTTGGAAATGGGATCTCCGGTCATGTCGACACGTTCAAGCTTTTCTTGCTCACCAAGAATAGCTATGGTATGTTTCTTAATCATGTCAAATTGTCAACTTATTAACAGTAAAACTAATCCATAAAGGTAAAAAAAAAATAGAAAGAATAATTGCACGATCTTATCAAAATCACTATCGTGATACTCCTCAGTTTCAATTTACGTGGCACCTTTCAGATTTTGATGCCTAAAATTATTTTTCCTTAATTTGATCCAGATTTTTTATCCCATTTTTCATGTGGCTTATAAATATTTTGAACCGTAATTTATTGTGATTTATAGTACTTTTTACCTAGTCTCCAAAATATGTAAATTTTATTTTATAATTTTAAAAAATTTATATCTAAATTTACAATCAAAATTAAAATTTTGACTCACCGTGCTATATAAATTGAGACAAAAGATAACAAAGTATTATTGTCTTCTTTATTACTCTAGTACGTAGCAAGAAGCAAGTAGGAAGAAAAATCACTCTTCGTTTCCAACGTGACAAGGCACCATAATTAGTGATAACGTGCATGTAATATGAAGAAAACATAAAATACTATAAAAAGATAATCAGAAATATTAGCGAATATTCTCCGAATATTCAAAATATATTTTGTAATTATGATAGATGTATATTTAAGGTAACTTAGGATTCTTATTGTATTAGAAATCAATCATTTAAGGTAAGTTAGGATTCTTACTGTATTAGGAATCAACCTCTGTACAACTATATATATTGTGACTAATGAAAGGAATCCCTAAGAAAAACTATTCTATCTTACATGGTATCAAGAGCCAAACTCTAATCCTTCTCTAAATTTTTCTCACGGCCGAACCTCCCTCTTCCCTTCCCCTCGGCCGGCGGCAACACGGTTGTCACCATGTCTTCCCCCACTAATTCCGGTTCATCCACTGGCACACTTGACAACCCCTCTCAACGTTCATTGTCTTCTTTTCATCCGGCATTCGCCGTTAACAATATCAAGAATTTTATCCCTATAATTCTTGACCAAGAAGACTGTCAATATTCCATGTGGATGGAACTATTCTATATTCATGCATGTGCATACAATGTGCTCGACCATATTGATGATTCTGTTCCTCGTCCCACCGATGTTGCAGACTCAACCTGGCGTCAAGGCGACGTCATCGTCAAACAATGGATCTACGGCACCATCTCTAAAGACTTGTTGTGCACTATTATGAAAACAGGTGCTACGACACGTGAACTTTGGGTACGGCTAGAAGAAATTTTTCAGGACAATAAAAATACTCGGGCCGTGTATTTGGAAGAGCAATTCAACAATACACGTCTCGAGAATTTTAACAATATGTCCGAATATTGTAAGCAACTGAAACTTATAACCGACCAACTATCCAACGGGACTTCTGTTTCAGAAACCAAGATGGTGCTTCAACTAGTTGTTGGTTTACCGAAAGGTGAATATGATACACTCGCAACGATGATTCAACAAGCCGACCCTCTTTCAAGTTTCAACAAAGCACGGTCACAACTCTTGTTAGAAGAAACAAGTCATGCCAAACAAGACGAGCACAATCACAAGGCACTAGCCGTTGACGGCATGACTCCACCACGGCGGAGGGCGTGGCGGCGAGGCCGCGGTAACAATAATAAAGGGAAGGATACGGCAAAGGCAACCGCAACCAGTAGCCAGGCCCAAATCCTGCCTATTTCTCGTGGCCTAGACAGCAACCAACATGGCCCAATCAGCAAAACTGGGCCTCGCCTGCATGCCCATACCCAACTGTAAGGGCCCAGTTCCAGCAGCATGCAAGGTCGACTGGGCTCTGCCCCAGCCAATAGGCAGGCCCACCCGCAACAGCAACAGGCCCACCTAGTCTCGGTCCAGCAGCAACCGCAAGGCAGCAGCCTGGCTCCCACCAACTTGGGCCAAGCCTTCAGCACCGTGAACCTTCAACAGCCCGACGAAAATTGGTACATGGACACCGGAGCCACATCTCACCTCACCCGGTCGTCAGGTAACTTATCTCAACTACTTCGGCTAAAGTGTCCTCAATTTATTACTGTCGGCAATGGTCATCGCATTCCAATTGAAGGTTACGGTAACACACACACCAAACATCCCCACCCGCCTTTCTCCCTAAGTCAGGTCCTCTACTCCCCTAACACCATTAAAAACTTAATCTTTGTTAGAAAATTCACTATAAATAATTTTGTGTCTGTCGAATTTGACCCTTTTGATTTTTCTGTGAAGGATCTCAATACGGGAAAAATTCTTACGCGCTGCAATAATGTGGGAGACCTCTACCCATTCACTCAATCTTCCGTTGTCATACCGCAATCACATCTATCCCTTGCGGCTCTCCCTCAACTTGGCACAATAGACTCGAACACCCCGGAGACCCAATTTTTACTTTTCTTAGGACAACTAAGCGTATTCAATGTAATAATGGGAAACTTGCCCAACATTGTCTTTCTTGCTCGCTCGGCAAGCATACTCGTCTTCCATTTATGTCATCAAACAGTGTTATTTTTTCTCCTTTTGATATTATTCATGATGATTTGTGGACATCTCCGATTGTTAGCTCTTTGGGTCACAAATTTTATCTAATATTCTTAGATGATTTTTCACATTTTGTCTGGATTTTCCCACTGAAATTCAAATTTGAAGTTTTTGATTCCTTGTGTTTCAAAAATTCATTAAAACGCATTTTGAAAAATCTGTCAAATCATTTCAATGTGATAATGGACGTGAATTTAATAACTTGGCATTTCACAATTTCTGCTCTAAATAAGGCATGGTTTTCCATTTTTCCTGTCCCCGTACTTCCTCCCAAAACGGAAAGGCTGAACGAATTATACGTATCATCAATAACATGGTTCGCACTCTTCTGTTTCATGCATGTCTACCACCGCCTTTTTGGGTCTATGCTGTTAAATTGGTAGAATCCCTTCTTAATATTTTACCAACTAGCACTCTCCAAAATAAGACCCCTACCAAAATCTTGTACCGTAGGCTACCATCATATGATCATCTTCGGATTTTCAGCTGCTTATGCTACCCAAACATAGCCTCCAATGCACCTCACAAACTTGCCCCTCGCACCCTGCCCTGTGTCTTCGTTGGTCTCTCTCCTACTCATCGGGGCTACATGTGCTATGACATTGCCACTCGCAAAATCATCGTCTCCCGTCACGTCACCTTTGACGAGACGACCTTTCCTTTTTCAAATCTCCAAAAATTTTAGACCACCGATTTCATCTTTCTAGATGAACCGAGTTTGTCCCCAGCTATCCAAACTCTATACCAACAGCAGCCCACTGTTCCGACAACACCGTCCCCGACACTGTCCAGCACCACCCAAACAGATCCCTGCTCTCGGTCGACCAACCCACCCACACCCCTGCTACCTCCAACCGTGTCTCCTGCCCACCCAGCAACACTGCTGCCTCCCAGTCCAGCACCCATAATCCTACTACCTCCCAATCCGGCAATATTGCTGCCTCCCAGTCCAGAAACAGTGGGCATGCCTTCTCCCAGTCCAGACCTCCCACTGATGCCTACCCATCGTATGGAGACTCGTGCACAACACGGGATCTTCAAACCCAAGGTTCACTTCAACCTCTCCACACAAACATTATCACTTATTCCAAAAAATCCAAAACTAGCAAAACTGGACCCTAATTGGAATGCGGCCATGTGTGAGGAGTTTAACGCTTTAACCAAGCAAAACACTTAGGATTTGGTAACTATACCAGACAGTGTGAGTGTTATCCAGTGTATGTGGCTATTTCGTCACAAGTTCAGAGATAGTGAATGGTATAAGGCAAGACTAGTTGCCAATGGTACTAATCAGCAGGAGGGTATTGATTGTGGTGAGACATTCAGTCCAGTTGTTAAACCATCCACTATTTGGACTGTTCTCAGTATTGCTATGGGCATGCATTGGTCGATTCATCAGCTTGATATCAAGAATGCATTTCTTCATGGGGATTTGAAAGAAACTGTGTACATGCATCAGCCCTCTGGCTTTGTTCATCCGGCAGTTCCGCAGTTTGTATGTCATCTCAGGAAGTCATTGTATGGCTTGAAACAGTCACCCGCGCTTGGAATGATCGCTTTGCCATGTATCTTATGCATATTGGTTTTATATGTAGCAGGTGTGATAACTCTCTCTTCACTTTTCATCGAGGTAGCAGCATTGCTTATTTGTTATTATATGTGGATGACATTGTTCTTACTGCCTCATCTGACGGTTTGAAGAATGAAATCATTGCTCTACTCAAAATAGAATTTGCTATTACTGACTTGGGCAAGCTGAGTTATTTTTGGGTATATCAGTGACCAGATCTGTAGCCACTATATTTTTGTGTCAGCGTAAATATGCAGAAGAGATAGTATACATAGCTAATATGGCAAATTGTAAAATTATGTCAACTCCGGTTGACTCGACATCCAAGCTCAGTGCCAATGAAGGTGCGCCAGTTTCTGATCACACTCTATATCGGAGTCTTGCAGGTGCCCTTCAGTATCTTACATTTACTATGCCTGATATTACATATGCCATTCAGCAGGTGTGTCTGTTTATGCACGACCCCCGAGAGTCCCATTTTGCCGCCCTCAAACGTATTATCAGATACGTTAAGGGCACACTGGACTTTGGATTACATCTCTACCCCTCTGCCCAAACCAAGTTACTCTCCTACACGGATGCAGATTGGGCAGGATGCCCGACACACGTCGCTCCACCTCAGGATACTGTGTATTTCTTGGGAATAATCTTATCTTATGGTCCGCCAAAGGACAGGCCACGCTATCCCGTTCGAGTGCTGAAGCAGAATATCGCGGAGTTGCTAATGTCGTTGATGAGCTCTGTTGGCTCCGAAATCTTCTTTTGGAGCTCCAGTGTCCACTACGAAAGGCGTTTATTGTCTTATTGTGATAACATATCTGCCATCTATATGTCTCATAATCTGGTCCAACATCAGCGGACCAAGCATATTGAGATGGATATTCACTTTGTGCGAGAGAAGGTTGACCGTGGTCAAGTCAAAATATTACATGTGCCTTCCTTATATCAGTATGCAGATATTTTCACAAAGGGACTACCGAGACAGCTATTCACCGACTTCCGATCCAGCCTTAGCGTTCGGCCTCCTCCCGCTCCGTCTGAGGGGGAGTATTAGCGAATATTCACAGTATATATTGTAATTATGATAGATGTATATTTAATGTAACTTAGGATTCTTATTATATTAGGAATCAACCATTTAAGATAAGTTAGGATTCTTACTGTATTAGGAATCAGCCTCTGTACAACTATATATATTGTGAATAATGAAAGAAATTCTTAAGGAAAATTATTCTATCTTACAAGAAATCACGTCACTCGTTTATAGGTGCTTAATACTCTTCTTTTTATTGGCTTGGTAGTACTTGAAAAAGGTAAACTATTATTAACACACGTATATAGGTTTTGTCCTTACAACATATAATTGAAGAGGAATATAGCAATAGTCACTAGCACTAAATGAACAAATAGCAACAAAGTTAGGATCAGTTGGGTTAAAGTTATATGAACCAAAAACAAACAAATGTATATATATATACACAAATATTTTTAGATCGTCATCGCACAAAACATAAATTTATGTACTTAATAACATTTCTAACTCCTCTACTTTTTCACATTCATCATGTAGATCTTGACTAGATTATAGAGCTCTAGAATGTTAAAATTAAAATGAGAGTAACCTTTCTAAGTCCTCTCTTTTTTCCTTTTTATATCTCTTCTTCTAATATTTGAAATCTACTAGAAGCACGAGGTTAGTTCTTCGATTAATATAATAAACTTGTTGGCTCTTTTTTCCATTAATATAAAATTGTTAACGTGTAAAATAATAGGTCTATTGTAGACCACCAACAATATTTATGGACTGACCATTTTGATGAGTAGAAGGTCAAACCTTTGACTTGATTAGGGTCTTATCCTTCACATTTTTATTATTAGAAGCCTTAAGCTTGTGATCAAGCTAGTGTCTATTTTCAACTTTCTTTTTCCCTTTTTGTCCTTATTCAACAAAGACGGCTCGTTTTCGAGTTTGCAAATACCATTTTTGTTTTCATTTTTTTGGAAAAAGTGTTCATTTAAGTAACAAAAATAAAGATACCATTTGTTAGTATTCCAAAATCCAAATACTAAATTTGCAAACTCAATTTTTCAGTTTTGAAGAAACGGTTTGTTTGGCCTGTTTTGTAAAGGTAAAAAAATTAATATTCCATCCTTTTCAAATTATCTATCATTTTTTATTTTACACGTCCCTTGAGAAATAAAATTTAGGAGGAGATTTTGACCACTTTACCTCTATTTATGCTTAAATTATAATTTCTCCTCATTTAACGTTACTCTATTTATGTGTTATCTCCATTAATGATAATATTATACTAAGAGAAATCTAAATAATTTGAGACAAGTGAGACAATTAATGTGTCATCAAGGCATTAAAGTTTCATTTCTATTAACTATAAATAATTTGAGATAATTATTTTTAATAACCACGACAGATAATTTTATACGAAGGGAGTAGCAAGCATTCTTTTTCAAAAACTCAAAGCTTACTTGGCAAATTCTCAAAATTTTCAAACGAAGCACAAGACTTTTTTACAGACATACTTTTAAAATTCTTGAAAAAACAGCTGGCGAAATGGTCAATTGTTTCTATCTTAAATTTTAAAGAACTTCCAATTATTTTCTCACCTGCCATAAGGTCCCAATACAAAAATGACAGCTATAAAAAGGCTTTATTTGAGTCACATGACTACCTTAAACACTGTTATTAAATGATCCGTGTTGCATATGCTTAACTTGCAATGCAATCTAATGGCTGGCGCAGCCTGTCAAATTGACAATTGTACAAGTCTCAATTCCCCTGAATTATTCAAACAACCAATCAATCTTTTAGTGAAAATGGCAAAAATGGTCCCATAAATTTGAAGGTAAGTTCAATAGTCGCTTAAGTATGCATTGATTAATTTTGATCATTTAAGTTTGTCTAAAATTAACACTTTTGTCTGTATTAAATATATATTAAATTATGTATATTAGATTTGACTTGAAGTATAAAATTAGCAGGAGCTTATATTTATAGGTCTAATTTTTATAGTTTCTACTACTTTTCATTTATTTTTAGAGTATGGTGCATCTTTTTATAGTGTAATTCCTGTTTTTTTTTTTTTAAAATAGTGTATAATGTAGTTTTTTGTGTTGCAAATATTTGTATTTGATGAGTTTTTTTGGTATTTATCGTTATATCTTATTTTACTGTTTCTGTCAAATTTAACAAATAAAAATTATTAAATATTTAACGTAAACTAAATATACGGGACCATTTTTGTCATTTTCTCTAACCGTTTACCACTAGCTCTATAAATACTACGTACTCTAAAACAAAACATTAACATCGACTCAATTGTCACCACTTTCAACTCTCTTATAAAATCCTCTAAACACAAACAATCACACAATATTCATTAATCAAACAATATTCCTAATTTTCTTGATTCATTTTGACAGAATCTTGTGACCAAAAACAAGAAAAAATGGACTTATTTTACAAAGCCAAAGCAGTAAGGTTAAGGAGCTACCATGGAAAGTACTTATTAGCAGAGGAAGATGAAGAAACAGTAATTCAAGATCGTGATGGAGCTTCCAGGAATGCAACTTGGACAGTTGAATTCATTAACAATGGTGGGAAAAACAACATCATTCGCCTCAAAAGTTGTTATGGCAAGTACCTCACAGCTTCAAACCAGAGATTTTTGTTAGGTATCGTTTTGATTTGCCTTGATTTTCTTATCTTATTACGGTTTTCTTATCATAATAATTGTGTTTTATTTCTAAAAGAAAACTATTGATTTTCCTTCTTTGAACATCTATAAATAAAAAATATTTCTTTCATACAATAAAATGCATTACAAGAAACATGAATTAGCAAAGACAAATTTTGTAGCTAAATAGTAAAATTCATCGTTAATTCTATTTAGCAACGTATCGAGCAAGCAATGAATTATTAAATTTAGTGATGAATTAGCAACAAAGTTCATAGCTTTCAATAATTTTTTATAGTGAATATTTCACTAATTAAAATTTCAATTTATAGCATTTATATGTGTAAGGTTTATATTTCACCAAATCTAGAGAAAGTGAAAGCTGGACAAAGAAAACAGACTAGCATTAAAAAAACATTCTTATGTAGGGGTGTTCGGTTTGGGTTGTTTATTTTTGGATAAAACCAAAACTAAATTAATTTAGTCAAATTTTCAATTTTTAAAACCAAACCAATGTAATACATATTTATCGGTTTGGTTATTTTTGGTTCATCGGTTTTTCGGTTTCAAAGAAAATTAATGGTATTTTTATTTTTTCTTACAATTTGAAAAGAAATTTCCATTCCCTACTAAAAAATAAGAATTGGCAATGGACAAATTTTGTAGCAAAAAGCAAAATTCGTCTCTAATCCTATTTAGCGACGGATTAGTGATGAGATTCGCAGCTAATTTCAGTTGAAAATAGCATCTATAATGTAATCACTAAAACAACATTATTTAGTTTCTCCATTGACCAAATTACTATATTAAAGTATTCTATCTCTTTTAAGATTTGCAATTGTTAACTTTCGCATTATATTATTTTGATTCCAACAGGTATGACAGGGAGGAAAGTGCTGCAAACTCTGCCACATAGGCTTGATTCTTCGATCGAATGGGAACCCATTAGAGAAGGGAATCAAGTGAAGCTTAGGACAAAGCATGGACAATTCTTGAGGGCTAATGATAGTATTCCACCTTGGAGAAATTCAGTGACACACAATATCCCACATAGGACTTCTACTCAAGATTGGATTTTGTGGGATGTTGATGTGGTTGAAATCTTGGTTCATTCACCAGCTCCTAGGGAGCCTCCGCCATTGATTTATCATGAAGAGTCTGACTTGGTTTCTGAATCCAGTTCACCCTCATCTACTCTTTACTCTGCATCACCAGCAAGCTTTTCTAGACAAGAGGTATTATTGTTATTTCCAATTTTTGGCGTTGAAATTCTTTGATGTTATGGTGATTACTGTTTATTATTCTTTCTGTTTCGATTTATGTAAAGTAGTTTGAATCTTTTGAAAAAGACTTGTTATGGACTTAAACATGAAATAGCACGGAGTTCCAATATTTGGTATTTTGTTTTCCATTTTGATAAGAGGAGACATACAACTTAGAGAAATATTCATGTAAATATGAATATCAAATTTTCAGAAAATGAATGAGTTTAGTCCACTTTAGCCTTTAGGTACGGAAACTAAGTAAATTTGACTGATGGTTACTCGATTTTTTTTATTGTATCAAGGTTATTAAACTTTCATATTTAATAAAAAGTCACTCAGCTTTGCTTAAGCATCATCTTCGCTAAACAATTTTTTGTAACCGAAATGTCACTCGACTTTGCTAAATATCACAACGACTCAGTGAATGTCTCCTTTGTTTCCTACTAGTGACATTCAATATCCATTCTGTTTCATTTGCACATATTATTTTTTAAGGAGAGTTTGGAGTTCTCTATTTGGTTATGGTATTGAAATATCTTTTTCTCTTTGCAGTCAGAAGAGTTTGTGGCAAGTTCATTGATGAAGTTTGGAGATGGAAGGCTGATTTACTATCACATTGCTAATGAATATGGAGAAATCAATGAAGGAGTGGAAGGGGTTTGCATACCTTTTAAGGGCAATAGTGTTGAGGAGCTGAAGAAGACATTGGAAGTAGAAACGGGGCTCGAGGACATTACTGTGTGTACGAAGAGTTCTTTGAATGGAAAATTTTACCCTCTTCGTTTGCAGCTTCCTCCTAACAATGCAAATATGGATGTTGTTGTTGTGCCATACGGCATTATCTAAAGGTGAGATTTTACTTGTCCTAAATTGGTCCCATTTTGTAGAAGTTATCAAACATCTTTAGCAATTAGGATTCCTGTCTACCGTCCATCATGTTTTGAAAATGCTAAGGGACCTGAAATTCTTGAATGAAAAGTATGATCTTTCAATGCATCTTGACAGATGGTATTACCATATAGCTACTGAGTTAAAATATGTATGCTATTCGAGTTGCCTGATTTCTTTGGAGTTGCTAGAAGCTGCATTATTATAGATTTTGCTAGTTTTTGAATTAACCCATAGGTAAAGGATGGCCTTCTGTTTAGGTATGTCACGTTAGGAGACATAATTAAGTAAATAAAAGTATACTCCCTAACACCTTAAACTTTTAGATAAATAAAGTGGGCGACGTGTCAATGTGCCTTCTGTTGTCACATGGATGTTACAAGAGTCAAAGAGGTCATAGTTAAGTGTGTCGCTAAGTTTAAGCTATTATGAAACGATATGTTAGTCATATTGTATCATCAAGATCAAGTTTCATGATAAACGTTATTGTCGCTTAACAAGGACATTATTTCCATTTGGTTTCGTTCTTAACGAGTCTTCTTCCTTCTACACACTTCTTAAGAGCAGCCTGTTTGTATAATCCTTCCCCTATGCATACTGCATTTCATTCACTCTGAACATGTTTTCATCTTTATGGTGCATTTACTTCATTTTGCTTATACAAATGCATTGCAATTCTATGTGTGCTCATCCATCTAGATAGCTTTAGCATAAAGTGTGCTAATTATATTACCATTGATCTTCTACATATCTTGTAACTTGTTGTTTTTCTGTATCAGTAGCAGGAGATTTCGCAAATGCAAGAATGTCAATGTAGAGCAATTTAGATGGCACTATAAATCAAATGGTGCTAAAGAACATAGTATTTCTATATTGAGTGGGTTGAGATTGGGATGAACCCTCCAACAAGCAGAATAGAAGTTGACCACAAGGCCATCTCGGTGGGAGGCGGTGCTACCATAAGGCATGTGGGACAACCTATTGAGTACTCATATTTATAAAGCGTGTATATATATTGTTTTGTGATGAGAGATATATAAAACTAAGGTAGTGGTCACTAGTGTATTTAGTTTGGGACATATCTCATTCTTTTAATTTTGTTTTCTGCCCTTCTTAGAGGAGGTGGCATTGTTTCTTGAACTGAATTTTGCAGCTAGAGTATCTTATTTGTTTGTTCTTTGGAGACAAGTTTTATTGTAAATTCTTCTATCACTGAGATTGAAGTTTAGCACTTCCTCTGGATTGTTTTATGGGATTGCATACATGTCAAATCTTTGTCCTGCAAAACGTTGAAAAGCATCTTATCTAATATTCCATCCGTTTCAATTTATGCGAATCTTTTCGGAGTATGAGGGTCAAACTTAATAACTTTGACCTTAAATTTTGACATAGATTTTTCAAATTTGTAAAAATAAAATTTATATATTTATAAACTACATTAAAAGTACTATAAATCATGATAATTTATAATTCAAATAATTTAGAAAAATATAAGGAAAATGTGGTCAAAGAATTACCTCGTAGACTCCTCAAATAGTAAAGAGTTCACATAAACTGAAACAGAGGGAGTATATTTTTTTGGGTTCTCACCCGTCTTATGCCGTGTAAGGTCCGTTGAAGGGGAAAACGCTCACAACTAGGTTCTTTCTTGACCAACATTGGCATGTATATACTTTTATTGACTAACTTGGTTCTCCTTCTCTAATAAGATCATTGACTTTGAGAATCAACTTAAAATCTAAGTTGCGCGAACTTTTCATTATCGATGCGGCACATGTGTCGACTTCTGCAAAAAAATACTATGGTGATGGTTGAGGTAAAAGTCCAGTTATATAGCGTAAGTCCTTAGTTGAGAAGTAAAAAAGCTTACTAGTTCATAATTGTAATAATTTATCATTTAATAGAATTTCATTAATCACATTTATGTAGCTAAACTTCAACATTTAATAGGCGTCATTATATTTTTTTAATAACGAACGGTAATATGATCAATAAAGAATAATGAAAAATGAAGTGCTTGTCCCATCGGAAGAGGCTAGTAAAAGGACCCCTATTATAAATTCTTACCGCTAAACATTTTAACTATCAAATTCTAAAAAATTTGTTTTGGTTCCGTCCAGTGTGAATTTGTGCCTTTTATTTATGATTTTTTCATATTCAGCTCTAACTCGAAACATATTTTACCGTTTCTAAGCAAACCCAAACCCTAGTTTAAAGATTTTGCATTCAGTGGATCCTTCCAAGCACTCTTTTGGAATAGTCCCTACTATCCAAAACATTGCTTCAATGGTAAATTTAGATTGCAAGTTGGACCTTAAATCCATTGCACTTAAAGCTCCAAATGCAGAGTACAATCCGAAACTATTTCCAGCAGTAATAATGAGAATTAGAGAACCAACCAAAAGTGAACATGAGTCGAAATTCGCAGCGCCATATGCTAGTGGTTTTCCAGTCAAGTTTATGGATTTTAAGATTCAGAATATTGTTGCTTCTTGTGATGTTAAATTTCCTATTCGACTTGGAGGCATTGCGTGTGGCGCACCATGGTGCTTTTGCAAGTTATGAGCCAGAAATATTTCCTGAATTAATATATCGCATGAAACAACCGAAAATAGTGCTGCTTTTTTTGCTTCCGGGGAAATTGTCATCAGAGGAGCAAGGTTATAATACTCCATTTGTTTCAATTTGTTTGTCTGGTTTTTACTTGACACGAATTTAAGAAAGTAAGAAAAACTTTTAAGTCTTGTGGTTGTTAACTAAATATTATAAAATATACCAAAATATTCTTTAATCTTGTGATCTTAAACATGTCATGTAAAAAGTTGGAACTAAAGAGTTGCTTAAAAAAGAAAGGACTATAAAGAAAAGTAAAACAAACAAATTGAAACATAAATGAAAAAAATAATACATATTATCTGCCTGTTAATGGATTGTCTGCCGGAAATAGTCTCTTTACCTCCAAATTAGGGGTAAGATCTGTGTACACTCTACCCTCCCAGACCTTGTGGGATTTCACCAGGTGTGTTGTTGTTGTTGTTGCTGCCTGGTAATGGATTCTTCACTAAACTTGTATATGTTATGCTGGTGGTTTACCTTACTAACACATTGTTATATGTATTTCAGGTTAGAGATGACACATATGCTGCTTTTGAGAACACCCAGTTGTTACTCAGTTCAGGAAGAATTACCAGCAATTGAGTTGATACACACTGTTTCATGCAATGGAGCATCTGCAATGACTAACAAATTTGGAGACTTAATTCTTTGGTGTTAAGATTTACATTTTATGTAAAACACAATTTTTAAATGAGACAGAGATTGCTATATTTGCTAACCTGTTTCTTTCAACACCAACATACCTGAAAGAAAAATTAAACAGAAAGTAAATAAGAAACGGCTTTGAGGCGTGAAGAATCGATTGTCCTTAAAGAGTAATCGATCGTATTCTTATTCTGGGGAAATACAAACGATTCTCTTGACGATACAACAAAGACAAAATATATTTGCAGATTTTTCTATACTACTTCGTTGGTAATTCATGTTTATATAGACAACCATCAGGATCCTTTTAGAAGAAAGGTCTTGTTTCATTCTATTTATTCGAACTTTAATTTAAAATTCAAATTCAAATAAACTATTTTTTTGTTACCATAGGAGTATGCGTACCGATGAAAGTACATAAAAGGACAAAGGCTTATAAGGCCTTTTGGGAAGCCTTTCACCACCTATGTGGGAAATAGCAACCCAATTCCCAATTTCAAATAACAAACTATCTTAACAATACTCACTTGCGGGGTCTGAGGAAGGTAGAGTGTACGCAGACCTTATCTCTACCTTGAAAGGTAGAGAGACTATTTCCGATACACCCTTGACTTAAGCAAAAGCACATCAAATGCTCTTTTTGAACTTGACGATTTTGGAACAGAAAAACAGAAATTTAATTTTCTCTTGTTGCTTTCGTGGTTGTGAATGTTGAGAGATAATAGATGCGTCCAGCAGAACTCTGAATGAACTTTATCTAGCACGGTTTGACGGGTTGATCTTCTGGCTCGTGGGGGCTATTGCCAAAAGCATTTCCTACTCATTTTTAGGGAGGGCAAATCCATAAAAGTGATAAGGAAAATTACTTAATACAACCAATAGGCTCAAGTAGGTTTTTATCCAAACAAACAAGTGGGAGTTGATTGTTGCTTAGAGTTATGCATGCATTAGTGAGAGTCCAGAACTTAAATGACTCCAAAAAGGGAAAGAAGACCAAAGTACTTCAAAAAAATAAAATGTGACCAAACTATCTATTTCTCGCATAAAAGTTAACTCCTTTTGTGCAAAAAATTATTGCGCAAAAGGAGTGTCTTAATTTTAGGCACATTTTTTTCACACTTAGTAAATTAATATCTCACGAATACACTTATGTGTAAGAATGGAATAAGTTCCCTTAGGGATTCCTTTCATTAATCACAATATATATAGTTGTACAGAGGTTGATTCATAATACAATAAGAATCCTAACTTACCTTAAATGGTTGATTCCTAATACAATAAGAATCCTAACTTACCTTAAATGGTTGATTCCTAATACAATAAGAATCCTAACTTACCTTAAATGGTTGATTCCTAATACAATAAGAATCTTAAGTTACCTTAAATATACATCTATCATAATTACAAAATATACTGTGAATATTCAGAGAATATTCGCTAATACTCCCCCTCAGTAGGAGCGGGAGTAGGCCAAACGCTAAGGCTGGATCGGAAGTCGGTGAAGAGTTGTCTCGTTAGTCCCTTTGTGAGAATGTCTGCATACTGATAGGAGGAAGGCACGTGTAATATTTTGACCTGACCAAGGGCAACCTTCTCTCGCACAAAGTGAATATCCATTTCAATATGCTTAGTCCGCTGATGTTGGACCGGATTGTGAGACATATAGATGGCAGATATGTTGCCACAATAGACTATAGACGCCTTTCGTAGTGGACACTGGAGCTCCAAAAGAAGATTTCGGAGCCAACAGATCTCAGCAACGACATTAGCAACTCCGCGATATTCTGCTTCAACACTCGAACGGGATAGCGTGGCCTGCCGCTTGGCGGACCATGAGATAAGATTATCCCCAAGAAATACACAGTAGCCTAAGGTGGAGCGACGTGTGACGGGGCATCCTGCCCAATCTGCATTCGTGTAGGAGAGTAACTTTGTTGGGGCAGAGGGGTAGAAATGTAGTCCAAAGTTCAGTGTGCCCTTAATGTATCTGATAATACGTTTGAGGGAGGCAAAATGGCACTCTCGAAGGTCGTGCATAAACAGACACACCTGCTGAACGGCATATGCAATATCAGGCCTAGTGAATGTAAGATATTGAAGGGCACCTGCAAGACTCCGATATAGAGTGGGATCAAAAACTGGCGCACCGTCATTGGCACTGAGGTTAGATTTCGAGTCAACCGGAGTTGGCATAATTTTACAATTTGCCATCTTAGCCCTATACACTATCTCTTCTGCATATTTATGCTGACACAAAAATATAGTAGTTGCAGATCTGGTCATTGATATATCCAAAAATAACTCAACTTGCCCAAGTCAGTCATAGCAAATTCTGTTTTGAGTAGAGCAATGATTTCATTCTTCAAACCGTCAGATGAGGCAGAGAGAACAATGTCATCCACATATAATAGCAAATAAGCAGTGTTGCTACCTCGATGAAAAGTGAAGAGAGAGTTATCACACCTGCTACATATAAAACTGATCTGCATAAGATACCTGGCAAAGCGATCATACCAAGCGCGGGGTGTCTGTTTCAAGCCATACAATGACTTTCTGAAACGACATACAAATTGCGGAACTGCCGGATGAACAAAGCCGGGGGCTGATGCATGTACACAGATTCTTTCAAATCCCCGTGAAGAAATGCATTCTTGACATCAAGCTGATGAATCGGCCAATGCATGCCCATATCAATAATGAGAACAGTCCGAATAGTGGCCGGTTTAACAATCGGGCTGAATGTCTCACCACAATCAATACCCTCTTACTGATTAGTGCCATTGACAACTAGTCTTGCCTTATACCGCTCCAAGTCACCACTGTCTCTGAACTTGTGACGAATAGCCACATACACCGGATAACAGTCACACCGTCTGGTCTAGGTACCAAATCCCAAGTGTTTACTTGGTTAAAGCGTTAAACTCCTCGCACATGGCCGCATTCCAATTAGGGTCCGGTTTTGCTAAGTTTTGGATTTTTTGGAATGGGTGATAAGGTTTGTGTGGAGAGGTTGAAGTGAACCTTGGGTTTGAAGATCTCGTGTTGTGCACGAGTCTCCATGCGATGGGTAGGCAGCAGTGGGAGGTCTAGACTAAGAGGCCGCAGGCTTACGGGTTCTGGACTGGAAGGCAACAGTGCTGCTGGGGGGCAGGAGACACGGCTGGAGGCAGCAAGGGTATTGGTGGGGTGTTCGACCGAGAGCAAGTATTTATTTGGTTAGTGCCAGACAGCGGTGGGGACGGGGTTGTATGCTCTGTCGAACAATGGGTTGTTGTTGGTACAGAGATTGGATAGCCGGGGACATACTTGGTTCATCGAGAAAGGTGTAATCGGTGATCTGAAATTTTTGGAGATTTGAAAAAGGAAAGGTCGTCTCGTCAAAGGTGACGTGACCGGAGACGATGATTTTGCGAGTGGCAATGTCATAGCACGTAGCCCCGATGAGTAGGAGAGAGACCAACGAAGACATAGGGCAAGGTGCGAGGGGCAAATTTGTGAGGTGCAGTGGAGGCTATGTTGGGGTAGCATAAGCAGCCGAAAATACGGAGATGGTCATAGGATGGGAACCTACGGTATAAGATTTCGGTAGGGGTCTTGTTTTGGAGAGTGCTAGTTGGTAAAATATTAAGAAGAGATTCTACCATTTTAACATCATAGACCCAAAAAGGCGGTGGAAGACATGCATGAAACAGAAGGGTGTGAACCATGTTATTGATGGTACGTATAATTCGTTCAGCCTTTCCGTTTTGGGAGGAAGTATAGGGACAGGAAAAATGGAAAACCATGCCTTGTTTAGATCAGAAATTGTGAAATGCCGAGTTATTAAATTCATATACATTATCACATTGGAATGATTTGACAAATTTTTCAAACTGTGTTTTAATGAATTTTTGAAATTCAAGGAATTTGGCAAAAACTTCATATTTGAATTTCAGTGGGTAAATCCAGACAAAATGTGAAAAATCATCTAAGAATACTAGATAAAATTTGTGACCCAAAGAGCTAACAATCGGAGATGTCCACAAATCAGCATGAACAATATCAAAAGGAGAAAAAGTAACACTATTTGATGACATAAATGGAAGACGAGTATGCTTGCCGAGCGGGTAAGAGATATAGTGTTGGGCTTCCCATTATTACATTGAATACGCTTAGTAGTCCTAAGAAAAGTAAAAACATGGTCTCCGGGGTGTCCGAGTATGTTGTGCCAAGTTGAGGGAGAGATAGCCGCAAGGGATAGATGTGATTGCGGTCTGACAGTGGAAGATTGAGTGAAGGGTAGAGGTCTCCCACACTATTGCAGCGCGTAAGAATTTTCCCCGTATTGAGATCCTTCACAGAAAAACCAAAAGGGTCAAATTCGACAGACACATAATTATTGCTAGTGAATTTTCTAACAGAGATTAAGTTTTTAATGATGTTAGGGGTGTAGAGGACGTGACTTAGGGAGAAAGGCGGGTGGGGATGTTTGGTATGTGTGTTACCGTAACCTTCAATTGGAATGCGATGACCATTGCCGACAATAATAAATTGAGGACACTTTAGCCGAAGTAGTTGAGATAAGTTACCTGACGACCGGGTGAGGTGAGATGTGGCTCCGGTGTCCATGTACCAATTTTCGTCGGGTTGTTGAAGGTTCACGGTGCTGAAAGCCTGGCCCAAGTCGGTGGGGGCCAGGTTGCTGCCTTGCGGTTGCTGCTGGACCGAGACCATGTGGGCATGTTGCTGGTGCGGGTGGGCCTGCCTATTGGCTGGGACAGAGCCCAATAGGCCAGGTGACTAAGCATGTTGCTGGAACTGGGCCTCTGCAGTTAGGTATGGGCATGCAGGCGAGGCCCAGTTCCCTTGATTAGGCCATATTGGCTGTTGTCCAGGCCACGGGAGATAGGCAGTAGTTGGGCCTGGCTGCTGGTTGCGGTTGCCTTTGCCGCGGCCCTTCTCTTTATTGTTGTTACCGCGGCCTCTGCCGCGGGACCGCTGTTGTTGGTGGTCTTGCGGTGGTGGCTGGGTGGTATTGGTCGCCGGTGGAGTCATGCCGTCAACGGCTAATGCCTTGTGATTGTGCTCGTCTTATTTGGCACGGCGTGTCTCTTCTAACAAAAGTTGTGAACGTGCTTTGTTGAAACTTGGGAGGGGGTCGGCTTGTTGAATCATCGTTGCGAGTGTATCATATTCACCTTTCGGTAAACCTACAACTAGTTGAAGCACCATCTTGATTTCTGACACAGAAGTCCCTACGTTGGACAGTTGGTCGATTATGAGTTTCAGTTACTTACAATATTCGGACATGTTGTTAAAATTCTCGAGACGTGTATTGTTGAACTGCTCTTCCAAATACACGGCCCGAGTATTTTTATTATCCTGAAAAATTTCTTCTAGCCAGACCCAAAGTTCACGTGTCGTAGCACATATTTTCATGATAGTGCACAACAAGTCTTTAGAGATGGTGTCGTAGATCCATTGTTTGACGATGGCGTCAAGGCGATGCCAGGTTGAGTCTGCAACATCGGTGGGACGAGGAACAAAATTATCAATATGGTCGAGCACATTGTATGCACATGCATGACTATAGAATAGTTCCATCCACATGGAATATTGACAGTCTTCTTGGTCAAAAATTATAGGGATAAAATTCTTGATGTTATTAACGGTGAATGTCGGATGAAAAGAAGACAATGAACGTTGAGAGGGGTTGTCAAGTGTGCCAGTAGATGAACCAGAATTAGTGGGGGAAGACATGGTGGCAACCTTATTGCCGCCGGCCGAGAGGAAGGGAAGATGGGAGGGGTTTCGGCCGTGAGAAAAAAAGAGAGGGGTAGGGATTAGGGTTTGGCTCTGATACCATGTAAGAATGGAATAAGTTCCCTTAGGGATTCCTTTCATTAATCACAATATATATAATTGTACAGAGGTTGATTCATAATACAATAAGAATCTTAACTTACCTTAAATGGTTGATTTCTAATACAATAAGAATCGTAAGTTACCTTAAATATATATATATATATTTATCATAATTACAAAATATATTGTGAATATTCGGAGAATATTCGCTAATATTATGGATAGTAAATATTAGAGAAGGTGAAGGAGAATAATTAGGAGGGTAAGGAGAAAGATAAGGGATTGGTAGTTGTACGTGCTTAAATTAACTAATGAGACCCCTTAGAATTTATTTCATAACAAATCGATTTACTATTTATTGTATTAACTCAACTGGCTTGTCCAAGGTCGGTTAATTATCAAATTATTAATGTGCTAATTAGTTATCTAATTTTAATTTTTAGTGTGTTAATTATTTAACCTATTTAATTGTTAATGTTCTATTTAGCTATTTATTATTTAGTTAATTATTAATTTGTTAATTAGCTTAATTTTGTAATGTTATTATGTTAAATTAGTTATATTCATAATGTCAATTTAGTTCATTTGAATTAGTTATAAAAATGGTTACTTGTTATTTCGTGTACTTTGTTTATCTTATTTAGTTGTGTTAGCTACTGCTTCCTTGTGTTAGAGTGTGCTACCATGACGTATTCGATTTTGTTATCAGCATGTTCACACTGCTCTAATTTCTTGTCTGAGTGTGACAGTTTCTCTTGCTTTTCTTTACTTTGCTTGCTTTGCTTGGTATTATGCTTTGTCTTAAGCCGATGCCTCCGAAAACAACATCTCTACGTGGAGGTAAGGTCTGCGTACAATCTACCCTTTCCAGACCCACATGGTGGGATTTCATTGAGTATGTTGTTGTATATAAAAATGGTTACTTGGTTAATTAGTTTGGGCTGAAAATTATTAATTTAATCTGTTTTGCATACATTAAATAGTAATTTGAATTAGTAAATATTTTATTATTAATTAGTATTTAATTGTCAAATAGTTTGGAGGTGAAAATCATTAATTTAATTTGTTTGCATATGTTAAATAGTAATTGTGAATGAGTAAACATTTTTTTGTTAATTAGTTAACTCTTAGTAAATAGTTTAGGGGTGAAAATCATTAATTTAATACGTTAAATGGTAACAGTCAATTCTTAGTTAGTTTAGGGTTGAATATCATTAATATAATTTTCTGATAAAAGAAATAGTTAGTATAAATGTTTAGTTAAGTAATTAATTAACTAAATATTTATTATTCATTTTTTACTAACTTTTGTGACATCCTAAATTAATTGTAAAACATAAAGATCTCAACATTAACTATAAAATAACACTTAAACCCTAGAAAATAACACACTTAAACCTGGTTATAAAAAGTTGCAAAAGCTTGGATGCTTTACGACCCTAAAAACGACGGAAAGTGTGGAACAAGTTGTACCTAATATTTAGGCATATGACTGCCTTTGAGTTAATACAATGAATAGTAAATTGATTAATTATGAAATAAGTCTTAAAGGGGTCTCATTAGTTAATTTAACCACGTACAACTACCAATCCCTTATCTTTCTCCTTACCCTCCTAATTATTCTCCTTCACTTTCCATAATTGTATCCATGAGATATTAATTTAAGAAGTGTTAATTTAACCACGTACAACTACCAATCCCTTGTCTTTCTCCTTACCCTCCTAATTATTCTCCTTCACTTTCTCTAATATTTATTATCCATAATTGTATCCATGAGATATTAATTTACGAAGTGTTGAAAAGATGTGCTTAAAATTAAGGCACTCCTTTTGCGCAAGGAGTTAACTGGACGTTACAGTAACTCCTTTTAAAAGGTAGTTTGGTCACTGTTTATTTTTTTGAGGTACTTTGGTTTTTTTGAGTCATTTAAGTTCCGGTCACATTAGTGATACGTGAACTAGTTAGGTAAGATTTTATTATTCATATATTAGTTATTTAATCTTTTACCCTATATAAAATAATATATAATTTTCTCACAACTTTTACATATATTAGTTATGCGGAAAAAAAAACATGAATCAAATATCGTGTCCCCAGTGCTATGATTTATGTGGAAAAGAGAAAAAACTAACAAAACATAGTTAACTTATGCTAGATTATTTCTCTCAATTTTCTACCTAAAATGTATAAAATTATGATAGTTTTAATACATGGATAACTCTTCTCTAACCGGTAACCAACCATCCACTAACAAAAAAAGAAATATAAACGGTAGATTATAATTCTATTGAAGTCTTTCTACGTAGGATCTCCGATGGAGAAGTGATTATCGAGCTAAAATTTGAACTGGTAAAGCAAAAATATTTTGCCCCTCAAACAAAAATCGGAATAAACAATATTATGTGCATGACTGTCGTGATCGAATGATACCAAGATACACTCACATTGCTAAGCAAACAACTCTTTTATACGAGAAATTTCCAAGAGCTTCATGTGTTGCATTCTTAGTAGTTTTAGTTATGTACTTCATATAATGATCACCTACAACTGGCACCTTCAGATTTATATCTGCAGCAGCAAATAAAACTAGCAAATGTTAACATTGAGAGCCAAAAACACGATATGCGAGTAATGATCTTTGAAGAAGCTACAACAGTTCTATTCTTTCTCAAATTGACAATTCAGCTACAAAGTGTCCAGAATGATGCACGAGCAAGCAGAAAATGCTTGTGTGCATCCATGTAATAGGGAAACAGCTTGACGACCTTGACGAAGCTAGCAAAGGAATTACTATAATCACCTTAATTCAGCAGAGTAACTGCCCACTTGATCACCTGAAGCATAATGATTATAACCGTCGCCGCCGCCTGTACCCCTGCCACCCCTTCCCCTATGGTTATTATAGTTCCTCTGTTGGTAATTACCAGATTGGTCGTAGTATTGATTGCGGCCATTCTGGTAGGAACCTCCCCTGCCACGTCCTCCACGGCCATTGGAGTATCCACGACGGTCACCCACACTCCCACCACGATTACCCCTGTAATTCTGATTCTGATAAGACCTCCGGGGAACAGATTGTTGCTCATTGAAACCCGCATCCTTCATATTATCAACACCTTCAGCCTCAGGTGCGACTTCTTCTGGTTCAGCAGGTTGTTCAGACATGTTGTTATCCTGTTGCCCCTGCAAAGCGTATAAAAAGAACAGACATAATGTTACATCCAGTGGATATAACCACTAAACTTCAGAATATTCTCTTAGAAAGGACGAATACCTGCTGCAGTTCGGCATCGCTAATGTGAATCGCCTTAGTTTCAATTGCTTGAGAACTTGCAGCTTCTTCTTCCTGAAAAAAATTAATGTTCACAGTTGGATGATAACATGAAGGAAAGCTACTGCACGAACCACTAAAATACTATGATATCAGATGAAAAGTGCACAGACAAACTTCTATGCATTTTCAACCCTGTAAATGCACACCAAGTATTCCCTTTCCAAAGCCAACTAAACTAGAAGCACGGATTCTAATAAGAAAACAGGGTTACACACTTCAGATGCCAAAAGTAGTGACTACATTGAAACACAGACGGAAAGGGTCAACATATTTTTACTTTAAACCACTGCAAGTCAAAATTTTCTACAGCTACAAATTAAGGATGAGATTCTTGTGAGAATCAAATACTGTCCTTTTACGTTAGGTTAAATCTACTGGTTTCAGTGAAAATGCTAAAAGCAAGCTTAGGTTGCCAAAAGAGTGTAAGAATACATAGCCAGAAACTTATGTACCAAAAGAGTGTAAGAATACATAGCCAGAAACTAATGTAAAAAGGTGAAGAAAGATAGAATAACTCAGGACCCAATGTTCATAAGTTCCTTCTCACAAAATTCTTGATCGTACACCAGAGTATGTAGATCTGCGCAAAAAGTTTTCGGACTTGAAGAAAGAGGGTGCAGGACAAAGACAAATTCACGTCCATCTTTGAACAGGTTTTCACGCCACTTCAGATTCAACTCATTAGCAATATATATCAATCAATCAACCCACTACACCTCAATCTAAAACTAGTCAGTTTTTTGTATGGATCATCTATCTATTCCACTCTTTTAGGGCACATTTGATTTCATTACTAGAGATAAGAAAAAGTAATTATCCATGTGGCTGCTGGATAAGTCCTTTAAGACGATTAGGGGTTCTCTAAAACTGGAGCTGCTCCAAATCACACATGTAATCCCTCCACTGGCATATAAATCTCTAACTAGGCTGAAAAGAATCCGACTCTTGTAAACATAAGTTAACAGCAACTAAGCATAATCTTAACCAGTTGGTGTAGTCTATATGGACCATTTGCTTCCATTAAGCTCTTTTTTTTTGCTATAATTTTAGAAGTGTTGTATCACATCTAAATCAAGATGGCAAAGATCTTCTCAACATCAATGTATATTGGTTTTTTTCATGATTATTCATTGATAGTTCATCTGAACACCTAGTTGAACTCTAAGAGTGTTTGGTATGAAGGTTTTCCAATTTTCTCATGTTTGGTTGGTCAAAAATTTTTGGAAAACATTTTTTTTAGGAAAACAAGTTCCTTAAAATGAGGAAAATGACTTCCCTAATAAAAGTAGGGAAAACAAGTCTCACATGTGTCATTCAAGCAACTACTCCACCACCACTAAACCCCAACTACCACCACCACCGGCAATATTTTTTAAAAGTTTTTAATTTCTTTTTTGGTTTTCTACACACACACACACACACACACACTCCCCTCCATGTGACCCCCCGACCAACCTCCAAAGAAAGTAGCAAAGAAAGATTACTCTTCTTATCACATTTCCACCATAAAACTATGGCACACTTCCTTATAACAAAAAAATGTACAATTCCTGCGTTATTATTGACCTTATAACAATGTGGAATAAGACTCTGTATTAGCAATAGGAGAATAAGAGTATCTAAAACCCAAATCCCCTTGAAGTATGCAATCCTTACATAGCAATCCCTGATTATTATTCACCGTATAAAAAATCCACTCAATATTATTACAACTTAAAGAAGCCAACATTATTTTTCACCGCATCACCAATCCTTGTAGTATGATCCCCAATGCTTTCAAAAGAGAAGAGCAAAAACGAAAAGATGTGTGGAGCTTAAGCGAAAAGCATGAAACGGAACCACATGCTTCTTCTAAGTGAAGCACAAAATATTTGGAATATTAAGAATACCAAACATAACGAATGCAGTACTATAAATATCAAACTGCAATTAGAATAACTGATTAGCCATACAATAATGTCGATATTAATCCGAATCGTCAAACTTGAGATTGAAGGATCGACCGCTTCTTGTTAGGATTATTTTGAGTGTCATATTTGAAGCGCACACTTTTTTAAAGCGCATGACTTTTCCTATAAAGAAACAATTCCTTGCATCCCATTGTTTCATCGCTTTACGCGAGTTTTTAATGCAAGTTCATCTTACCCGAATCAAAAACTCAAGTAGCTAAAACATAATGGTCAAAAGATGGAGTAATAGCAGACATCAAGCTGTGTCACAGCTGGCTAGGGAAAAGACAAATCCAGCATATAATTGTATAGCAAGCTACTCTATTGGTTATCAACAAAACTAACACCCATAACCACTTAGAGTTGATTTAGTTCTTGAGGTTCGACGAAGTGGTTCTCCAATTGCTTATAAAATGCATATTTTTTATTACCTGTCTGACCATAAAAACAACCTTATAGATTAGAAAATACAACACCCATTAGACTTTCACCATTCAAATTTACACCTTTATTACTTCATTTAGCATATCAAATAAGCCTAAATTTTTGGGTTTACTTTCCTATACCGTTTTAGAGAAGCAGATTGATCCACGCCAAGCTGGAGGAACAAGTGCAATCTCTCTCGATGTGTGCATAAAAATACAGACTTTTTTTTGGATGAAGCTAATATACCAGGTAACAGGGAAATACGCAAATTCCACTATACTTTCAATCAAATGGAAGTCCTACTCGACAATTTCAAAGAAGAAACAAAAGTTGAAGAGAACATAGTTCACAAATGCAGATTAAGCATTCTCATAGGTACTGTGCATAGAGAATTAATATCTCAATCGACTAAATTCCGCCTACTTTCTAAACTTCCATGTTGAACATTTGCCCACAATTGAAGTCGTGTAACATTAGCATAGCCTTCCATCTTCAGACGATGGGAAGTCGGATGGTAACTATATGGTATTTAGAAAGCTTAATAGCAAAGAAAATTTTATCCTTATATTAATATCACTCTTAAAAACCTCCATTTAAGACCACAATTAGAAAGCACACAAAGGTCCACGTATAAGAAATTCTTTTTCACGAAGATAAATGTATTAAAAATTATGAGCCAAACCTGCTTAGCTCTATATCCCCTACCCCAAAACAATGGGAAAAAGACAACCTCATTACCTAACCTAGAGGCTATGGCGCGTGCAAAATCTTACAAGTTAAAGACCAACAAGACAAACCATATGAACATATTGTTCCTTCAAAGGAAGTGCGGAATGGAGGCTTATGCTTTTGAAGTCTGTACCGTGGAAGTGAATTGCAAGGTAAGACACCAACTTAAACAGAAGCTTCACAAGGCCTTAACATTACCTCAACAATCACATTAACTATACAGTGATGGCAAACAATGGCTATAACAGAATGATCAATGAGTTAAAGCTTAGGATTCAGCCACAAAAACATAAAAACAAGCAAAGTCCATGTGCATCCAATGATCAATCAGATTTTCATGCAAGCTTGAAAGATGTACTATAGACGCTTTAATTCTGTAAGCATTTACCTTCTGCTCATACTGCACATTTGGGGTGTCCACTTGCAGGGGTATTTCATCAGGCACAGCCTCCACATGCTCTTCTACTGGCACTGAATAAGACCCATATTTACCAGCAGCTGCCTCCACTTTAACGGGGTCAGTAGTAAAATATAGTGAACCAATGATCTTATCAAGCTTTGATCTCAGCCCAGCATCTGCAAAAATGGGGACATAAACTGCTAAAATCATCCCAGACCCCCAAAATTTTGACATATCCATCTAAAAATGTAAATTTCCATACAACAACAGGTAAACCTAATTCCAACCTAGTTAGGGTCCACTACATGAATGCTCTAAATGCATTACCCAACAAATTAAAAATGTAAATGTCCGGATAACAATGACAACAACAACTAAACCTTGATCTCAAACTAGTGGGGTTCGCACTATATGCATATCTATATCCACTCCCTAGTCCCTACCAAAGTAAGAACTTATTTTCAGGGGAGAGAAAAATTACAAAGAAATAACCTAAATAGCTGCTCACCCAACAGCTTGACTAAAAATAGTCAACGAAAGTAAAATGTATGTATAATCCATATATATGATATGGATATAACCATGTATAATCAGTGTATAATCTATAGCTAGAAAAGTAAATAGTGACTCCGGTTCGCTATTTGTGTAGAAGTCCCAAAAATTACACTCATGTAGCATCGGAATTGGATTCAATAGCTACTCACTCAACAGCTTAACTAAAAATTGTCAACGAAAGTATAATGCATGTATAATCCATATATGATATATGTATAACCGTGTATAATCAATGCAGATCTATGTATACCGGCTAGAAAAAGTAAATAGTGAATCCAGTCAACTATTTGTGCAAAAGTCTTAAATGTATGTATAATCCATATATGATATGCATATAACCATGTCTAATAAGTGTATAATCAAAATAGTGAATCGGGTCAACTATTTGTGTAAGACTCTAATGTATGTGTAATCCATATATGATATGCATATAACAGTGTATAATCTATGCATACCGGATAGAAAAAGTAAACAGTGAATCAAGTCAACTAATTGTGTAAAAGTCTAATGTATGTATAATACATATATGATATGCATATAACTGCGTATAATCAATGTATAATCTATCTACCAGCTTGAAAAAGTAAACAGTGAATCAAGTCAACTAATTGTGTAAAAGTCTAATGTATGTATAATCCATATTGATATGCAGGTCGGTTATTTTGTGTAAAAGTCTAATGTATGTATAATCCATATTTGATATGCATATAACTGTGTATAATCAGTGTACAATCTATATATACCAGCTAAAAAAAGTAAATAGTGAATCCGGTCTATTATTTTGTGTAAAAATCACAAAAATCACACTCACAATTAACATCGGAATTCGATTCAATGGGCTGCTCAGACTTGGAGATCCATAACTTAGCATGCTCCATACATTTCTGAAGAGCATGCTTATGTGACAAAGGAGAGTTAACAGGTCTCGAAACAAGCAATCCACTAAGCATCGAAATCAAATCCAAATCTCTTTCCCCTAACAGATCCATCACATCACTCGATTCATCATCCGGCATACAATCGTAACTCAAACAACACGCTCTCTCCATAGTCCTCGACAACATCGTAGCTGTAAATTCACTCTGCAGTGACTTCACATCAAACATACTACCAAAATACAATAAATTAAGTAAATCCTCAATAGCATTAATAGGTGGAGAAGCGACAGTTGCGAGGTTGATTTCCTCAGAGACTGCAGCAGCGAGTGGTTGACGAAGCTTTTCGAGCTCGTCAATGGCGGCGATAACTGTGGATTTGGAACGGAGTGTTTCTTCTTGTTCCTTGTTGAGGACTTTGCCTTTCGAGACGGATTCTTCCATTTGGAGGATTCGGTTTTGTTTTTTGCGAAGAGCACGGAGGCGTTTGTTGATAAGGTTCAGTACTGGTCCGTCGGAGAGTTCTGAAGCCGGTGTAGATGCCATTGGTGGTTATGAGGAGTATGCCGCCGTGGACGGCGGTGGATGAACAAGGGTTTGGGTAGGGCTTGTGGAGTGGGGAAGTAGATGAATGGACTATGTGTACCTTCCCAATTTATACATGAAAAAATATATTTTGCCTTTTTCTTTTCTTTTTTTTCTTCTAAGGTAATTTGGTTCATCTACTAGGTTCCTATTCCTACTAGTACTAGAAAGTAAAATGCAGCACAAGTTATAAGGTGAATACTTTTGTAGGAACTATTATATACTAGTATAACAAATAAAAGAAAGTAATTACTTTAAGAGCATTTTTGTATTTTAAATATTTCTTTATCCATGCAGGGTGTGTTTGGTACGACGGAAAATATGATTTTCAAGAAAATATTTTCTCAAAAAATAAAGAATTTTTTGACTATTTTTTTTTGTGTTTGGCAGATAAGTTGGAAAATATCATTTTTAAGACCCTTTTCATATATTCAGAGCAAAATACTATAAAGTCTTTGAATTCAGAGTGCAACTTTTAGTGATGGGGATAGATAAAGGTTAGGGGTAGGGTGGTGGTAAGAAAAAAGCTTCATTTTGATATTATTAAAATAAAATATATGAAATAGAAAATTTGAGAAAAGAAAGGCAGGTAGAGATGGGTTGGGTAAGAAAAAATTTCTTAATTTTTATAATTTTTTTATAAAAATAAACTAAAATAGAGGAAATAGAAATTCAAGGAGGGGGTTAGGCGGGTGGATGGTAGGCGGGGGGAGGTGGGCTAGGTTAAGGTGTGGGCATGTGGTAGGTGGGAGATGGAGAGGTGGGGCTAGGTAGGTAGGAGTTAGGGGTGGGTGGTGGTTAGGTGGGAGTTAGGGGTGGGTGGTGGTTAGGTGGGAGTTAGGGGTGGGTGGTGGTTAGGTGGGGTAGAGTTTGGATGCGTTGGTGTGTTTTTATTATTATTTTTGTTTATCCATATGTGTCAAATAATAAAAGGTAAGCCATTTGTCCAATTAATATTAGCATTAGGGATGATAGGGGAACAGTCTCTTAGGTAAGTCTCTAATCAGTGTTTAAAATTGTTCGGGATACTTAAAGTGGTGATGCCATAATTGGACCACATATTAGTGGTAGCCAAGTTGGTGTAGCAGTAGAGCGCGGGACCGCAAGGTTACGAGTTCGATCCCCTACATAAACCTTCTTGGTTGAGCCTATCACACATGGTTTGCCAAGTGTGGTTAATCGGCTGACGTGGTTTGCAGGCTATTGCGTCAGTCCGGGGTTTACCCTATGCGCACTCGAGAGAGTAGCGGCTGCGGGTTCCTTCGTCAACAAAAAAAAAAGGACATTCAAGTAACAAATATGTTTAATAGTCTCTTCAGCAGTTTTACAAATAGGACAGTCTTTATTAATATTAAGACCAATATAATTAAGATAGCTGCGACAACATTGTACATACTATATATATTTATATTAATGAGAAATACTCTCGAAAGAAGATTAATACAATCTTACATATGAGATTTCTAGCTTGCATAACATTATAGTAGTTTCTAGTCGAAAAGTTGGTAATGGTTCCTCTTGAAATCTAAAGGGAATATCTGAAAGTATGTATGTCTTAAAGACAATCATTATTAGAGACAAATTCACATGAACACATTCGTATTATTAATAAGATTAATATTTATGGCATTTGCAATTATTGAATTATTATTTGATTATTTGTAATTATTCATTAATGTGCATCCCTTGAGCTTACGTTGTTATTAATAGAGTGAGATGTTGATGATAGAGCGTAACTCTAAAATAGTCTCGACTAATGATCATCGAGAATGGGATATCGATGATATGTTATAAGTCCACATGTGGTCTGCATCACATTCTTAGAGAATGTAGTATGTCTCACCTGCTACTAGTAATGGTTACTAGTGATGGACACATAGATACTTTTGAAAAGTATTGGTATACCCTGCTGATAAACTATTTGTTATACATGTCTAAAGTATTATCAGCATGTGGGAGATGAAAGTCCTTTGACTTGATGTCAATACGCACCTTGTTTACAGAGTAATGTACTTTGACCCTGTCATAAGCTTAAACTCCTTATAGGATAAGATACGGCTTGTGTTAGGTGCATTATGATGTTAATTAAGGTGGTAGTTGAGCCAAGAATAGGATCCATTCCTCGATTGGATATTCGAGAGAGCACTCGACTTTTCAGTGATATTAGGTCGACCAAGTCATTGGCCAATGTAAGAGACATATTTAGAATATGATGTAGTTGCCGACTAATATAGATGAGATAAAGTGATCAAGCCATTTGGATAGACACATGGCAAATCCTAAGCTTGATCGAGTGTATCGCGAATGAAAGGAATTTATTATCTCACATAAAGGTTATGTTTGTTGGATTCATGTAAACGCACTTCATATATTGAGTTCGTCGTACGGCGCAGTCTAGGATTTCCGTATGGACCTTAATTGGATTAGTGTCGATATATGAAGGCTTATAGGGTCACACTATGTCAATTGTCTCTTTGATCTAAGGGTGTATTGAGAAAGTATTAAATATTCGATTTGGGATCGAGATATTTAAATTGATAATAACTATGGGATAATTTTTATTATATGTAAATTATTTAATTAAATCAAAATTAGATTTTGGATTTAATGTGCTGAATATATAAATTAAACGAAAACGGGAAATGGAAATTTACGTAAGGCGCCGTGGCGCCGACCCGGTAGTGGGCCCAGTCAGACTGGCCCACTGCACCTTGGTTTTTGGGTCAGGCTTGGAGCCCAACCCTAATCTGATTTGTTGCCCTAATTTCAATTATAAATACAACACACCCCATAAGTTAAAACACACTAATTCTTATAAGCAGATAGTAGACTTAGAGTCTAGGATAAAACTCTCTCAAACCTCTGCCAAGATTTCCTTACTTTCTTGACAGAAGAATACACCATAGCATAGTGCTTGTAGTCGAAGGGATAGTCGCGTGTACTCTCTAAGTAAATACTCCAGATAAAACAACATGTAAGTGTTCTAGTATTATGTTACATGTTTTGATTGTCATATAACCATACCAGAAGAAATTGTTGGGGTAAGTAGAACAAAATTTTAAACTTTCGTTGTGCCTACTTATATGTTTTGAACCCAACAAATCCCTACAATATCGGCTATGTTATTTTTCAAAGGTAGAGGAAGTTTCATAAGATTATGCATAATATTTGGGGGGAAATCAAAGGATATCTAAGAGAGGTCCCAACTACTAGTATTCATATAGATATCTTTAATAAATATGATAATGGTTTGTTTCGAGAATTTTGTGATACTAATGGAATAGTTTTTTATTTTTCTTGTCCTCATATGTCTTCACAAAATGGGAGGGTAGAACGAAAGATTCGTACAATTAATAATGTTGTCCGGACTTTATCAACTCATGCTTCTGTACTCCCTTCTTTTTGGCATCATGCAATACAAATAGCTACTTACCTTCTTAACATACTTTCTACCAAAGGTTTAACATATGAATCTCCCCTTAAATTCTCTATAATAAGGATTTTTCTTATTCTCATATAAGAATCTTTGAGTGTTTATGCTATTCATTTTTCCCGTCAACTACAATACACAAATTTCAACCCCAGTCTACCGCTTGTGTATTTTTGGGTTATCTGTCTAATCATCGTGGTTACAAATATTTGATTCATCATCCAATAAAATCATAATCAATTGCCATGTTATTTTTTATGAAACCCAAATTTTGTTTACTAAAGTATGTAGTATCGTGCCTAGTTCGTATAATTTTGTAGATGACGGGGTCTCACCATATATTATTCACCATATTTCTGACTCTACCCGTGACCAAAATATGCATGTAGGCCCACTGCCTACTAGCCCACAAAATATCGATCTGGATACAGTATCCTAGTCCAGTTCTACACATGTTCTGCCTCAGCCCAGTTCTGCCTCTTCTACAGTGCACCGTGTTAGGCCAGAATCACGCCCCAGTCCGATCTGGGTACTGGTCTTGTGATCTAGCCTAGTTTTGCCTCATCTACCGTTTCTCGTGTTGGGCTAGCAGGCCCAATGCCCGTTGGCCAGTCAGTCACTGCCCCGCCTATTTTCCAAAATCCTCCAAATTCTATCTCAAGTCAAGGGCCCGTTCCGTTACTCATAGTCAAAGAGGTATTTTTAAACCAAAACAACATTTTAATCTCAATTCTACTATCTCTGAATCCCCACTACCATGTAACCCTGTGACTGCACTACATGACCCGAATTGGAAATTAGCTATGATCGATGGATATAATGTTCTTATTGAAAATATGACATGGGAGTTAGTGCCCCGTCCATCTGGTGTTAATATTATTCGATCTATGTGGATTTTTACTCATAAATAAAATTCTAACAGTTCATGTTTTAGGGACCCCAATTATCCTCATCATGTCTGTTTGCTGAAAAAATCATTACATGGGCTTAAGCAGGCCCCAAGGGCTTGGTATAAAAGGTTTGCGGATTATGTGTCTACTATTGGGTTTTCTCATAGCAGGTCTGATCATTCTCTATTCATCTATCGGTGTGGTACTTCTATGGCATACATTATGTTATATGTTGATGATATTATATTGACTGCCTCATCGAACATTCTACGCAAGTCTATCATGTCTCTTCTCATTTCTGAATTTGTTATGAAAGACTTGGAGGCCTTGGGCTATTTTTTGGGCATAGTAGTCACCCGTCATGCATGTGGTCTATTTGTATCATAAAAAAGTATGTGGCAAAGATTATTGAGAGAGCTGACATGTCATCTTGTAAGTCTATTTTTACCCCGGTTGATACAAAACTGAAGTTGAGTGCTACGTCTAGCACACCATACGAGGATTCCACCCATTATCGTAGTCTTGCACGGGCTCTTCAATATCTGACTTTCACGAGATCAGATATTACTTATGCAATTCAGTAAGTGTGTTTATTTATGCATGATTCGCGAATAGAGCACATGCATGCGCTCAAACGCATTATGCGATACATACAGAGTATGTTTGATTATAGGTTGCATTTATATCTATCCTCCGTCTCTACTCTCGTATCTTATACAGATGCTGATTGCGGTGAATGCCCAGATACCAGACGTTCAACTTCTGGTTATTGTATGTTTCTTGGTGATAACTTGGTCGGCAAAACGCCAGACTACATTATCACAATCCAGTGCGGAGGCCGAGTATCGAGTCGTAGCCAATGTGGTGTCTGAGTCATGTTGGCTGCATAATGTTTTATTATAGCTTCACTTTCCTATTCAGAAAGCTACATTGGTCCACTGTGATAATGTTAGTGCCGTCTATCTCTCTAGAATCCAGTCCAACATCAGCACACTAAACATATCGAGATGGATATTCACTTTGTTCGTGAAAATGTAGCTCGTGGACACGTGTGTGTCTTACATGTCCCTTCAAGGTACCAAATTGTTGACATCTTTACTAAGGATCTTCCCTTGGTTCTGTTTGAAGATTTTAGGGACAATCTCAGCGTACGACAATCGTCCGCTATGATTGCGGGGGTGTGATAGAAACCGTGTATATTTGTGAATATTTAGATTAATTACCATATTTTGTAAATTTTTTGTACAAGTGTAATTAGGATATTATTATTATAGTAGAATTATATTTTTTCATATTTAGAGATTGTATACTGTATAAATAGACCTCTTCATTAATAAAAATAATCAAGGGATTATTCTCTTACATTATATTTTATTTAAAATATTATTTAATTATACTTTTTAATTTTTTAAAAAAGAATCATAATCGTAATCACGAAGAGAGGAATTAAAATTATATTAGGGTTAGAAATCTATTTATAAAAGACTTGTGCCCTCATTCGTACGTCTTAATGTCTACTTGTGAGTATTCCTCAACTTTCATCTTGTAATTACGTACGTCTCAATGTCTACATTCTTGTGAGTACCCCTCAACGTTGATCTTGTAATTCTTTGATTTATACTTCTTTCTCTGCTGAACTATAATTTTAAAGCTAATGTTTGTCATTTTCCCTCTATTTGCAATCTATATAATTTTGGGTTCTTTATGAGTTGTTTTCTTATTAATTTATCTTGGTTAAGCTATCATACTTCATCTTATACTTAGTTCAATCGAATAACCGTCACTGTATCCTTCTCCCTCGAGAGTCATCCATGGCATTTCCCTACTTGGAAGCTGTTGTTGGTATGCGCATACATATTGTAACTACATAGCTACTGGTGTGGTTCAATATTTATCTGTTCTTTCTTGATTTTAGGTTAGTTGTTAACAATTTTCTTGGAATTTGTCTTGAATGCCTGTATAGAAGAAGGAAAAATTCACTTTAGGGTTGAGTATCTTGATTTTTGTAATAATATCCTACTTCTTGGATATTTACTAGTATTGTAGTACTTAGGGTGTGTTTGGTATGAAGGAAGATGTTGTCCATGGAAAATGTTATCCTAGAAAATATTTTCTAGTGTTTGGTAAGTAAGCAAAAAATTATTATCCCAAGTGTAATGGGGTGGGGAGTGGGGGTTCGGGGTGGGGGTGGGTGGGATGGTCAAGTGGTGGAGGTTAGGGTCATTGTTTGAGCGGGGAGGAGACAATGAACTTGGAATATCACTTATGAAACTTGTTTTTTCTGCTTGCATTTGGGAAGTCATTTTCCTCATTTTTAAGGAGCTTGTTTCCATGCTTCCATTAGGGAAGTCATTTTTCTCATTTTTAAGGAACTTGTTTTCCTAGAGAATATTTTCATAACATTTTGACTAACCAAACATGAGAAAATGGGAAAACATCCTCCATACCAATCACACCCTTAACGTAAGTAACTAGTTACTACACCACCCTATATTTTGTCATTGTATAGTTACATTTTGTTCAATCTTAATTTGCGCTTTCTTGCTTTTGCATTTCCAAATTTTAGGTTACTTATTAACAAATTTTTGGAATCTGTCTTGAATGTCTGTGTAGAAGGAAAAAATCACTCTAGGGCTTTTTTGGGTGTCTTGATATCTGTATATGTGGTTTGGAGTTTAGTTGCTGATTAGTTTTTTCTTTTCGTTCTTGAGAAAATATTGCAGTTCCAAAAAGTTTAGAGTGATGTAGACCCTTTCTATGAATGCACATATTCATTTTTGTCCTTGTTTTGAGGGGCGGGTCGATCAACATGTTAGTCAACTGTTATAGTAGTAGTCTAGATTTTTGCTCTAACTTCCTTCTTCCTAGGCACATAATATCTTTCTGCGTCAATATTTATTACTTGTAAGTTGTAACAGCGACCCATAAAACTACATGTAGTTTCTAATGTAAGTAACTAGTAACTACACCAACCTACATTTTGTAATTATATGGCTACTGGTGGAGTTCAATCATTATTTATTCTTTCTTGCCTTTTTTTTTGACATGGTAACAACTGTTTTGAAATAAAAAAGGGCCAGTGAAGGCCATAGTTACAAGGAAGCTTTATAAAAGCTACATAAATTCAACTAGGAACTAAAAAGACTCTAGGAACTGTATTAAAGTCTCTGTATCATCTATATACTTTTCTTTACACCAAAAATGCAAAAGTATTGCTTTATAGTTCCTTGTAATTTGATTTATGCTGTTATGTGTCCTTTAGTGTACTTTGTTTAGCTTATTTTTACCGGATCTGACTGCTTTTGCTGTTGCTATGCTCTTGCTTATGCTTTGTCTTGAGTCGAGGGTCTCTCGGAAACAACCGCTCTACCTACCAAGGTAGAGGTAAGGGTCTGCGTACACTCTACCCTCCCCAGACCCCACGTTGTGGGACCTCACTGGGTATGTTGTTGCTGTTGTTATACTTAGTTCAATCTTTTTGTTCTTTCCCCAATTCAATATACTCATTCTATTATTTTTTTTGTAATTACTTTTAACAACAAATGCTTTCAGAAGTGTAAAGTCCCACCGAGTAAGTTTCAAACCGATAAGTTTACATAATAAATTTTATATTTAATTATGTATCTTTTATCATAATTAAATATAAAATTTATTATGTAAACTTATCTGTTATCATGATAGTACAATTTCTTCTTGGAGTAACTACAATTCTCAACAACAGTTTATCCTACGGAGGAGACAATAAAAATTTAACCGGCTCTTTGCTCATTCATCCCATAAAGGAGATCTATGCCTTGCTTCAGAGAGGGTAAAGAGTTCACAACATCAATTAATGGGTAAAAGATTTCACTGCATCTAAGATTCCAATCTTTGATATTCAGATTTGCTTCTACCATCCACACCACAGAATTTCAGTTTCTTCTTCACATTAATTATACCACCAGTACTCATCTATACCCCCGAGTCTTTCTGCTCTAATCAACGATTCGAGGAAATTCGTTCTAGCCTTTTCTCTGTCGATTGTGTTCAAATTAAGGTTTGTTTTGTATACATTGAATCATGTTCTCTTATCTCCCAATTATCTCCTTATCTGTGTTCTTTTAATTAATCGTTATGATTTTGTTCTTAGCACATTCTTTTGCAAACCCTGGCTTATTAAGTTTTCCTATTCTGTCAAATATTACGTTCTCTTAGCACATCTCCTTATCTGTGTTGTTCAATTTTGCGTGTTGCGTTTTATTGAATCTGGACTTTACATTCTTGCATGTATTCTTGTTGCCCTTTGTTTTATCATTCGGATCTGTAGTAGTCTGACTTACCTCTATATTCTTGCTAACTTGTGCTCTAGTATTGCTTCCCGTGTGTGTTAGCGTTAATCTTGAATTAATATTCTGTGTCTTTGCTCTAGTGGTTGTGGTGAATGATGGTAGATTAAGGTCATGTTCTCGGTCGGAGACGGGGGCAAAGGGTAGGGGTAAGTGGGGTAAGGGAGATGCTAGGCTGAGAATAGGGTCTTGGAATAGTGAGACTTTAACGAGGAAGGCCATAGAGCTAGTTAAGTTTCTTAAGAAGAGAAAAATTAATATAGCATGTGTCCAGGAGACCAAATGGGTAGGACCTAAGGCTAAGGATGTAGATGGGTTAATTCCTTAGCTACTGCTACCTGATGTAGACGAGTTAATATAGCATGTATCCAGGAGACCAAATGGGTAGGACCTAAGGCTAAGGATGTAAATGGGTTAATTCCTTAGCTACTGCTACCTGATGTAGACGAGTTAATATAGCATGTATCCAGGAAATTCGTTCTAGATTAGCTATTTCTACCTTTTGTTCGAATGCACTTTATACTGCTTTAGTTCCTTATCTGAGTTTGACCGTTTCTCTTGCTTTACTCTTTACTCTTGCTTTACTCGTGCTTTGTTTTGATTGCCTTGCTTGTGATTATGCTTTGTCTTGAGCCGATGGTCTCCCGGAAACAACCACTCTACCTACCAAGGTGGAGGTAAGGTCTGTATACACTCTACCCTCCCCAGACCCCATGGTGTGTGATTTCACTAGGTATGTTGTTGTTGTTGTAAATCTAATTACATTGAAATCTCCTCCCACTGCCCATGGTTGAGACATAATACGACTGATCGCTTCAATTATTATAGTTTGTTTTACCAAATGAAATTGTCTTTTAGTTGCCTTTCCATAGGAAGTACCTCATTAACTTGTTGAGTTGTTTGACAATTTTTTGGGGAATGTGGTGCAGTGACATAAAGAAAGTGGAGCATCAAGTAGAAATTATTAACACTAGAACAAGTTAGTAGTTTTCTTAGCACAGATTGAACTTGCATAACATATGGAGTGGAGTAACTATCATTAATCTCCTCCTTTTTGGCATTGATCTATTATGATCTGACTAGGCTGACCATTGCCATTAAAGATGCATCGCTTCATTAGTTAAATAAAGATCTCAAATCTGCTATAGTGTGTATATCACAATCATAAAGGTCACAATGCTGTTAGAACGGTACTTGAGCTCCATCATTTCCACCATACTGCCCTCATATAAAATGCAAAAAGGCAGTTACCCACCTTCCAACAACTACAAGGAAGAGCAAAATATAAAAAAGGCCAATTTGTAGCTCCACAAGTTATTCCACCTCTCAAAACTGAACGCGACACTTTTTGCAAATGCAATATGCCCATGAGGTACATTTAGGTTATGATATTTCTGTACATAACAAGAATAGATACTTCCTGTGTCATTATTCAGTTCCTTGTGCAATTATACCAAGCTAAACTAGGTAGTAGGTACCTCAAATGGAGGTTATAATACCTTAGGTTTACCAAGATTCCTTATTTCTGAAAATGTTATCTCCATTAATAAGTATATCTCCACAGTAAAAGACCATCATAAGAGCTTCTCTAGTAAAGAAAAAAAGTAATAACAAAAGAAGCCATAAATGTATAGAGCATTTTTAGTATCTCTAAAATGGCAATCACACAACTTCACCAATAAAAAAGAATGTGGTTCACACATTTCAAATACAATGAGGTTACTGAATGGGAGGGTGAGCAGGGACAGAAGAAAAGGCAGAAGGGATATTGGGGGTTTCTTCCGAGACTTCTTCTGAAAGTGATGTAAGGTTTGATGAATTCATTTTTGATGATCACTCAACAATATATGTGCTTTCAAGATTGTGAATATATTGAACAAGTCCTGTGATTTGATGATTATCATACGTGTCGGGTAAATTTCTGCTTTTCCGTTTTTAGGCCTTTTAGCCCATTAATAAGCCCAGTCCATATAAGTACCATATCGGATTGAGGGACATATGCATAAATAGTCATTTTGGGACCCTATTATGTCAGTTTCATCATCCTATTGTTTCTTAAAGTATGTTGTATCACCTTATATATTTGCATGTTGCATATAGAGCTCAGTCCATCTCATTCAGATTTGGGGTGTGACACTCCACATGTCTAACTCATTATCCCAAGTATCTTCCTCTATCAGGTGGTTCTTCTAAAGCACTTTCACCGAAGCTATCTACCTTAATTTCAACATCTGGCCATGTTTATCAAAATGGTGTCAGCTCCTCCTTGTAAGTCAGATTCTCATCCAATTCCGCAAACATAAATACGTGGAAAACCGAATGACCAAGCTATCACCGAAGATTCTCCTCTTGTTCTCTCCTCATGTCTACCTCAAAGAACACATTTCATTCCGTCCTTACTATTTTCAATATCAAGAACCACATCCCTATCGTTCTTGAGATGTAAAATGTCCAATATGCGACGTAGGCAGAATTATTCAAAGTTCACGTACGCTCGTGTCAAGTCCTTCATCACATCATTCCCTCGGTAACCGGCAATGAGAATGTGCCTACCCCCGAGGATGACCCTGCGTTATGGACGACCCTTGATGCCGCTGTTCTCTAGCGAATTTATTCCACTATCTCTACAGATTTCTTATAGACTTGAGTACCAAGCCTTACCTCCACGCCTGTTTCAGGGTCGCTCCCGTTGCTGAACTTGCACTCCAAATATTCTGTCTTGGTCCTACTCAACCTGAACCCTTTAAACTCCAAAGTCTGTCTCCAAACCTCTAGCTTGAGGTTCACTCCGCTGCGAGTGTCATCAATCAGGACTATGTCATCTGCGAATAACATACACTATGGTACCTCCCCTTGGATTTGTCGCGTCAGACTGTCCATCACCAAGACAAATAGAAATGGGCTAAGAGCTGATCCCTGGTGCAGTCCCATCATCACTGGGAAGTGCTCCGGGTCTCCTCCTATTGTCCGTACTCTAGTCTTGGCTCCATCATACATACCCTTGATCGCCCTAGTGTACGCCACATGTACACCTCTAACTCCAAATATCTCCATAGAACCTCCCTAGGGACTTTGTCTGATTGGTCAATGAGCAATGAGCAATGAGCAATGAGAGAATTTTCTAATTTTATACAACATCTTTCTCTGATTGATCCTCCATTACATGGGGTTCCTTTACATGGTTTAGAAGCATGAATAGTCTGTGTGCCTCCCGAATCGATAGATTTCTACTATCAGAAGGATGGGATGAGCAGTTCAAAATTTTAAAACAGAGGGTCCTTCCATGACCACATCAAATCATTGTCCAATTCTTTTAGAGTGCGGAGAATGGAAAAAAGGAAAAGGTTATTTCAAGTTTGAGAACATGTGGTTTGAACACAGGGTTTCGCTGAATTGTTAGAAAGTTGATGGAAGGCCTATGATATACAAGGTGAACCAAATGCTATTCTTGCAAAAAAGTTGAGGTTGCTAAAAAGTGACATCAAGAAATGGAACGAAGAAGTATTTGGGAAATTAGAGGAGAGGAAAAGTAAGGCTTTGGCTAGACTGCGTGAAATAGACCACGGAGGAATGATGAATCAAAAGCTGAAGAGACCTCTTGGAGACAAAAGTCTAGGTGCCTATGGATTGAACAAGGTGATAGGAATACAAAAAAAATTCATAAACAGGCCAATGCTCATAAGAGATTTAAATGTATTGACAAGATAATGGTTGATGGGGAACTTGCTGATGATGAGAAGCTTATTATAGAGCACATACGGGGTTTTTATGAAAAGTTATTTAAAGAATCTGAAGATTGGAGACCAACTTGGGAGGATGTAAACTTAAAGAAACTTTCTGATGAAGACAAAGTCTGGCTGCAGAGACCCTTCTCTCTGGAGGAAGTAGAAAATGTAATAAAGTCATTCAGAGGAGATAAGGCCCCAGGCCCAGATGGTTTAACTTGCATTTCTTTCAAAAATGTTGGAACATGGTCAAGAATGATGTTTGGAAGACAGTGGAGTCGTTTCTTCAAAAAGACACTTTTCTTAAGAGTCTGAATTCCACCTTTATTGCATTAATACCAAAGAAGAAGGGAGCCGTGGAAGTAAAAGATTTCAGGTCCATTAGTTTACTTGGAAGTGTCTACAAAATTATTGGCTGAAAGACTCAAGCTGGTAATTGATAAGTTAGTGTCAATCAACCAAAATGCCTTTGTAAAAAAATAATTACACCCAAGAGGTTTGGAGGCTTGGGAGTAAAAGCTCTGAAATTACCTTAAGTCTACCCTTAAAATGGCTATAACGGTTTGACGATGAGCAATTAGACTTATGGAAAGAGGTCAACATGATCATATATGGAATGTATGGTTTTCAGAGTAGCAGAACCTGCTCTGGCATTGGGGTGGCTCCAGAAAAGCATCTAAGCAATCTTTGGGGACATTTTCAACAAAAGGTCAAACTGAAAGTAGGGGGTGGAAGGAAGAAAAGAATGTGGCGAGATGGTTGGATTAATCAGCAATCTTTGAAGCTCACCTATCTTACATATACCCACTAGTGGTGAATCAGGAGGAAGCAGTTGCAGACTGCTATGAGGATTGACTGGGAGGTTGATAGACTGGCTTCACTATATGATCAGACAAGTTAAGGAAATAGTGAAGATCCCTGGTAGTGTATAATCGGAATCAAGTAGAAATGGAAAATTTGCAGTGAAGTCAGGCTATGAAAGTTTAAGCAGATGGATAACCGAAAATGTAGAATGGGCATGGAAGATGAAATGAAGAACTAAAGTACCCCATAGAGCAACATGTTTGAATGGATTGCCCCTCCGGAAGTTTTCCTCACACAATATAATTTATAGAAAAGAGATTACAATTTGTTTAACAAGTGTCCTATTTGTACTGAGGGACCTAGAATCACCAAGTCACTTACTGCTGCACTGCAATGGCGATCCCTAGGTCGATAAAGGCTGCAACATTAGTGCAGAATCTTTTTTTAGTGGCTCAGAAAACAATACCAAACTAGTCTTGTTGGACAGTTTGGAAGGAATAACAGCAGGTGTTTGCAATTCTAGCTAATTTTTTCTTATACTCAAGATGTTTACCAATGTTAAATTCATGGTGTAATCTGACCGATGTAAACAAACTGATGTAAACAATGGCAATTCTTTTTTAGATTTCATAGATTCGCTAAAATGTTTGGAGGAAACTCGAACCTTTTTCTGTTAATATATATGCGCTTCAGAAGTACAGCTTATGAAATTCAAATACTTATTAAAAAGGCATCTACTTGATGCTAGCATATTGGTTACTGGGGAGCCTCTTTTAGGGCTTTAGGTCAGATAAAGGTGTCTCTATTTGAAATTCAACACCTAAATCATAGATGTGTAGATATTTATTGTTTTTGATTAATTATAATAAAGTATTATTTGGTTGAAAATTTTGTCTTTATTATCTCTGCAGGACTTCTTCACAGAAATATGCACCTTTAGACTGGTCAGATTATTTCGATCAAGAGGATGACATTCAGATCCCAGATTCAGATGATGTTTGTGCTAAATTCTGTTAAATTTTCTTTGTGATTTGAAAACTTAGTTGTTTTGTGACAAAATTCTGCCCGAGAGTATCATAGTATTACTTTGTTTTCGCTCCTTGTAGTACCTTTTGTTATGCTCTTCTTCTTGTAGTCAAGTAGCAAGATCATCTTTTATTTGCTTTGTCATTTCAGGTATTTCATGTTTATATGGCAGGGACTGAAGGGCCTGTTATTTTTTGCCTGCATGGTGGTGGTTATTCTGGGTAGGTGTATTCATTTGGTGCAACTTTCTAAGATCTAATATGAACTATTAGTTTTCTTATGTTTCTGCTGTAGCAGTTGTAGTTACGAAGTGTATAACCTCATTTCATTTTAGGTTTGTTCCAGATGAATTTGGATCACAACAAAGGCATTTAATCCTGATGACATTTTGTTCCTTGCAAACAAAAAGTGACATTGGAACAACTTAGATTTGAACCCTACTTTTCCACCTTTCCTCCTAAAAGAATTAAAAATTATAAAATTGACATTTCAACCTTCTTATTACTAATCATAGCCAAACAAATTTCGAATTCAGACATCCAAATAAGGGAGTATTCTCCACTCTGCGTGTTCTTATGTCTCTTCCATCTATCGGGCTATTCTTTTGCGCTAATGGGCCAATAATACATCAGTCCAAAAAAGGAGCTTTGTCTGAGTAGAAGCAGGTGACTTGGGGGGAAGAGGAGAAGATCAGTTTTTATGGCCTTACCTAAAAAAACAAGACGCAGAAAAAGATGTATAGCAACTCCTTAATTACAATAATAATAGTATAGTTTTAAATTGATGTTTTAGCATCTTCCGCATGATAAATAAAAAACCTAGGGAAATCTGACACCCAGACATGCCTCTGTAAGCCGCACTACTATCTGAGACCATGCAACATAGACCGAGTGTCGAAAGATGCCAGAGATTAAGAAAAAGGGGAATTAGGAAGAGCCAAATAGGAAAGCTTGTACTTCCTTGTTCTCACATTTGGTAGGAAACAATAGTTTGATTGCAGAATGGCTTGGTTAAGGAGTGGAGAATGATTCATATGATTATACAGTTTAAAGGGCAGCCTCATCCACTGCTTACATAGAACAATAAATGAAGAAAGAAATATCTTTTATTACCCTTTAACATCATTCTCACTATTATGGAACAATATTTTGTTTCTCATTCTAAATATATTTCTATTAAAAAGACATAGTGAGGTAGTCGACCAAAGGTTCGGTCTAGTGGTAAGAGTGCACCAGTGATGTGTAGGTTAGGCACACTTCAAACCCTACCACAGGCAAAAGCCATGTATTTAAGTGGAGAAGAGTGAAGGGCAAGACTCATTATCCATCGAGTTTCGTTTGCCAGTTGGCCTTGGGGACGTATTGGTTATCAATAAAAAAAGATAGTGAGGTCGTCCTACAAGCTGTGTTCCTATCCCGTACAATTTTCTGGATCAACAACCTAGCTAAGACTTAATCCACTATTCTTGAGAGAATCCAAGAGATGTTGAACAAGGGAAACCCAAACTCCACAGATGCGATTGTGGTTGAACCACAAATTTATATGTTATACACTCACCATCTTGGTGTGCTATAAATGAAATTTATTTGAATTATCCCAAAAGAAAAGGCGCTATACTTTACGTAGCTTGGTGTCAAGGGAATGGACTTGGGAGATCAAATGTCTTCTAGCAGAGAACTCGCATGGAAGATGAATTTGTGCTTAATTTGGGGGAGATTTGGAAGCTTTCATCTTACGAATGAGGAAACTTAGTGAAGAAAATGAGCTGAGTAAAAGCGTAGGTGGTGGATTTTGAGAATATAATCAAATGTAGTACAACCACTTTCTGGGGGCTTTACTTAAACGCTAGGTGTCTTTCTTTGCCAGTAGTCTTCTGTTCAAGAGTTTACTTTATTGACTTTCTTTTTGGGAACATAGAGGTCAGTTAATGGCCTTAAGAAAATCTTGGTGGTCATGTTCTTACTTTATGTGGTCAGTTTGTTTAGTGAATTCCTTAGTTACTTCAAGATGCTTTGGAAATTTCTTTCTGTGGGAGTGTACATAGACTGTTGGTGAATGTTTTTCTTACTCTATCTGTCACGCCCCGAATTATGGCCTGGACGTAACATAATACTCGGTTCTTGGCTGCATGTGACCGAGCGAACCAACTGGCTGGCTAAATCAACATGTGATATCAAAACATACTGAAAGCGGAATTAAACTAACACATGCTGATGTACTAAAAGTCTGACTGAATAATCATTGAGTGCGGAAAATACTGAATAAGTCTGAATGTAGTAAAAGTGCCAACACGGCAAACATGAAAATCTGATAAACTCTGTCTAACCATTACTCTAGTTTATGAAGCCTCTGAAGAGTACTAAGATGCTAATTGTTTGTCGGGACAAAGCCCCCGACATAACTGAGCAAAATAAATGATAAGGTCCCGAAAGACTGGGGCTCACCAACTCAGCTGATACTAAAGATTCTAGCGAGCAGATGCGTCGTCCTGTAAATCGTTACTGCATCGCGAGATGCAGGCCCCGGGCAAAAGAGACGTCACCACATTTGAATTGTACTTGTATGTAAAGCAATTGAAAGAAAGAACTGTAAGCGGCGTGCTCGGAAAAGGGCAACCCAAATAAATAAACAGGTAATAAATACTGAAACTAAAATTGTAACTGATAACTGGAATAAACAAGAGTAGTGAAGTTATGAGTACTCCATGTTCTGCATCTGAATCATCTGTTTATCTGTCAATGTGTGGGGCCTTGGCCCAATAATGAATGCACAAACTATGGCCTTCGCCAAGTAAGCGCGTCAGTGGCCATGGCCAAGTGTACATATGTGGGGTCTTGGCCCAATAATAAATGCACAAACTATGGCCTTGGCCAAGTAGGTGCGTCAGTTTATGGCCTTGGCCAAGTAGGTGCGTCAGTTTATGGCCTTGGTATACGTATACATGAGACTTGTGCCCTTGGTTAATCACATATGTTCACTATTCATTAATTATTATTAAGGAATTGAGATTACTGGCATAATGAACATCACTGAACTGAGACATGTATTCATGAATCGAGTATGAGACCTGAAGCCTTAACTGTTTCTAAACCTGTTGAATTTTTAGACTGAGACTCATGGATATCAAACGAGTCTATACTAATTATGTTCTGAGTTCACAATCAATTACGAAACTAGAGAATGGAAGTTCTGCAACTATTCATGAAACTAAAGCATAACTATGTTTTGAGCCAATTCGTAATAGTCAATGAATAACGAAGCGTAGGGAGAATTATCAACATTCCCAAACGTAGAGTGTTAGTCTCACATACCTTAACTTCATGCTCTTGAGCGTAACACAATGTTTGTTGCTTCCTTTCGACTTTAATCTGTATCAATATATGTCAATAGAATCAACATTAGCAACAATTCTCATGTTTTGGCCATCTAGGCATTTTATCAAACACTTGGTGGGCATAAAACTCCACAACTTTCATTAATGGGATTTTCTTCACCCACTTCCCATTCTATTACTTCTAGGTGATTCTACAATCTCAATTAGATGTAATTATCACTATACTTCATTACCCATAAGATAACAACAACCCTAAGTCAACAATTCACCCCATAAAATAGTTCATTCGATTTTCTTCATCAAACCCATTAGCTTATCTCAAGAATCTATGATTTATAATCATTAATCCAATAATATAATCAACTAGGGGATGAAGATAATACCTTTTTGATGTTCAAGAAGACTGAATTCGAAATTTAGGGCTCCTCGTCCGACAATAATGTTTCAATCGCAATTCTATGGATTAGAAATGTTTTAATTAAGTTAGGAGGGTACTAAGAACTTGAATTCATGTTAGAATCCTTGGAAAACTTACCTTGGAGGGTTCTTGAGGCTTGGAACTTGTTCTCTCCGACTTTAGGGTGATATTTCGGGGCTAGGGGGGTGTTGAGGAACGATGTAGGAATTTTAAAACGTCCTTTTTTGTTGTCCCGGTGCGCGGTCGCACACCTGAAGGCCCAAGCGCGCAGCTGATCGCGCAGCAAGGGCAGTGTCACTGCTACGATCTCGCGATCGCATGGTTGATTGCGCAAACTGCGCACTGTTCAGTAAAATGATCATAACTTCTTGTACAGAGCTCCGTTTGGCCTCCACCATATATGGACGAAAAGGTATTTCAAAGGGCTACAACTTTCAGGAAGAAAGTTATCCCAAATTCCTTATAGATTTTTTCGAATACTCGCTTGAAGTGAGGCCTTGTGCAAAGTCACTTGAAATATGGCCCGTAGAGTAGTTTCCGACTATACTTTGCCCAAAGACTCTTCTTATAACTTGATTAATTTTTAAAACACTTCCTAAACTCCTCATTTTGGTTCCATTACGTTCCCATTGTATGGGTCAAACCTTAGCCCGAAGGTGCGAGGTGTTACACTATCCCTCTATCTGTATCTTGCTATGAAGTAGTTGAACATCAGTTTTGAAATTCGGATTTTTTTTTTGCTAAATCAATGCAGTTTTATTTTCTCAGGCTCTCATTTGCATTGGCAGCAAGCAAACTTAAGGAGAAAGCTAGGATAGTGGCCATGGATCTAAGAGGACATGGAAAGTCATCTACACAAAATGATGTAGATTTATCCATTGAGGTACTTATGAAAGATGTATCTTGCTACTATGAACTTCAGCATTTGATGCTTTTGAGAAACTCTTTTTGCCCCAATGCCATGTTATGGTGGTCTTATTGTTGCAGACGCTATGCGGTGATGTGATTTCTGTTTTGAAGACAATGTATGGAGATGCTCCGCCTGCAATTGTGCTTGTTGGCCATAGGTTGTACTCATGAAGTTAGTCCATATTCAATTATTTACGCCTTTTTTTGATTAGTTACTATGTTGGGAATAGCTTTATGAGTAGAGAAATATCTACTTACTGCACTAAAGGTGTATGCAATGCTGGGAGCAGAACAAACCTTAGGAGATCAGCCTCAAATAAGTATTAGGTTGATATGCTAATCAAAAACATAGTTTTCAAGATCATACAGTTTTGGGACTAATAAAGGATCAATTCTTCGGAGACTCTATATACAGCACTTTGTATTCTATTCTTGCCTTAGTACACAAGTCTAAAATAGTCATCTGTTCATGCCAAAATGTTTGGAGGATGTCTTCACACTCATCTCTGTTGTGTTTAGCTAAATAAAAGATGCTATGTTATATCATTGCTAAGTAGCTGCAAGCTGAGCGGCACAAAGCTTTTTACTCGGACGCAATTTCCCTGGACAATGTTTTTACGTTAGCTCAGTAATTTTTTTTGATGACACGGGAACCCGCAGCTGCTACCCTTGTGGGTGCACACAACGTTAACTCAGTAATTTAATAACAGAATTACTTGTATTAGTGTGGCAGTGGTCTGTAAACCAGATCGATCTCTGTTGCATCGATCAGTCCGATGATTACTTGGAATTTTTTACTCAATGATTTGCTGCATTCACTCGCCTTTTTCCATTTTATCTTCCAGTCTGAAGAGTCCTGAAATGTATCTTTCGTTGCTTTCTCCATTTTTGGGTGGTTAGAATTCTTGTCATTTGTTTCTAGATATCTGTTACCAACAATGAAAATGGTTTGAGAGCATAAGAAAAGGAAAGAAACCTTTATATGTTTTCCCTCGAAAGAAATTTTAGTCTTGTTATGAATTAACTATTTCTGTTTTTTTATTTTAATTAACAACTGCATGCTGGGGTTAAATGTTTTCTGTACCACAAGTAAGCGGTGCTTAGAGTTTTCTGTTTATGTCACAGTATGGGAGGTGCAGTTGCAATTCATGTTGCTGCAAAAAAATCACTTCCAAGTCTGGCTGGCTTGGTGGTTGTGGACGTTGTTGAGGTTGCCAATCTTTCTAATTTGTTAGAGATATGATTGTTGTTTCATTATGTACTGATTTCCTGATATATCAGGGTACAGCAATGGCATCATTGATTCATATGCAGAAGATTCTGTCGAACAGAATGCAGCATTTCTCGACCCCTGAAAAAGCGGTAAGCAATGCTTAGAACTCCTTCCATTTCTGACAGCGGTCTTCCTTGCTCACCTCTTATCATGTTGAATACAGTTTCTCTTATATTGTTTTTTTAGTGAAGTAGCCTTGTTTCTCAGGTAGGGTTTATATTTAACCAAAAAAAAAAACTTATTTGCCATGAAAATATGAAATTCACTATCAGAGGGAGTACATTGCAATAGTCCCTATTTTGATTATGTATATTGTGTTACTGCTTTGCTTTGTGTCGCGTGCTTGTTAAACAACAAATTATTTCTACTTTAATAAAACTAATGATAAAAGATTTAAGATAAGGTTGTACATGTCAGATGCCTGATTAATTGCATCACATAAGTAGATGTCATTGAGTAAACAATAATCACTGATGTTTGTTATTTTTTGTTGACAAAGACAGTCTGACCTCCAATATCACTTAATCAGGTGAACGATTTTCCATAATTATATGATACGACATTTTCTTGTCATCTTGAGTAACTTTCACACCATTACATTGTGAAGTTCAACTCATAAAGCTACTTCTTACCCCTCTGACATAGCATGGTTTATCTGACTTATCCAGAAAACACATGGTTTATACTTACTTTTTCCTACTATATATGTAGCTTCTACTTGGTTATGGTTTGCGTTTTATAGGAGCTCATCTTACCTTAGATCTGTTGAGGCTAAGTTTTTATTTGAAAATTTTATGCATCTACAGATTGAATGGAGTGTCAAATCGGGTTCTTTGAGAAATATTGACTCTGCTCGTGTATCAATCCCCAACACATTAAAATATGATGACTCAAAAAAATGGTGCGTAATTTATTTGGCATTTCTTTCCTTTTATTTTATTTATATTGTAGGGATGGTAATGGGGAAGGGGGAGCTCTTTCTTTCAGTTTTCTTTATTCCGACTTGTGATTAGTAGACAAGGTTCTAGATGTATTAATTTTTTTAGTTTCTGGTGTTGGCTTTTGAAGCTTCTAATTAACACTTATACTGCAGTTACACGCATAGAGCAAGACTTGAAGAAACCGAACAGTATTGGAGAGGGTGGTATGAACTATTCTTTCTTCTTATCCAATCTAGATCTTTTATATATCCTGTCATGTTGTGCTGTTTCAGAAATCACTGAATCTCGGATTTAGGGTCCTAGGAGACCATTTGGGACTGTGTTGCATCAATTGTCTAGCAAATAGCCTCCAGTTTATGGGGAAAAACTGTTATTGGTTCTCCGTGCAATTTCAAAACCCTTTTAATTTTTCTTCTCCTTTGCCTTATCTTGAAGGTTATGGTAGACCAAGTCATTCAGTAAGACAACGGTTACACTTAAATTATTACTTCAAACATAGTGAATATTTAGTTTTTTCATGATAACTAAGGTATGGCTTACATTACCTTGCCCACTCCACCTTATTCGCTGGAAGGGAGGATACGATTGTCAATGCTGAAGTTCATATAATTTCACCTACTACCCTCTTACTCGCACACCTACCAACTAGAATGAGGACAGTCAGACTAACCCCAAAAAATAACTCTCGAGAGAGAAATGGGATCTAGCCTTTGGGCTTAGCTCAGAGTTCTGCCTTCTGGTCTTCTTCCTTAATCAGGAAAAATTCTTTACGCGGGCATGAATCAAATAAAAAAAAGTGAATCCAATCACCGCCAGGACGGCAAGAAGGTGCTGAGAAGTTACAGATTATGATGGACTTACTAAGTAAGGAATCATGTATTATTTTCTAATTACACCAAATATTCAAAAGTTGAAGACATCCAAATCTATACAAGATATTGCTTCTGATCTTTCTTCAGAACACCAATGATTTCTTTCTGATCAAACTGACCATAGGATGCACATTGGCGTTCGAAACCTATGTGTTTCCTTGCCACTGTCCTTGCCAATTGGTTACAGGCATACATCTGCCTTCAAATTTCCTGACATCTATGTACCTGAGACAGATTCAAATATTGAGGTTACTGTTTGAAGTGGCCTTCAATCATTGAATTGTCTGCAAAATGCTTTCGTATCAAGTATTGTTAGGATTTTAAAAACTTAATTGCTTAATGTTCTACATTGGTAGAGGTGAGTATTCTTTTAACTCTTTCTTTTGAACAAAACCAAACCAAAAGGTTTTAAGAAAAAGATACTTTTATGATTTATTATAAACACTAAAGCATTCAGAATGAAAATGACTAATTGTTAAACTCCTATTATTGCCGGGCCCAAAGCTTGTGGTTCCACTCTGAGTGTGTGTTCAGTTGACTCAATCACATGATTGCAATGCAGAAGAAATGACTGAATCTCTTAGCTAGTCTCAGTATATAGCACCTGCTGCACAAGTTAAAGCTCTTCTTCAAATAAATTTGTTTTTATTTAATTCCCTCAGGATTTCTCTAATTGCTACCTTCCTTTTAGAATGACATTGACTAGTTTGTAGACTCGAGAAGTGTCTCTTGATTTTGCAGTCTGTATCATGCTTCAAGAGTTCTGGCATCTAGCAATGCTGCACAGGAAGCTGAGCGTCTTGTTTTCCAATTTCTAGCATATGCCAGTTTGAACCTGAAATTATAATGCTCTTGTCTCAGGTATGAAGGCCTTTCAGAAAAGTTTTTGTCATCTCCTGTGCCAAAGATATTGCTTTTAGCTGGGACAGACAGACTTGACAGGTTGTGTACCTTTCACTGTATTAAAGGTTGTGTGGAATTCTATATTGCATATGCATGTTAGTATGCATGTGAAGCTTCAGTGTGCAAGATGATTCCGTTCTGCCATAAGTACCTCCATATTCCGTTGAGTAGGATTCTTAGGATTTGACAATGGGTTTGACTCCATGATTGTAAAACTTTCTTTTATCGATCTTGATTCACGTATAAATTGCTGAACTTTGGATTTAGCTGAACCGGAGAGCCACAAAGTCCCACGGGTATCATAGAAATACGTTAGGTACCATATGAATAGGCCCGAGAAAACCCCTGTATAGCTTCTTCAATTTCTCGGTGAAGAGCAATATGACCAACAATTGTTTCGGTATGTCTGGATATCTTATCTTGTCTCGCCAGGAAAATGGATATCTCTAGAAAAGATTTAAGTTCAATTCGTTTTTTTCTCTCCACCCGGACCAACTTCTTAGATTTAAGGTGATTTGTGTATCTACCCCAACGATACAATTGTTACGTACCGTTATGGAAGAAGATTCGGGCAAAATATGCACCTCTTCAAGAATGAAAAAAATTGATCTACTTTCATTTGGTATTTTGGCTTAAATTCTGACTCCTCGATACGCAATCAAATCCTCTTTTTTGATGAATGAATGTGTTTCTATAGTCCCATATTTAATAATACCCGAACTCTTTCTTTTGTATTGAGGATCATCGAAATAAGCAAGAATACTATTTCGATGAAAAATACCATTTACAGGGATTTCAATCAAGATACCTGAACATGGCATTGGTTCATTCTCAAGTTCTTGAATCGAGTGTAGTGGAATGATGAATTTATTTCTTCGCCTTCTTGACAATAAATCAGAATTCTCGTGGAGAATAGGCGAATATACGAGATTATATTGACCAGTACATATGATTCGATTAAGGTTTGAATAATCAGGAATCCTATCTTCTTTTTATCAGAAAAACCCGAACTAAATAATTTTTGCCTCGCCTGATCATTGGTTACTGAGAGGTTAGAAGTATATCTTCGCTTGCCAGAAAGAGAATGCACATTCATTTGATCCCGATCCTTGTGGAACGAAAGGTAGACTAGACTGGACCTGCTCGACCCTCCTAATAATATCCATAAATGACTTGTTTTTGGTAATTCGGGTGCATGATAGACATCAGTACTTCAGTGCATTTCTCCGTCCGAATTAGAATAAATATGTTTTCGAACCTTCTCTTTAAAATTCAAAGTGGATATTTCTGAGCGTATCTCAACAATTACTTGTTCTGTTTCTACATATTGATCATGTTGAACTTAAAACAAACTTTTGGGTGGAATATTCACATTATGTAGAATATCTTCACCCTCAATAGTTACATACAAGTCTTTGAACATAGAAAGGTGGGATGCCCATGACGTGTACGTGTCGGATGAATCAAATCCTTATTGAATTTTATTTTTTCATTAGATGGGGCTCATTGCAGTACCCCCTGTGAATTCTCCTCCGGTATGAAAAGTTCTTAATGTTAATTTAGTACCCGGCTCTCCAATTGATTAACCTGCAATAATACCTACAACTTCCCCTAATTCAACCAGGTCACCATGAGTAGGACTCCGGCCATAACATAATCGACAAATCCAATATGTACTCCTACAAGTAAAGGAGTTCGAATAGAGATTGGTTGTGCCCGAAAGGTTATGAATCGATTTATAAGTCCAATGTCAATGTCTTGATTTCTAGTGGCAATACATTGCAGACTCATGTATATATATCTGCTAATACACGACCAATTAATGTTTGGCTAAAAATCCTTTCCGGCATCATCGCATTCCGAGGACTCACAGAAATACCCTGGGCGGTGCCACAATCCGTTCGACGTACAACAATGTGTTGAACTACTTCAACAAGTCTGCGAGTGAGGTATCCAGCGTCTGATGTTCGTACAACGGTATTCACAATTCCGTTACGGGCTCTGTAGCAAGAAATGATGTATTCTGTTAAGGAGAGTTCTTAGTGCAAATTTCTTTGAATAGGTAAGTCAATAATTTGTCCTAGAGGATCGATTAATTCTCTCAAAATGTACTTGGATCCATTTCATTTTATATGAACTTTAAAAGTCACTCATCCTAAAATTAGGATTCATTTCTTGTCGCAAATATTCACTTGGAGCATAGCATATTTCAATGGATTGACGTAGTTTATCTACCGCGTGTACATTCCCATAATGATGGTGTTTTTCCAAAATTAAACTTTGTTGTTTAGCATTTTGAACTAGCCATCCCTTAGAAGGTTTGTTAAAAGATCATCAATTCCTAATGAAATGGATGTAGCATTAGCTCGTTGGAACCCCATAGTTTTTACTTAATCCAGGATATGTGATGTATATGCCATTTCGAAGTGCTATTTTAGTTTTACTAATAAGTCGTTTCATGGCAGCTCCGTCTATCGCTTTATTGTGAAAGACCAGATTGACCCGTTCTGCCATAAGTACCTCCATATTCCGCTGAGTAGGATTTGACAATGGGTTTGAGTAGGTGATTGTTAAACTTCCTTTTATCGATCTTCATTCGCGTATAAATTCCGAAACTATGGACCTAGCTGAACCGGAGAGCCCCGAAGTTCCACGGGTATCATAGAATTACCTTAGGTACCATGTGAGTAGCCCCGAGAAAACCCCTGTATAGCTTCTTCGATTTCTTGATAAAGTGCAATATGACCAATAGTGGTTCGAATGTATATAAAAGGATTTGTTTTTTTAGACTTCTTACCATAGATATGTATACGAGATGGTTCCTTATATTCCTTTTCTGATCTTACTTAATAGTGAGTCGTGTCGGAACAATTGATGTGCATGGCTTTCCTAAACAATATTATGCTTGCAGTCTCACTTGTAATGAGGAAATTCCGTCTCGCAAAAGTATCTCTAAATGACAGCCTTATCCAGCAAACTATTTATTGGTTTGGAATGTGTGTAATCCTAAACAGAAAGTATAATTGCCAAAGTTCGCTTAGAATCTCTGGAGACTTGTCACTGTTGAGTATATGAAGAAACGAGCAGCAAACAGCGGACATATCAATGGAAGTAATAGAGGACTGCCATTTCTATCATTGTCATTGCATGTCCATGAACTAAAAATAGAGGCCTGTAAAAGCAATAGTAATATCATTTGTTTTCAAAGAATTATATTATCCTTTAGCACTCTCCTTACTACCTCTAATGCAACTGAGATAGACATACAAAGATATTAGAGAAAACAGTGTTTTTATGCTTAACTCTATAACCTTTTTATATAGGGTTCTCCAACCATATCTAACGTAAGCAACCAACATTCAGAACATGTAAGCGGAGATACCTAGTTTCCAAGTAAATAGATGTTGCTATGATTTTTATTGGATAACAGTTTTCTAGTGGAAATACCCTTTTCATTATAACTACCTTACTTTCTCTCACAAAAAAAAGCCTCCTTTGTAGAGCTTCGATTACCATTGGATTTGTTACAGTTGAGTTTTTTTATATTTGTGTTTTCCATGATGCTGTTTAGTTCAGATGACTCTTTCAAGATATTTTTTCCAGATATAATGTACTTGGCAACCCAATCTCTTAATGAGATGCTAGGAAATAGAATCTCTATCGGGATAGCGGTTAATATTTTATTTTTTTCGGGTGAGATTCTAAAAGCTTATTTCATAACACGAACTACATCGTTCTAGTTTGTGTTTTGATAAGGCATGAGACCAATTTGTCAACTGTTTCTCTTTATTGTCACAGAACCCTCACAATAGGTCAAATGCAAGGGAAGTTCCAAATGGTGGTTGTCAGACACACAGGCCATGCTATACAGGTCCATTTGTTTTTCTGAAGATGCCAATTTGGTTTTAATTTGGAATTGCACTTCTGAATATTTGCTTCCTTTGAGCACTGCAGGAAGATGTACCTGATGAATTTGTCACTTTGATCCTCAATTTCATTTCCCATAATCGAATAGGCCCACATGGAATTGAGGTTAGTTTGTTGAACTTGTTCTCGAACTATGTTGAAGTATCTAACCTGATATTTTAAAATCCAAAAAGTTTTTTTCCTTATTTAATCTTTTTTGGATATGGTCTCCAGACCCTATGTACCACTCAAAACCCTGACTTTATAGTTAGAGGTAGAGAGTCCTTATCACTAGGCTATCCCTGGTCGAAATCCAAACCCTTGTATTCTTCGATATCTTGGTTTCATTTTGGAATAAAACATATTTTTGCAATGTTACAACTTCCATGAAAATGCATTTTGATGGTGACTTTGTTTGCAGATACCTGGACTTCGTCGACCCCCTCAGTCAAAACCTTGAATACTGGACTGATGCAAAATAAGTATCTGATAGTTTGGATTTGTAACTTGTAGTGTCTTGAATCAGAGCATGTAGAATGGCTTTGGAGATGTTTTCATGGAGATTGTACATAGAGGTGTCAGCTGTAATAAATGTTCTATTTGGCAAACAAGACCATTTAGAATAGTTTAAGCTTTTGTTCTTATCAATTCAAGGATTGAAAATGCATGCTCTTCCATGATTCAAGAACATTATGGCACTAGAAATGCTTTTCACTGGCTGTCTATAAAATAATAACCATACCCTCTTGCTGATTCATGATCATTTACATAGAGAAAAGAGGTTGCTTCCACATCGAGTCGAATAATAACGTGTGACATGCATTAGTACGACAATACAATTTAGCTAAATTTAGCCCGATTCATCTTGTAACAAATTGTCACTACGTTTAACCAAAAAGCCTTTGGCAGATCCATGATTTACAAAATTTGACACCATGCGTCCAATACCAATGATCAATGTCTAAAACACGTTAGATATCTGCTTTAGAAAGCTATACATGCAACCATGATGCGTGCTTTGACACTGAGCTTCCCTTTTATCGCTTCTTACACGACAAGGCTCGCTAAAGTGGTCAAGTGGAGTGCGTTAACAATTTTGAAGAGGGAAGAAACTTGAGGCAACATAATCGTAGTTTATGGAGGTTTTCTCCGGAAGAACAAACACTTCGGAAAGCAGTTATCGATGAAAACATTGGATTGCAAGGGTGTTGGACCACTCCCTATGGGTGTGGTTTGTGGTAAAGCATTTTTGAACTCTGGCAGAAATTTTCAAGTAACATTGAGTTTATTAAAGTGGGAAATGGAAGAAGGATAACTTTTTGAGAAAACTGGATTGGACATGGATCATTAAGATATCAATTTTTTGATTTATATAAGACTTGCTACCTGATTCCACTTTGGCTCTAAATAGTGAACAAGATGGTTGGAACTTCAATTTCAAAAGACATTTGAATGACTGAGTTGGAAAGACTAACTGAAATTTTGGGCACAGTAGAATATTTTCAAGGATTGTCCCATAGCTTAGGAGTCTTTAAAGTAAACTCTTATTATTCACAGTTGTCTTAGGATAGACATCAAGATACTTTTTGGCCATGTAAACAAAATATGGAAAACAAATGCTCCTTATAAAGTGGCTTCTTTCACTTGATTGGTTGCTCGAAATGCTTGTTTAACACAGGGAAATCTTCAAAAGAGAGGTTTTCAACTGTGTTCTAAATGTCATCTTGTGGAGACAAGCCAGAGAGTGTTAATCACTTTTTCTACATTGTCTTATTACGGATCAACTTTGACAATTATCTCCAAGTATGGTGGGACTTTGATGAATTATGCTAAGACCGCCATGTGAGTTATTGAAGTGTTGGACCATCAGAGGAAGGAAGTCCAAGCAAAAGAAATGATGACAGACTATTTCGACATGCATATTGTGGACAGTTTAGAGGGAGAAAAATGCTAGATGCTTTGAGAACAAAGGAGAGCCCAAACGCCTTCGAGGCTATCTCATATAGCTGCCATTGATGGATCAAATCATTCTAAAAAAGCGATATGCTTAACACAAGCTTTTCTTTTTGCCAGCTTATCTGCCAGTTGTCTGGCTGTAAAAGGAAGAGGTTAGTTCACAACTCTGAAAGCCGAAGACGAAGCGAGGAAGGCAGCTACAGAGCAGCAGATAAGGAAGAGATTTAGGCAACAACATTGACCTACCGGACTCTACTTAGATTCTCACTTACTTCAGAAGCGAAATTCTCAAACTTCAAATACAATGATCATCTAAAAGGTAAGGTCTCCTCTGATGGACCATAACTTTCATTATTAATCTAAAGGAGTTCTCTCCAACACTTGATGTTTACATGCTGATCCTTGCCTTACCTGACTTGACAAGGTATCCAATTAATTTAAATATAATTGTCCAAAAACAGATTGTGTTCGGCCAAAAGAACTCAATGAACTAGAACAACGTTCTATTCATCCAGAGTTCACTTTTGTTGCGTTTTTTGGACTTGTAATGACTGTTTAACTGGTTATGCAAAAACATATTTCTGCCTAATGGATCAAATTTTACATTTAAATTTGCGTCGAATAAAAGAAGAGAAGAGTTTTTCACCTCCTCCAAGAGGTAACAAAAAAAATCTATGAACCAGTGTTCTTCTGGGAAACAAATTGAAAGATAGAATAATTTCCCTTGGGGATTCCTTTCATTATTCACAATATATATAGCTGTACAAAGGTTGATTCCTAATATGGTACGAATCCTAACTTACCTTACAAAGGTTGATTCCTAATACAATTAGAATCCTAAGTTACCTTAAATATACATCTATCATAATTACAAAATATACAGAGAATATTCGGAGAATATTCGCTAATACTCCCCCTCAGACGGAGCGGGAGGAGGCCGAACGCTAAGGCTGGATCGGAAGTCGGTGAAGAGGCTGTCGCGGTAGTCCCTTTGTGAAGATGTCTGCATACTGATAAGAGGAAGGCACGTGTAAAATTTTGACCTGACCACGGGCAACCTTCTCTCGCACAAAGTGGATATCCATCTCAATATGCTTAGTCCGCTGATGTTGGACCGGATTATGAGACATATAGATGGCAGATATGTTGTCACAATAGACTATAGACGCCTTGCGGAGTGGACACCGGAGCTCTAAAAGAAGATTTCGGAGCCAACAGATCTCAGCAACTACATTAGCAACATCGCGATATTCTGCTTCAGCACTCGAACGGGATAGTGTGGCCTGCCTCTTGGCGGACCATGAGATAAGATTATCCCCAAGAAATACACGGTACCGAGGTGGAGCGACGTGAGTCGGGCATCCCGCCCAATCTGCATCCGTGTAGGCAAGTAACTTGGTTGGGGCGAGAGGGGTATAAGTGTAATCCAAAGTCTAGTGTGCCCTTAACGTATCCGATAATACGTTTGAGGGGGGCAAAATGGGACTCTCGGGGGTCGTGCATGAACGGACACACCTGCCGAACGGCATATGTAATATCAGGCCTAGTGAATGTAAGATACGAAGAGCACCCGCTAGACTCCGATATAGAGTGGGATCAGAAATTGGCGCACCGTCATTGGCACTAAGCTTGGATTTGGAGTCCACCGGAGTTGGCATAATTTTACAATTTGCCATCTTGGCCCTGTACACTATCTCTTCTTGCATACTTACGATGACATAAGAACATAGTGGCTGCAGATCGGTTACCGATATACCCAAAAAATAACTTAGCTTGCCCAAGTCGGTCATAGCAAATTCAGTTTTGAGTAGAGCAATGATTTCATTCTTCAAACCGTCGAGATGAGGCAGTAAGAACAATGTCATTGACATATAATAGCAAATATGCAAAGATCTTGCTACCTCGGTGAAAAGTGAAGAGAGAGTTATCACACCTGCTACATACAAAACCAATCGCAAAAGATACACGGCAAAACGATCATACCAAGCGCGGGGTGCCTGTTTCGGTCCATACAATGACTTTTTGAGACGACACACAAAACGGCGGAGTCACGGATGAACAAAGCCGGGGGGCGATGCATGTACACGATCTCTTTCAAATCCCCATGAAGGAATGCATTCTTGACATCAAGCTGATGAATTGGCCGATGCATGCCCATAGCAATGCGAGAACAATCCGAATAGTGGCCGGTTTAACAACCGGATCGAATGTCTCACCACAATCAATACCCTCCCCGCTTGATTAGTGCCATTGGCGACTAGTCTTGCCTTATACCTCTCTAAGTCACCACTGTCTCTGAACTTGTGCCGAAATAGCCACATACACCGGATAATATTCACACCTTCGGGTCTAGGTACCAAATCCCAAGTGTTCTGCTTGGTTAAAGCGTTAAATTCCTCGCACATGGCCGCATTCCAATTTGGGTCCAGTTTTGCTAGTTTTGGATTTTGTGGAATGGGTGATAAGGTTTGTGTGGAGAGATTGAAGTGAACCTTGGGTTTGAAGATCCCGTGTTGTGCACGAGTCTCCATACGATGAGACGGCAGTGGCGGTGGATCGGGGCTGGGAGGTTGCTGGTCCACTGGTTCTGGACCAGTGGGCAGCAGTTCAGCTGGACTGGTTTCTGGTGACTCGACTGGGGGTTGTAGGGGTGAGCAGGGAGCTGTTGGGGTGGTGCCGGACAGTGGCGAGACTGTCGGAACAGTGGGCTGCTGTTGATATAGATTTTGGATGATCGGGGACAGACTTGGTTCATCGAGAAAGATGTAATCGGTGGTCTGAAATTTCCGGAGATTTGAAAAAGGAAAGGTTGTCTCATCAAAGGTGACGTGACGGGAGACGATGATTTTGCAAGTAGCAATGTCATAGCACAAGTAGCCCCGATGATTAGGAGATAGACCAAGGAAGACACATGGCAGAGTGCGAGGTGCAAGTTTGTGAGGTGCAGTGGAGGCCATGTTGGGGTAGCATAAGCATCCAAAAATACGTAGGTGATCATATGATGGTAGCCTACGGTATAAGATTTCGGTAGGGGTCTTGTTTTGGAGTGTGCTAGTTGGTAAAATATTAAGAAGGGATTCTACCATTTTGACAAAGATAGACCCAAAAAGGCGGTGGTAGGCGGGCATGAAACGAAGTGTGCGAACCATGTTATTGATGGTACGTATAATTCTTTCAAATTTTCCGTTTTGGGAAGAAGTATAGGGACAAGAAAAACATAAAACCATACCTTGTTTAGAACAGAAATTGTGAAATGTCGAGTTATTAAATTCACGTCCATTATCACATTGGAATGATTTGATAGATTTTTCAAATTGTGTTTTAATGAAGTTGTGAAACTCGAGGAATTTTGTAAAAACTTCGATTTGAATTTCAGTGGGTAAATCCAGACAAAATGTGAAAAATCATCCAAGAATACTAGATAGAATTTATGACCCAAAGAGCTAACAATCGGAGATGTCCACAAATCAGCATGAACAATATCAAAGGGAGAAAAAGTAACACTTTGTTTGATGACATAAATGGAAGACGAGTATGTTTGCCTAGTGGACAAGAAAAACGAGTGTTGGGCAATTTTTCCATTATTACATTTAATACGCTTAGAAGTCCTAAGAAAAGTAAAAACTGGGTCTCCGGGTGTCCGAGTCTGTTGTGCCAAGTGGAGGGAGAGATTGCCGCAAGGGATAGAGGTGCTTGCGGCCTGACAGCGGAAGATTGAGTGAATGGGTAGAGGTCTCCCACACTATTGTGGCGTGTAAGAATTTTCCCCGTATTGAGTTCTTTCACGAAAAAACCAAAAGGGTCAAATTCGACAGACACAGAATTATTGCTAGTGAATTTTCTAACAGAGATTAAGTTTTTAATGATGTTAGGTGTGTATAGGACGTGGTTTAGGGAGAAAGGCGGGTGTGTATGTTTGGTGTGTGTGTTACCGTAACCTTCAATTGGAATGCGATGACCATTGCCGACAGTAATAAATTGAGGACACTTTAACCGACGTAGTTGAGATAGGTTACCGACGACCGGGTGAGGTGAGATGTGGCTCCGGTGTCCATGTACCAATTGTCGTCGGGCTGTTGAAGGTTCACGGTGGTGTAGGCCTGGCCCAAATCGGTCGGGGACAAAGACATTTGCCGGCCGCTTTCTTTGCTTGCTGCCGGTTATTCTTCTTCTTTATTCTTTGCCGATTCTTTCTTCTTCTTCTTCTGCTCGGTGCCGAGATCTTTAGTCTTCTTTAGTCTTCTTGAGTCTTGCTTTGCAGTGCTTCTGGTGTTTCTTTAGTGCTTGCCGCAACAGCTTGCCGCTTCTTCTTCTTCTTCTTGGACATCTTTGTGATGGTGGTTGCTTTTGCCGGCCGCAGTGTTGCCATCCCGTCAACGGCTAACGCCTGTTGATTATGTTCCTCTTGTTTAGCACGTTTAGTTTCTTCCAACAATAGTTGTGAACGTGCCTTGTTGAAACTTGGGAGAGGGTCGGCTTGTTGAATCATTGTTGCGAGTGTGTCATAGTCACCTTTCGGTAAACCCGCAACAAGTTGAAGCACCATCTTGGTTTCGAAACAAGTCCCGACGTTGGATAGTTGATCGGTTATGAGTTTCGGTTGCTTACAATATTCGGACATGTTGTTAAAATTCTCGAGGCGGGTATTGTTGAATTGCTCTTCCAAATACACAAATTGAGTATTTTTATTGTCCCGAAAGATTTCTTCTAGCCGGACCCAAAGTTCACGTGCCGTAGCACCCGTTTTCATGATAGTGCATAACAGGATCTTTGGAGATGGTGCCGTAGATCCATTGTTTGACGATGGCGTCAAGACGACGCCGATTGAGTCCGTAACATCGGTGGGACGAGGAAATCGCAGATTCGTCAATGTGATCGAGCACGTTGTATGCACATGCATGAATGTAGAATAGTTCCATCCACACGGAATATTGATAGTCTTCTTGGTCAAGAATTATAGGGATAAAATTCTTGATGTTGTTAACGGCGAATGCCGATGAAAAGAAGATACCGAACGTTGAGAGGGGTTTTCAAGTGTGCCGCCGGATGAAACGAAATTTGTGAGGGAAGACATGGTTGCCGCTTTGTCGAGGGAAGGGAATTTTCTGGTTTGGCCGAAATATGGAGGAAGAAACCGATTTTTTTTTTTTTTTTTTCTGTGAAATCAGAAAAAAAAATCTGATTTCGGCCGGGAATGAGGATTTAGGTTTTAGGCTCTTGATACCATGAAAGATAGAATAATTTCCCTTGGGGATTCCTTTCATTATTCACAATATATATAGCTGTACAAAGGTTGATTCCTAATATGGTACGAATCCTAACTTACCTTACAAAGGTTGATTCCTAATACAATTAGAATCCTAAGTTACCTTAAATATACACATATATGCAGCAAAAAAATGCAAATTCCACATGGGTTGATTATGCAGTTAGGTTAACCGATAAGATAACCATATCTCAATGGTAATGTAAACACAAGAGCAAATAATCATACAAAGAAGTCAGTCACAGCCATGTTCTTATTGGCAGCAGTAGTTCCAGACTGCCCATTCAAATTAGGTCCTGATATTGTTATAAAACAATACCAAACACAAAAAAGATGCCAAAGCCGAAAAAGAGACTGTTAGAGAACTAAAATGATTTCATATAACATGTTATATTCACTTAAAGTCAAACATTTAAGTTTCAAATTTATTACTTCAACTTTCTAATACTGGAGCACGTTTTGGAAGCATTTCTCTTTATCACTATTTTTTTATTACATAGGTGTAGGGGAAATTGATAGATGATTACAACGTGTATTCAAACTCACATCAACAAGGTTAAAGTTCAGATAGCCAACCAACTAAACTACTAGATCCATATTTCTCTTTATCACTATTCTTTTAAGTGGTAACTAATTTTCCAATTCGAGATAATATGTTAGAAAAATGCTTCAAAAGAATTCTTCAATTGATTCTTGTTTTCGTTTTCCTTATATAAATATTGAAAAAAGATTATGTAAATTAGTGTTATACACCTACCATAATTATATAGTTAGAATTATGGTAGAATAAGGATTTAGAAGTAGAATAGGAAAAGGATTTTCCTATTATGGAAATATGTAACTTGTATGTCCCTATTGTTCTTGAGATGGAAAACGTTCAATATGCAACGTGGGCGGAGTTGTTTAAAATTCACGCTATCTCGTATCAAGTTCTTCATCACATAATTCCTCCCGCTAGACCCCTTCCCGCGGAGGATCCCGAGGTGTGGATTACACTTGATGCTACCGTTCTTCGGTGGATATACGCCACTATTTCGGGGACCTTCTACGACGATTATGGAGCCCGATACCACGGCTATGGCTGCATGGAATAGATTGCGTGACATATTCCAAGACAACCAAGATTCCCGTATCGTCACACTCGAGCAGAATTCTCTCTCGTTCGAATGGACGTATTTCCGAACGTTTCGCATATTGCAAGAAACTAAAGGAATTGGCGGATCAACTCCGTAACGTTGGCGCACCAAAAGTAACAAATAATCGTCTAGTTCTACGGTTGGTTGCCGGTCTTTCGGAGGCCTATAATGGTGTTGGCACTCTCCTTCGCCAAAGCAACCCTCTTCCCGACTTCCATCAAGCCCGCTCCATGCTTACGTTGGAAGAAGCCGGTTTGGCTAAAAAAGGCGGCTACCGGAGCAAGTCCAGCTTGTCATGATGGCATCCTCTCCTAATCCTTCGAGTTTTGTTAATAATTCGGGCCAAAACCATAATCATGGTGGCGGCAAGAATAATCGCAAGAATAATAACAAAAACCGCGGGGGCAAACGCGGTGGTAATGGTGGAGGTTCCGGTAGTCGGCAAAACGTCGGTGGGTCCCATCCGTGGAACGGTGGCCCACCGCCCCCATGGGCCCGGCGGTGGGGCCCATGGCGGGGAGCGATGGCAGGTGGACCGTGGGCCGGCGGCCCATACCATGCAGCGGCGGCGAAATTCCGGCGGCCGGTGGGGCGGCCAACGGTCCGTGCCCAATGCCCAGCGGTGGCGGCCCATCGGCCGGTGGCCCGGCGGCGGCGGTGGTAGTAGCGATTACGGACGAGGCCCGGCTCGGCAAGGGAGTTCTTGGACCCCGACCTCCGCAAGCCCATCATGCGGCAGGCCCTACTCGGACCGATATCGAGGCCGCGATGCACACGTTGGGATTGACTCAACCGACCAAAATTGGTACATGGACACCGGGGCCACTACTCACATGACTTCCGACTCGGTACTCTCTCATCTTATTCCAATTTGAGCACCCCTCGGGGATAATTATTGGTAATGGCGTTCTATTCCAATTCTAGGGTATGGTCGAAAACGTTGTCTCCCCCAATCCACCACTCCTCTTGAAAAATACTTTACATGCTCCTAAATTGATTAAAAATTTAGTGTCTGTCCGAAAGTTCACGAATGACAATTAATTTCGTTGAATTTGATCCTTTCGGTTTCTCTGTGAAGGATTTCAAGACGGGGAGTCGTCTCATGAGGTGTGATAGTAGGGGGATCTATATCCTATCATGCCCGGTTTTCGTCCATCGAGTCCACCCTTGCCATCGGCTTTTGCGCCATCTCTCCTTCCATGTGGCATGCTCGTCTCGGGTCATCCGGGATCTTCTATTTTATCGGTATTAGATAAAAATAGCTTTATTTCTTGTAAGGGTACGAGTCGTACTCCAATGTGTCAATCTTGTTCATTAGGAAAAAGTGTTAAGTTGCCATTTGTAGACTCCAATTCTCATACTTCTATGCCATTTGACATTGTTCATAGCGACTTATGGACATCTCCCGTTCTTAGTTCAATGGGTCATCGATATTATGTTCTCTTTTTAGACGATTATTCTAGATTTTTGTGGACGTTTCCAATTGCGAATAAATCACAAGTGTTTTCCGTCTTCATAAAATTTAGAGCATTCATTCGTACTCAATTCGAAAGAGAAATAAAAAATATTCAATGTGATAATGGGAAAGAGTATGACAATAGGGAGTTTCGAGAATTTTGTGCTATTCATGGGATAAATTTTCGGTTTTCATGTCCTCATACATCTTCACAAAATGGGAAAGCCGAACGCAAAATTCGTTCCATAAATAACATTGTCCGAACTCTCCTAATCCATGCCTCCATACCTCCTTATTTTTGGCATCATGCACTACAAATGGCCACTTACCTTCTGAACATAATTCCGTCTAAAGGTCTGACATATTCTTCCCCTCTCAAAATCTTATATAATAAGAACCCTTCTTATTCTCACCTTCGGATTTTTGGGTGCTTGTGTTATCCACTATTCCCATCCACAACAATTAACAAACTCCGGCTCGGTCTACCCCGTGTGTGTTTTTGGGTTATCCGTCAAATCATCGTGGTTATAAGTGTTTTGATTTATCCTCCAAGAAAATCATAATCAATCGCCATGTCATTTTTGATGAAACTCAATTCCCGTTTACAAAAGTTCATACTCCCGAACCTAAGTTGTATAATTTTTTGGATGACCAAATATCCCCGTATATTATTCGGAATTTTTCGGACAACTCCCGTGCCCAAAATCCCCCAGGCGGCCCACCGCCCGCCGGGTCCCACAAAGATCATCGCCCCCTGTTTTTCCGATGGCTTGGAACAGTTCCGAAAATTGGGCCGGTTCAGCCCACCTTCGGAACCGGTCCAGTCCCGGCAAACCGAGAGCCCGGCTTTTACCGATTTGGGCCGGCGGAGCCCATCGCTCCGCGTCCGTCCCGAACCCGGAAAATTCCCAAAATTCACTCCATTCTTCCTCGAGTCATAGACCGGTCACTCGTAGTCGGCGGGGTATTTTTACACCTAAAAGACATTTTAACTTACATTCGGATGTCTCTAAATCCCCCTTGCCCCGCAATCCGTGTCCGCATTAAATGACCCTAATTGGAAAATTGCTATGACCGATGAATATAATGCTCTTATTGATAATAAGACGTGGGAGTTGGTGCCCCGTCCATATGGTACTAATATTATCGTGTCTATGTGGATTTTTGCTCACAAGGAGAATTCGGATGGGTCCTTTGCTCGGCATAAGGCGCGGCTTGTTGGTGATGGTAAGACTCGACGGGTTGGTATTGATTGTGGTGAGACGTTTAGTCCGGTGGTCAAACCGGCTACCATTCGTACTTGTACTTAGCTTGGCTCTTTCAAAGACTTGGCCGATTCATCGGTTGGATGTCAAGAATGCGTTTCTACATGGAGATCTCAAGGAAACAGATCTATATGCATCAGCCGTTGGGTTTCGAGAGATCCCAACCGCCCTCATCATGTCTGTTTGTTGAAGAAGTCCTTATATGGGCTTAAGCGCCTCCACGGGCCCAGTATACACGATTTGCGGATTTTGTTTCGACTATTGGGTTCACACACAAGCAGTGTCGATAATTCTTTGTTCATCTACCGCCGTGGTTCATCATTGGCCTATATTCTCGTTATATGTGGATGATATCATCTTGACCGCCTCCTCCGATGCTTTGCGTCGGTCTATCATGGCCATGCTCGGTTCGAATTTGCTATGAAGGACTTAGGGCCGTTGAGTTATTTTTTGGGGATTGCCGTCAAACGTCATTCGGGTGGCTTGTTTCTGTCTCAACGGAAGTATGCTTCCGAGATCATAGAGAGGGCGGGATGTCATCCTGTAAGTCCACTTCCACACCGGTTGATGCAAACCCAAAGGCGAGTGCCGCGGCGGGTGCACCATACGAGGACCCGACCCGGTATCGCGATCTTGCGGGGGCCCTCCGGTATCTTACCTTTACCGGACCGGATATTACATATGCGGTTCGGCGAGTGTGTTTATTCATGCATGATCCCGTAGTTGAGCACATGAATGCAATCAAACGCATCATTCGGTATATTCGGGGGACACTAGACTATGGGTTGCACTTGTATCCGTCATCTACATCCACACTTGTCTCTTACACGGATGCTCGATTGGGGTGGGTGTCCGGACACCGGACGGTCGACTTCGCTCTTGTATGTTCCTTGGCAACAACTTGGTCTCATGGTCGGCAAAACGTCAAGCAACTCTGTCACGCTCCGGTCCGAGGCGAGATATCGAGGGTAGCGAATGTGGTCTCCGAGTCAAATTAAATGAATTCACGTAATATAATCTTCACCAAGATTAAAACATTAATTTTTAAATTTATTATTGCAACTCTTCTAATACTGGACCACGCTCGTGGAAGCTTTCCTCTATTTCTTTTCAGTGGTAATAAACTTTTCAATTTGAAATCCTATTCTAGTTCTACAAAAACACTTCAATTGATTCTTTTTTCCATTTTCCTTCTAAAACTAGAGAGAAAAAAAGGAGTCTGTGAGAGATAAAATGAAATCACGTAATATTATCTCCTCTAAGATTCAAACATTAACTTTCAAATTTATTACTTCAACTCTTCTAAAATTGCACCACACCATACCCTTGAAAGCATTTCTCTTTATTATTATGTCTTTGGTAACCAACTTTTTTAATTTGAGATCCTAATTTTTTTAAAAAAATCTTCAATTAATTTTTTGTTTTTGTTTTCCTTCTAAAAAAATGAGACGGTAGAAAATAAAATGGATTCACGTATATTATGTCCACTAAGATTCAAACATTAATATCCAAATTTATTACTTTAAACTCTTTTACTACTGGACCATTCCTCTTTATTACTACGAAAAATAAATACGCTTGAAATAAGAGGGGTAAAAAGGTAAAAGAAAGTTAGGCCCTTACCAATTTCATTATCACTTGAAAGAAGTGATGCTACTGTCGTTACAGAGGTATTGAAGCCCTCTCTTCATTAGTTTTCCTCTTTAAGAATATGCATGCCAAAAGAAAGAAATATTTTGCCTTTAACTAAGGGTGGCCAGTGGCCGGATTCGGGACGATCGGGCCGGGTTTGACGGGATCGGATCGGGACGGGACATGAGGAAGGGCGGGATCGGGATAGGCGGGATTTGCCGAAGTCTTGTCCCGATCCCGATCCCGTCTGAATCGGGTCGGGGCGGGATCGAGATCGGGATCCGGGACATTTAAAAAAAAAACATATATATAAAAAACTCAATAATTAAACAAGATAGTGTAATAAAAACATCCCAAAGCTGGTTTTTGTGCCTCTTATATTATTTAATAGACATGATTTTTTTTGTAATACAAATACAATTGTCAAAATTGCAACTTTGTTATATAGTCAAGGATGTCATATTTCTGCATAAGTTTGCACACGAACCAAAGAGCAGATTCGATATCTACAATATTTCCAATAGTCATAGATGTCATAATTTATCTGCACAAGATTGCACACAAACCAAAGACAGATCCGATATCTTTTAAATACTACTCTTTTAATTTATTTTTACTTCTTCATAATCTACGTTATATTGTTTTTTGAAAAAATAATAAATGAAAGACTATTTTTCATAATAGTTATATTAATTTATGTATAATTTCAATAAATTTGAGAAATGAATAATTAATGATAAAAAATAAAACAAAATAACTTTTTCAAAATATATTAAAGAGAACAAGTAAAATTAAAAATTTGTTTTTAGCTTAATGAATAAGTAAAAATAAATGGAGAGAGTATTTTTTTATAGTTAAGGACATCATATTTTGGCTGCATATGGGGTTTTAAATCTATTCATTTAAAACAATTTTTACGTATACCACTTAAAGTAACTTTTGAACACACAAACAAACCCTCTAACTTGCGCGACCCGACAACTATGACCTCAAACTTTGCTAGTACACAAGTAGTCACTTAAACTTGTCAAAAGTCGAACATGCATACACAAATTTCTGACAGGTCACTAGCGTGAAGTGCAATTGCTCCCACGTGGATTAATGCCCAATTAGAGACTGCCAACTAATTTACACATAGATTGGACATAAAAAAAAACGAAAAAGGTAAATTAAAGAAAATACATAAACATGTCCTTTAACTTGGCGTGAGCTGACAACTTTGACCTCAAACTTTGCTAGTGCACAAGTAGGCACTTAAACTTGCCAAAAGTCGAACAAGTATATACATGCGATATTGAGTATCAACTCTCCTGTTTTCGAGTATATCTCACTCAGTTTGCCATGTAAGACGCGTGTGTATGCTTGTTCGACTTTTGGCAAGTTTAAGTGCCTACTTGTGCACTGATAAAATTTCAGGTCATAGTTGCCAGCTCGTGCCAAGTTAAAGGGCATGTTTATGTGTTATTCATTGAATAAGTTAAGCAACTTGGTATACTAACAAATTAAATTACTTCCTTCCTCCCGAAAAGATTGAAACTTTTCGCTTTTTGAGAGTAAAATTTTCTAATTTTGACAGTGTGTTAGAATATAAAATCTTTAAATAATTTAAAAAAAATTTACATATTTAGAAACTACGTAAAAAGTACTATAAGTTCCATAATTAATAATTTAAATAGGGATAAGACACTATTACCTCCCTGAATTATACCTAAAGTTATTGCGACACACCTTATCTTTGCGGGGATCTTATTACTCCTCTAAACTTTTTAAAAGTAATTCTTTGCACCTTTATTATTGATGTGGAGTACTGCGTGAGAACACCTACTTCAAGCGTTTGAGAGCTTTAAAAAATGGCTCTAACCTATACGAAATGGGCACGTGTGTCAGTTCCAACTTCCAAAGTTGATTTTCAAGAGTTCTTCATCACCATTTTATCATCCATTTTTAGGAGCTCCAAGTCTAATTTTTGGTATCAAAATTCAACAAAAACTCAAAATTCACACAAATCAAACTCAAATTTCAACTACAACTTCACAACATCATCACCATACTCCAGTAATCAATTTGGCCAACAACCACGAATTTCGACAAAACTCATTTTTTGTTCTTCAAGCTTTTTCAAGGTTCAACAATGGTGAATTCGAAATTCTTTTTTCATTTTCGAATCTCATCAACAACCAAGGGTTTAGAAAGAATTTAGCACTTGAATCTCAACTTTAAAACTTCAACAACATTCAAATATACTTAACACCTCTAATAATTTTTCAAGTTCATATAAAAATAATTGTCCTTTTCATTTTTTAAATATAAAATAATATTTCCATTACATTTCGGGATTAAAAAGAAAAGAAAAAGAAAGAAATTAAAACAAATTTTTAAAAAATTTAAAAAATACGAAATTACATGTGACAACACGTAGGGGTGGGCGTATATCGGTTTATATCGGTTTTATATCCGAAAAATATGAACCGAATAAAAATCATTTAAAAAAAAAAAAAATCCGAATCCAACTTTTTTAAAAAAAAAAAATGATATGTTCGATTTATATCGCCGAACGTATCGGATTATATCGATTTTTTCTAGTGGGCCGGGTCGGGTCATGGACTTTTTTATTTTTTTAAAAAATTGAATTTCCAAAACTGAAATTGACATTCACACCTACACTATCATGAAATTTTGACGTTGAAATCTATTGTGTATCGTGAGATGTTTACTAAAGAAAAAGAAAAAGAAAATTAGAAATCGATTTGGGGGAAAATACAAATTGATTGGGAAAACGAACGTTTTTCTAAAAATTGGCTTAAGGCGGTTTGGCCGGCCCCGTCTCAATAAAATAGGCAAAATCAAAAAAAAAATCGGGTAAAACGGACATCCGAGCGCAAAGTTATGACCATTTAAAGTTTCACCAATTTACAACTACTTTCTCTCCCTACATTTTATGTCAATGTTTCCGTGATATGTTAATCAAGTTCATGCCGCATTCGACTTCCATAAAAGCTTCATAGGTTGGTTTCAATGGCTACGATTCAAGAGATAGTAGTAGCCTAAAATAAAAAATAAGATTAATTACATATTTAATTCAGTTTTTCGGTTCGGTTCGTATCCAAAATCAAAAAATCGAACTGAATCACTAAATCCTGATTCGGTTTTTCAAAAAATCAAATTTTTTTAAAAAACCGAAAAAAAAAATCGAGAATTTCAATTCGGTTCGGTTTTTCGGTTCTCCAGATTTTTTGCCCACCCCTAACAACACGTGTATTTCACTATTTGACAAATGTTTGGTTCTCTATGCCATGGTTCATTCTCCCTCCAGTATTTCAACAAGTTTTCACGTCCTTCTTCATTGAGAATTGCTTCGTACGGTACAACACCCTGCAAAACAAAAACATCAAACTCGCTAACTTGATTAGTAGTGGTACCACTAAACATTCTATGTCTAAGACTTTCAATACTAGCCGTAGAAACAACACGTCTTTTTTGAGGTTATGTTGAAAAAGAAGAAGATTGTATGAAAGCCGGTTGGTTGCTAGCACTTTCTTATTGGTAATGCCTATACTTTTTTGCATTCATCTTGTATCCTAGACAAAATAAAATGATGTGATAATAATAAAACATAATATTTATTTATTAATATTTCAGTTGAAGGTGCACTAGTGAGTGTGTTGTCATCTACATTAGTGGGTGTATAATCTAAATCATCGTCTAAATTAAAGTCTTCTTGAGTTCCAGAAAATAGCTCCTCGTCTAAATCTAATGGTATTGTAGGAAAATGTTCAGTATCAACAAAATCATCCTGTGTAGGAATAAGATTCTGTCTAGAAATAGGATGACTAGAAGAAGTACCATTGACCTTGTTGCCCCTACTAGAAGAAGCATGACCCCACCCGTAAGTATACGTTTAAATCCTTCCATTATAAATTTATAATTATACTAATAAATAATTAAAGTAAATAAAATTAAGTACGCTAAATAAAATAAACAAACAATAATGATTTAATGAATGAACGAATGTATCAAACGTCGACGTGTAATCTAGAGGTTGAAAATTGAAACTTTGCTCGATGGAAGATCCTCAAGCTAGTTGCCAACTTCACTCTCAAATGAATAAATAAAATTGAATATTTAGTAGACAATGTGGACTTATAGAGAGATAGATTGAGAGATTGTAGGAAGATTTGTGAGAAAGATGAAGAGAAAATGAAGTATTTATAGTTGGAAAATTGGGTTAAAGTGTAAATATAATAACTTATGGATTAAAAATAAATATTAAGGGGGTAGGGAGTTGGGGGAGGGGGAGGCAAAAAATGACCATTACACAACGGCCAAAATGTAAAATGATCGTTGGTGCAACGGTTATTTGTGCAAAAGGGGAAAGTTTCGGGCAGGATCGGGACCTAGTAGGGTCTGTCGGGATTGGGTCGGGCCGGGACGAGACCATGTCCCATCCCGGTTTGAGTCCCGATACCGCATTTTTTTTTAAAAAGGTCGAGTTCGGGGTTGGACCGTGGCGGTGTCGGGCGGGACGGGACCGAGGCAATGTTGGGGGGGATCGGGACGGGACCGGGCCGACCCGACCCACTGGCCAGCCATAGGTTAAACTGGGCACATCCACGCCAATAAAATGTAATACAATTTACAGAAGTCTATGTTCCATCAATTGAAGAACTTCACAGAATCCGTAAGTCGTTGTTGATGTATTTGTTGGGGTCCACCACTTGGAAATGGTGGAGACAATATGATAATGTAGCACATGGGTACCGAAAGTAGCAACTTTCGGTGCTCCAATTTGAATTTCCCCCAAATAATTCAGTCCGTACATAATTATTTGACTATAAATAGCAGCCTTCTCCCTTCATATTTTCCACACCAAAACAAACACAATACATACAATAAATTGTATAGAGAGTTCCTACAAAATAGGAAGAAATATTTTGTAGTGAGATTGTGAGATTACCATACTAGCGAGTGTGAGAGTTTTGAGTGTATTCCTCAAGTATTTGTCAAAACTTGAGAAGATATTGTATACTCATTATTATTGTTATAGTGAAAGGTTTACCGTGGTTATTTTTCCACGAGATAATTCTTGGCTTGTATTTAGTATTTTATTACTATTTCCGAAATATTATTTACATTGAAAAATATTTAGAAATACTAAGTATGCTCTGTGATTGCAATTGTGTATGATATTTCACATCAAAAAAGTATTTCGGGGTGTCCATCCTATTTTTCCGCACATATTAATCCTAAAGGGGAATTGGATTACTATCCTTTTATTCCCAACAAGTGGTATTAGAGCAACCAGGTTACAGAGGCGGATTAAAAAATAGAGGAATCACCGTCGCTTGACGGTATGTTCAAATTGAACGGTTCAAACTACACAATTTGAAAACCAAGCATGTTGGATCTTCTCTATTGTAAGGATCTTTATTTGCCCTTACATGGTGACGAGTCCAAACCAAAAGAAACAACTGATGCTGACTGAAAAATCCTGTACAGAAAAAATGTGGGTTACATCAAGCGCTTCATTGGGCACAATATCTTCCATCATTTTGCAAATGAGGAAAAAGCTGATGTTCTTTGGAAGAAAATAGAAGCTATGTTTGAGACGAAAAATGTCTTAAACAAAGCTTCTATCATCAGAAGAATTGTTCGATTGCGATATGTAGAGGGTGCCAATATGACGGAGCACCTAAATGCATATCAGGGTCTTATGAACCAATCCATCATTACAAAGATTACTATTGATGATAAAGTTGTAGCTTTATTGATACTCAGTTCGTTGCCAGACAGTTGGGACACTCTTGTCGTATCAATCAGCAACTCGGCTCCAGACGGAGCACTGGACTTGCAAACGGTCAAAGATTGTCTTCTTAATGAAGAGTTCAGAAGAAAAGAACAAAATCATTCTTTTAAGTCAAAGGCGATGGTTGCCGAAAATAATGATTGAGGGAGAAGCAAAATTAAAAATTTGGCAACATACCAGAGACAAATCCAGGGGGAAGTCTAAGCCTAGAAAAGACTTCAAATGTCATTATTGCGGTGGTCCAAACCACTATGAAAGAGACTGTAGAAAGAAGAAAATAGAGCAAAAGCGTGGAAATAATGAAACCATGGAGAAAGACACGACAATAGCTGCAGCTGATGGCGATATCATCATGGTTTGCGATGATGCCCTTATGAGTATGTCATGCCAACAAACGGACTGGATCGTAGATTCGGATGCATCCTATCACATTACACCATATCGTGATATATTTGCATCCTATACTGGTGGTAGCTTTGGCAAAGTCAGAATGGCCAACCAAGGTGTCACTGAAGTTGCTGGTGTAGGAGATATTGTCCTGCTTACTAATACATGATGTAAGCTTATCTTGAAAGATGTTCGACATGTTCCTGATATCATAATCAACATTATTTCCGTTGGCAAGCTCGACGATGATGGATACACCAACACTTCAGCGAAGGAAAATGGAAGCTAATCAAAGGCTCCCTGGTTGCACAAGAGGTAGAAAACAAAATTCTCTCTCTACTTGATGCATGCAAAGTTATCCAATGGAGAAGTGAATACAGTTGCTAAAACTTCCTCCATTGAGTTATGGCATAAAAGACTCGGACATTTGAGCCAGAAAGTCTTAGAAATTTTGTCTAGAAGAAACCTCCTCCCTGAAGTAAAAGGTGAACACTTGGATACCTGTGTTGATTGTCTGCCGGAAAACAACACAGAGTTGCATTCAAAAGCTTTTCTCCCTCAAGAAGAGCTTAGCCTCTTGATTTGGTGCACATAGATCTGTGCTACATGAAAGACAAAACTCTTGGTAGTGCATTGTACTTCATCACTTTCATTAACGATTTTTCGAGGAAAGTATGGTGCTTTGCTTTGAAAACCAAAGACCAAACATTTGGGGTCTTTAAGCATTTTCAAGCAAAAGTCGAGAGAGAAATTGGAAGGACACTGAAGTGTGTCCGTGCAGACAACATCGGTGAATACCAAGGCCCGTTTGAGCAACACTGCAAGAACCATGATATCAAGCTTGAGAAGAGCGTCCCAAAGACCCCTCAACATAATGGCGTGGCAGAAAGGATGAGCAAAATAATTTATGAAAGAATCCTATGCATGCTATCGCACTCCAAATTGTCAAAATCTTTTTGGGGTGAAGCTATGAGGACTGCAGTTGATTTGATCAACCTTTCTCCATCAACTCCTCTGGGACGTGACATCCCAGATAGAGTTTGGTCAGGGAAAGACATTTCTTACAAATACTTAAGAGTATTTGGCTGCAAGACTTTCGTACATATTCCAAAAGACGAAAGATCCAAGCTTGATGACAAAACCAAACCATGTATCTTCTTGGGATATGGCCATGAAGAGTTCGTCTATAGATTATGGGATCCAATTAACAAGAAGGTTGTCAGAAGTAGGATGTTATATTCCTTGAAGATCAAGTTCCTGATGAAGCCAATGAGAAACCTGAATCTAATTCAGAAGTTTCTATCAACGTAGACCCAGTTCCTTTACCAACAATCCAAGATTACGGGGGAGATACCTAAGATGATGCGGTTGATGATGAAGCAAGTGACAATCAAAATCCACTTGCACAAGATGATGTCCCTCCAGTTAAAAGGTCTGCAAGAGAAAGACATCCTTCTACCAAATATAGCCCACATGAATATGTAATGCTCACTGATGGAGGAGAGCCACAAAGTTTTGCAGAAGCCATGCACATGACCAACAAGAAAAGTGGTCAGAAGCCATGAAGAAGGAGATGAACTCCTTAGAATAAAACTACACCTACGACTTAATGAAGTTGCCAGTTGGAAAGAGACCACTGGAAAATAAGTGGGTCTACAAGCTGAAGTCTGAGGAACATAGCTCATAACCAAGGTACAAGGCAAGGCTGGTTGTGAAGGGTTTCAATCAGAAGAAGGGTGTAGATTACGAAGAAATTTTCTCACCAATGGTGAAGATGACCTCAATCAGAGTTGTTCTCGCAATTGCTTCCAGTTTAGATGTGGAGATTGAACAACTTGATATGAAAACGACATTCTTGCATGGAGATATAGACAAAGAAATCTACATGGAGCAACCTAAGGTTTCAAAATCAAAGGGAAAGAGAACCTTGTATGCAGGTTGAAGAAGAGCTTGTATGGATTGAAACAAGCTCCTCGACAGTTGTACATGAAGTTTGAATCCTTCAAGTCGATCCATGGCTACAACAGAAACACCTCAGATCACTGTGTTTTCTTCAAAAAGTTCACAGTATGTGATTTTATCATACTGTTACTCTATGTCGATGACATGTTGATTGTAGGCCATGATGTCAACAAGATTGAAAAGCCGAAGAAAGAGCTAAGCATGTCTTTTACGATGAAAGACTTAGGCGCAACTAAGCAAATCCTTGGAATAAAGATCTTCAGGGATAGAAATAGCAAGAAGCTATGGTTATCTTAAGAACAGTACATTGAGAAAGTTCTTGAAGGTTCAATATGAGCAAGTCGAACCAATCAGCACTCCACTTGCGGGTCATATGAAACTCAGTTCAGCACAATGCCCCACAGGTGAGACCAAACAAGAAGGAGATGCAAAAGATACCATATGGTTCTGTAGTGGGTAGTCTAATGTATGTTATGGTATGCACTAGACCTGATATAGCTCATGAAGTTGGTGTGGTTAGCCATTTTCTTTCTAGTCTAGGAAAGGAACATTGGGCAGCAGTGAAATGGATATTACGATATCTTAGAGGCACTTCTAAATCTCGTTTGAAGTTTGGTGATAATCATATCCTACTAGAAGGATATACAGATGCAGATATGGCTGACGATGTTGATTTTAGGAAATCCACATCTGGATACCTAATGAGACTTGCAGGGGGAGCTATCTCGTGGCAATCTAGACTTCAAAAATGCGTTGCATTATCCACAACGAAGCTGAGTACATAGCTGTTAATGAAGCTTGCAAAGAGATGTTGTGGTTAAAGAAGTTTCTACAAAGTTGGGCTTGAAGCAAGATAAGTACGTGCTTTACTACGATAGTCAAAGCGCAATTCACTTAAGTAAGAATTCGAGTTTTCACTCAAGATCAAAGCACATTGATATAAGATATCATTGGATTCGAGATGCACTTGAAAGAAAACTAATACATCTCGAGAAGATCCACACCGATGAAAATGGTGCTAATATGTTTACCAAGTCCTTACCTTGAGATAAGTTTGAGATATGCAAACGTGAAGCAGGTCTAGTTGAATCTCCACATGTGGTGGAGGGGGAGAATTGTTGGGGTCCACCACTTGGAAAGAGTGGAGACAATATGATAATGGAGAACATGGGCACCGAAAGTTATTTGAATTCCTCCCAAATAATTCAGTCCATACATAATTATTTGCCTATAAATAGCAGCCTTCTCCCTTCATATTATTCCACACAAAACAAACACAATACATACAATAAATTGTATAGAGTTCCTACAAAATAGGAAGAAATATTTTGTAGAGAGATTGTGAGATTACCACACTAGTGAGTGTGAGAGTTTTGAGTGTATTCCTCAAGTATTTATCAAAACTTGAGAAGATATTGTATATCCATTATTATTGTTATAGTGGAAGGTTTACCGTGGTTATTTTTCCACGAGATAATTCTTGGCTTGTATTTAGTATTTTATTTACTATTCCCAAAATACTATTTACATTAAAATATATCCAGAAATACTGAGTATGCTCTGTGATTGCAGCTGTCTCTGATCTTTCACATCAGAAAAGTATTTCGGGGTGTCCATCCTATTTTTCCGCACATATTAATCTTGAAGGGGAATTGGATTACTATCCTTTTATTCCCAACAGTATTTGACGGATATCACAATGTTCATAACATGCAGCGGAAGACAAAAACAATCTTGTTAATGGATTTTCCGCCACAAAGCTACTGTTTGTAATAAACATACATTGTTCGAACTCCCAGATGTCTAAACATTGGAACGAAGGTAATACATTACATAGATGTATATCGAGTTGAAATTAGATGCATAACTGTTCGATTCCATTTAGATTCAAACATCCGAGCATTATAAAGAACCACGACTTTGCAAAAGGACTAACAAATCCAAAACATTCTGCTTGACCACTCTCCCACTGACTGCATACATGCTATATGTGTGATGCCGACACCCTGATCTAGACATCTGCTCCAGACTATTTACCTTATTTATAAATCTTGTATGCATTTCCTCTGGTGCTAACGAGAACGATGAGGTAGTAACTTACGGACAACCTTCATGGTAGTAATAGCATAGAAGAAATCTGGAATTTGTACAAGAACTAGCATGTTCTCACACCCATTGACAAGCCTCTCACAGCAATTTTTACAGCAGCAACAACAACACGCTGCCTCAATCCCGGTTTCTCCTTAGTCTCGCTATTATCTGCACCCTCAACAGCGACAAAATATGCAACCTATCAAGCCAAATGAGGACAGAATCAGAAACCAGTATGACAAGATTTAACAACTGTGAGCCGAAAATTTAGCCCAGCCTAAGTTAGAACAGATTTTTGCAGTCTAGACTGCGTTCGTTTAACCATATGTGCAGCTAATGACTTTAGTTTTTTTGGTAACAAGTTACTCGTCCAGTAAATCACCAGTGTACTCTTAGTGTCAACAGTAGTAGTAGTTCTGTCTAGCAAAACAATCCAGCAGAAAATAACAACCTAAATAAAAATAATCACATTTAAGTGTTTGCTCCGAGTTCCAGCGTTTCATATGTACCGAGCTTGTTACAGATGTAACTAATACGAGGATCAGTGAGGGACTAGATGAAAATATCTGCAAACAACTATTTGAATTTATTGGGAACTTGTTTACCAAGAAGCTTGTTTACGCTATGAATAGTATTCTTCTTGTGTATTCCCTCCGTTACATTTTATACAACAAGAGAACAAAGATTAAGCAGCTAATTATTTGCTTCCACTGGGAATCAGTTCTATAGGACATGTTCAATTACATAAAGTACATAACGGGCACCAAAGAATATCATAAGGAATTTTAAGTCCGTGTCTGACAATAGAACTATAGAAATCACAATTCAAGAAAAATCTCCATTCAGACATGCATTTGATGATATGACAAGATGCGTAGCGAATTATATTAAGTAATATTACCTTCCCTGAAGCATTACGGACAGGTGAAATGTGAAGCCAAAACAAGGTTCCGTCTTTTCTGAAAGAAAATTTGTAACCACAAGAGAATGAGTCTAGAGAGTAAAAACATTATGTATCTAAATAACATGCAGGAACATGAGCCAACCTGTAATTTAACATGCGTAAGTTACATGGTTGTTCATTTTGGATGCATTCATTTATCTGCAAAGAGAAAAAAAGTTGGATTTAGATCACGTGGCATCAAATTGAGCAAATAAGAGCTAATAACAATGGAAAATTACCTGAAACTGTGAGCTTGAATTTGTGTCCATCGCACTTAAAGATCTGCAGTTATAGCCCAACACTTCATCTCTGGAAAAGCCTATCAAAAATGGGAAGAAAAGAATCATTCCAGTTAGTAACTATCGGTCAAACAAGGATGAAAAACCTCCCATTTAAACAAAACAAAAAATATCGTTATAAATTATCTACATCTTTAATACCTGTTAATTTCAGGAAGGTATCACTTGCAAAGACAATTGGCATGTCAGGTAAGTTAGCATCAGTTCTGCAAGTTACAGACAATACCAGGAAGTGTCAAAAACGATCTAGAACCAAATCATATCTGTAGAGAATGGATCTTGTGCCTAACTCAATCCCCCAGACCTTGTTAACTGGAGCATGGATAATATAATTTGGGGGCCCAACATCGGTGAACAAAGAATTGGAATGGGTCTGGCTCTGATACTATGTAAAGAATGACTCTTGAGCCTAACCCAACCCCAAAAGCTAGCTTGTAAGGTGAGGATTGTCCAAGTCCCATAGAAGGAGTTCATGTTCCCATTTCATATCCGATGTGGGACTCTTAACAATATCAATTGTAAAAATGAAAAAGTACAAAAAACTCACAATACAAAGCTTTGTTTGATTCTACCAAGAGATATATTTAAGGATGCTCCGAGCAGACCCGTCCCAGATGGGGACCGTCTCTTCCAGTGAACTAGTCTGCCTGTTGATTCACCGTCGTGTACCAGAATAGTCAGTATTTTGTTAACTGCAGCAGTGGCTTTTCTCTTCTCTACATCACTTGCATCACAAGGCCCCTCTACATCTACTCCTGCGACAGACAAGTTTTGTTGAAAACATCAATCATTTGCACAACGAGCAACAAGACTAGGATAAATACACACCTGATTTATGAAAATGAAAACATAATATAAGCACATATACAAAAGTTGAGAAACTCAGGTGACATTTCATCTTTTTTCCAATCTTTGTGCTACTTGCAATCTATCGAATATGATAATTTCTAGTCTTGTTTAATACTGTAGAACTTCACATCCATCATAATATTCACATTTAGCTGACCCTCATCTTGTGGATATGTTGGCCTTTGAGGCCCGAAATTCATTCCGATATAAAATTCCAAATTTCACAACCATTTTGTAGAATTTTTCTTTCACTCTGCTAGGTATCTTCTTATCTCATAACACTCTTGTGACACTCCTCCCTTTCAGCCATCCTATTCTAATCCTATGGGTTACTTCTTAATTGATCATGCTATTCTCCTGAAAGATCGAGTCTACATACCTAAATTCCTTTCATTTATGTACCATAATCTCGTTTAATCTCATTCATATTCATTCTTCTTACGAGGGCTAAAGTTTCGGTACATATATCATTCATTCTTTTGTTAACAAAAGTTGAGCTTCAAAAGAAATGTAGCAAAGATAAACTAGTCTATGTTCTAGTTTTCCAATATAACTAAGCAAATATCCCACAATCATGTGAGCTTATCGAGCCTCTTTTTATAGAGTGTACAGCAAATCTGCCAATGCAAAACGAATTGCATGGCTGGCACACTATGAGTACTATAACCACGCTGCCTGTATAAAAACAAACTTTGCAGAACTTTTTCACCTAATCGATTGTGGTGAAGAGAGGGAAGCTGAGGAAAGTTTACATATATCTATAGGGGCATATGTTCTCTATAGTATCGCAATCAATTCTATCACATAAGTAGATATATTTCAACCAAAATGTACCTGTGAATTCCAAGCCTGAACCAGAAACAAGAGACAGTGCCCGTTCCACGCTCATGGAGTAAACTTCCCTTCTATAAAACCTAAGCACGGACTCTCGACAAACAGATCCATCTTGGTATAACTTTGGCTTCCTCAAGATTGGAACTTGAACTCCCAAAAAATGAATCACCCGCCCGTCCTTCTCATCGAAAACAGGACACATGTGAAACAATATCCGAAATGGTGTCCCATCTTTCCTATAATTCAACAAACCGATTTGTATATCCCTTTCCTCTCGAATAGCCTTACCAACCTCTAAAACTGATCTCCTGTTAGTCTTAGGCCCTTGAAATATCGTCCCATTCCTCCCAATCACCTCGTACTTCGAATATCCAAACATTTCCAAGAACCCACGTGAAGCATACACAATGGGGTTGCCAGAAATGTAAGGATCAGTAATAGTGAAACAATCAGGCAATTGATCAAGAGATTCTTGAAACCCTACTGAGTAACAATCAAATGATTGTTCAATACTAATACCCCTTTGTGATTCCATATTGTGTATCGGTTATACGTTCGACAGAACTTAGTAGATTGGCCAGAACTCTGTATATAGCTGCTTATTCTAATCAAGAACTCATAACTCAAAATTCTGAATCCACCTCTGACTGATTCTACCGGTTAGTCTCAAAGACTAACTCTTTATCAGTAAAGATATAACCCCTTATTCCATGTGGCACTTTCAGCAATATGTCCTGCATTTGTTTAATCTTCAGCATCAATCAATTGAAACAAAACAGGAAAGAAACATGACGAGCACTTAAAGAAACTTGCAATTAAAGAAAGCATACCTTATGTAAATTAGAATTGAACCTAATTATTATTGTAAATTAATTTAAGATTACCGCAGGAACTTAAAACTTCAAATCATAAATCCGACTCTGATTATACTATAGTTGTAGGATAAAAGAAGCAAATAACGATTTAAACATTTAGGGGGATCATTTGATACTTCACACAACTTAAGAAAACAAATAGTAAGTGGTAATCATAATTAGACTATTTAGTAGCTTACATTTTATGTGTGAGAGTGAGCACTTGAGAAGCAGAAAATAGTGAGTACAAAAATATCTGAAGGGAAGCTTTGTTTTGAATGAACAAGATGAAATGAGATATGTCCATCAATTGTTTGTTGGTGCATGAATTATTATTATTATGGGAAGAAAAAGATGGATGGAGAAAGGAGGAAAACAATCTTGATAATTGTAGTAACTAAAAAACTTATGTGTTGATTTTTCAGATGAGTGTATCAATCGTTATTATTATATAGTACACTATATTTTTTTCTAAGGAATTAATTTGTGGTTTAAAACGAAGCACGAGGGAGTTTGCTCTAATTATTGGATTTTCCGATATTTTTTCTTCCATATAACCAAAATATCTTGTTATAATATAAATATATAATTTAAAGCATTATAAAAGGCATGATAAAATACTATAAAAAATAATAAAAATAGTCGTAACTGTCACAAAATAATACGCTAATCGAAGTACAAATGACAACAAATAGTAACAGAAATCAAAGACAATGAACTACAAGAAAAATACCACGCCTACCAATATGAAAGGATCAGTCGGACAACAATCCACTACTTACTAACCTTCTATCCTAATTTGTATCATCCATAACCTCCTATCTAAAAGGCATATCCTTGGTAAGTTGGACATGCGTTATGTCTTGTCTAATCGTTTCTCCCAATATTTTTTCGGCCTACCTCTGCCTCTCCTGAAATCGTCCATAGACAATCTCTCACACTTCCGCACTGAGACATCCATGCATCTCCTCTGCATATGACCAAACCATCTCAGTCTCGCATCTCGCATCTTATCATCCATTGAAGTCACTCCCACCTTGCCACAAATATCTTAATTTCTAATCCTATCAATCCTAGTATGCCCACACATATCCATCGCGACATCCTCATTTCGCAACTTTCATCTTTTGATTATGAGAGTTCTTGACTGACCAACACTCCGCCCATACAACATAGTTGGTATAACCACCACTCTATAGAACGTGCCTTTAAGTTTTGGCGGCACCTTTTATCACACAAGACTCGGGATGCGAGCCTCCATTTCATCCATCCTGCCCCAATACGATTTCATTATCTTGGATAATAGACCCAAGATACTTGAAACTTCATTTTCTTTGAATGACTTGGGTATCAAGCCTCACTTCAATGCTAGTCTCATGCATTACGTTATTGAACTTGCACTCTAAGTATTCTGTCTTGATCCTACTCAACCTGAATACTTTAGATTTCAAAGTCCGCCTCCAAACCTCCAATTTAGCGTTAACACCGCTCTGAGTCTCGTCAATCAAAACAATATCATACGTGAATAACATACACCATGTCACATCCCTTTGGATTTTTCGTGTCAACCTATCTATCACCACCGCAAATAAAACTAGGCTAAGAGTTGATCCCTGGTGCAACCCCATCACCACTGAAAAGTGCTTCGAGTCTCCTCCCACCGTCCTAATCCGGTCTTATCTCCATCATACATATCCCTAATCGCCCTAATGTACGCCAACGGTACACCTCTAGCCTCCAAGTATCTCCATACAACTTCCCTTTGGACTTTGTCGTATGTCCCTCTTCCTCTTCCTATACTGCTTCACAAGTCTCTTACAAGATGAATGACTTCTGTAGTCGAGCGATCCGACATGAATCCAAACTGATTCTCAGAAATAGATATGTCTCTCCTCACCTCATTTCCACCACCCTTTCCCAAACTTTCAAAGCTAACATGAAAAAAATACGAATTTCATGAATTCAATAACTTTAATTTAGATTTATATATCCATTTTTATTGTATGTATATACATAATAAATTTAAAAAATTATAGGCTGGCGTAAGTCATGAAGCTGAATATAAAAAAAATGTAAATTTATTAGTTTCCGTTAGATATGATTTCAGTTATGCGGCTATATGGTTGTTGGCATTAGGCGTAAATTTGGACAAATTACATGACGTAAGGCCCACGTGGTGACAACTGACAACAATGTCTCGTTGTAGCAGTACTGTGTATGTGTCTTTAAAACAAACTTGGGATATGCACCAGAACAATACTAATGTTGTGTTTGGTTGGAAGGAAAATATTTTTCATATGAATAATGTTATTAAGGAAATAAGTGGGTTCTTACTTAATTTTTTGCTTATTTTCTAATATTTGATAAGTAAGCAAAAAATATTATCTTAAAAGTATTTATATGCATTCTAGCAAAAACTATAGGAGTGGGATAGGGTGGGGAGTGGACGTTCGAGGTGGCGGGGTGAGATGATCAAGGGGTGGATGTTTGGGAACGTTAAATGTGTGGGGAAAAGACAATGAACTTGAAATGTCAATTATAAACTTTTTTTTTCTACTTTTAATATGGAAATCATTTCCTCTTTTAAGGAACTTATTTTTAGAGATAAACTATTTTTCAAAACATTTTGACCATCAAACGTAGAAAAATTTTTTTTTGTCATACCAACACACTCTCTATGAGTGTGATTTACATCGCAGAAATGTCATTCACCTATCATTTGTAAACGATACCTTAAAATATAGTGATTGTTATAGAATTTTGAATCCTTAAAGTTTTATTTGTAAAATTTAAAATTTCACAATAATAATTATATATCAATACCACCAGACCTTGGGTTGCCCTTGGAGACTCAATCTTGAGGAGTATGGATAGGCTAGGTGAAAGATGTTTATGAGTTCCAGAATTGTGTTGACACTTGTGGATTATTTGAAATGGTGCAGCAAGGTGAGACATATACATGAAATAACAAAGGGGATGATCAGAGAGTTTATCTCTATGCCTTCTTGGAAAGCCTGTTATTTCCCTGAAGGGATTAGTGATTATTTGCAGCCTACCAGCAAAGAATAATTTGATAGCATATCCTATCTCTATCCTGCTAGATCATCACTACAAGTTGATGACAATCCATCTTTTTCCACCTCTTATATGACAAAGGGATGCCTAGATATCTGATTGGCAAAGTACCAATTGCAAAGCCAGTTCTGAGCAATAGCCTCTCCGTAGTAGCATCATCCACACATGCAATAAGTAGGTTAGATTTGTCCATATTGGCATTGAGTCCAGTGACACTGCTAAAATCGCTTGATGCTTCCATAACCCTTGAAATAGATTCTTCTCACCCTTACAGAAAATCATCAAATCATCAGCAAACACTAGATGAGTAAGTTTCTGCTGCTTACACATAGGATAGAACTTGAAATCAGGTAGTTCACTCATACATTTGAAAATTCTGAACAAATATTTCATTACTAAGACAAAGAGGAGAGGTGACATTGGATCTCTTGTCTTAGACCTATTTTACAATCAAAATATCCATGTCTTACACCATTCAGCTTGACAGAGTACACTGGAGAAGTAACACAAGTCATAACTAATTGTGTAAATCTAGCAGGAAATCCATATCCTATGAAAGCCTCCTCTATAAATTTCCAACTTATCATGTCATATGCTTTTCTATTATAGTGCCTAGGAATATCATGGCAAATCAAAATGTTATGTATCACAGACCTGCCTTGCACAAAAGCAGCCTGATTCTCTGCTACAAGATGTGTCAAAGCTGTTTTAAGTCCGAAACATATCATTTTTTAAATGCATTTATAGATGACATAACAGCAAGAAATTGGTCTGTACTGACTTTCAAATTCAGGGGCATCCCCTTTTCGAATCAATGCAATGCAGGTGCTGTTAATTTGTTTCAAAAGTTTCTCATTACGGAAGAACTACATAATAGCCTCAGTAACATCTTAACCTATAGTGCAGTTATATGTTCTGCTTGAGGCCTTTCTCTTCTGTGCACTCTCCCTGGAAGGTGGAACTGGGGGTTAGGTGCTCTTTAGTTTGTATTTTTGGTTTGTTTGTTATTGTCACGATCCCTTTTAGGAATCGTGGTAGCACCTACACTTTTCCACCGGTAGGCGAACTACTCTCAATTCCTTAACATGATATAAGAAATAAATGTAGAAATTTAACAAATACTTGAATGACTGTCGATCATAATATAAAAGCGGAACATGAGTCTGAAATATCAAGTACAACCCCCAAATGATCTAGTCAACAATACAAGAGCACTAACTGTCAATACATATGTCAAACTGAGAAAGAACATAGTCTAAGTGTCTGAACATGTCTCTCGAACGGAAATAAAAGATAAGGAAAGATAGAAGCATCCCAGGGCATGTATGAATGTAGCATCCTCACCCTGAATACTGATAATCGAACAGTTCGGACTCAAACTCGAGGTCCCGAACTGGTATAGGAAGTTGTATCTGCATCCAAAAAGAATGCAGCAAGTGTAGTATGAGTATACAACGTACCCCGTGACATCATAGGCCGACAACGACGGAAGATACGCAAATAGAGATAAACATCAAGTTGACATCATGTAATCATTTACTAGATAATTCAATAATCCATGTAAGTCACATTGTCCATATAAAGTTTACAGAGTCAACAAGTCACCTTATTCACGTAAGGGTTCAACCACAGTCAAATACATTTCAAATCATGTTACACACAGGGAATCTTACACTTAATATCCACTTTGTCAACCGATTTTGTTTAAGTCATATACATGTTGTCACCACCTACCAAATTATCAATTAATCACACAAGACAGGTTGACCCTAGTATATCCATCAAATCACAATCATTCACGAGGGTATCACGATTAGTCTAAGCATAGCAACACTAGCTTCTTATTCTCTCTGACCCCTAGCTTGATTAATGTTCTACACAAGTGAGGGAAGGACACATATTGTTTATTTAACGTCCTCATTATACTCTAATTAGAATCCTACGCCTCTTATCCTTATTAGGGAGGTGATCTACACATGTATAACATATAAGTTATTTAACTACCACCACAACACTCCCCCAAAAAGTTTTTTACAAAATTCTCTATCAAATAATGACATCAATTATCAGGCAATACATGACTTATCCACTAGTGACCAACATGACAGTTCTATCAATAAGATCCACTGACCATAACATAGTTCAACAACAAGTACTCAAACTCATAAAGGTGTAATCACACAAATCATTTACACAGAGAACAAGCCAATCATAGCGACCAATTCGGTCCAAATACAATCAATCCAATCCCTGAGTTTCAATAACCAAATATATCACATTACCAAACCACAAGTAATCAATGCACGATGAATGTATGATGTGAATGCAATGCATATGCCAGGTACCTTTCTTTTTCCGTATAAAGGCGCTCAAATTCTATGAGTTGCACACTCACGGGGGACCCACGAAGTCCATATATCCTCTGGAATTTCTCAACAGACCCAACCCTTGGCTGTATAACTTGTTGAAGGCATGCAACCCATATCTCTGTGTATCATCATATCTATTGCGGCGTACAACCCGAGCCATCCGTAATATCATCATCTCAATGTTGCCAATAATCTCATAAGTGTTCTTACCTTCCGGTCTCTTGGACCCACAACATTTTCATACCACTCCGATGTAACATCCCGTAAGTTTGACAAATTTTTAAACCTCTAAATATTTTTCTTGATATGAGATGGAATTAAAAATTAGAATTTGATAAAATCACATAGGTGTTAATAAGTATTCATGAGTATTATTTTATTAATGATAGTTGAAAATTTTAATTTAGTATACAATGTAAAGTATAATATTTTATATTATCTATACCTTTTACTTATCCACTCTTACGCCTAATGTATATGTATATATCTATGTTTGAAATACTTCAAAAGTTAGGTAAGGGTAGAATAAAAAGGTGAATGAATAGGTGTTAAGTAACACCTCTTACACGTAGCATATCTAATAAATGATAATCACTATAAGGTGATGTGGAACTATTTGAGATCTTAACTTTTTGGGACAGAAGGAATTCTCTTAATAAAAAGAATTAACAAGGTACTGCAACATGATTTCTACTTTCCTCTTAGGCACCAACGATAGTGAGATCCAATTCTAGGAGTAGAAAATTATCTTATGCCAAAGCATGTAGTAAAATGACAACTTAGATGTTTTACTCCCTTCGTCTTCCAAAGAGCAACAAAATCGGAGGTTACTTCGAAGTGAAGTAAGGTGGAAGAAAGTAATTTTGGCAAATAAGGTTGAGGTGTTAGATGAGTTACATGATTGGGTTGTTAAGAAGATCAATTAAGGTATGTTAAGGCAAATCATTTCTTCTTTTGGCATGTTCAATGTACGAAACGTAACCGTAATATTGTTCTATAAATTATTCTATTCTTAGTAGTTAAGAATGTTTATATTATTCATTCCAGTTGTTGAAAGCATGTCTAAAAATGTTCCTAAATCCTTATTGAGGTATATGGGAAAGATGTTGATATTCTCAATGTTAGCCGAAGGTACATGTTAATGTTCATAGTGTTAGCCGAAGGTACAATGATATTATGTCATCCTATAAGTTCAAAATATTTTATTGTCATTCATGTATTTGCATTATATTCATGTATTACCCTGGACCAACATGTGTTATATACACTACTATATGATACGCATTATATATATGTAGGGGATGGGAAAATGGAATGACGTTATATACGCAACACCACCTGCAGCTTGGTACAGACTATCACTAAAAGGAAGAGGCCCAATGAGGCCAATATGATAATGATTATGCCCACAGAGGCCGAAATAAAATGATGCCCACCGAGGCTGTTATGGGAAGGAAGATGCCCTTGTGAGACCATTATATATATGTATACTGCATTTGCATTGTTCATGAAATTTAAACATATTAGGGTCCTCAGAGGCATTCACTACTGGTCGACTGTTCCTATCGGTTGTTTTCTGTCGGCTGTTGTTGTCGGCTAGTTCTGCCGGCTGTTGTTGTCGGCTAGTTCTGCCAACTGTTGTTGTCGGCTATCTCCGTCGGCTGTTTCTGTTTCAGGTCTCTATTATGTTATTTTCATGCCTGGCATACTTAGTACATCAGTCGTACTGACGTCCATTTTGTCGGGGGACGCTGTGTTTTGTGCCCGCAGGATCAGGTAGACAGGTGACGGTTCGCGCTAGTAGGTTACTGGTTCAGCTTATATTGGAGCACTCTACTTGTTTCAAAGTTGCAGTCTAGTCCTGGTATGATATTTTGCATATGCATATGGGTATGGCGGGGCCGTGTCCCGACCTTATGATGTACGTATTTTTTAGAGGCTTGTAGAAAATTTTCTTGTGTATAGTAGTCATATATGGCCATGTCGGCCTTGATATGTGCCTCAGCAGATACTTGATGACAACCTTTGTGGCCATGATTGATTACGGATATATGTTAAGAATGTGAAGGGTGGTGCCCGATAGGTAGGGTTCGGGTGCCCGTCATGACCCTCCGATTTGGGTCTTGACATCCAACATCAATATCATCAGAACCATGATTGTATGAATGCAAATGGCATTTCAAGGCAAGAAATTAATATGTAATGTGAGGCAACCAAGTATAGAGATGAATATCACATGCTTTCAAGAATTCAATAACATAAAATCCAAGTACAATCAAGATATCATATCAAAACATGTGTGATGAATAAGCACAACAATAGCAAATATGGCGACGAGCTCACATAGTGGCGACAAGCCCAATCAATCAGCAGTCGGAACTAGCTTAAGGTTGATTCCCCAAATCACTCATCATCACAGTTCAACACCAATAGCCACTCAAACGTTCATCACAATCGTTTGAGTGGGACCCCCAACACGCCCAATACCCCAAATATTTATAACTAATTACTTATCGGAGTCTAGTGAAAGTAAAGCGTAGCCTACCTCAAAGCCGAGCAGGAGCCACGAACGGTCGACCCTCCACGTAAGACTTTTCCTAACCGGAGCGCCTCGTGGTAATCGAAATCTAACATGCATAGACTATACATTAAAATAAAGCTAACACGTAATACAAAGACTTAGTCCTTAAACATACAAGACTTTCAAAATTAACCCCTAGCCCATGTCATCAAGACCCAAACTTTATTATCCAAAAAACATGAACACATACTAAGTAATCATATCCTTAAGTTAATTAGAAACCTAAACTCATTTGGACCTTCAATTGAACAATCTAAGAAAAGCCCCAAATCATAAATACTAGAATTTCCCCCAAATTAAAAGGGTTTCTATAATCAAATTAAGGACTACAACATGATTATCTAACATATTCCATCACCAAATCACAATTTTGAAGTAAACTAATCCATAAAACACCATTAAATCAAATGTCCAACCTCTCTTAATCTCATATGAAAACTACAACTTATCTTCCCCAATTCACATGCACACTATATCACCATTAAAGACTTTAAATCATGAAATCTAATTCACAAAGAGTGAAAACCTTACCTCAAATGAAGAATTTACTCCCAACATTAGAAATTTCCTTATGGCAACTCTAGAACCAAGGTGAGGAATATTTTGGGAAAGTGATTTAACTTAGGGAATTAAATAGGTTTCCTGATCCAACGATTTCATCCCAGCGGAATCGACTCCGCTGGTGTGGTCTCGCTCTGACAGAAAAGGACCTCGATGAGGCGCAATCACTTGACATCTCGCCCCAGCACAGAAGCGCACATGACCTGCAGAGGCGCACCCGCCCCTGCGTGAAACCCCTCCGCTGAGGTAGAAACTCACCAAACACTCTCACCCCACTTTTGCGAGCCAACCTCCGCAGAGACGGACATGCAGGAACGGACAGTCCCAGACACTAGAAACTTGGATTCTAACTCAAACTTCCACTAAACACCCGAAACACTCCCGAGACCCCCCCTCTGGACACAAACCAAACATGCTCTTCTAGGGTAAACAGTGATACGGACTAGCTCGCGCCCTCGGATTTTCCATTTAACCAAGCTTAGGCATATTTTTTTAAAGAATCGTCCAAAATAACTAAATATCCAAATATTACGAATAAGGCCACAAAATACATCCAATTGTCTCGGAAGCAAACCAATGACTCGACTAAATCATAAATGACACTCCGAAACTACAAGAAGTGATAGAATCCGGAGACGAACCCATATACTCAAAAGTCAACCTTGAGTCAAACTATCCAACTCTAAGGTTCTTATTTTGGATTTTCATTCGAAACTCATATAAATGGACCTCGGACTCCGTGCCACTTCATCCCCGCGCATCATAAACCCCACACAAAGTCTACGAAAAGAGTAAAATAATCAAATAAGGGTCTTTAGCTAAAACAACCGGACGAGTCATTACGTTATGGTATGTTTTTCACAATTTACCAAAAAAATTTATATTTCAATTATAAGAGTTGAAAAGTGACTTTGTAATTTTTATCCGATTTAAACTTAGAGTGGTATTTATTTAAATGACACATGTGGTAAGATATCCATCATATCTTACTTTATGTAATATGACTCAATTGCATATAGATCATTTATATTTTAAAACTAAATATTTACATTTCTCATACAATTAATTTTTTACACAAATTTTAGCTATTTGTAATTTCTTAGATTTAAAAAGTAATAAAATGTATGTTCGTAACTAAGTACATCAAATATAGTTATCAATATATAAAATTAAAATTACAAGTAAAAAGGTAATTATGTATATTATGAAACTTAAGAGAATAAATATTTTTGTTCAAACTTCTTATTCTCACCTTAATTAATAAAGCAACCAAACATTTTTTCGAAACATGATATTTCAGAATTCTTAATTAGAAAATAATCACAAATTACTTGATAAGATAATATTATAATTAGTGCTGATAACTTTCTTGTACTTTAAACAGTTAAGCTATTTATATATTGTTTAAACTATACTATTTTATGACATATGAATTTTTCATTTTCATTTTCATTTTCATTTTAGTTTCTTCTTTATTGTTCCATTTAAAGTTTACTTGGTTAGATTAACGTTCTGTTAGGTAGGATTTTCACCATAGAAAGAGTTCAGTTTGTCTTAAAAAGAATAGGGATAACATTATTATATTTATGTATAATTTTCACAAAATAGGGGTTGTAAATATTTGATATATATATATATATATATATATATATATATATAGTAGTAAAATATATGGTATCATTGTCACTAATTGATGTTATTGAGCGGTAAGTCAAATCAAAATCAATTATATGAGGAATATTATTATTGCAATTGCTCAAGATCGGATAATATTGTAGCATCTAGGGTCTATTCTTTGTTCGAAATATCTCTTACTAATTGGAATATCTCTAGATTGAAATCCAACCATTTAATTTTTGGACAACGACTTTTGTGCATTAGTCAACATCTTATTTATTTATTTATTGTAAATTAGATTGGGCAAAATGGTATCATACCGCTAAGTTTATACTAGCTTTATGAAGTGATATTTAAAATGTAATGCACGTAATGACAATAAACTATTATTGAGGATATTTCCAAAAAGAGAATCTTATGTCTTACTTCTTTTATCAAGCTGAGCTGATTTTATGTCTGTCATATATCCAGGATAGAATTAATCTAAACCTATTAATAATTCAGATTTGGTTGAGAGCTGTCTGTGGATGAGAATGTTGCTTCTTTGTATTTTTCAAAAGGCAAAGCCGTAACATATACTATAAGGTAGGCAGCAACAAAGAATTATTTCTGCCAAGACCTAGTGCGGGTATACCTTGTTTATTTTAGATTAAGATTTCAAAAATCTTTCCTTTTTACCTTTCGTATTTAATCAAATATCATCACATAAATTGAGATGATAGTCGAGAGGAGCTACTGCATGTACTCCTAAGTTTGTCATTGGTCCACATGATGTACATAAAAAAGGTCATTAAGGACATTGGATTTCAATGAAGACTTTGTAATTGAGCGGAACCTTTTGTAATTCAGCCATCAATTGAGACTATCTTGGTAATTCGTGGTTATATTTGTAATTTGGTTACTTAGCTCCATGAGATTAATTTATGAGTATTTGACCATTGTTAGCTCCATTACCAACTCTAGTATAAATGGTCTCTTATTTCCATTTTTAGAAGGTCGCTTACTTTGAACATAGATGGATGTTAATTCTCATTCCATCAACTAGTATATAACCGTCCAGGGGCGGATGCAACATAGTAGTATCGGGATCATATGAATCCATACTTTCGATGCGGAACATAAATTTATGTGAAAAGAATCACCAAACTTACAACAAATAGCAGATACCACAAGTACTTGCTCATGACTCTGGGTATTTCATTTTTCGATTTACAAATGCTGATGATTGTGAGAAGATACTCTTGGGAGGACCTTACTCCATTCATAATAAATCGTTTATCGTTCAGAATTGGGAAATTGATTTCGAGTTCAACCCTGACTGCTTAACAAACATACCCCTCTTGGTGACTTTCCCAGGACTCCCAGTTGGATACTGGTCTGTTGAGGCTTTGAGTAAAATTGCTAGTACAGTGGGGCGGCCAATGTATACAGATAAGTACACTGCTGAAATGGAACGAATTTCATATGCTCAAGTCTTGGTAAATGTTGATGTTTCACAACCTCTAGTTGAGTCTATTGAAATCACTACCTCTAAAGGTATATTCACTCAAACAGTTGACTATGATTGGAGACCTTGATTCTGCACTAGCTGTATAAGATTTTAGCACACTTAGAAGAATGTTGGATGGGTGGGGAAGAAGAGACAAGGGAGGCTGATTATCAAGAGGCCCCTAGAAGGAGAATGAGGAGAAATAGAAGAAGAAACAGACCTACTAGACAAGATTGGAAAGCTAAGGATGATGAGAATTTGGGCCCTGGTGAAGCAGTAAACACTATTACTGATCCACCACCACTAGTGACTGAGGATATAGTTGCAAAATCTCCTCCACAAGAAGTCACTCAGGCTGTTAGTAGGAACCAGACTCAGACTACCATCCAATCTCAAGTGACTGCTGCTAATGATAATATATTTGCTTATCTCCAAGGTAAGACCACAACTGCTTCTATTGGTAAACCTGGAGACCCTGGGGGTACACTCAATCCCCCATGAACATAGCAACATGGAATGTTAGGAGGCTCAATCAGCCCCTAAAACAGAAGGAGGTGTCCCTCTTTCTGAATAAGCATATAATCGACATGTTTGGATGTTTAGAGACAAGAGTACAGGAGCATAAGTCTTAAGGTATACTCAAGAAAATTGCACAAGGATGGAACACTTGTTGTAATTATCAAATGGCACCAAATGGTATAGTGTGGTTGTTTTGGAAGTCTCATATACAACTACAAGTTAAATAGGTTGAGGAGCAGTTCATCCACTGTCATATACAAGATCATGCTACCTCCTTTGTATCTGACTTTACTATTGTCTATGCTAAAAATGAAGCTCAACAGAGAATATTATTGTAGAGTGGTTAGAAGCAGTTGGGGAATAGCATTCTTGGAGCTTGGTTAATTGCATGGGATTTTAACAATGTCCTCTGTGCTGAGGAGAGAATTAAACCCCAGTTACACTAGCAGAGACTCAAGACTTCAAAGATTGCATTGACACTCTTCAACTTACTCCCCTAAGGTCTAAGGGTTGACACTTCACTTTTTGCAATAAGCAGCAACATGATGATAGAGTTTATACTAAAATTGATTGGACTTTTGGGAACTTGTATTGGATTCAGTAATTTGGGCATGTAGAAGCTGATTTTATAAATCCAGGAGTGTCAGATCACTCCCCTATTTTCATCCAGTACAAACCACAAGTCAACCTGCATCCCAAGCCATTCAAGTTGTTCAAGACAGCCATATATCATCCAGAGTTTAAGGATATCCTTATAGCTTCATGGATTCAACCTTATAGGGGCATTAGTATGCTCAGGCTCAATAGAGCTTGAAGGAGAATCTGAAGGTTAAACACTTACCTGACCTCTTATGTTGAAAAACTACAACAGGCTAGACAACACTTGGAGGTTACTCAAGCACAACTATCTAACCATCCTACGGACCATGTACTTATAGAGGAAGAGCAACACATGTTGATGGAGATACATGATTGGAGTAGTGTTGAGGAGCAAGCTCTAAGGCAAAAATCAAGGGCAAACTGGATCTCATGTGGGGATGCTAACTTAAGGTATTTCCATACCCAGTGCAAAATTAAAAATAGTAGAAACAACATTACATTCATGTATGATGATCATGGAAGCAAGATTACTGACCATATACTTATTGAGCAAGAGTTCATTAAGTTCTTTACTAGTTTGATGGGGTCAGCTGCAATAGTCATGCCTTGTCCAAATTCTGAGGTTATCAAGCAGGGTCCATGCCTCTCCTACCAACAAAACTGCACACTTATACAACATGTCACTGATCAAGAGATTATCTCTGCTGTTAAAAGACATGCCACATGATAAAGCTCCAGGTGTAGATGGGTACCCTGTTTAATTCTTCACTCACTATTGGGATACTGTGAAAGATGATGTCCTCAATATTGTGAAGGAGTTCTTCTCCACTGGTAAGATTCTCAGAACATTCAGCTGTACTGATGTCACTCTTGTTCCCAAGACTATATCCCCTACATTGGTAAAGGACTTTAGACCTATAGCATGTTGTACTACTTTGTATAAGATCATTGTAAAAGTATTGACCAATAGAATTAAGAGTGTCATTGGTACTATTGTTAGTCCTTTCCAGTCAGCTTTTATTGAGGGTAGAAGTATGATTGACAATATATTTTTCTGTCATGAATTATTCAAATGGTATACTAGGAAAGGGTTCTCCTAGATGTGTTATGAAAGTGGATATGAGAAAGACATATGACTCAATTGAATGGTGCTTTCTTAAGAGCATGTTAGCTGAGCTTGGTTTTCCTTTTAGATACTGAATGCTTGCCCCTTGTTGAGAAGATCACTGCAAGAATCAACTGTTGGTCTGCCAAGTTGCTCTCTTATGCAGGAAGATTGCAACTTATTAAGTCAGTGATCTTTGGCATACAAACCTACTGGGCACAATTCTTCCTGCTCCCTAAGAAAGTTATGAAGCTCATGAATAGCATTTGTAGATCTTTTCTATGGACTAGAGATGCAATCATATCCAAGAGGACTTTGGTTTCATGGGACAAGACTTGCCTACCAAGAGTTGCCGGAGGACAAAATATCATGTACTTGGAAAATTGGACAAAGCTGCCATTGTCAAACGACATTGGGTCATCTATAAAAAGAAGGATTGTATATGGGTGAAGTGGGTCCATATCTATTATATGAAGGGATGTACTGTGGAGACTTGCACTTCCCAAATTCAGCTACTTGAGTTGTCAGAAAGATTTTGGAAGTTTTTGGTTCAGGCACCAGCTCTGCTGGGTGATATACAGGCTAGATTTGTTGCAGTTGTGGTTCATTCTATCAAGAAGATGTATACTTCTTTGATCCCACACCATACCAAAGCCCCTGGAAGAGTATTATTCTGTATCATAGCATCCACCCTAGGCACAAATTTATCTTTTGGCTAGCCATACTGAAGAGGCTACCTACAGTGGAAAGATTACTTAAATTTGGCATCAGGGTGTATCCAACATGTGTTTTCTGTGGTAATGCTGATGAAACCTTTAGTCACCTATTCTTTGACTGCTCCATTGTCAAAACCTTATAGCAGAGGCTCCTAGTTTGGCTTGGGTTTCACAGAGTTGTTGGAACATGGCAAGATGAGTTGCAATGGATCACAATATGGGCAAAGAAACAATCTGGGCAAGGTGCAATTCTCAACTGTACTTATGCTGTGCTGGTTGCAGTAGTGTGGAGGGAAAGAAATCAACTGCAATTTCAGAGAGTCAACTATACACATTCACACCAAAGGGAAAGACATGAAGAAATGGCAACAATGGCTAAGGCAGATCAACTCCATTCCCTGAGAAGAAATTGTTGTTGTAGTATCTGATATGAGCTGAATAGACAGTGTGGTTGTATATCATTAGATTCATATTTGCTTGTCATGTTTTTCATTGTTTACTGACTCCTTAGCATAGTTGAGTCCTAGGTTTTTTCTTTATTTCTAAGAAACAGGGAGTCTGACCCTATTTAGTCCTGTAATGATCACTTTTGATATTAATAAAATTGTTTATTTACTAAAAAAAGCTTTAAGAATACTTAAAGAGGATGTTAATTTCCCCCTGAATAAACTTTTGCCACTACACAAAGAGAATTCTTCTTGTGCATGGTGATACCTGGAAAAGTATCGGTATCAATATCTTCTTTCACCATCCCAAAAGGCAGTTCCCAATCAAATGCACAAATTTTGCCACTCCTAGAGAAATCCCGGGACAACCTCTCCTACCACCTCGAAACGGAATCATTTCAAAATTCACTGATTTGTAGTCGATGATATCATCGTTCGTTACATCACAAAATCTCTCAGGAATAAACTCGTCTGGATGTTGCCAACATTCAGGATCTCTACCTATCATCAACGCATTGAAAAAAAACTAGAGTATTTGGTTTGATTTCGTATCCATCTATAGTGCATTTTTTGATTGTTTCTCTAGGTACAAGGAGCAAAGCTGGTGGGTACAATCTCAATGTCTCCTTTATGACTGCCTTGAGATAGGGAAGATTTTGGATATCGTCTTCGTCTACGCTTCCTTTATTTTCGATCAATTCTCTTATATCCTCTTGTAATTTTCTCATCGCGATTGCCTCCTTCATCAAATTTGTCATTTTCCATACTAATACAGCAGTCTCGTGTCCGATCCAACAATAAATATGTTCTGAAAAAGCAAAAATTGCAACCACATTTTTGTTGGTTAAACTCTGTACTATATACCATCAAATGTTCTGATTAATCATTACTAAAACAAATTGACATTAACGATGGACAAATTCTGTAACTAAACAATAAAATCCGTCGCTAATCCTATATAGTGATGAATTATGACAAAATTTTGTTAACTACAAGCAATTTAATGATTGATTAACAACGTCGGACAGTTTGATAAAGGCGGTATTTGATGCCTTGATCTCTTAATGAATACCCATGAATTATGTTATATTCGAGAGATATATTAATCTCTTTGTGAATACCTAAGATTTTATGGGATTCGAGATGCCTTTTCAAGGGAATATGTGTCAATTTATATAGGCGTGAGCTAGGGTTTAGGATAGAGTAGCCTCTAAAAATGCTAATGAACATTGGGCTTGTTTTGTAGAGGCCGGACCTAAATTGACTAAAACTTCGGTGTTACAAATGCCCCCTACTTCAAGGCTTGTTGGAGTGTAGACTTTCCGAAACTCAAAGACGAGACTTACTCATAAAGAAAATGGAACTTCCATCTTTGCGGTTTTGTGGCTCCTAATTTTGATTTATTTTGGGCTGAGTCAGCATGTTTCTCGAACTAATATGATGTAGGCCTCGTTGAGATTTATCTCCATGAAAGGATTTTGTGGATCTTCTTGAAGTATTTGATTGTCAAGAAGAGTCCGGCCATATCTTGATCTCTTTGTGATTATCCCAGAATTTATGGAACTTTTGAGATCCTTTTCAGGAGAATATTGTCCCTTTATATAGGCGTGAGTTAGGGTTTATGGTAGAGTAGCCTCCAAGAAAGCCTAACAGACTTAGAGTTTGAAGATGGAATGAAATCGTATTGTAGAATCTTATAAAATTTCTGTTAAGAGTCTCACATCAGATATGAAATGGAAACATGAACTTTTATATGGACTTGGACAATCCTCACCCTACAAGCTAGCTTTTGGGGTTGAGTTAGACTCAAGATCCATTCTTTACATGATATCAGAACCAACTCATTATAATTCTTTATTCACCGATGTTGCGCCCTCAAATTATATTATTCACGCTCCAGTTAACAGATCTGTGTGTGTGGAGTGTTAAGTGTCTCACATCGGATATGAAATGGGAACATGGACTCCTTATATGAACTTGGACAATCATCCCCTACAATTTAGCCTTTGGGGTTGAGTTAAGGCCCAAGATCCATTCTTTACAATTTCAATGTCTACACATATCTCTTGCCAAATCCAACAATACAGGTTATGTTGCTCGATAGAGATAACATAATCTCACTAAGAATAAGATTAACCAATTTCGATGATAAATCAAGTTCCGTTACGCGATTGATCATCCTGGAAACTTCATCTTCACGAATTGGACGGAAAGATAGCACCTTTTTGGGGCTAAATAGATGTAAGGTACAAATCTTTCTCATCTCCCTCAATAATCACCGTAAGGCGAGAAGGCGACATCCAAGAAATGATGGCCTGCTAGAAAATGCAAAGTCTTGAGTTTTCATAGCTTCTTTAGCAATTCTTGCTGACGAAATAACGACTAATTGGGAAAATCCAAGATTCATGGACATTAAAGGACCATATTTCTTCGAAAGTTGCCATAGGTATTTATGAAGGAATTGTTGATTTAATTGATACAAGTTTCCAATAAGTGGAAGACCAGGGGGACCTGGTGGACGATTATGTGTGTGTCCAAGTTTTACAAGTAAAATTACAACTGCTGGTATAGCTACTTGGAAGAGAAGCAACATTTCCATTTTCCTTCTTGTGTGTGATTGAATTAAAAGGCTATCATTGTATATTATAGAGCTAATGGTCAATGTTAAACAGAATGAGTTGGGCCTCTCGGCCAGAAATATTTGTAGTATATATGGTATATATATTTGTAGTATATTGTAATAAAAAGGATACCTTAATTAGTGTTATACACCTACCATAATTGTATAGTTAGAATTATGGTAGAATAAGGATTTAGAAGTAGAATAGGAAAAGGATTTGTAGTATTATGGAAAGATGTAACTTGTATATATACCTATTCAATCAATGAAAATAATCAAGGGGATTATTTCTTTCATGGTATCAAGAGACTAGGTCTAAACAAAAGTTTTCTTCTCTCAAACTTTTGTATCCTTGGCCGAGAACCCCCCCCCCCCTTCCCTCGGGTTTTTCTCTCCAAATATCTCGTCTTCCGCTCTCAAAAACCTCTCTTAAATTTATCCTCCTTCTTTGTTCTTTCAAATATGTCTAAGAACAATTTTCACCCTCGCCCTCACGGTTTCCAATATCAAGCTCGTGTCCCTATTGTCCTTGAGATGGAAAACGTTCAATATGCAACGTGGGCGGAGTTGTTTAAAATTCACGCTATCTCTTATCAAGTTCTTCATCACATAATTCCTCCCGCTAGACCCCTTCCCCGCGGAGGATCCCGAGGTGTGGATTACACTTGATGCTACCGTTCTTCGGTGGATATACGCCACTATTTCAAAGGGACCTTCTACGACGATTATGGAGCCCGATACCACGGCTATGGCCGCATGGAATAGATTGCGTGACATATTCCAAGACAACCAACATTCCCGTATCGTCACACTCGAGCAGAATTCTCTCTCGTTCGAATGGACGTATTTCCGAACGTTTCGCATATTGCAAGAAACTAAAGGAATTGGCGGATCAACTCCGTAATGTTGGCGCACCGGTGACAAATAATCGTCTAGTTCTACGGCTTGGTTGCCGGCTTTCGGAGGCCTATAATGGTGTTGGAACTCTCCTTCGCCAAAGCAACCCTCTTCCCGACTTTCATCAAGCCCGCTCCATGCCGACGTTGGAAGAAGCCGGTTTGGCTAAAAAGGCGGCTACCGAGCAAGCCCGCTTGTCATGGTGGCATCCTCTCCTAGTTCTTCGGGTTTTGTTAATAATTCGGGCCAAAACTATAATAATGGTGGCGGCAAGAATAATCGCAAAAATAACAAAACCGCGGGGGCAAACGAGGTGGTTCGGTGGCGCTTTCGGTGAGCAACAAGCAAAGGCGGTGGGTCCCATTCGGGGTACAGGTGGGCCACCACCACCGTGGGCCCGGCGGTGGGGCCGGTGGCGCGCGGCACCCGCACCCTCCGGCGGCCGCCGCGAGCGGGGCCGGCCGGCCACCCAGCAGGCCCAATACCCAAGCATTGGCGGCCCATCGGCCCGCGGCCCAAAGAACGGCCCCCACAATGGTAATGTGCCCGGGCCCAAGACGGCCAGAGTCCTCGGGCCCCGTCCTCCGCAAGCCCATCATGCAAACAGGCCCCACTCGGACCGATATCGAGGCCGCGATGCACACGTTGGGTTTAACTCAACCGGACCCAAATTGGTACATGGACACCGGGGCCACTACTCACATGACTTCCGAATCGTGTACTCTCTCATCTTATTACAATTTGAGCACCCCTCGGGAATAATTGTTGGTAATGGCGCTTCAATTCCAATTCTAGGGTATGGTCGTAAAACGTTGTCTCCTCCCAATCCACCACTTCTCTTGAAAAATACTTTACATGCTCCTAAATTGATTAAAAATTTAGTGTCCGTCCGAAAGTTCACAACCGACAATTCTCGTTTCTCGTTGAATTTGATCCTTTCGGTTTCTCTCGTGAAGGATTTCAAAACGGGGAGTCGTCTCATGAGGTGTGATAGTAGGGGGGATCTATATCCTATCATGCCCGGTTTTCGTCCATCGAGTCCAGCCTTGCCATCAGCTTTTGCACCATCTCTCCTTCCATGTGGCATGCTCGTCTGGGTCATCCGGATCTTCTATTTTATCGCTTTTAGATAAAAATAGTTTTATTTCTTGTAAGGGTACGAGTCGTACTCCAATTTGTCGATCTTGTTCATTAGGAAAAATTGTTAAGTTGCCATTTGTAGACTCCAATTCTCAAACTTCTATGCCATTTGACATTATTCATAGCGACTTATGGACATCTCCTGTTCTTAGTTCAATGGGTCATCGATATTATGTTCTCTTTTTAGATGATTATTCTAGATTTTTGTGGACGTTTCCAATTGCGAATAAATCACAAGTGTTTTCCGTCTTCATAAAATTTAGAGCGTTCATTCGTACTCAATTCGAAAGAGAAATAAAAAATATTCAATGTGATAATGGGAAAGAGTATGACAATAGGGAGTTTCGAGAATTTTGTGCTACTCATGGGATAAATTTTCGGTTTTCATGTCCTCATACATCTTCACAAAATGGGAAAGCCGAACGCAAAATTCGTTCCATAAATAACATTGTCCGCACTCTCCTAATCCATGCCTCCATACCTCCGTATTTTTGGCATCATGCTCTACAAATGGCCACTTACCTTCTTAACATAATTCCGTCTAAAGGTCCGACATATTCTTCCCCCTCAAAATCCTATATAATAAGAACCCTTCTTATTCTCACCTTCGGATTTTTGGGTGCTTGTGTTATCCGTTATTTCCATCCACCACAATTAACAAACTTCGTGCTCCTGTCTACCCCGTGTGTGTTTTTGGGTTATCCGTCGAATCATCGTGGTTATAAGTGTTTTGATTTATCCTCCAAGAAAATCATAATCAATCGCCATGTCATTTTTGATGAAACTCAATTCCCATTTACGAAAGTTCATACTCCCGAACCTAAGTCATATAATTTTTTGGATGACCAAATATCCCCGTATATTATTCGAATTTTTCGACATCTCCCGTACCCAAAATCCTCCAAATGGGCCCACCGCCCGCCGGCCCAACAAGCATCGCCACACCCAGCCTTTTCCAAACATCGGAATGCTTCCAAAGAATCGGGCTGGTCCAGCCCAGCTCCGGAACCGGTCCGTGCCGAGTCCACCATTTCCGATTTGGGCCGCAGCCCACCGCTTGCCGGCCACTCCGTCCCGAGCCCGTAAAATTCCCAAAATTCCATTAATTCTTCCTCGAGTCATAGACCGGTCACTCGTAGTCGGCGGGGTATTTTTACGCCTAAAAGACATTTTAATTTACATTCTCGATGTCTCTAAATCCCCCTTGCCCCGCAATCCCGTATCCGCATTAAATGACCCTAATTGGAAAATTGCTATGACCGATGAATATAATGCTCTTATTGATAATAAGACGTGGGAGTTGGTGCCCCGTCCATATGGTATTAATATTATCGTGTCTATGTGGATTTTTGCTCACAAGGAGAATTCGATGGGTCCTTTGCTCGGCATAAGGCGCGACTTGTCGTGATGGTAAGACTCAAAGGTTGGTATTGATTGTGGTGATACATTTAGTCCGGTGGTCAAACCGGCTACCATTCGCACGGTACTTAGCTTGGCCCTTTCAAAGACTTGGCCAATTCATCGCTTAGATGTCAAGAATGCTTTTCTACATGGAGATCTCAAGGAAACAGTCTATATGCATCAGCTCGTTGGGTTTCGTGGATCCCAACCGCCCTCATCATGTCTTTTTGTTGAAGAAGTCATTATATGGGCTTAAGCAATCCCCACGTGCCTGGTATACACGATTTGCTGATTTTGTTTCGACTATTGGGTTCACACACAAAGCAGTCGACAATTCTTTGTTCATCTACCGCCGTGGTTCGTCATTGGCCTATATTTTGTTATATGTGGATGATATCATCTTGACCGCCTCCTCCGATGCTTTGCGTCGCCCATCATGGCCATGCTCGCCCGAATTTGCTATGAAGGACTTAGGGCCGTTGAGTTATTTTTTGGGATTGCCGTCAAACGTCATTCGGTGGCTTGTTTCTGTCTCAACGGAAGTATGCCGCCGAGATCATAGAGAGGGTCGGGATGTCATCCCGTAAGTCCACTTCCACACCGGTTGATGCAAACCCAAAGCCGAGTGCCGCAAAGTGGTGCACCATACGAGGACCCGACTCGCTATCGCAGCTTGCAGGGCCCTCCAAAGATCTTACCTTTACCGCACCGGATATTACATATGCGGTTCAAACAGGTGTGTTTATTCATGCATGATCCTGTGGTTGAGCACATGAATGCAATCAAACGCATCATTCGGTATATTCAGGGGACACTGGACTATGGGGTTGCACTTGTATCCTTCGTCTACATCCACACTTGTCTCTTACACGGATGCCGATTGGGGTGGTTGTCCCGACACCGCACGGTCGACTTCGCTACCGTATGTTCCTTGGCAACAACTTGGTCTCATGGTCGGCAAAACGTCAAGCAACTCTCGTCACGCTCCGGTGCGCAGGCGTAATATCGAGGGTAGCGAATGTGGTCTCCGAGTCATGTTGGCTACGTAATTTGCTTTTGGAGCTTCATTGTCCCATTCGAAGGCAACCTTGGTATATTGCGATAACATTAGTGCCATCTACCTTTCGGTAACCCGCTCAACACCGCGCACCAAGCATATCGAAATGGACATTCACTTTGTCCGTGAAAAGGTTGCAAAGGGTCAAGTTCGCGTATGCCATGTCCCGTCTCGTTATCAAATTGCGTACATCTTTACAAAGGGTCTACCAAATGTTCTCTTTGAAGATTTTAGGGACAGTCTCGGCGTTCGAAAACCGCCCGCTATGATCATGGGTGTGTTAAACGTAGAATGAGTTTTCTCTCGGCGAAATATTTGTAGTATATATGGTATATATATTTGTAGTATATTGTAATAAAAAGGATACCTTAATTAGTGTTATACACCTACCATAATTGTATAGTTAGAATTATGGTAGAATAAGGATTTAGAAGTAGAATAGGAAAAGGATTTGTAGTATTATGGAAAGATGTAACTTGTATATATACCTATTCAATCAATGAAAATAATCAAGGGGATTATTTCTTTCAGTCAAAAACACATTTGAACTATCACTTTTTCGTAAGTTTCACACTCAATCCATCAGTTGTTCTCTTTTCTACATGAACTATCACCGTATATATATTAAAACACATTATAATCTATGATAGTTCAGGTGTGTTTTTTACCATTAATTCTACATTATAATCTTCACATAACTATATATAGTCAAACTTTTACAGTATCATTTGTCTTGATATTTATGGCTGTTATAAAGAACATGAAATATAACATAGCATGAATGATCTATTCCACATAAAATATAATTGTTATAGTAAATATTGTTATAAAAAGGTGTGACGGTATATATGGATCAAACAACGTGCATATGCAATCAATTGCCTAGGATGGAGGGACTAATTCATATCTTGAAAATGTGTCATGTATAACTGCTAGAACAGACGCATTGTTGTTATTCTTGCTTGTCTTTTTTCCTTTTTCGTATTTTTGTTATTTTGGCTTTCTGTACCTACATACATCATTTATGTCCAAATTTATGCCTAATGCCAAGAGCCATACCCGCCGTATAAGTAAAAAATCCTTAGGGACGATGTTATTTGTCCATATAATGAACATATATAAACTTCAATGCATTTTCATCAAAACTGATCTTCATTTTTTTCAGTGTCAGCTGCTAAAGGATTATTTCATCTGACCACTAAAGCATAATCACAAACCCAGTGCTTGGCCAATATGAGTTTAATAGTTTCTTCTTCTTCAAGTTTTTGAGACCAAAACACACTTTGAAATATTTGAAGTGTTTGGCTAAAACCCAAAAATGCTTTTGAGCAACATAAGTAATATTTCTGTTGTTAATGAGAATCAATAAATTTTGTATCAATGAAGTGAACGCTTCAATACTTCAAAATAGGGAACTGGTTTGTTTTATATGAAACTCAAACTAGCAATTACAATGGAAATCTTAAAGATCAAACAAAGGCAATAGAAAAGATAACAAGGAAAGTAACATCGAGTAGAAGGGGATAAGGAGTTACATACACTAAGAATGGAGATGAGAGGAAACAAATTTTTCTCAATAATATTCGCATGGCTTATTTTGCTCCCACCCATCGCTATTTATCAATCCGAATCCCAAACATAACCACTTAATTTGATATTGGGTTGCTTTGCCAATACCGGTCCAGGCCCATTCATAACAATAAACTTAACTTTTTAGACAAAACTATATTTACCACAAATTTAACTTTACAAAACTTTCTGTCATTAAATTAACCCATTTTTTCAAATATAAATACTACATTTCAAATATTAAAATCTCAATATACATTTTTACTTTATTTTAAAATTTAACTAATTAAAAATAAAATTTTAAGAATAGAAGTCTTTCATAATAAAATATTTAAAATTATTTTTATTTAAATAATATTAATCATAAAATGAACCATAATATTGACTTTTTCGTAATTTGACATTCAAAAGCAATTTTAAAAAAATTAAGCAAACACATTAATTAGTTAAACCCAAAATATATCTCTCCAAAAATATTTCTATAAAAAGCTATTTTAGCAAAAGTGTTATCAAAATAAACGTCAAAGTTTAGCAAAATAGGCTCTTAAGTTTTGTGCACTATTAATGATAAATATTTTTTCACCATTAGGTAAATTAACAAGTTGCAAAGACATAAATAGTCGTCCGGTGAAAATATTGAATACCGGATGGCCATAAAAATAAAAAAGACATTCTATAGCTAAAACGTATATTTACCCAATGCTATATTCTTTTTGTGTTTTCCTATATGGTTTTTTATAAGTTTTACTATAGTTTCCTATACAACCTAGAGAAGGTTGATTTTTGAAATTTATATCAAATTGTTGACAAAAAGAACCTAGCTCTAACTTAGTTCTTTTTAGTTTTCATTTTAAGTGTTTTTGTAATTTTAGATCTTGGCATATTTTTAATCCTTCTTGTTGGGTTATATTGACTAGTTGTCCGTATGTGAATTCATTATAGGGTATTATTTATTTTCCACATATTTCTCTAATTTTATTTCTAACATTTTCTCCTAAAAGGGTAGGCAATCATGCTAGGAATTTTTCTTTCCAAAATGGTTGGTTAGAAATCTTCTCTAAGCATTACTCTGGTTAAGAACGTGTTCTTGTACCATTAAAAATCACTTAGTTTTTTACATTTTATTTTTGAAAGTAATTCCGCATTTTTATCTTTTAGATGGGAAGAATCACGTATGAAGTTTAATGAGATTGTTAGTATCAATGTTGACATTGCATCTTGCAGGGGTTCTCCTTCTTCATCTAAGATTGATGTTCCTTCTTCATCTAAGATTGATGTTCCTTCTTCATCAGTTTTTATGGCATTTAAGATATCTTCTTGTTGTTGGTTAGTGAGATAGCTATCCCACCCTCCTTTTAATTGACTAGAGAATCCTGCGATAAGCAGTTCTACTATGGTCCTATCTTGGGCACCATTTTGTGTTTTGTAGGCATTTGCGGTCATGGTAATTTGTTGGAGAAAGCTAAGGATATTATATTCAGTCATCCCATCTATGTTCCAATCGTAGATGGAAGAGGCGTTAAATCGGGATTGAGTTAAGGATTTTACTATTCCTAGATCTGGAGCTGGAATTATTTGTATTTATTGTGTTGGTTGTTTCCAATTAATTTTATTAACGAAGTGTGTTGTATTTTGGAATTGTTCTAAGGCTTCACTATTATCAGAATCACATGTCAAAGTTGTTATTTTGTGACTTGATTGTGGTGTATCTGGAACAATAGGTTCTGTATTAGAACCACTAGATGTCCCAATTTTACTTAATTGATTTTGTATAGCCTTAATAAATTCAGATTTATTTTGTTGAATATTTTTTACACTATCTTTAGATACCTGAAATGGTTTAAAGATTCTATGTGTTTTTCCATTCTATTTAATTATTTTCCTATAGAATTTAAATTAATATTTGTAATTATTTTATGCTAGAATGGATTTTATATTAGTTTTTTCATCCTCTGCTAGATTTTTAAAAGGAATTGCTTCTACGGGGCGACCATGTATATTAAGTTTAATGCCTTGTAGAGGAGGGTGGTTAGATTGGATTTTCCTAATATCGGCTAGGGTCTCCCATTCTGGTGTTTTATTTCCTGGTTGTAATAGGGTTTACTGATTTTGAAAAAGGATAATCTATGAAATTTTGAGAAGAATATATTTCAAACCAGTCGAAGAATAGAATGTTTATTCTATTTTCATCTACAAATTTATAAATGGTTTCTTGTATTTTTTCCTAGTATTTAAAAAGTTTTGAAAGAACCAAGTTCTTTTTTCTAAGTTATGTTTTCCATAAAAATCTTCACGTAGGAATTTTTTATCTACTTGAAATTCTTTTTCTAAAACTCCAATTTCATTTACTATATTTTCCGTTATTGAGGAAAATGTTGGACCAGTATGTTCTTGATCTAGTTGTTGAACCTCTATTTTTTCTCTAGTATTGGAATTTTCATATACGGGTCTAGGTATTTCATTGGTGTAGTATACATTTCTTAAATTGGGTAGATTTGAAGTAGAATGTCTAGGTTTTATATTATAAGGTGTGTTCATTACTGAAGGAATTTGTGAGACTCTTCCTAAATCTAGGATCTCTATAGAACATGTATCATCGTATATACTACTCATAGATTTTCTAAGGAATGATAAACTAACTCTACCATCTTGGTATTGGGTTATTTCTTTAAGTTGAATATTTGGTTGGGAAGTTTCTGTGGGTTCAGGTTTAACTACTCCTTCCAAGATCCATTCTTCTGGTAGGGTAATATCCTTCCATTTAATAGGTCGTGGTATTACAGTGTTAGATCTGGAAAGATCTGTCTGTAATAGTAGCGTTTCACCTTTTTTGCTATGGTATCTGACTTTTGTAGGAAAAGCCGAAAGCATAGCTTTGTAATGGATTCTAAAGATTATTGCTACTGAAATTGATTTTTCAAGCATTTGGTAATTATGGATTTTTATTTGTAAGACAAGGGATTTTAGGATATTTTTATCTTTAAGAGATACAAAAAAGTTTGGATAACAATCAAAAGAGATTGGCCCCGTGCAGAGGCTAGATTCAACATAACTTAATAAGGAGTCCTCAAAGTTAGTGAATATGACATCTTTTAAGATCGCAAGAATTGAAGTATTTAATCATTCTTTGGTTAAGGGGTTTATCCCTACTTGAAATAAGGTAATATGAATGTATTTATAGTTTCTTTCCCTATGTTTCTCCAATGAATCTTGTAATTGGATTGTTTCAAAGGGTTTTGTTAATTGAATATCTCTTTATGTTATTTTAATTGTGAAATATGTTTTTAAAAATTGGTGTTTGGAATTTTTGTAAATTTGATCTCTAGTTACTCTCGATATTTTTCAATTATCTATCGATTTTTTAAAATCTTGTATAACTATTTCTTCATAATTTATTATCTTCTTGGAGTCCATGGAAGATGTTGAAGCAAAGTTTGAAGAAGTAGATTTATTGAAAAACGTATCCATTTTTATAAAATCTTATTTTCGAAACTCAAGTTCTTTCTACAATCCTAAGCTATTCCTGAGCTTAACTGCCTTCCCTGAGGACTTACTACCAAGACCTTCCTAGGCAAAAACACTTAAAAAGCCTAAATCTCTAGACAATAATTTCATAAATCTGAACATATTTTTCTATATCTCTACCCCCCCCCCCCCACCCACCCGCTCTACAAATTTATAAAATTATTTTCTTTGTATTTGTTATCCCCTTGAGATCCTCGGGCGTAATAACAAATACAAAGAAAATAATTATAAAGGAGATTGAAAAATAAAAAGATATTGAAATATGCAGAGAGAATAAAATCAAATTAACTTTTAAATTAAGGTTCTCACGAGGGAATCCATAATCCAAAGGATCTGCAGGAATTTATGAGATATAGGCGATAGAACCGGCCAACATCATAGTGCAAGAATTTAAGGCGGTAGAACCGGCATATAATTTAAACGTAATGTAAGAATTTAAAAAGATTAGATGATATTTTCATCTATAAACATATGTATTGAAAAGTATCAAAACTTACAAAGATTTAGACTTAAATATTTTGAGGAGTTTACAATGGCTTTGAAAATTTTGGATGAGGGAAATTTTTTATAAGGGGAATTTCTCTGTCTAGAACTTCTCTCTAAAATCTTAAAATTTATGAGAGAAAAAGATTTATTACTAAAGATGAGAGATGGTCTCCTTTTATAGGAATTTTACATGGAAATTTCGTAAATAGTAAGAAAAGTTACATCATCCAAATGAAAAATTACGTCATCCGTGAAATCATCCACGTACAAGTTGTCGTTTGGCATTTTCTCGAATTATTACTGGATTTTTTCACTTTCACTATTACCTTTCTGAAAGTATGTTTTGTGGCATTTTCTATTATTTGTATTTTGTCTTCTTTTGACAATCTTTTCAGAATTCACTATTGACAAAAACTGCATCATCTTCCAAATCAATTAACGGTTTTTCTTCCTCTGATGAAGAGCCTTGTTTTGATGAAGATTGCGCAAACTTCAGTTTGCAAGGCTCTTCATCAAAGGAAGAAGAACCGTTAATTGATTTGGAAGATGCAGTTTTTGACAATAATGGATTCTGAAAAGATTGCCAAAAGAAGACAAAATATCAGTAATAAAGTTCAGACAAAATACCGACAATAGAAAATGCCACAAAAGATACTTTCAGAAAGGTAATAGTGAAAGTGAAAAATTCTAGTAATAAGTCGAGAAAATGTCAAACGATAACTTGCAGGTGGATGATGTGACGTAATTTCTCACTTGAATGATGTCAATTTTCTTACTATTTACAAAATTGTCATGTAAAATTCCTATAAAAGGAGACAATCTCTCCTCTTTAGTCATAAGTCTTTTTCTCTCATAAATTTTCAGATCTTAGAGAGAAGTTCTAGATAGAGAAATTCTCCTCATCCGAAATTCCCAAAATCATTGTAAACTCCTCAAAATATTCAAGTCTAAATCTTTGTAAGTTTTGATACTTTTCAATACATATGATTATAGATGATAATATCATCTAATCTTTTTAAATTCTTGCATTATGTTTAAATTATTTGCCGATTCTACCGCCTTAAATTCTTGCATTATGATGTTGGTCGGTTCTACGGCCTATATCTTGTAAATTCTTGCAGATCCTTTTGGATTAGGGGTTCTCTCATGGGAACCTTAATTTAAAAGTTTATTTTATTTTATTTTACTCTCTGCATATTTCAATATCTGTTTATTTTTAAATCTCCTTTATAATTATTTTCTTTCTATTTGTTATTCCCTTGAGATCCTCGGGATAAAATTCCTCATCAACTCCTACTGAAAGCCTTTTACTCCTTGTCAAATCCCTAGAATTATAAAAAGCGTTTATGCAGTTACAGATTCCTACACATGAAATCATCCAGAGTTCAAGAGAGGAGGTTAAACCCTCTCAAAGTTTTGTAAAATTAGAGAAAGGAGAATTTGGCATAAAATCCATTTCTGGTTTGTTTTTTATAAAACCCTTCTTTCAAATATCGTGACTATTGGAAAAAGATTTTTTGATAAAAACCCTTTTTTAGCAATCCAAAAATAATTTGGACAAGGATGGTTTTACAAATCATGGGATATTTTCAAAACTTCATATTTTTACCAGGCTAACCTAGAAATAACAGGATTAGCCACAATAAACTACTTGTAAAATAGTTAGAGTAATTGCTCCAAGTGATTGGGAAAATGACTTGTCTTAATTCCTTAATTTTCCCGATACCTATAAAAATACCCATTTTTCGATATTCCATTTAATTAATGAGATTACCAACAAGCTTGGTTTAATTCCTTTTTTGTTCAAAATGCCAAATGAGTTCATACCTGACTCTTTTACTTCGATACCTCATGCATTCCATCCCAATTCCCAACATGGTGGAATTCATGGTTAGAACAATTATATATATATATATATATATATATATATATATACACACTTTTTATACAACTAGTCTCTATAAACGTGCAGTTGCACGTTATTTCCAATCAAACTCAACCATAGTAAAAACTATTAGATAATATTATTGTAATTATACATATTTATTTTATGAATTATAAAAGTATTATTACAGTATAGAATTGTATCTAGTTAAAACTTCTTTGAAATTGATGATCTCGGTATTTACTTTTTCTTCTTTTTTCCATATAGAAACACATGTTACGACTATAATAATCCAATATTAGAGTTAAGTGATCATATATTTATCTATTGTCATTTATAGATACAAAAGTATTGAAATCGTTACTAAATAGAATTACATTATAAGAATATCAAACAATTTTAAGAATATTTAGTTATTTGTTTAAAAAAAGTTAAATTAATCACAAAAGATATAATAATGTTTTTATTAAAAAATAAAAAGGATCAGAAGGCAAACACATGAACATAATTTAGAGGCTAATCCATACTTTTCCTCGTTGTTTTTAGTTACTTGTTTCGGTACTAGCTATTGTGATTACATATATTTTGTGTCTATTAGAATCCTTGTTTAAATGCACTTTATAAGTTTTTATTATTGTTTTAGTTAATTTCAAAGTCTTGAATATTATAATTCTATCTTTAAATTAAGGATATAAAATTCATTTAATATTTAAAGAATATTTTGATTAACCAACGTGTATATTCATGTTTTTATAATATACATAGATATAGATATTTTCAAAAGAGAAATAACCAAAGCAAACAACAGTTGGTTGTTGGTATTGCCTTATTCACTGATCTGGAGTTTGAAATCAAATCATGTTTTAACCTAAATTAGATAATCGAATCAATTGTTTTCCTATAAGCTACAACATTATATTCTTCCCAAACTTTATATACGTATAAAGAATCATATATGGTTTTACCTATATATGATTCATATTTTTAAGAGAATAATTCTTTGATTATTTTCATTAATGAAGAGGTATATATATACATGATATACAAAATTAATTAAGAAAATTAAATCTACTTTTTCCTAATACAAGTCTAATAGATTTTCCTAATACAAGACTAATACCATAATTACACTTGTACAAAAATTCTACAACTATGATAATAAAATATACAAAACTCGGTCCAATGATATATCACCATCTTTCACACCCCCGCAGTTATAGCGGGCGGTTGTTGTACGCTGAGACTATCCCTAAAATCTTCAAATAGAACTAATGGAAGACCCTTAGTAAATATGTCACCAATTTGGTATCGTGAAGGACATGCAAGACACGTACTTGTCCACGAGCTACCTTTTCACGAACAAAGTGAATATCCATCTCGATATGTTTAGTGCGCTGATGTTGGACTGGATTTTCAGAGAGATAGACTGCACTAACATTATCACAGTAGACTAAGGTAGCTTTCTGAATAGGAAAGTGAAGCTCTAATAGAAGATTACATAGCCAATATGACTCAGACACCACATTGGCTACCCCTCGATACTCGTCCTTCGCACTGGATCACAATAAAGTAGCTTGACGTTTTGCCGACCAAGAGATTAAGTTATCACCAAGAAACATACAATAACCAGATGTAGAACATCTGGTACCTGGACATCCACCCCAATCAACATCTGTAAAAGACACGAGAGTAGAGGCAGAGGATGGATATAAATGCAAATCATAATCAAGAGTGCCATATATGTAACACACAATGCGTTTTAGTGCATGCATGTGCTCGTCCCTCATATCATACATAAATAAACACATATGCTGCACTGCATAAGTAATATCGGGCCTCGTGAAAGTAAGATACAGAAGAGCCCCTGCAAAACTGCGATAGTGGGTGGGGTCCTCGTAAGGTGTGATAGAAGTAGCGCTCAACTTCGGTTTGGTATCAACCGGAATAGAAGAGGACTTACAAGATGTCATGCTAGCTCTCTCAATAATCTCAGTCCTCATAAGGTGTGATAGAAGTAGCGCTCAACTTCAGTTTGGTATCAACCGGAATAGAAGAGGACTTACAAGATGTCATGCTAGCTCTCTCAATAATCTCAGCCGCATACTTCCTCTATGATAAAAATAGACCATCTGCATGACGTGTGACCGTTATACCCAAAAAGTAACTCAAGGGCCCCAAGTCTTTCATAGCAAATTCTGAACTAAGGCTGGCCAGTGGGCCGGGACGACCCGACCCCGGCCCGACCCCGCCCCGGTCCCGCCCCGACCCCGCTCTAAAAAAAAAAAAAAAAAATTAACGGGGGCGGGACTCGAACTCGGGACGGGACGATGTCTCGTCCCGCCAGACCCGAGCCCGCCCCAGGCCCGCCGGACCCGAGCCCGCCCCAGGCCCGCCCCGACCCCGACCCCGACCCTTAAACCCCCTTTGCAAAAATAGCCATTGCACCAACGGCCATTTTAGATTATGGCCGTTGGCCAACGGCCATTTTAGGCCCCCCCCCTCCCCCTACCCCTTAATATTTATTTTTAACCCATAAGTTATTATATTTACACTTTAACCCAATTTTTCAACTATAAATAACTCATTTTCTCTTCATCTTTCTCACAAATCTTCCTACAATCTCTCTAATTTCTCAATATATCTCTCTACATTGTTTGCTAAATATTCAATTTTATTAATTCATTTGGGAATTGGGAGTGAAGTTGGCAACTAGCTTGAGGATCTTCCATCGAGCAAAGTTTCAATTTTCAACCTCTCGATTACACGTCGACGTTACGTCGGCGTTTGGTACATTCGTTCCTTCATTAAATTATTATTGTCTTTTTATTTTATTTAGCGCACTTAATTTTATTGTCTTTAATTATTTATTATCATAATTAAAATGGAAGGATTAAAAGGTATGTTTAAGGGTAAGGGTAAGGGTGCTTCTTCTAGTAGAGGCAACCAGGGCAAGGGTACTTCTTCTAGTCATCTTATTCCTACACAGATGATTTTGTTGATACTCAACATTTTCCTACAATACCATTAGATTTAGACGAGGAGTTATTTTCTCGGAACTCAAGAAGACTTTAATTTAGACGATGATCTAGACGATACACCCACTAATATTGATGACAACACGCCCACTAGTGCACCTTCAACCGAAATACCTCCTATTCCCCCTAGTATGAGACGAGGTCCAAAAAACGACCATTAAAATCGATGCATGGACATTTTTTGATAGGGACGTAGAGAATCAAGTAGCCATATGTAAAATTTGTAAAAATGTTTTAAAATTTAAAACTGAAAAGGTCACGGTGGGACGGGGGTTTAATTAGACACGTAGTAAGTGCTCATCCAAATAGGTATGCCCAATACCAGGCTTCAAAACCGGGTGCGCAAACGGCCGCTCCATCGGGACAAGGTTCACATACCGACATCGTCCCGGACCAAGTACATGGGGTCAAATTAACCCTATGACGGGGGGAATTGTAGGCTCTAAATACAACAAACATAGAGATAGGGAAGCAATATCAAAATTAGTTGCTTTGTGGAGGGTTTGCCTTTTTCATTTCCTTCATCTCCGGTTTATTCATTACATTAGAGATATATATAATCCTCGCTTTTAACGGTTTTCCTAGGTCAACTGTTAAGAGAGATGTATTTAAATTTGCGCATGAATATCAACAATATTTACGTTTTTCATTATATCATTTTAATGGCAAAGTATCTATCACGTTCGATATAGGTCGTAGTACTAACGGCCATGATTATTTAACTCAGTAACTTGTCATTGGATAGATTATAAATGGTCTATGCAAAAACGTATTTTAGCGTATAGATATATAGATGATAGGCACACCGGTACTTTTATTGCGTAAAATATTTATCAAGTGTGCGATTATTACGGAATTACCGATAAAATTATGACTATTACATTAGATAACGCTTCTAATAACAATTACGCAATTACAATGTTAAAAAATAGTTTAGCTCCATCTTTTCCGGACCATTTTCATATAAAATGCGCGTGCCATATATATAACTTAATTGTAAAGGATGGTCTATCACTTTTTGAAGACATTCTTAGTAAAATACAATTTGCTATAAACTTTATTTTTAAAAGTAATAAAGTACAACGTAGAAAAGAATATAAAAAAATTTGTCATGATTGTGGACTACCTTTTAGAAGAATTCCACAAGAAGTATCCACTAGGTGGAATTCTTTATACGAGCAACTACTTGTTGCTTATGACTATAAATTACCTATAACTTTATTTTTTAACTCTCATAATAAAAAGCCACCGTGATATGATTTTAGATAGTGATTGGGAAAAAATTTCCGAACTTATTGTATTTTTAGAGAAATTTTTTCAAGCAACAAAAGAATTTTCCGGTATATATTATCCTACTATTTCAACTATGTTATTTTATATAACTCTAATATTTTTATTACTTAGTGAATATATGGAAAAACCAAATTATAAGGCAAATGCTATTAAAAAAATGTTTCTCAAAATAAAAAAATATTTTATTCCTATTCCTTCTATTTATATTATTGGTTCTCAGTATTAAATCCTACTATTAAAATAGACGGTACTAAATCACTAATTGAAACTATTTACGATTGTATAGAAGTACTACCACCTCCAAGTCCCAAAAATCTAAATCACCCACCACCTATTGAACAAACTAAAGAAGAAGTGTTGAATAGCGTAGAACACCACCGCAAAAATATATATAGATTTTATCAACAAGAAAATGCTAGTAACGTACCGGCTACCATACCATCTTCTTCATCTTCAACACAACCTCACAAAAGACATGCTGTTTCGCGGCTAGTATTGAAAGCCTCGAAATAGAATGTGCGGCCGTACCTCTACTAACCAAATTAGCGAGTTGGATATTTTTGTTTTGCGGGTTCTGTACCGTATCAAGAAGTTATCAATGAAGATGGACAAGAAGACTTGTCGAAATACTTTGGATGGGGAATGAGAAGACCTTTCCGACACTTTCATTGATGGCTCGAGATGTTTTGAACATTCAAGCGTCATCAACTCGCGTCGAAAAGCGCTTTTTCTCGGGCAGATATCAAATAGGAGACCACAGACACTCATTGGCCGGAGAGACTTGGAAATTGCGGTATTATTCGGAGATTGGATACGAGCGGAGCGGAGAAGGTGCGGTCAACCGAGATCAACGAAGAAGATGATGAAAACTACAACGAAATCTTAACCGAAGGTAGTGGAAGCGACGTGGATCAATTTGACCAACAAATACCTATTCCAACCGAAGAACCACATGAAATCATCAAGCAATTAGAACATATTTTTTTGAAAATGTAATTTTTTTAATTGCAATTTTATTATGTAATTTGCAACTTTTGGACAACACCATAAAGTTGCAATTTAGATTTTAGACAATTGTATTTGTATTACAAAAAAATCATATGTCTATTAAATAATATAAGAGGCACAAAAACAAATTTCTTGGGATGTTTTTATTACACTATCTTGTTTTGTTTATTGAGTTTTTTTTATACATATGTTATTTTTAAAAAAAAAAAAAAAAAACCCGACCCCGCCCCGCCCCGACCCGAGCCCGACCCGAGCCCGCCCGCCCCGATACCGACGGGATCGGGATCGGGACGGGACGGACCGGAGCAGTCCCGCCCGACCCGACCCCGCTAGGCCCGCTAGTCCCGATCCCGACCCCCGGATCGTCCCGCCCCGACCCCGACCCCGCTGACCCGGCCCGCCGACCCGAGCCCGGCCCACTGGCCACCCATATTCTGAACTGAGAAGAGACATGATAGACTTGCGCAGACTATCAGAAGAGGAAGTCAATATAATATCATCCACATATAACAGAATGTATGCCGTCCCCATAATAACAAAGTGGAAAGTAGGCCTGCCCCCATAACCACACGAGATGGTAACGAGATTAAACTGGATGGTCACGCTTCTTCGAGAAGGGTTTTCCCCTCAATTTGAAAGTTGGTTCCGTGAGTCCAAAGATGCCTAAGCAAGGCAATCCAAAAAGATGATTTTCCTCTTCCTCACATTAATATTCTGGTGGACAACACCGCTGGACATAGGATGTTGTCCTTTATGGATGCTTCCTCTTGATATAACCAAATCAAGATGGCTGAGGAAGACAGAGACAGAGAGAAAACAGTGTTTATCACCTTATCAGATAGGAGGGCACGTTCTGTTACAAGGTGATGCCGTTTGGTCTAAAGAATGCGGGGGAGACGTACCAGCGAGCCATGACTACGTTGTTTCATGATATGATTCACAAGGAAATGGAGGTCTATGTCGATGACATGATCACCAAGTCTTGGGCTGAAGAAGGCCTTTAATTTGAAGAAAGTGTTTGACAGATTGAGGAAATACAGTCTTCATCCGCAAAAACATATAAATTCGGGAGGAGGTTTGGTACTTCGTCAGGTAAGCTACTCGGGTTCATTGTCAGCAGAAGTGAAATCGAAGTCGACCTGCAAAAGCCGAAGAAATTATCGGCATGCCGGTACCTAAGACAAAGAAAGAAATCAGGGCTTTTTTAGGCAAAGCTACAATACATCAGCAGGTTCATTGCCCAGCTCACACCCATCTGTGAGCCAATTTTTAAACTGCTCAAATACCCCGCATTTCAGAAAATATAGACACAAGGAACGAGGATTGCCAAAAGGCATTTGACAAAGTGAAGAAATATCTACTCAATCCCCCCATCCTGGTACCGCCAACGCCCGGTCGACCTCTCCCCGATGTATCTCGTTAGTAATGGAAGCATCCATAAGTTGTGTCCTTGGTCAGCACGATGAAACGGGTAGGAAGGAAAAAGTCATATACTATCTCAACAAGAAGTTCACTGATTATGAAAGAAGGTATACGATTCTAGAAAAGACATGTTGTGCTTTTACATGGGCCTCGCAACGCCTACACCACTACATGTTGAACTATACAACCATGATGATTGCAAGGATGGACCCGCTGAAGTATCTCTTTGAAAATCCAGCCCTCACGGGTCGTACAGCAAGGTGGCAGATGTTACTCTCAGAGTTCGATATTGTGTACGTCATCCAGAAGCCCTAAATGAGTAAGGCAAGAGGCATGGATTGGAAATTACAACAAGAAGGTATGTTTTGCACCTTCACCATCCATTTCGGAACCAAAACTACCGTCAAGGACATGTCCTGGAAAAGAGCGATCCCTTCTTTCATTTTCAGCCATTGACATTGTGCGAATTTCACGATCGGCCCACGCGCCTCAAAGCATGTGTGAGACCATAACTATTTGGTACGTAAGTACTCTATTCTCCGTGACATTGGCAAATTCTGTCTTCCTCTTGCTCTCGCCTCGGGGGCTTGAACTTGGCTCGACCAAAGCAAACATCATAGTACCGATAAGAGTCCGTCAATTAGACTTTTTCATCATTCTGAGTCCCCAGCTGGTTTTATTCGCCATATAGCAGACGCTTAAAAGTCCATTTATTCATACCATATTAGAGCATACCTTTTATGATTTTGATTTTCATTTATTCTCCTTCCGTGGAACCTTATCTGCCTCTGCCTCAGTACCCAACTTTTCTTTTGGTAAATCTGTACCGCTGATATCTCCCAAGAAGGGTATGGTCACAAAGGAGGGAAATAGAATGTGCCTGTTATAAGGTCACACCGGACCCCTTGGTCTCTTGAAAAGAGACAAGAGAGACAAGAACGACCCCTTTTGGGTTAGTGGAGTCCTTGGTGCTTTCCATGGACTATTAAGAGTGGAAAGGGAAGAGGATATTAGCATCTCTTTTAATCGTGCCTTCCTCGGTGCCTTCGCTACATATTAGATGTGGAAGGTAGATGGGAAGGATATACTAGGTATGGCCCCATGGTCCTATAATCGTACCTTTCATTGATGCTTTCCCGGACTATTATAGATACGGAAAGCTGATAGGAAATTGGTTATTAGTATTGACCTAAGAAATTCCCCATGCTCCAAGGGAGGGGGGCTGAAGGCACCCTGGGTACGGGGATTAAGAAGTGTTTGACCCCTTGTATTTTGAGTTCCCCTGGTTCCAAGTACCTCTATATAAACTCTTTTCGATGTACCTGAAGTATTAAATCAAGGCCCCAAGGGCAGTTAAGGGTATCAGATGTGGAATATTTATAGTGGTAAGCCCAAAACTGTACGAGGGCCTTGACCGTAGGGAGAGGGGAGGTGTACGCTTTCCCCTCATTCGGAGGTGTCCCTCTTAAAAGGAAAAGACATGACACATATAAGACCTTCCTTTGTATGGCCCTTGGGCAATGTTAAAGTACAACGAAGGCGGGAAGGCGGAACTGGAAGATCTACGGTTCCCCAAGAGCCGAAGGCGCAAGGTGTCCAAGCACACCATACTATGAAAGGAATAGATCCTCCTGTCAAGGTCTCAAGGAAGAGAGCAAAGAAGGAGTCAACGACTCCGAGGATCCAAGATCGGAAGACTCCTTCCCAAGGCCATTCCTTCTGTAGGGCAGGAAGTCCCAAGGACTCCACTAAAAGAAAATGAGTCTTCCACTCCCCCTCTTTATGGAAGGAATAAGACCTTGGTTGAAGAACCCAAGGGTAGAAGAAAGACAAGAGCTGAAGGCTCCATACGCCTTTCCCCTAAGCTAAAAGAACACTTGCTTGAGAAAGGCAGATCATAAAGGAGGGGCATATCCAATTGAAATGGAAGATGATCTTATACACGTCACGTAGGTCCATATCTTCGCCCCAGTCTTTTAGTACCCTATCCTATAGCCATACTCAATGAGATAGATGTAGCTTCAAATTTCTTAGAGAAAATTCATTCCGCTACTAACTTGATAGTGGTTGCCTTTGTATTTGAGTATTTGGAATTAGTAATAATAGAAATATAAGGGTCGAAATCATCGTCTTAATAAAGTTAATAAGGGTTCGTTCTATTCCATGTTGTATATTCAACCTTTATATCAATAGGGGCCTTGGGACTCTCAAAATGCGACTTCATGAGTTGCGGTTCTAACTAAACCCTGGTACTATTCCTCTCCACTGGAAAAAGTGCTATCTGAGCCCGTTTCCCGAGGAGATCCATTGAGACCTATCAATCGAATGTGAGCCCGACGGACTGTGGTTAATCCTCAGAATCCGTTTGGTCTTTGTAAAAAAACTCTGAGGCATTTGAGTTCTAAGTAGCCGAGCTGCACGAATCAACTTTATTCTCAACTGATTTCATACCCAGACCCACCGATGGTCCAAGAGAAGCGACCCTACCGTCTTAGCCGGATCGGATGAATGGTTGCATCCTCAAAGTCGTCGGTCACAACAAGAACCGTAGTACCCGGCTCTTGAGGATTGGATGGCTTGAAGGACTTATCTTATAACAGTTACGTAACAACACCCTGGATATTATAAAGCAACTAAATCTAACTACTCACACTAGGCCTCATGGGATGCTAAAAAGCCGAAGGCCTTGACAAAGGTAAAGGTAAGGCATCAATTTCACTTGTTTGAAGTGAACTTACTGTGTCGATAATGGGCTATTCCTCGCTAAGAAAAGAAGAAAAGGAAGGTGCGGAAGCCATTTGAACTCGACTATATATAAAGAATGGAAGAAGCCAAAGGAAGAGGGATGTTGGATTGAACAAGGGATTCGCGTTCAATGGGATCTCTAGTTAATAGAGAACGTCCGCTTTTGGTCAAGATACCACTCTCTCTTCTCTCAGTTCAATTGTTATTCGCTAGTCAACTCATCTTAAAGCGCCTGATCCCTTGACTCTTCAGATTTACTTTCTTGACTTCCTCTGTCTGTTTCCTTTCTTTCATGTTTTAAGTCTTGGACTAATTCCATAACGGCAATACATACAAGCGTATTAAATACATAACCCATAATCAAGGATCAAAGTCTTTCTTTAAAATAAAAATGCCCCTAAGGACAGAAAAAGGCATGTGAACGTCTTCAACCAGACATACATTTATACCGCGCCGTCGCCGAGTTATGTTAGGTCAGCTTTTTAAGTAAGTTCTATACTCTAGAAGAGCCATTCGAGTTTTTGCCTGCCTCTCTGCTTCAACATATTTGAAGCTTTTCCAAGAGAAAATAAGACATACGGAATATCCGACAATGAGATGTACCGATTGGATGGGGCTACAAAAGGAAGAAGAGTTCCTCGATCTTGGCATGAAACGTAACACTTCGCCAACTGCAACATAAGACGATAGGGGTATGTGACTAGACCTACAAGACTCGCTTTGGGTTACTCCGCTGAAATAGAAACTAAAGGAAAGGGCATTCACCCGATCTATGACAACAAGGGATTGGACTCGAGCGAAGACTGTTAGCTATGGAATGCTAGCGGACTGGAAAGAAAGACTTGTTGCGTCCTCAAAAGAGTGAGAAGTACCTCAACGAATAGAGAAAAGTCAAGACAAGAAGAAAGTCTCTTCGATTCCTTTCAGAGAGAAACCGGTCAGGTTTACTTTCGACGTCGTGTCATCTCGTATTTTGTCTAGATCTTATCAATAGTTAGATAAGATTGAAAGAAAACTCTGGAAGAGTGCTCTGGTCTTGCTATGGCTCTGGCGCCGAAAGGTCCCTCGAGTCCTCTAGTAGGATAGAGTAATAAGACTGTAAGCGCATCTGAGCGCCTTTTTCCCGCGACAATATATGGACACTAAGGTAAGTTCCATAGCAACATGGATTAGGATGACTCTTCAAAATACTAAGCCTCGTATGAATACTAGCAAATCCAATGTGACATGTATTAGAGGGAAAGGGCTATCTTTACTCTTTAGTCTGAGAGGGAGAAGGTTTCCCCATTGCCTATTTATTTAATGGAAACCTCGCATTCAACCTCCTCAGACATTAACATTGATCTAGTTTAGGCGGCTTTCAGTCCTGGGAAAGGAAGTTAAGGTTAAATCCCATTCGTAGATTAAGAAATTCAGTATATCAGCTTCTTAAGCCCATCAACAACGGCGATAACATAAGACAGGGAAGGCATATCCGAAAGTCCCCCATATCGCTTGAGAACGATGCCTTTTTTTCCCAAGCGATTCTCTTGTGTACGTGGATATCCTTACTTTCGATGCCATATTCTTATACGATGCATGCCTCCTCTTCCGGATAGCGTCATTCTCTGCATCCAGGCCCTCCACCTATCATATCCCTTCCTTATTCTAATAACATACAACGAAAGACGCCAGGTAAACTCTTCTTATTAAAACTTTTCCTTCTCCCAGCCTACCGCTCTCTCCAATGCTCTCTTCGCTGGTTGCTTCCCTGCCCGGTTTGATATCTTCTCCCCATTCTCATTTCCACCCCCCCTCTAAACCCTTTAACATCATTCGTCCGTCTTCCCTAAATTCCGAGCTATCCATAATCTAGGTTTTTTAAACAAGCCAAGATTTTTCGCTCCATTTTTGTATTCGTTCTTCCCTACCTATCTGACTAGGTAAAAGCTTTCTTGCTGTGAAATTAGTTGATTAGACGGCTACTATCTATAATAATATAATCGGTGATACTATACCTTCGAGTGATGTCGAAAGGTAGGTTTAGTTAGTCCTAAAAATCAAGTTGTTAAGCTTTCAGTTTCCCGGAAACTAAGAAATGGCAGAACATTCTTTAGTTGCGGAGGGAGCGAGCCTTACATCTATAAGTTGGCCGGATTACCTTACCGCAACATGTTTGTCCCGCGCACGCCCGTGGTCTTACTAAAACTCTACGACGACCAAAAGAAAGTTGATCGACCGGGAACAAGCGAGCAAAATGGGTCTATACAATCGGTTTGACCAGACATTGCGACCATAAGTCGGCATAATTTAGTTCTCCCGCGATTCAAGACGAACGACCGTACCACAACCACTAGCATATGCGGTATGCGGGTGTCGTGTTTAGGTCTAGATGAAGGTTCTCGTTCCAGTTCTAGTTCACTTCGGTGTTATATTGGTTATGCCCTTATATAGCCCTGTGCTAACGCACAATGCTTCTTTATACTACGTCATCAAAGGTCATACAGACTGGTCTAATTAAAATTATTTCCATTTTCTAGAAGATTTCAAATAATCGCTTTCTTAGTATCTTCCCAGCTTTCGGCGCACTTTGCTCGGATTCTTCGATCCCGGCCTTCTCGCTACTCTAAGTTGGTGTCTTTCCGGCTCTGAAGCTCGGCATGGAGTGGCTCTAACTTGGTCATTAAGGAGTCATAGTCTCGAGTGACATCACTATGCCTCTTCTCAACGGCTGCCAACTGTTCCTGAAACTTCATAATTTGTTTTTTCAAATCCTCAACCTCGGCCTCCATCGAGTCTAGATCATTCTCTATCTTCTTACATACTGCAATGGAATCCCTGGCCTTGGTTGACTGCTGAAAAAAGGTTTGGATCTTAGAATCAATTTCTTTTTTGCTTTCCGTCGCACGCCTCACTATCATCTTAATCTCCTCTTCGATTGCCAACATCCTAGCCTTCTCCCATGCTAAAATTCCCTGCTTATCAGCTAAATTATTAATAGGATCCTTCAGCGCCTCCAAGCTTTTATTCCCTATGTCAATAATCGCAAAAAAGAAAGAAGTTTACTACACGAAAAACTACATTAAAAGCTCTCTATTTCGTCTAGTCTGATATTCCGTAACCAGTCTATTTCGTATGTCTTTCTAAGTGAGGGGTCGGGTTTTCTTTCGGAGGACCCGAGAGTAGTCCTATGCTTCTTTCTAGCTTGGCGCATTTGTTTTCCTTGAGTTTTGGCTAGTTATCAGTCTTCCCGCCTTGTCAGCTTTCCAGTCCTAGTAAGGCTTTTTCAAACTCCCCTAGTGGCCCCTAAGGGAATCAATCATAAGCATTCCATCTAGTCTCTTAGCTCTCCAAAGAAAGTTTATGTCTTTCCGGTTGTGGAAGCATTCTCGTAGCCTTTATCTTATTCGAAAAAGGGGCAATCCCTTATTGTATATGTCCTCCTTTCTTTAGTCTAAATTTGAATGGTTTTATTTTCTTTCGGATTCGTTCAAAGCCTTCCAATCGGCCCAAGCTTTCCAGGCTGCCTATTAGCTCTCGGGGCTGTCCAGTCTCCTATTTATTTCTTTTTATTGAATTTGTGATTTTCTTTCTTTTTATTGAATTTGAGATTTTCTAAAAGGAAAAATAGTATATTAACTCTTTTTCTAACAGATAAAAGAATCTCAAAATAAATATTTGATCGAACTGTCTTTTTTCCTTCGATCTGTGGAAAGATATACTTTGGGGTTTTAGATTTATTTATATGAAGTATGAAGGAAAGGGGCCGTTTGGTCCTTGAACAGTTCTTTCAAAATAAGGGATTGATTGAATTGTCTTATTAGGACAATTCAGGGTTCATATGCTTAGTCAGAAGGAATAATCCAATGGAGTTCATGGATTTACCTAGGTCAGCTTATTATTTAATCAATAAAGGATTTTTATCTTCGAAACCCATTTGAAATGGCAATGCAAGAGAAATCATACAAAAATGATCAAATCTTCGGACGCCCCGAAAAAGATATGAGGTGCTCGAAAATGATCGAAGTAGTTGAATAGGAGGATCACTATGACTATAGCCCTTGGTAAGTTTACCAAAGACGAAAATGATTTATTTGATATTATGGATGACTGATTACGGAGGGACCGTTTCGTTTTTGTAGGTTGGTCCGGTTTATTGCTCTTTTCTTGTGCTAGTTTGTTGTAGGGGGTTGGTTGGTTCACATGTACAACCATTGTAACTTCATGGTATACCCATGGATTGACCAATTCTTATTTGGAAGGCTGCAATTTCTTAACAACAGCAGTTTCTACTCCTGCTAATAGTTTAGCACATTCAAAGTAAGCAACAACTCTTTTCAAGTATTCTAATAAGAGATATTTTCATCAAGCTTACTAGAATATTTGAACCTCGACAAAATGACACTTTCATCTTATTATAGCTAAAGAATCACCACATGGGAAACATCATTTTTTAGCTTTCAATTCGCATGTTACAAATAGTCATTTTTTCTTGAATATTGTATATAGTGTAGTTAGTATATATAACGTACTTTTTGACTTTATTTAATTGTTTAAAGAATAATTGACTTTATTTAATTGTTTAAAGAATAAGAGAAGCAAAAATACACATAAATAATAAGACACCCTTTAGGTGGGAAAAAGAATAAACTGAATTGAAGCAATAATTCAGTTAGTGTTCAATGATAAAAAATACACATAAAGAATGGGTAAGATAATTTATATATGTTAGCCCCGTTGATAATGTTGAGTTCACAAAACAACTTAAAGGATTCACGAAACAACAAAACCATAAATCATGATAAAAAATTTTAAACTCTTACCCTGGCGAAGGGTAAATTCTCACTCTACTTTTATGTTAAATTTTCACTCTACGTTAAATTCTCATTCTACGTTAAATTCACTCAACATCTATGTTATTAGGAAATGCTGGTACGTTATTAGAAAATGTTGGTACAAAAATCCTTGAGAAAATTCGTAGGGCTTTCGGGACTGGATCAATTATTCTTGCGGCTTTTCTTGCTTTGGCGGGAGCAACATGGTCCTTGGATTTTACTTTCGTTGTTTGTTTCTGCCTATTTAGTTATATCTATTGGTTATTTATTATAGTTCTATATATCTAAATCTTAGGTTGAAGATTATTGAAAAAACGAAAGCATGGCTTTTCCATGAGATGAAAGCAGAAAAACCTTCTCTGGTATTCCTTTTAAACATTTTAGTTATTATTCAATTTTATGGTATAATTTGGCTTTCTTATCTTATGCTAAATGGACAAAAAGAAGCCTTTGTCAGAATCCTACTCATTATGGCAGAGTGTTCCGCTATCTATTTTTTGCTTTGGCTCGAAGGATGAGCTTTAGCCGCTTTCAAGCGGTTTTCTCATTTTTTCTGAGCTTTTTTTATTTATTTTTATATTCGATAAACTATCGAAAGACATATTTGTTTCTCTTTTTTTCATGTTCTTAGTAGTCGAATTCCTAATAGTAAAATACAGGGGCTTTTTTCCTTTCAATTTTCTCTTTTTTGTTATACTTGAAAGAAATAATCTCCTTAATTATTTTTATTAATTGAAAGACTATATATACAAGTTAAATATTTTCATAATAGGAGAATTTTATTCCTAAAACTTTATTCTATACATTTATGGTAATACACTAATTATGATAATATACTACTAATTATATTATAATATTACCTAAATTAAAATACTAAATATTTACCAAAAATTACATTAACTAAACAATCAATTAATCAGCCAATTCCGAGAGGCCTAATAGGCAAAAGTCCGAGACCAAATATACATTATATTTAACAATACTGATAGCATATTTAGTTATTTGCCCCGAGATCTCATTATGGGGTTTCGCTTTGGTTCTTCTTATAATTTTCCTGTATCTCCTCCTCTTTTTCTTCCACAATGAAGAAGAGTCTGGTTCGCCCCTAAAAAATCACTCTTATTTTCCTTACTTTTCCTTCTCTTTTCTCTATTCTTCATAGGTGATTTTACAGGTACGGGCTTTCACCTAAAGATTCTCTTTTTAGGGGCCGGGGCCGGGGTCGGGGCCTTGGTTATCCATTTGGGTTTCCTAAGCAAAACAGGGTGGGAGCAAGTGATAACATCTTTTTTTTATATGTTTATCAATGTTATCATCGGGGGAATCCTCAGTGATAGCACTGCTGTCTTTTTCCGTATTTCAGTCCTTTACTTGACTTTAAATTTGCTCATTTTTATCTTTCTCTGGGTATCCAGTTTAAAAACGGAGGAATCACTAATAAAGATTTTTGAAAAAATAAAAGTACGAATTATATTAACTAAATTGGCATTTCTCATATATATTATATATATATATATATATATATATATATATATATTATATTATATTATATTAATTTAGATTCCAGGAATAACTGGATATGACCTTGGCTTGCTACTTTCACGTCACAGATAATAGCACTAAATTTGTTTTTCTTTTTTTTCGATAAAAAAGAAGAGGGCTTATTCAACGCTTTAGTCAGGAAGCAAACCACCTTTCTATCTAGACTAGTAAATTATGGTGTAGCCATCTTCTTTTTTCTTCTTTACCCGACCGCTGCTTTCTTATTTAAATCCCTTTTTCTGTCAAGCACATAAATGAAGGGATCGAAGAGATTATGGCAGAATATATTCACTAAGAAATGACCCGAAATTGAATCTCGGTCTATTTGAGATTGTTCCTTTTAATCGTAATCAATGATGTTTTCTTGTCTCTCGTTTCTTTTTGAATTTTTTAGTTGAGGAATAACGTTGAAGCTCGAGAATGGTAATGTCTTACTTGATTCTTTCTTTTTTTCCCTGACTGAGATTGGTTGTCTTATCAGAGCTTGGATTTGTTTTGTAATTAACGGGAGAGGGTCCAAAGTAAGGCAGTGAAAAGAGCAGGACTTCCTTCTTTCACGCATTGAACGGAAGGCCTTTCTCACGGAAGCAACCAAAGAAAGTACTGGTTAATCGCCATGAGAAAGGAGTGGGGAGAGGTGAGGGGGGTCCACCGCTTAAGCGACATCTCGCTTTCATTAACAAGTTAAGCAAGGGCGACACCCTTTTTCTGAGGGCCGCCCGGAAAGTAGGGTGCCACCCTAATGACCGATTGGGAGGGACCGCCGCCGGACGGGAAGACCTCTAATCATTGGATCCGGTAAACAGGGTAGCCCCAGGTACGCTTTGGGCTGGATGGAATCCTTTGCGAACTACGAATGACTTGATCCTGTCCAAGCTAGGAAGGGGAAGTTTGCCTGGTCGATCTATCTACTCCAGCTTTCATCGTAGTTTTCTCTTTCTTATGGGGAAGGGCGGACGAAGCCACTTTAACAAACAGGAACCAGCCAAGTCAACAAGTAAAAAAGGTTTCCAATTAGATCGATATTTTTCTTTCTTGTTATGGATAGAGGTTAGCTTTGCCAGTTGTAACCGATGCCATAAAGGTTGAAAAGATTTCTTGATGTCGTTCGCTTGACGTGAGGTCGTTCCTTTCCACAAGCCTATACCCATCATATGAGTGGCTTTGGATCAAATGGTGTCTAGCCTTTCGAAAGGAAGCCTGTCTGTCTGTACATACCTTATAACTCAAGTGTACCAAAAGAGATCGGATCAAATAGAGGATGCGGATACCTACTAAGAGTCAGAGTTAGAGTAAGGGTTCCAACCCACGTACATACACATGCCATAAAGGGGACACCGGCCGGCCTAGCCCTGCTGGTTGGTTGTATCGCCCCGTACACCTCTTTTTACTAACTAAAAGCTTGGGCTTCTTCTGCGTTAAAAAGTTTGCTTCTCCTTCCTTTTCTTGAAATATCTTTCTCGTAGAGTCAGGTCAGACATTCACATCTTCTTCTACTAAATACCCAGAATCCTACCTCTATCCATAAGAATAGAAAGGTTTTCTAGTCGTACCTCTATTGATACGAGGGGCTGCTCCACTCTTCTATTGGTTTAGTGAGAAGGGCTGCCCTACATTCCTATTGGCACGAGGCAGTAGCCGTCGTTACCCATTTTGGCCGAGAAGTTAAGATATCCCATAAGCAACTGAACTACCCTACGAGCAGCCAAAACAAAAGAAAGACTGCTAACAACCTATCGCCGGGAACTTATATGAAAGAGAAGAACGAAACAAACAAGAAAATCCGAGCTAGGTGGTTATAACGAAGTATGTTGGGAAACGGATTGCCATAATAGATAGTTGGTACGAAATTATTGAAATGAGGAGACACGTAGACTACTCGAAGTGAGGGAAGTGCCTTTCCTTTTTCTTCTATCTTATTTCCCTCATCTCCCGGGCCTCAACCGAATTTGCTCCATTTTGATAAGTTGGGGAGCGGAAGTACCCTCGAGCGGTGTATGGGCTGTGATATTTGTGGTAGCGGGGGTAGAACTCGGAAGGCTGTCCAAGGTTGTGTCCTTCTGAGCGGATGAGGTCGGCTCGATGACCGAGGGCTTGTGTGGAGGCGGCATTGCGACCATGGGCTTGTATGTCACTTCAACATTTCTCTATTTTTTTTAGGCCGGAGTGAAGGCATATATGTCGAACAGATTCACAATAAACAAAGGCGATTGGAAAACTTTTTTAAAAAAATGGGGCTTACTCGTGATGATGTCGGGCAGGGTGTCATAGAAAGATGTTTGGGGTAGTGGCTGTAAGTTTGAAGGATTTTGTATTATTCGAATGAGGATGTAAATAAGTAGAGAAGGAAATAATTAGGCTTTGAACTTACTTTCTCTGGATGGAAGGGGTGACCGGGATAAGTGATATGCGAAAAGCGATATGCTTTACACGTCCGTTTCCAGGATGTCACGCCCACGCATCTCCTGACTGTAATGGTTGGGCTTGGCTATGCTCGCCGGTTGTGCTGTGTGAGCCTCCAGATGCCTCCAAGCAAGGGAAGGTTTTTGGGGTAATCGTCGCGCGTCCTTCCCATGCTCAGTGCCAACGGTGGTACCCCGAAACAAAAGGGCCAATCTTCGTCGTGTTGAGGTATCCCGATCCGGATGCCACAAAAATTTAGTGAAGTTTTTTTCTTAAAAGACTTTCTGCGACCGATGAGAAAGCGGATGACTTTAGGGCTTAAAGGAACACATTTATCTTTCATATAGAGTCCTCAGAGGTGCGATCCACTTGATGTCAGATCAGCTCGACAGGTCACTCAATTATCTTTTGCGGGGTATCCCTTGCTTTAGTGAACCCTGGGAGTTGTCGGCGACTCGACGATCTTTATTTCAAAGGCTTACCGAGGTGAAGCTTTTGACATGTATTCTTTTATTTGTAGGTTTCTCTACTTCAGGCTCTTTCGAAGGGCCTTTGTTTTTAGTGAGGTTCTATAGTTTGATGGTTACTTATGTTCTCCTCTCCTTTTCACCGGTAGCTAGGAAAGATTTCAAAATATATTTCATTCCTTTTGTTCAGGGGCACTCTAAAGGCTTTGCAACCTTCAGAGCTGGTTGACAACCGTCTAGTCAGTCTCTCTTGCTCTTTGATAGACATCTTTCGGTTCTTGGTCTCATCCGACGAACTACTTTAGGTCTTTATTCTGTGTCCTATCCTTCCTTGCGGATTCCCGCTTTCTGAAGGAATAACGGCATGTGTATCCGGCTCTGGAGAACTTTACCTATTGCTAACCTAGAGAGCTTTACTTTAAGATAGCTCGGGCAGGCACTCTTCTTCGGAAAGAGGAGTTGCTTGCCTTACCACACCAACCACTAACGCGCTAAAAGTTCTAGAAATGGGCAGCTAGGCAAATGAATATTATATAGCAATTTCATATTCATTAGATAAGATATTATAGATCTGTTCTTAGTGAGGACAACCGGATTTGGATGATCAGGTCGGTTGAGGGCAGCAATACACCAATAGGTGGATTGCCATTCTTGTACTCTTTGGGTAAAGGGCAGGAGCGACCCATAATCATTGACGAAGATGAAGGCTTGGAAAGGGATCAAACATATTGAAGAGTAGCTTTCACAAAGGCCAATAGCCGATAGCTGATGTCACTAGCCAACACTTCTTTATCTACTTGAAAGTTGATGGGAGTACGGCTTTCTTCAAGGAAGTATCCCATATGATATTCTATTAGTAAAGAGCCCTTGATCCTAGATAAGTAAGCAGATATGCCCATGGCTGGAAAGATAGCGAGCGCTATTCTCAACTTAGTCTCTCAGATGCTAGCTCGTTGTAACCCTAAAGCACGACGTTAGCGGGGTTGGGCACCCTCTGCAGAAATACAACAAACATGGGATAGCCGGGAACGATGACCCTTCTCAAGCCTGAGGCCTAAGTTGGACTTTCTCTTTCGCTACTTGCCACTCCGAAGTTTAGGATTGAGTTTCTAATCGATGGGATTTTTCGAATGGTAATGAAGCTTGCCATTCTATTTATTTGGCCGAATCCGACTCTAGGGCTCGCCTTTTTGCTAGCTTTTTCATTATGTTGGTTCAACTACTGCTTATGCTTGAAATATCTAAACACCTGAAATCCACTCTCAATAGATGATGCCCCTTAAACAAAAGGGTGGTAGGTAGAACTAAGGGAATAATCTTGTTTGGTTCGGTAATGAAATCAATAGCTTTCCCGAACAATGATATAGGAAGAAGCCAATAGCCTATAGGCGTGCCATCGGACTTGATTGACCTATTGAAATGCCAGTATAGACTTCTGGCACATGGTCGGCTAGCTAAAGGTCAGCTTCGGTTCTAGGCAAAGATGCGCTTATACTTCTTAGCTTCAGTCATGTATTTAACTTTTGGATTGACTTTTCCTTTTAAGGCTTCAACAAGTTTGAGTATAAAGGATTCATATCCATAACTCACGGGCTGTGGCACCGGTTTTTAGAATAGGAATAAGGAGGTCCTGAGAGATAGTACCATAAATCCACATGTTGAGTCATCAACCTCAATGGGACGAGGGAGGAGTCGTCGATATGGTCAAGCACGTTATAGACACATGCATGAATACAAAATAGTTCAACCCATGGAGAATACTGACCGTTCTCTTGATCAAGAATTATAGGGATGGAGTTCTTGATATTAGTAACGGTAAGTGTTGGATGAACAAATGGTAATCTTGGTATGGCAGGGGTGACGATAGAAGAGAATGGGGCTGCTGTGGTGGTTGTGTGAGGAGTCATTAAAGTGGATTCTAGGTATTTTAGAAAGAGAAAAGAAGACAAGGAGGAACAATAGTGGTGGTTCTTGGCTAAGGAGGGTGGAGGCCGCCGGTGGTTGCAAGACCAATGGGGGGCGACGAAACAAGAGAATAAGAATTAGGATTTGGCTCTGATACCATGTAAGATTGTATTAATCTCCCTTGGGGAGAATTTCTCATTAATATAAATATATATAGTGTACAATGTGTAGAACTTTAGTACAATAATAATCCTCTACTTACCATAATTCTATATCACTAAATATTTACGCAATATATGGGATATATTCTAATTATGGTGGTGAGGTTGAATTGAGATTCTAGGTATACAATATACACATTAATATTGTAAGATTATATTAATCTCCCTTGGAGAGACTTTCTCATTACAACAACAACAACATACCTAGTGAAATCCCACAACGTGGGGGTCTGAGAGGGTAGAATGTACACAGACCTTACCTCTACCTTGGTAGGTAGAGTGGTTGTTTCCGAGAGACCCTCGGCTCAGGACAAGCAAAGAAAAAAGCAATCAGACCCTGTCAAAAAACTTAAAGCAGTAAGAAGTAAGAAAATGCTGATAGCAAACGCGAATACACCATGATATCGCATCCTGAGAGAGAAACAGTAACTAACGCATATAAATGAGATAAACCAAGTACATTAAAGAACGCATAGCAGAAGAAATACAACTAGAGAAGATTATAAAGCAAATACTACGCATATTCGTATTATATGCTAAGCATGCCTACAGTAATAACACCACAACAATCAGTTTGTACGTGTAAGTAGGACTATGCTCGACTACCTACTACTCTTCTACCCTAATTTGTGTCATCCACAACCTCTTATCTAAGGTCATGTCCTCAGTGAGTTGCGCCTGCTTCATATCCCATCTAATCACCTCTCCCCAATATTTCTTCGGCCTACCTCTACCCTTCCTGAACCCGTCCATAGCCAACATCTCACACCTCCGCACTGGGAATTTGTGTCTCTCCTTCGCACATGTCCAAACCATCTCAACCTCGCTTCCCGCATCTTGTCTTCCACCGAGGCCACTCCCACTCTGCCGCGGATATCATCATTTCTAATCATATCCCTCCTCGTATGCCCACACATCCATCTGAGCATCCTCATCTCCGCCACTCTCATCCTTTGGGTGTGCGACATCTTGACTGAACAACACTCCGACCCATACAACATAGTCGGTCTAACAAATATAATGGTGTACAATGTGTAGAACCCTAGTACAATAATAATCCCTTACTTACCATAATTCTACATCACTAAATATTTATAAAATATATGAGATATATTCTAATTATGGTAGTGGGGTTGAATTGGAATTCTAGGTATACAATGTACACGTTAATAAAATAGATAAAGTTGTCTCAGGATTATAGTGCTATGAAACCTCTATCCTATCAATTTCATAAATCATCTAAAAACCTATTATATGGTAGTGTATTTTCTATGAGAGTTGCTTTCTTTTATTATATATCTAAGGAAAAATCACTATAACCTGAAAACATGATAGCATAAAGTATAAATATCATTACACAAATAATAAAAACTATGATCTATAACAAAATATTTTTAAAACAACAAAAATAAAGCTGATACTCGGGGTGTATGCTTTAGCACTCCGCGCTTATGCTTTTGCGTTCTAGACTTACACTTCAAATTTTAGGGCGTACACCCTATGAATCTACGCCCCAGAGCGTTTTTGATAAGCCCCACCTCAAAACTTGCTTTAGGACCCGTCCCAAAAACATCTTTGAAAACACTGGTGTAAACATATATGTTGGAATTTAAATTGTGGAAAGTAGGGGTAGAATAGATTGAGACGTTGTGTGTTACATGACGTCCTCCTCATCAAATTATCAGTGTAACGTGAGATTGAGTGTTCACGGTAGACAACCTTAGTGGAGGAAGGATATATTTGAATTTTATAAGTAATGACAGGGTATTTTTGTACACATATTATAACGGATGGTAAAATCCATTCTTTTAGCAAAAATTATAATCATAATTAAAAAATTTCAATACGCACATGTTGGTGTCTGCAACTGATTGACTGACACGTCACGTTGTGGGACCGATAGTCGCTTTCACTCTGTCTGCGTTGCCCACATTTTTCCACTTCCCACTTCTTGAAAACTGACCGCTAACTCTTTGAAATCCATTTAACCAAAAACTTATATTAACCTATCATAGTTATGTAAAATAAGAGTATTTATTAAATATAACTAAGTAATACAGGTTTATGCGTAAATATGTTATGTCTTTATTTTTTCAATTTATTTTTGTATCAATCAACTACTTACTTTTAAATTAATTCAATCAAATTATATATGACCTTTATGTCTATTCTAATAGGTCTCTTTGTCTATTCCTAACTTAAAATAATTAACTGATTATTAAAATTACACACATGTTCTATATAAACATATAAGTTTTTAATTTTAATAGGAATAGAAAAGAACATTACATTTAATTTTTAGGAGGAAGTTAGTTAAATTACAGTAATTTTCTTTCTTTATTAGGACCAAGACCAACTTATGATTTTCAAAACCTACATATGTCAATTTATTAAGGGGTCGCTTTATAGCTGATTTGGAGGTGAGTTATGCAAATATTAAATTATGTATAATTACAATGTTAATAAATGTATTACTTCAGAAGTTATTCTTATAACTAGAGGCTTGTTGAAGGCTTAATTCTCTTAACACTTTTCCTCGAAGGTGGTTAAAAGAGGATTAGGTGCTCTTTAGATATATTGTTTTTGATGTCAATGGTAATATTTATATTTGTTATCAAAAGAAATATCATGTTTGATAACTAGGGGTGAGCGGGTCCGGGTACCCTAATATTTTTGAACTATCCGGACCCTACCCGGTAAAAGATCGGTTCCTAAATTTACTACCCGGAACCTACCCGTAGCAATTATTACCCGGAACCTACCCGGACTCGCAGGGTCCGGGTAGGTTCCCGGGTACCCTGTAAATAAAAAAACACAAATTTAGCAACTATTTTTTAGCCTATGAGAATCAAAAAGAGTTCTAAAATAATTTCATCAAGTAGTTTTTTAGCCTGCAATCGGAGTTTTTAGTACCCTTATAAGAAGTTTTAGAAAACTTATTCATTGTAAAAAAGCTAATTCTGTAACCAAAACCTAAAATTGCAAATCAAATTTGACACTCAATTAATTGAACGTGTTGATTTCAAAATAAATTTGGAAATATCTGAATTAAACTTATTTTCGTGTTCATAAGCTCTTCGATACAGAAGAAAATCTTTATTATACTAGTAAATCCCTAAATTTCATCTTCACAACTACAAAAATATACACAAATTTTAAAAATAGATTTACATTTCAAATCAAAAAGTAATACAAATTGAAAATGAGTATCGCCTGAAATAGAACAGAAGCATATGATATTAAAAAGAAATTGAAGAGTTAGATATGAACCCATATGCATTTTAGGAACGACGTGAACACAACCAAGGGAGAGAAAGAGGCAAAAGTGAAGCTTCAACGACGACAACGATGAAAGTACCTGAGAGAAAGCTTCAACAACGACGACGATGTCTTGGGGTGGGGAAAATCAATGTGCAGGCGTGCAACAAACAATTTTGGAGAAAGTTAAAAGTGGTCCAAATGTTTCTCAAAAATAGTAAAAATATTTAATATTTTATAGGTTCCGGGTATCGGTTCAGGGTCCGAGTACCCTGTCTCTAGTTGCCGGAACCGGAATCGGACCCGACATTGATCGGTTCCTAATTTTACTACCCGGACCCTACCCGTTATTATAATATATCTATCCGAAACCTACCCGTTAGTGTCGATTCCGATCGGGTATCTGGGTACCCTGTACCCGTGCTCACCCCTATTGGTAACTGGTTAGAAATTAAGTTATTCATGTATTAAAATTAATATGATATTTGATTTGTAATTTAGAAATTTACATAACTTATACATATATATTATTTTATATAAAATAAAATGAACTAACTAATACATAAATAACTGAACCCTGCATAATTAATTTCAACATAAAATAATACATAAATTCTCTCATAATTAATTCATATATTTATTTTTTATTAATTATTACCAAATTCTGCATAATTTGAAATAACCCGCTCTCAAAGGACCCTTAAGTAGTGGAGTGCTAACTTTTTGTGATCCAATTATACCTCACAAAGACATACATTCTTGTACCTAAGACATACACATATTACCCCACCCCCACGCTCCACCCCCCACCCCAACTCCCTAGTAATTTAATCAATTACTAAAAATAATATTTTTATTACTATGTGTATCTTGAACTGGTCAGCATATCTTTAAGATTTCAGTATCCTTTGGGCCAGCAGACATTTCTTTTTGAAGTGGGATTATCTGATACAGTGTTTTTGGGCATGTTAAGGTCAAAATTATCTCTTTTGGAGCCATTCAATTTTATATTTTCTTGATCTTTTGAACTTGGTCTAAGCTATTTCATCTATATATCCTTTAAAAATACTTTCTTTGTGGATATATTTGGAATTCCTTTTGGGTCTTTATTAGGTCATGTTTGTTGCTTTTCAAGAATCTGGGGTTCAGTTGTTTAGCTAATAATTTAAGGGTTTCATATTTTCTTGATCTTTTGAATTGTGTCTGAGCTATTTCATCTGTATATTTATTTTTTTTTGTCTTTTTTTACCCTTAAAATAGTTTTCTTTTTGTGGGTATTGGAGGATTTTGCTCTGAAGGAAGTGGAGATATATGTAATCCTTTTTGGGTCTTTAATAGGTCATGTTTGGGCTATTTAGGGTACTGGGGTTCAGTTGTTTAGCTGATATTTTAAGGGTTCTTGAAAAAAGATCAGATTTTTAGGGTGGGGTGTGATTTAAAGTTGGTATCTTGGAGGGTGGTGGAGTTGGGGGTGGGGTTTGATGATTTGTGAGTTTGATTCTTGATATTGTTAACTTGATATTTTAAGGGTTTTTGAAAAAAGAACAGATTTTTAGGGTTGTGTGAGGGTGGGGGTGATTTAAAGTTGGTATCTCGGAGGGGGTTGGGGGGTGGGGGGTGGGGTTTGATGATTTGTGAGTTTGATTCTTGGAATTGTTAACTATGGGATTAGGTGGTGATGGTGTAAAGGGGGAGTCATGGGAAGTAGAGAAATCAAAAGGAAGGAAGAAAAAGAAGGGTATGTGGAGGGGACTGAGACTGGGTGTTGGATTAAGTTGAGGTTTATTGGTAGCTGTATTTCCTCAAGATCTAAAGTTGATAACTCCATCAGTGGCATCAGCACCCGTTGCGGTAAAAATTTTCACTCACAAGTTCGATGCTTTGTTATGCTTGCAAGTTTTAATTGCATTGTTCCTTGGTTTTCCTTGAAGATTGATCCTACCTTATAAGGAATTTTCTCACTTAGATTTCCTAGACACAGGGGAAAAGAGGCTAAACGGAAATGGGGTGTTTGTGTTGGAATAGTTATATGAGTCTTATGGTTGTTACTAGCTTGAGACGGTTTGCTGTTTTGATTTTGAAGTGTTTATGGAAGTTGATGATATTAAGTAGAGGAGCTAATAATGAAGGCAATTTGAAGAAATTCAAGATGGGTAACGGGATTGTGGGATTCATTAGCACCACCTTCATGTTAGTCATTAAGTTGTCTTTCATTTTCCTATAAGCCTTGTGAATACCGTACGCTCAACATTTTGTGATTGCAAATTAGTAATGACAAGCTTGATTTGATGGAATTAATATCTTATCCATTTTCATTGTGGAGTCGTCGACCAACTGTGATCGCTCTTTTTAAGTATGACTGGTCTTAGGTGGGTCATGCCTAATAATACATGTGATCTTTTGGGGTGCTGGAATAATGTAGGAGTTATTGTAACAAAAGATAGTAGAATGTTATCCCGACATGCATATGGTGGACTGTGTGGGAAGAAAGAAATGCAAGGTGTTTTAGATAGAAATAGTTTAGTACAGAAAATCAAGGTGAATTGTATTTTGTCTTTGAGTTTTGGAGAAAAGAAAACCACGATGAAGCTGAAACGTTGGTACAGTTTTTAGAATCCTTGTAAGATGAATAAGAGTGATTTTTTCATTTATTTCTGAATTGTAAATATGGCTTCTAGCACAATCTTTGTGCTGATGAATATACTGTTACCTCAAAAAAATATCTTAGCCATTTGCAGTGTTACTTAAGGAAGAGATGGTAAATTAGACTCTACTAATATCATCTCCTTATAGCTTAGCACAACAGATTAAATCCTTATCTACTAATTACACAAGCATAGACTACATAAAGATTTGAAGAAACAAATAATGCCATTGGAATCATAGTTCTCTTGGCATAATGAGAACAAATTAATAAAAAATGAGACACCGTGACCTAGTGGTCAATGAAGTGAGTTGAGAACTATGAGGTCTCAGGTTCAAATCCCAGCAGAACCGTGCTTGCCCGGGCAACATGGTTATCAAAAAAATAAAAAATAGACACTTTGTAGACTTAAGCAATGCTGTATCACATGCACGCATAGTTGTCAGTTGCACCTTTACTCTCTTCAGTATAGATTTTGGTGGCTTGCTGGAGCTTTTTCAAACCTTTTATTCTATTCCTAACTGATAGGACAATTTAAGGGCTTTTCAAGATTAAACTAAATAACATTTTCCTTTACTGGTAATTAGTGCTCATGGTCCTAACATCTTGTATTGTTATGGCAGAAAGTAAATCCACAAACGATACAAGCATAGACCAGCCTGTTGCTCCAATTATCTCATCCACAACCACAAGTAATGCTGAAAGTAATTCTTCCACCTCCAAACTCGAAGAGGAACTTAAAGTTTTTTCGCAGCTCCGGAAGTGCACATTCAATGATTTGAAGTTGGCTACGAGAAATTTCAGACCAGAATCTCTTCTCGGTGAAGGGGGATTTGGTTGTGTCTTTAAGGGTTGGATTGAAGAGAACGGAACGGCACCTGTTAAACCAGGAACAGGGCTTACTGTTGCTGTGAAAACTCTAAATCATGATGGGCTTCAGGGTCACAAAGAATGGCTGGTTTGCTTCTCTCTTGATCTCATTTAAAAGGGCCTTTTTCCATTTTTGGCCCGACGGCCAAAATTAATTACGAACGCTAGCCAAAATATACAAAACATATACACTGATTATGTATATTAAATGTATATTTATGTATACAATATTTATATTATATGTATATTTACAACAACAACAACATACCGAATGTAATCCCACAAGTGGGGTCTGGGGATTTTTTTATATATATATATATATATATAACCTATACATTTGTTGACTATTTTATAAATTAGATCACCGAAAAGCATTGTACTTTATTATCTCATTTAAAAGCTTATGATCTATTATTGTCTATTTTTGTTTTTTTTTTTAAAATTTTTTATGTTGGTTTATATTTATTTATAATTTCATTTGGCAGGCGGAAGTAAATTTCCTCGGCAACCTCATTCATCCCAATTTGGTTAAACTAATTGGTTACTGTATAGAAGATGATCAAAGGCTGCTGGTTTATGAATTTATGCCTCGAGGAAGCTTGGAAAACCATCTATTCAGGAGTAAGTAATTGACTCTTTACTAATATGCTTTTCTTTGAATTTTGATTATATTTGAAGATCGTTTTTAATCAAGAACAACATACCCAGTGAAATCCAACAATGTGGGGTCTGGGGTGGGTAGAGCGTACACAGACCTTACTTCTACCTTAATAGATAGAGCGGTTGTTTCCGGGAGACCCTCGGCTCAAGACAAAGCATAATCACAAGTGAAGCAAGCACAATAACGCAAGAGAAACGGTCAGACCCAGACAAGAAATTAAAGCAATATGAACATGCTGATAACAAAATCGAATACGCCATAGTAGCGCATTCTGGTAGGAAGAAGCAGTAGCTAACTTAGATAAATAATATCAACAGAGTATACTAGGGAACGCATAGCAGCAAAAATCAAACTACAAGGGACTATAAAGCAATATTGCACCTATAAGTGTGATAGGCTAATTGTGCCTACATTATAACACTACAACTATCATTTTATAAGCATAAGTAGGACTACGCTCGATTACCTACTACCCATCTACCCTAATCCGTGTCCTCCACAACTCCCTATCTAAGGTCATGTCCTCAGTAAGTTGCACCTGCGCCATATCCTGTCTAATCACCTCTCCCCAATACTTCTTCGGCCTACCTCTACCCCTTCTAAACCCGTCCATAGCCAACCTCTCACACCTCCGCACTGGGGTATCTATGTCTCTCCTCTGCACATTGCCGAACCATCTCAACCTCGCTTCCCGCATCTTATCCTCCACCGAGGCCACTCCCACTTTGTCTCTGATATCTTCATTTCTAATCATCTCTCCTTGTATGCCCACACATCCATCTCAACATCCTCATCTCCGCAACTTTCATCTTTTGTATGTGCGAAATCTTGACTGGCCAACACTCCGCCTCATACAAAGTAGTCGGTCTAACCACCATCCTATAGAACTTGCCTTTAAGTTTTGTGTTGTCAAATTTAACCCCCCCCCTCCACACAAAAAAAAAAGGAATGAGAAGAGATGATGTTTTGTATATACTATTGGAGAGATTTTGTTACACGTGTAATTCTTAGGTAAGTTAAACACCATTTAAAAATTCACATGGAAAAGTTGAAGGCCTTATGCAAAATCTGCATAAAAAACCTTATAGGCAGTCTTCATATTTTAGTTCTGCAAACTCATCAGCTCTTTTAGTCCTACATTACATACTTTTTAGGTTTTAGGATCTTTTTCTTTCATAAGTTTAATCCTTGACCAATGTCGATTGGCTGGGATGCAGAAGCTTCTTATGAGAATATATTTCCAGTTTCTTGTGTTTAGTTGCTTTAATATCATGGGAAAAGGTACATTTTGTGCTAAAGGAATAAAAATGACTTATTTCCTTGAGGGTACAAAAAATCTTGAAAAAGGTACTATACAAATACTGCTGGTCCAAACATGATTTGACTGCTTGCCATATGTCCTGTTTTCGGGCAGAGAGTAGTTTTTATCATTGTTACTTTCTCTTGATCATGTGTATGTCTTGAATGTTGATTGACTTAAGCTCTTCAATTTGGAGATGTGACCTTTTTTTAACTGCATTACTCTGGATCTTGAAGCTTTTTTGAAGTGATGGTGTTGGTCTTGCTCGTGTTTCTTTTTATTCCCTCCTTTTAACATTTTCACCTCGCGTCGAGGAAAATCTGTTGACAAAGCCCATTGGATTCACCATTTATAATTATATTTTTCAGTTTGCATAAAAAAAGGGCTGTCCGGTGCACAAAGCATCTCGTGTTAGCAGGATTCGAGGAAGGACCGCATCCCAAAGGGTATGATGTAGACAGTCTACTCTAATGCAAGCATTATTAGTTGTTTACACGGCTCATACCTGTGAGTCTGTGACATATAGGTCACACAGAGCCAAATATTTTTCAGTTTGCTTAAAAGAGAAATATTTTCTAGTTCTACAGTAAATTAGCTAGCACATTTTAGTTGTGTTTTTCTTGGTGCTTGGTTGAAAAAAGAAAAATAAGAGGAGGAAACAAGAGATCAAAGAGAGAAAGGGGAAGGGAGTTCTGTGACATGATAGTGGATACTACTGTTGGAAAAATTACTACAATTTGAAACTTATCAGAAATAAAGCAGTAGCAACTTATCAAAACAAATAAGCCACTGCCTTGAAAGCTTTCGGTCCAAGAAGATGCAAATCGTTGTGACCAGTCAGTCTCCAAGGTTCAACAACACTTTCAAACATGTGCACTCGTGACTGGAAGTTTGGAGTTTGCAAAGACGAATTGCCCAGAAAACACAAAAAGAGAAGAACAACTTTGAAGAAGAAGAAGAGAATGTTTTTTGGTTAGGATAACTTCACAAAGAAAACACCTTTTATAAGCAAGCTGCTGGAGTTGTTACAAGGAGGAGGATTAATGGAGGGTTATAGAAATTAAAGGGTTGTTACACCATTCAAAGTGGTTGTTACGGAGGATTAAAATTTAGTTGTTACAAGGATTAATTCTGGAGTGTATCTGGACATTATTGTAAGGCACCTGTTAAAGTGGCTTGTTTTGGTTGGGTTGCAGCAAAGGAAGCTTGTCTTACTCAGGAGAATCTGCAGAGAAGAGGAATTGCTTTAAGCAATAGGTGCTATATGTGAAGAAGAATTAGAAACAGTCAATCATCTCCTCATTCACTGCAAAGTGGCAAGACAATGTTGGGAGTTCTTAAATAAGTATGGTATCAAATGGGTAATACCTCCCAATATTAGGAGCTTGCTGTAGACTTGGCATTATCAAAAAGTGGCAAAAAGTAAACTAGCAACATGGAGAACAATTCCCCTTTGCATTTTATGGATAATTTGGTCGGAGAGGAATAAGGTCTGATTTGAAGGGAAAAGGCAACATATATCCAGGATTAAAAATAGTTGTCTTTTAAATTTGTATTTCTTGTGTAAAAGCATATGGAGCAATATATGAACTTTCTAGACAAGATAAGAGAGTTGTAGTTTTGATGTGTTAGTGGTGGTAGCTGGACTTTTGTATCCTGTACCATCTTGGTACATTTTTTAATTCCTTAATAAAATATTACCTTAAATTTTTTTTGATAGGCTAAAAGATGATGATTATTTTTTCAAAACCAGATTTGGATTAGGCGTCACATATATCTCGCGTGCAGGGGTAGGCAAATTGACCAGTTTTGTCTTCAAGCCCATTTCTCATGTGCGCAAGGTCACTCCCTTTTACTAGCTCTTTACAAGCCTAATAAAGGACAATTCAATATAAGTAGAAATAGATAGCTCTTCCTAATCAATGAGGGATTTTTGTCTTTCACATAAGACAATGAAGTAGTTGAGGAAAATGGATCAATTAGAATTCTTTGTTCTTTGTATTATTAAAAAAAATAATGTCGAAGGTAAGGAATAATGCCAACGATCCTTCACTAATGCAAAGTTATAGAATAAGAACAAAATCTGGGCAAATGAAGAAGGGAAAATGCCTAAAATGCACTCCAACCTTTGCCCGAATTTGCCGTGACACACCTAACCTTTACGAGGGTTCTATTACCCCTGGATATATTTTAAAGGAATTTCTTTGGCATTTATCGAGTGAACTAGATAACAATCCAAACATGTGCTGAACAAAAGGCCAAAAAACAAAGGAGTATGGTCATTTTCAGGTCATTTCACTCTTTGAACAAAAAAAAAATTAGAATTCTCTCTTATACTCGTAATTTTTTCGTGGAGAATACAATTGATTCTCTTAGAATTTGATCTTGTGAATCATTATATTTTTTCATAATAGAGTTTCGGCTTATGTCGCATTGGTATATATGCCAAAGAAATGCTTTAAAAATATATTCAGGGGGTAATAAGATCACCGTAAAGGTTAGGTGTGTTACAACGAATCTGGGCAATGGTTATGGTGTACTTTAGGCATTATCCCAAAGAAAAAACATGTACTTAACTGTCAATACTTTCAATTTGAATTGACACGTAGTGAAGTGGGCAACAACCAATATCCACAAAGTAAGTACTACTAAATGGACTTCAGTTGAGACTCCCACATACATATTATATCCTTGATTTTATGCAAACTCTGTGAGACCAACAAAGTGCTTTTATGGTCATGCACACATACTCGGTCGCATTAGTGCTCTAGAAACACGACCCAAGTCTTTCATTAAATGCGACAACACCTTTACACTCTCCTAGGTGATTCCATCAAGTCTATCTCTACATAGACCACCATAAGGCTATGGAATTATTGTTGGCATTATTCTCTTTTTAATAATGCAAAGAATAAAGAATTCTTGTGGGTTCATTTTCTTCAACTACTTCATTGTCTTATTTGAAAGACAAATGTCCCCCGTTGATTAGGAAGGGCTCTTTATTTCTCCTTATATTGAATTGTTCTTTATTGGACTTACAAAGAGCTAGTAAAAGAGAGTGGCTTCACGCACATGAAAAATGGGTTTGAAGGCAAAACTGCTCGCTTTGTCCCACCCCACGCGCGAGATATACGTGTGGCTTAATTCAAATCTGGTTTTGAAAAAATTATATTTAACACTTGTGAGCCTACTAGAAAAGTGTTCAAATACATGCTTACAAGAATATGTCCAGAATTAATCCTCTGTAATAACCATTTTGAATGGTGTAACGACCTTTTAATTTTTGTAACTCCTTATTAGTTCTCCCTCTTGTAACAACTCTAGTAGCTTGCCGATAAAAGTTGTCTTTGTGGAGTTATCCTACGCCGAAAAATATTCTCTCGTCTACTTTAAAGTTGTTCTTCTCTTTCTGGGCAATTCACTTTTGCGAACTCCAAACTTCTACGTGTTCGGAAGTACCGTAGAACCTTGGGTAGCGACCGGTCACAACGATTTGCATCCTAGTTGGATTGAAATCGCATTCAAGGTAGTGGCTCGCCGCGACACAATATTTGTGTTGTTAACTTGTTATTGTTTTATTTCTGTTAAGTTTCAATATTGTAGTAATTTTTCCAACTACTAGCTTTATAAGAATCAGCTGAAATATTCTCGCTTTTGCTTTACCTCATGTGTTCTAAGTGCTTTATGCAGATTCTTTTGACAGTACATAATCCATGAAGTATAGAGCTAGAATTGAGAGGTTCCTAGTTGGTCACGAAAGGCTTTACTTCACTTTGCTAGCTTGAAGTACCAGCCATGAGCGCGAACTTAAGTGTTATGAACCTACAAGTATTCACTTGAGTCTGGTAGGTTGGAGATTGTAATTCTTGTACCCACCCTTACAATCTAAGGGTGTGACCTAGTTGTCAATGAAGTGGGAGGAGAACCATGAGGTCTCAAGTTCAAATCTAAGCGGAGGCAAAATCACTACGTGATTTCTTCTCATCTGCCGAAGTCTTGGTGGGAAATAGCAGGTACCCGATGAAATAGTTGAGGTGTGCACAAGCTGGTCAGACACCATCGTCGTAAACAAAAAAAGAAGAACATGCGTTCACTCTCGAGTCTAGCCAGCTCACTCAATGCTTGCTTCACAAAAAATCTGTTTCCAATTAAACAACAAACAGTGGCTAAAGAAAATAATCATTTGCGATATTAGGTACACGATAAGAAGAATAATTTGTCCATTGAAATCAGCAAGACCTATTTCTATTGCTCGAAACTGTCAATATATATCTACGTTATCCTTTCACTCCTAAGTGAATTCTATGTTATTCTTGTTGACCATTTAATTTATCTCTTCCATTTCTAGAAAACCTTGTAGCTACTGATTTCTGAAGATGCTGATGAATCAATGTAAAGACAAGGTAGTGAGAAATTGACTTATATTTGGAGGTCGTGATGGTGGTGATATAGTCTGAGTGAGTTATTGTGTAGGTCAGCGAGAGAAAGAGAGGTGTTTGGCTGGTACAGTTAGAGATAGAAGAGAGGAAGAGAGAGGGTTGTCTGCTAACTTTAGGTTTTGTATGGAAGGGGACATTTTATTCAGGAAGAATGGCAGTTAATCAACCCATTTAGAAATGCAATAACATTTTATAAAACATAGTAAAAGGAAATTATGGTGGTATTTTGATCATCAGGCTTGATCTGTCCTTGAACTCGAGAAAAACCAAGTGGAGACTGCATGGGTCAACCCCTGTTAGATCCCCTAAAATGAAGCATTTGAGATTGGCTTCAGCTTCTTAAGGAATATTATAGGATTAGTTTGGGGAAGTTTGTCAATTGACATATATGTCGGTTTGCCTTTACACTTTTGCAAGAAATCATTGATCTTCGTTTGGCAGTTATAGTTTCGGTACCTTTCTTCTGAGAGATAAAATGCATGAGTATTTTCAGTACGAACTATGGTTCAGCACTAGCAGCGATAGTTGGGAGGGCTTGGTGATTCTTGGGAATGACAAATGGTTACACCCAAGGCTAATCTTAATCGGTCTTGTATGCATTTTATATTTCCAGTTTTCTGCATTTAGCATAGCCTTATTTCTTGAACAACCAAAATATGATGGCTTTTATATCTTGTGATTTTCAGTATTGCAGTCTGAATCTGGTGAACTGGCGTTTGTACTTGCGAAGTTCTAGAGCAAATGTTTATGTTCTTATCTGTGATTTCTTCTGTAGATGTCCCGGACCCCGCGCATAGCGGGAGCTTAGTGCACCGGGCTGCCCTTTTATGTTATGTATTTGCATATCCTTTACGTAACTTTGAAATGATGTATGTATTTTTCAGGGTCCCTGCCTCTTCCTTGGTCAATCCGCATGAAGATAGCATTGGGAGCAGCAAAAGGTCTTGCGTTTCTACACGAGGAAGCAGAAAGACCTGTGATATACCGTGATTTCAAAACATCCAACATTCTGCTAGATGCGGTGTGTTCAAACACATTGGCAAATTGATCTCTCGCCCATTTTTATCATTCTTCTAATAACGCGTTCTCTCAGGATTACAATGCCAAACTTTCTGATTTTGGACTCGCCAAAGATGGTCCAGAGGGCGACAAGACCCATGTTTCTACTCGTGTCATGGGAACATATGGTTATGCAGCTCCAGAGTATGTGATGACAGGTAAGATTGCGATCTCGGTGGCTTCTTTCTTCCTACAATGCTTACCCAAATTTTTACTTGGATGGCCCGCTCAGCTTTATCAAATTCTAAGGGTGTGTGTTGATATGAAGGAAAATAAGTGATTTTCTTATTTATTTTCTGGTGTTCGTACGCAAGTAGAAAATATTATCCCAAAAAATTTGTATATAATCTACGCAAATACTATGGAAGATGGGGGTGGAGGGTAGGAGTGTGGGGGTTTTGGGGATGGGAGCTGTGAGGGTGGGGGTAGGGGTGGGCTGTGTTGGAAGGTGGGGAAAAGACATTCCACATTGACACTTGTGGAACATATTGTTATTTTTCTCATTTTTAAGGAACTTGCTTTCCTAAAAAAATGATTTCCAGAATCTTTTACCATGGGAAAATTGGAAAACATTTTCTGAAAAATATATTTTCCTCCATACCAAACACACCCCAAGTGTCGCTTCAAGTCTAACCTAGTTGGATGCTAGTCTGCGTACAAATCATTTTAATGTAGTTTTTCTTGCTATCAATATCTCTATGTGACTCCATGACCTGAACATTAAATGCGCGCCACTCTTGTCTCAGGACATTTGACATCAAAGAGTGATGTCTACAGTTTCGGTGTAGTTCTGCTTGAAATGATGACAGGTAGGAGATCCATGGACAAGAACCGACCAAATGGGGAACACAACCTTGTTGAGTGGGCACGGCCACATTTGGGCGAAAGAAGAAGGTTTTATAAATTGATAGACCCTCGACTCGAAGGCCATTTTTCTATAAAAGGTGCGCAGAAAGCCGCACACTTGGCTGCACGATGCCTTAGCCGGGATCCCAAAGTCAGACCTATGATGAGTGAAGTGGTCGAAGCCTTGAAACCGTTGCCAAACCTCAAGGACATGGCCAGCTCCTCCTACTATTTTCAGACCATGCATGCAGGCCGAGTTGGATCAAGCCCAAATACAAGAAATGGCCTTAGAACGGGATCGTTCTCAAGGTACCCACAACAGCATCCGAGAAGCATATCGATTCCGAATGGTTCTCATACTTCTCCATACCGCAATCAACCTCCTCAGAATTCACCAAATCCAAAATGCAAAACGTAGAATCGGATTGACAGTAATCTGTTTGTATCAGTCTTGTCTTTGTCCTTATGATTTTTTTTTTGTTGGCCCACATTTGTGCTTGGGTGACTGGCAAGGGAATAGGAGTACATTTACATGTGATCTATGAGAGTGCTCAACTCCAACTTGAAAAATCTAGTGTAAGCACCATGGAGTAAATATATTTCTGTGTTCAGATATATCACTCCCCATTTCTCTTCAGCCCACATCATAGGAAAAACTAGTAAAAGTTTTTGTTTGTTACTTGCAGATTCATGTAGTGTAGCTTAGCCCATAGAAAACGGTTTAAAATATCGAATGTTGAACTGCAATCTTCATGTCTTAGCATATGGTAGTATAATTTTGTTTTTTCGTTTTTGTTTCTTTCCATTTGTGGTTTGATAGTTTGAGCAAAATTCTTTGATGAAGGCAATCTTTGTTTTTGTGTTCGGCGAATCTTCTTCCGGGGAATTCAACCCTTCTTTCATAGATTGGGAACATAATAAGCACTAGTAGCCTATTGAGTTAGATGAGCATTTTTGTACCAACATTTCCTAATAACGTACCAGGAACGAGGAGAGGGGGAAGGGAGAAGCAGGGCTCGAAGAACGAGCTGAGTTGTGCAAGGACGCGGTTTTTTATTATACGCATATTCCCTGTCTAGTGAGTTGAGAAATAAGGGCTTACTGAAAGCTCAACCCATGTAATTGTGATTCAACCCTTTTTTTTCCACCTCCAACGTATGAATTTTTTTATCCATTTTCTTTGTTGCATACTTAACCTGAACCTTGTCTATGAGTATAGCAGTCCTTCGTGAGTGGCATGCATCTTTTTGTTTGGGCCAAATAGAGCTTACCTGGCTTTCTCCGACCTTTCTTGTGTGGTGATTCTTTAGCTATAATAAGATGGAAGTGTCATTTTGTCAAAGTTTATGGCTGAAGGATCCAAAAGAAAATATATCAGAAATAGTGGTAAAGCTTCCTGAAATCAGGACAATGTTAAGAGAGTTGCAGCCTAATGACTCTTATACCTTTGGAACAGAATTCAAGCCTATAATGACTCCTAGAAATCCAAATTCGTGAACATGATGGTTAATGTTTGATTCTTTTCGGCATTTCCAACCCAAATGGAGTCTTTAAGGTAGCGATAAAGTTGTCTCCATATGACTTATAAATAGGGGTGGCCAGTGGGACGGGATGGACGGGCCGGGGTGGGACGGGATGAGATTTGGGGGACGGGGTGTGGGGTCGGAATATGGGGGACGGAAGAGGTCCCGTACCGTCCCACATCCCGCCGGCAGAGGGGACAAGATTTGGGGGGACAGGTCGGATAGGGGGATTTTGGGGGACTTTAATATTTTTTTTTCAACAATTAATTTAAAAAAATAATATATTTAAACACTTAAATAATTGAACAAGATAGTGAGAAAACAACCCATGACATTACCTCTTATATTATTTAATAGAATTTTTTTTTTTTGTAATATAATTTCAAAATTGTAACTTTTTTCGTAGTTCAAAAGTTGCAAATCACATAGTAAGATTGCCATTAAAAAAATTATACATTCAACCATACTTTTTCTAATTTTCTCATAATCTCTTAAGGATCTTATGTTGGAATTGAAAGTTGTTGGTCAAATTATTCGACGTCGCTTCCCGCTCCCTCAAATAAGATTTCGTTGTAGTTGTAGTCTTCTTCTTCGTTGATCTCTGGCTGACCGCACCTTCTACGCTCCGCTCTAATCCAATCTCTGAATAAAACTGCAATCTCCAAGCTGTCTTCCGCTAATGAGTGTTTGTGCTTTCCTATTTGAAACCTTCCAGAGAAAAAACGCTTTTAGAAGTTGTTGACGGCGCTTGAATATTCAAACATCTCGGGCCATCTTTAATAGTGTCGGAAATGTCTTCTCATTCTCCCTCTAGTATTTCAACAAGTCTTCACGTTCATTTTCATTGGCAATTGATTCAAATGGTACAACACCCTGCAAAACATAAACATCAAACTCGCTAATTTGTGAAGAACTTGAACCACTATACATTCTATTTCTAAGGCCTTGAATACTTAAAGCATAAACCACATGTTTTTATAAGGTTACATTGAAGTAGAAGAAGATGGTACAAAAGCCGATTGATTATTAACACTTTGTTGTTGGTGATACATATACATATTTTTACATTCTGTTTGTATGCTAGACATAACTTCTTCTTTAGTTGGTTTGAAGTTGGTTCTTCAGTTGGGTATGTTAGAAGTATTTCTAAGCATTCACAAATCGTTTCAATAAGGACATTACAACCGTTTACTTTAATAGTAAGATTTAATACAACACCAATAAAATAAATAGTGGGAATAAGTAAAAAATATTTTTTAAATTTTACAAACATTTTTGCAATAGTTGGAGCATTAGTTGATTTTTTCATATATTCATTAAATAACAAAAATATTAGAGCTATATAAAATAACATAGATGAAATAGTAGGATAATAAGTACCATAAAATTCCTTAGTAGCTACAAAAAAATTCTCTAAAAATACAATAAGTTCCAAAATTTTATCCCAATCATCATCTACAAGCATATCCGTTGGATTTTGATTATGAGCGTTAAATAATAAAGTTATAGGTCTTCTATACTCGTGAGCAACAAGTAATTGTTCATACAAAGAATTTCACCTAGTCACAACTTCTTCTGCATTTTCCTATAAAGTAATCCACAATCATGACAAGTTTTTTATACTCTTTGCGTCTTTGAATTTTATTACTTTTAAAAATAAAGTTGATAGCAAATTGTACTTTATCAAGGATGTTTTTAAAAAGTTTTAAGTTATCCTTTACAACTAAGTTATAAATATGACATGTACATTTAACATGAGAAATATAGGAAAAAGATGGAGTCAATCGAGTTTTTAAAATGTTTACAGCATTATCATTAGAAGAAGCATTATCTAATGTAATAGTCATAATTTTATCAGTAATTCCATAATATTCACTAATTTCATGAATATTTTTTTTGAAATAAAAACTCCAATGTGCCTTTCATCAATATATCTATATGCTAATATACGTTTTTGCATAGACCAATTGTCATCTATCCAATGACATGTAACAATTAAATAATCATTAACATTAGTACTACGGCCTATGCCAGAAGTGATAACCATTTTGCCATTAAAATGATACAATGCATAACGTAAATATTGTTGATATACATCCCTTGATGCGATCTCTCCATCCACGTGGCACAACAGACTTGGACACCCGGGAGTTGCCGTTTTTAACTTCCTTAGAAGTCACAATTTAATTACATGTAATAAGGGGAAACTTGCCCAATTTGCTATTCTTGTTCATTAGGAAAACATGTTAGACTTCCGTTTATGTCATCATTAAGTACTACTTTTTCTCCCTTTGACATTATTCATGCGGATTTATGGACATCTCATATCGCTAGCGAACTCTTTCATAAATATTATTTGGTCTTGTTAGATGATTTCTCTCATTTTCTTTGGGTCTATACGCTCAAATTTAAGTCTCAAGTTTACTCCATATTTCTTGAATTTCGCACATATATTAAAACTCAATTTGAAAAGGACATCAAATCATTCCAATGTGACAATGGTCGTGAATTTAATAATTCCCCTTTCATAATTTTGTGCGGATAATGACATGGTATTTCGATTCTCGTGCCCACATACATCTCCTCAAAATGGTAAAGACGAAAGAATCCTACGTACCATTAACAATATGATTTGTACAATATTGTTTCTTGCTTCTCTTCCACCCACGTTTTGGGTATACGCATTAAAATTGGTAGAATACATACTTAATATATTACTTACTAGTACCCTCCATAATAGAACCCCTACAGAAATTCTATTCCATCAAATCCCCACATATGGACACATACGCACTTTCGGTTGTCTATGCTACCCTAATCTCGCCTCGACAGCTCTTCACAAGTTAGCACCTAGGACCACTCCTTACATTTTCTTGGGTTTCTCACCAAATCACAGGGGATACTTATGCTTTGATCCGTCCACCAATAAAGTCCTTGTCTCTCATCGACGTCACATTTGAGGAGAATGTCTTCCCTTATTCCACCATCCGACAGTTTCACGTCCCCGACTACGGCTTTCTTAACGATTCAGATACTTCCCCTCTCTTACAAAACATAATTCGTTGAGTTCTCGGTCCGGCTCTATGACCACTACTCCAGAAACTTCCCTGCCACTGCTCCACTGCCCATCGGCCACTCCACTGCTCCCGAATCCAGCCGCTGCCCCACCCAAGTCTCCCATTACCGCAGCTCCATCCCACTGCCCCCTCCCATAAACACAACCCTACCCAACGTTCCCACCACCAACTCAACACCCCACACTCAACGTCACCAGCCCCTATGCCACACTGCCCGGATTTATCGTCTGCCTCACCCCATTCCCCGAGATAACACCCGTCACTGCCTCCTATCCCTACACACCGAATGGAAACATGTACCTAGCACGGGATTTTCAAACCAAAAATCCACTTTAACCTATCCACTCAAGCTATATCCCCTATACCCAAAAACTCAAAACTAGCAAAGCTTGACTCGAATTGGAATGCGTCCATGCGTGAAGAATTTGATGTGCTTACTACTCAGCGTACTTGGGATCTTGTCCCGATACTAGAGGGGGGTGAATGTGATTCGATGTATGTGGCTCTTTCTTCACAATTTCAGAGATAGCGGTGAGCTTGAATGTCATAAGGCCAAACTTGTGGCAAATAGCACAGAGCAATCTGAGAGTATTGATTCTGGAGAGACTTTCAGTCCGGTGGTTAAACCGGCAACCATTCGCACTGTTTTGAGCATAGTTATGGGCAAGAACTGGTCGATTCATCAACTTGATGTGAAAAATATATTCTTACATAGGGATTTGAAAACACTTGTTTACATACATAAACCGCCTGGATTTGTGCATCCAGACGCTCCTCAGTATGTCTTCCGTCTTCATAAGTCACTATATGGATTGAAACAGACCCCCAGATCTTAGTATGAGCGCTTTGCCACTATATCATGTAGATTGGGTTCGTGTGCAACAAAAGTGACAATTCACTATTTATTTTTCATCACAGTAGTGACACTGCATACCTTTTGCTATATGTGGATGATATTATTCTGACTGCCTCTTCTGATGTGATAAAAAACGAGATCATTACCCTGCTCAAATCCAAATTTGCTATGACAGACTTGAAAAGTTGAGTTATTTTTGGATATTTCTGTGACCAGATCTACCAATGATATGTTCCTGTGTCAGTGTAAGTATGCCGAAGAAATTGTTTACATGGCTAAAATGGCAAACTGCAAGATCATGGCTACTCTAGTCGACTCAAAGTCTAAACTCAATGCTGATGACGGGAATCCGTGCCCGATCCCTCTCTTTATAGGAGTCTCACTGGTGCTCTTCGGTATCTTACATTCACCAGGCCTGATATTGCCTATGTTGTTCAGCAGGTGTGTTTATTTATGCACGCCTCCAGGAAACCTTACTTTACAGCTCTTAAACGTATCATTCGGTACGTTAAGGGTACTATTAATTATGTATTACATCTCTATCCCTCTGCACCGACCATGCTGATATCATATACGGACGCCGATTGGGCAAGCTGTCTGGACACACGTCGATCCACTTCCAGCTATTGCATATTTTTGGGAGATAACCTCATCTTGTGGTCCGCCAAGCGGCAAGCCACACTTTTTGTTTGAGTGTAGAAGCAGAATATAGAGGCGTTGCGAACGTTGTTGCTGAGATCTGTTTGCTCCGAAACCTTATTCTAGAGCTTCATTGTCCCTTGCGTAAGGCGTCTATGGTTTACTGTGACAACATATCTGTTGTCTACTTGTCTCATAACCCAGTTCAGCATCATCGAACCAAACATATTGAGATATATCCACTTTGTTCGTGAGAAGGTTGCCATGGGCCATGGTAGGGTGTTACATGTTCCTTTTTCGTATCAATACACGTATATCTTCACTAAGGGGCTTCCTAGGCAGTTGTTCCTTGACTTCAAATCCAGTCTCAGCGTCCGGCCTCCTCCCGCTCCGACTGAGGGGGTGTGATAGCGAATATATTTATATATATTCTCCGTATATTCTTTAATTAATATAATGAGTGTAATTATATAAAGTAGAGATCCTCATTCAATTAGGACTCATATTATATACACTATATATATTGTATTAATGAGAAGACTCCACTCAAGGGAGATTAATATTATTCTACAAAAATTCATCGAACATAGATGCTCAGTTAACAACAGAACTTTCAAATCATGTTTTTTATAAAGAAGAAAAAAAGATACAGTTCAAGTCCAGATTTCAACTAACTCAAATCCCGACCAAATTACTCAATTCATCAACGAATCCATAAAGCAACAAATAGTTTATAGTTACCCCTATCAACTTCATCATTTTACCAATATAAGTAATAGGAAATCACAATGCACGTTTATCTGGACTCTTGGCTAACTCAAGATTCTCTCAACTATGTTTTCATAGTTATTCTCAACCAATTACATACAATTTCTCCATACGCAATCCAAAACCCAAGGTTGGCCATATTAATTAGACAAAACAACATACCTAGTATATTCCCACAAGTGAGGTTTGAGGAGGGTAGGATGTAGGCAGACATTACGCCTATCTTTGTGGGGCAAAGAATGTTTCTGATAGACCCTCGGCATATTAATTAGACACCAAAACCCATAACATGCTTGAGAACACACAATTTCAAGTTATCATATCACAATTCAATCTCTAACTCATTTGTACTTCATACATAATGATACCCTTAACATTATAAGCTAAATTCATAGCTTAGGGTCCGATTCTTACCTCAAATATGTGAAATCCACATATTATGGGAACAAACACCCTTCTATTCCTCCAATCTGTCACAAATGCAATTGTGACAAGTTAGTTAAAAGTTAGTTTGAGTTATTTTAGTGAGTGTATTTTTTATTATTGTCGAATAGGCCCTAGAAATTATGTTTATGCATTTAATTTCAAATGTTTGTTATTGAGGAGGACATGTGTCAGCGTATTAGGAACCTTGTAAGGGTATTTTATACCCGTTATTGGCATGAAAGCCTTATGCACAAAATATTAAGAATATTCTCTCTCTATTCTTTCTCTCTCTCCTCTCTTTTCAGTGTACGAATTAGCAGGAGCAGTCCTCCTGTTACAATGGTATCAGAGTCGGTTCCGATGCCAGCACCACCAACGGAGGTGCAAAAAATTTATGATGAAATTAGAACTATCAAGACCCAGCTTGCAGTGTTCGCCGATGACACGGGCAAGAGATTTGAGTCCATAGAAAATAATCAAAATCAATTTCAATCGCAGTTGGATAAATCTCGAGAAATGAATAAAAGCCCAAAATGATATTATCAAACATGACTCTGAATCCACCGGTGAGTACATCAGCTTGAATCCCTGACAAACACTACGTTGCAGAACACACCAAAAGGAACACCCACTGTTCCGTCTATCTATGAATACGATCAAATGTCAGGTAGAAAAACTCCTCTTAATGCTCCACAAACTCCGTTTTCACAATCTACTTTTAGTGTGGGTCGGGGTTTTACATTTCCTCCGGAACCCATGTTCTTAAGTCCACCACTATTTATAAATCTGACATACTCGTATTCACCCCCAATCTTACCAAACCCCATTGTGCACACCACTAATTTAAACCCTAACCAAAGAACACTCAAGCCTAAAATCAATTTCCCCGAGTTTGGTGGTAATAATCTCAGGAGTTGCATACAAAAATGTGATAAGTAATTCGAATTATACAACGTACCAGACCAAGAAAAGTTAAGTTATGCCTCAGTATACATTGGTGGTTTGGTTTGAGACCATCAGATATTGTGGATGAGTTTAATAAGCTCACACAAGGGAGAAATATAGAACAATACCAAGAGAAATTTGAAGAGCTAACAAGTTATATATCCATTATCAACCCAATGTTAATGAGAGTCACTATGTGGCAAGCTTCATAAGTGGACTCAAACTAGAGCTTAAACCCTTGGTGAAAATGGCAAATCCAACCACTGTATTAGATGCATTTGAAATAGCTAAGCTCTATGAAGAGTCTTTTAAGACTCTTATACCTTTTGTACCTACAAGAAACACTCAACCTCACTATCAAAATCCTTTAACCATAACCTATGCCAAAAATCCACATAACCCTTCCAATAGAACCACTTTCACTTCCAATAACCAACAACCATTGAGAATAACCTATTCCAATCCAAAACCAATAGAAAAGGGATCCATTTAAGCCAAACAACCTACCACCCAACCTGGAAGCCTTGAAAGAGCAAAGGCTTTACTATAAACGCAAAGAAAAATACTTCCATGGGCATCAATGTAAGCAAAGAACTCTCCACGCCATGTAAGAGGCTGAGGAAGAAAAAAAATGAGAGATCAACAAAGGAGTTTAAAGATGTCCCAGAAACTTTAGAGGAGCTTGTAGAGGATCATGCTAAAATTTCTATGAATGTATTGATGGGGATAAGTTATTCACAAAGCAAAGTTTCCACTATAAAAATCATAGGTTATGCTAGAAAAGTATCTATGACCATTTTGATTGATAGTGGATCTACTTACTCTTTTGTGAATCATAATATTTCTAAGCTGCTGAAACTGCCAGCGCAACCTATGAGAAGACCTGTGAGGGTAGTGATGGCCAATGGACAAGTCATGATATATCAATTTGAGTGTCCTTGGTTTAGTTGGAAAATGCAAAGGGAACAATTTGATTTTAATCTTAGACTCTTAAAGATTGAGGTTGTGATATGGTTTTAGGAATTGATTGGACATATATTGTGGCATCGGTTATGTTACACACCATACCCAAAGTCTAAGCTTCATGACAGATGAGAGGATGATCACTTTGTATGGTGCTACAGAGGAACCTGAGGTAACACCAGTTGATGTTGATGTACTGAGGAAGATGTTACAAAGGAAAGTTGTGAAATTGTAGCTGAACTAGCATTAGTGAGAACTGGAGTAACTATGAAAGAGGAAACTGAAAAGCATCTTGATATTGTTAAGCTACTGAAAGAGCATGCAACTATCTTTCAGTAGCCAACTGAGTTGCCACCCTCAAGGACTTGTGATCATGTCATTAATTTGGCACCAGAAGCTCAACCCTTCAATCTCAGGTCCTACATGTATTCTTTTGAACAAAAGAATGCTATAGAGGCTATTATTAATGACATGCTTAAGGTATAACCTGTAGTTCCAAGCTAGTCCTTTTTTGCTTCCCCAACCTTGCTAGTAAGAAATAAATACTCTACTTGGAGACTGTGTGATTACAAGAGACTAAACAGTTTAGCAATAAAAAACAAATATCCCATCCCAATGATTGATGATCTTTTAGATGAATTGTTTGGTGCAACTGTGTTTTCTAAAGTAGATCTTAGAGTTGGCTATCACCAAGTTAGAATGAAGAAAGGTGAAGAGTTTAAGACTGCATTTAGGACCCATCATGGGCTATGACAGTTCAGAGTCATGCCCTTCGAATTGACCAATGCACCAGCTACCTTTCAATCTCTTATGAATGATGTGTTCAAACACCAACAACAACATACCCAGTGAAATCCCACAATGTGGGGTCTAGAGAAGGTAGAGTATACATAGACCTTACTTATACCTTAGTAGGTAGAACGGTTGTTTCCGAGAGACCCTCGGCTCAAGACAAAGCACAAGCCCAAACAAACTAAGACACACAAAGTGTGTAAGTCATGACAACGCATTTTGAAAAAGAAAAAAGCACAAAGAAGTAATAGCTAATGTAAGTAAATAAGACAAACAAAATACACATAGCAACATAAATCAAACGACAAGGGACTATAAGGCAATATGATAGGCTAAGCAAGCCTACAATATTAATACTATAACTACCAGTTTGTAAGCGTAGGTAGGACTACACTGGACTACCTACTATCCTTCTACCCTAATACGTGTCCTCCAAAACCCCCTATCTAAGGTCATGTCCTCAGTGAGTTGCACCTGCCACATATCCCGTCTAATCACCTCTCTCCAATACTTCCTCGACCTACCTCTACCCCTCTTGTACCCATCCATAGCCAACCTTTCACATATCCACACTGGGGCATTTGTGTCTCTCATCTGCACGTGTGTGAACCATCTCAACCTAGCTTCTCACATCTTATCCTCCATCGAGGCTACTCCCACTTTGTCCCTGATATCATCATTTCTAATTCTATCCCTCTTTGTATGCCCACACATCCATCTTAGCATCCTCATCTCCGCAACTTTCATCTTTTGGGTGTGCGAAGTCTTGACCGGCCAACACTCCACCCCATACAACATGGTCGGGCTAACCACCACCCTATAGAACTTGCCTTTAAGTTTTCGTGGCACTTTTTTATCGCACAATACTCCAGATGTAAGTCTCCATTTTATCTACCCTGACCCAATACGATGTGTGACATCGTCATCAATCTCTCAATTCCCTTGGATAATAGACCTGAGGTACTTGAAGCTCTCTTTCTTTGGAATGACCTGGGTGCCAAGCCTCACCTTCACGCCTGTCTCAAGGTTTCTCCCGTCACTGAACTTGCACTCCAAGTATTCTCTCTTGGTCCTACTCAACCTGAACCCTTTAGACTCTAGAGTCTGTCTCCAAACCTCCAGCTTAGCATTCACTCCGCTGCGAGTCTCATCAATCAGGACTATGTCTTCTGTGAATAACATACACCATGGCACCTCCGCTTGGATTTGTGACGTCAGTCCATCCATCACCAAGGCAAATATAAGAGTTGATCCCTGGTGCAACACCATCATCACTGGAAAGTACTCTAGGTCTCCTCTTAATGTCCGTACCCTGATCTTGGCTCCATCATACATATCCTTGATTGCCCTAGTGTATTCCATAGGTACACCTCTAACCCACAAACATCTCCATAGAACCTCCCTAGGGACTTTATCGTATGCCTTCTCGAGGTCGATGAAAACCATATGTAAGTCTCTCTTTCTCTCCCTATATTGCTCCACCAACCTCCTAAAAAGATGGATGGCTTCTGTAGTCGACCGCCCCGGCATGAATCTAAACTGGTTCTCGGAGATAGACACTCCTCTTCTCACCCTCATCTCCACGACTCTTTCCCAAACTTTCATAGTGTGGCTTAGCAGCTTGATACCCCTATAGTTATTGCAACTCTGGATATCACCTTTGTTCTTGTACAAAGGAATTATTGTACTCCACCTCCATTCTTCGGGCATCCTCGCCATCTTAAAATGACGTTAAACAACTCCGTCAGCCACTCCAAACTTGTCCTGTCTGCGCTTTTCCAAAATTCAATTGGAATCTCATCAAGCCCGGCCGCTCATCCCCTGCTTATCATGCGCACAACACCCTGAACCTCCTCAACCTTAATGTTTTCACAATACCCAAAATCTCGGTACCTACCAGAGTGCTTCACATCTCCCAGCACAATGTCTCTATCTTCTTTTTCGTTCAAGAGTTTATGAAAGTAAGACTGCCACCTCCACCTAATATGCGCGTCCTCCACCAACACTTTGTCATCCTCATCCTTGATGCACCTCACGTGATCCAAGTCCCGTTCCCTCCTCTCCTTTGCCTTGGATAGTCTATACAACTTCTTATCCCCGCCTTTTCCTTCTAATTCCACATATAGACGTTCAAAAGCTGCTATTTTTTTCGTCGTAACCTCTAGTTTTGCCTCTTTCCGCGCCATTTTATATAATTCTCTATTCATTTTGATATTTTTTTGATGATATATTAGTGTATAGCAAGGACATGAAGAGACATTTAGTGCACTTGGATATGGTGTAGAAATTACTGAGGAAAAACAAATTCTTTGCCAAACAAAGCAAGTGTGAATTTGGACAAAAGCAAGTGAAATATCTAGGTCATATAATCTCTGATTATGGGGTGGGTATTGATCACTCCAAGGTGTTAGCTATGTTGAATTGGGCTGTTCCAAAGAACTTGAAAGAATTAAGAGGTTTCCTAGAACAAATTGGTTATTACACGAAATTTGTCAAAGGATATGCTTAAATCAGCAAACCTTTGACAAATTTACTCAAGAAATGAGCATTCCATTGGTCTCATGATGCCACTGTTTCCTTTAATCAACTCAAGGTAGCTATGACTGAGGTGCATGTTCTGACACTTCCTGACTTTAACAAGATTTTCTTATTAGAAGTAGATGCTTGCAACACAGAAATAGGAGCAGTACTAATGCAAGACAAAAGACTCATCACATTCATGAGTCAGTCCTTAAGCAATAAGCATCAAGGGCTGTCAACCTATGAGAAAGAGTTAATTTCTCTCCTTTAAGCAGTTGATAAGTGGAGACATTACCTTCATTCTAAGCACTTTATCACTAAAACTGATCACTTCAATTTAAAGTTTCTGCAAGAGCAAAAGATAACTACTTCCTTACAACATAAGGGGTTAACCAAGCTCATGGGATTGAGTTTTGAAATTCATTATAAGAAGGGAGTTGGGAATGTGGTGACAGATGCCTTATCAAGAAATGTGGATCAACAAGCCACATAAATTGTGTCACAGTGTATGATCTTATCACAAGCACAACCAAAATGGATGGAGGAAATTATAAATAGTTATGAGGGAGATCAAGAAGTGTTTCAATCTATTACAAACTTAAGCACTACAAATGACACTGGGGATATTTCTTGGTAGCAAGGAGTACTGAGGTACAAGGGGAAGGCTTGGGTTGGAAACAATGGAACACTAAAAGATCAATTGGTATCCTTGGTGCATAATTCTGGTTTAGGGGGCCATTCAGGGGTGTGGGCTACATATCAAAGAATAAAATCAGTTTTCTATTAGCCAGCTATGCTTGAAACTGTGAAATTGATTATACAAGAATGTGATACATGCCAAAAAAGTAAGGATGAACAAGTAGCCTATCCTGGATTGCTACAACCTTTTCCAATACCAGAAAGAGCATGGAAGAGGTTACCAAGGTCTGAAGGAAAAGATACCATATTGGTGGCAGTAGACAGATATAGTAAATATGCTCACTTCATGGCCTTAGCACATCCATTTACTGCATCACAAGTAGATAGGCTCTTCCTAGATACTATATACAAATTGCATGGTCTGGCCAAAAGTATTGTAATCCCTACAAACAGACCTTAATAACAATAAGAAAGAGTCTCAAACTTGCATCCAAATTCTATGGGCCTTACAAGATTGTCAAAAAGATAGGACAAGTTGTTTATAAGCTGGAATTGCCATCAACTGCTAAAATTCACCATGTATTTCACATTTCTCAACTCAAAAGGGAAGTAGGTGCTCTCTCTCCTCTCTTATCGGTGTACGAATTAGTAGTCCTGTTACACAATCCCAATAAGAACTAGTTGAGAAATGGAAGAAAATACTACTCCCTCCGTTTTCAATTTAATTCGTCTTGCTTTCTTTTTGTCTATTTAAAAAAAGTTATGTATATATTTAGTAAATTTTAAATTTTATCATTGTCATTCTATGGTCATAAGATTTTAAATTCCTAAGGCCGAATATATTAGTAACGCCTTAAACTACTCAGTAAATTTTATTTAGATACTTGAATTACAATAATGTTTCGATTGAACACGTAATAAATTGTTCATATTAGATAGTTTCGACTCAAATATTGGAGTTTATATGTGCATTCTTAAGCACTCATTATGTAGATAAATTAATTATTTTAAATATATCACCTCCTTTAATTATATCACATTAATCTCAATAAGTCTTAGTGCCTCATGTATGTTCCAATTGATGTATGTTAATGTATATAATTAAAGATATTAGCATTCTAGTGTTGGTGTCTATTTCTTGATCAAAGAGAATAATGACCTCACCTTCAATTGATGTATGCTAACGTTTCAGTATTAATCGCTCCATCTTCATGAAACATACCGAGATAAAAAAAACATTGATTGAGCTCAATTTAAAATGATAAATCTAAATGTTACTCTCCTCTGTCTCATTTTATATCACTCTTTTCCTTTTAGTCAATCTAAGCAAGAATGATGCTTTTTATATTTAGAATTCAATTTAGCATTATGAGATGGAATAATTTACTGTCACAAAAATATTTAAGACTTGTTTTGAACTATAAAAATCAAAATTTTCATGCCCAATCAAATACCCTCGTATAAAATGAGATGACCGGAGTAGTATTATTTTACATATATTGCCAAATTTGTGCCTTCACCTTTCCCATACTTCTAGCCCTTTTTAATAAGAAAGTAGCCTGACTAGTACCACAATTGCAAGTGGTAAGCCTCCACATTTCTTCACCATTTCCCTAGCAAGACCTTCCATTACCAGAGACGATCTCTCAATTCCATTAAATTTGTTTTCATTAGGACCGACTTTTGGGTAAAGTCAATAGGTCATTCGCACAAATGCCCTATTTTGGAGTGGTCTTTTAATTTTTTCCCCTCAAATTATTATTCTTTAATTTTTATCTTTAGCCTAAAAAAATGGATGAAAATATTCCTGAGGTTCTGAGTGTGAACCCAGAAAATTTTAAAAAAAAAACCGCAAGACAAAGTTTCAGCCTTAAGGCATAACTTAGAAATGCAAAAGTCATGACTTAAAGCATAACTACTATATAAGTCATGACTTAAAGCATATCTACTGCAGAAGTTATGTAAGACATATTTTTTTTTACTTAGCTGGGTTCGATCAAGAACTACAGAAGTTATGCCTTAAGGCAAGCATAACTTTTGCCTTGAGGCATAACTCAAGAGAGATTGAATGAATTAGCTATACTAGTTTTAGCATACGTACGTTGCACGTGTTAATAAATTACAATATTTATACAAAAGATCAAATTACGTAAAATAGCAATAGCAGCTTCCTTGTATTTATTGGGTACTATTGTAGTAAAGCAGTACGGGAAGTAAATAAATATTACAAGTGTTCGAAAGGATAAACAAATAGCCAATGTTCAGAACTGCCGCAAAGTTGTTGAGTCTTGAATTTTGATAACCTGAAATTAAGAAACACTAAATCTGGATGGTTACAACTGTGTGCTGAGTCGAGTGATTGCACTCTGTCCTTAAGACAAGATTGCCCCGTATATATGCTTTTACGTTAGCGGACAATAGTCTTCCAAGATAAAACAACACTTTAATCTCAACACTACAAAGCAAATAGGTTGAGTCTGACGAAGAAAACAAATACGACACGACTTGCTGAAGAAATGGAAAAGGAAGGAAGAGTTTCTGTTTTAGTCCCAACGTTTTGGACTGAATTTCAGTGTCTCTTCTGTTTATCTCTGTGTATATAAATGTTGTCTCATTTTTGCTGTCTGTTTTGTGTATTTTTCGTGTGTTTCACAATTGAGCCAAACAACTCAATATATAGCATGGAGGAGGGACTCCTCGACTGCCAAAACAAGGTTATTAATAGCCATTAGTGAGGGCTGTTAATGGCCATTAGAGGGTTGTTAATGGTCATTGAAGGAGGGTTGTTTATGGAGGAGTTAACATCCAAGTAATGGCTGGTTAATGCTCCAAAAAATAGCCCAAACGGTAGGAGCAGAAACTTTCTGCCTTTCGTCATCCCCGAGAAACTCTAGGAACCAAACTGTAAATATTAAGCAATTTGGGATCCAAAAAGATAATATTAGAAAGTCCCACAGCCCTTGACCCGAGACCGAGCCCGGACGGGCGGGCGGCGGCGGCGCGCGTGTGGGCTTAGCCTTGAACCCAAGCACATCTAGGTCCTCCCTCCTTTAAACACATGGGATACCCCTGGGGGTCCCAAATCCTTAGCCAATTAAGAGACTTATAAAGAGACTAATTCTTTCTTTTCCCACCGATGTGGTAGATTTGTCCCACACCATATTTTCATGCCTCAAACACCTTACTTCGTGGACCAATATCTCTTTCATTTCTCAACGAAATTTGACGATTCTTGGCCCTACGGTCATCTACTCACTTAGTAGATTATGCACGTGTGAAGAGACAAAGCCTCCAACATGCGGAACCCTAGTGTTTAATTCATTAAATATGGGTGGACGCACCTTCCTGCCAAAGGCAAATTTCCAACCGTATTCATATGTGATATGTCAACCTATAGTCCTATACAGAGGAATAGTATTAGTAGTTTGTTTCATCTATTATGTAACATATATAGTTGCAGTAATTGATTCTTACCTTGTCATCCTTCATTGGAATATCAGACTTTCTGGAGCCGGATGAAAAGGGTGTCAAGTTGTTTTTCGCGAAGTCGTCTGAATTTAACACTCTGTCTCAAGAATAAAAGACAAAGAAATCGATAGAGATTTTGATATATATATATGTTGGGAGATTTTGCTCTATGGTACTTTATAAAGCAGTACGGGAAGTATTTAACTATTACAAGTATTCGAAAGGATAAACAAAGAATACAATATTTTCGACTAGAAATCTGAAAATTACAATATAACAACAAAACTGAAATTACGATTTTGTTGAAGACTGAAAAATGGAAACTGGTTTATGCTGAGTCGAGTGTGGCACTCGTCCTTAAGACAATATTGCCCCGTATGTATCCTTTATACGTCCTGGACAATTTGTCTCCCAAGATAAAACAGCAATGGAACCCTTGAGCAAAGGAAACTCAAGAGCTACCGTGAAGAATATTGAGTAACGAAATGATGCTTGGAAGTTGTAGGAAGAAAACTATTTTTGTTGTGTATTTTCGTGAGCTTTATGAACTCGTTATTTTTCTCGCTCTTTTTGTGGTGCTCAACAATGGTGTAAGGGTGTGTTTATATAGGTGAGGGAGGGGCTGAAAACTCGCCTCCATAATAGCCAAATAATGGCCATTATGGAGGTAGTAAAGTCACCAACATAAATGGTGAAAGACCAACTGTTTTGGCCATTATAGGAGGAGTAATTCACCCAAAATAAATGGTGAATTGAGAGCTTGGACGTTTCTCGCTTTGACCGTCGAAATTCCAACTTTCTCGAAAACTTCGGAGACCAAACTCGTACATCTTGAAACTTTAGGGACCAAACTGTACATCCGAAAGAATTCTCGGTCCAAACCGCACTCCGAAACTTCGGGATCAAACCGTACTTCGGCAAAGTTTTCGGCCCAAAAAGATAATATCAGAAGCGCCCACAGCCCACAGCCCACAGCCCACAGCCCACGACCCACGACCCGTGACCCGTGAACCCGAGAACCCGAGAACCCGAGAACCCGGAACTAGGAACCGGAACCGGACCGGACGGGACGGGCGGGCGGCGGCGCGCGCGTGTGGTCTTTCCTCGAACCGAAGCACATCTAGGTCCTCCTCCTTTAAACACATGGGATACCCTTGGGGTCCCAAACCCCTAACCAATTTCGAATCTTATATACACAACAATTCTTTCTTCCTCTACCGATGAGGGAGAATTACACACAATACCACACTTTCCATGCTTCAAACACCTTACTTTGTGAACCAATATCTCTTTCATTTCTCAATGAAATTTGACGATTCTTGGCCCTACGGTTATCTACGTACTTAGTAGATCATGCATGTGTGAAGAACCGGATTCTCCAACATACGTTACACTAGTGTTTAAGCCGTTAAAGTTGGTCGGTCGCAACTCCCGCCAAAGGCAAATTTCCAACAATCCCCTCTTGAAAGAGATTTTGGCGCACTCACATGGTGTCTTTTCATTTTCAAAGCAATATTTCAATGGACCGATGTTGCATAAGGAGAGGTAGCCTCGGCTTTGAACCTTCCATAGTTGAATACCATCGGACTTACTTTGCGCGGTGAACGTGATGTCTTGAACCGTCGTTGTTTAGTGTAAACCAAGACAACGGTACCAACACAACAAATTCCCTTACTCTCTTCTTCGTAATGTTTTGTCCGTTTTTGTCATGGACAACGTCTTGGATTCTTAAGTGCGTTCAATTTGAGGCGGCCCGTCCTCGCACTTAAATAGGTGGTCTCCTACAAGGTATCCCGCTATACCCCACTTCACAAGTGTTAGGAACCATTAAAAGTTTCCCAAAGACCTAACCTCAACCGTTGAGGATCATTACAGTTTTGAAAACTTAAACTTTACCCATACTGCAGATAGCACTTAACGTCTATCGCGGGAACGGCTTTGGATTTGGTGTTTCTTTTCGTAAATCACTATCCGAAGTGCTCATGCTTCGACCGAAGCGATCAACCGAACCTTTACAACTTAGTTTTCCCATTGAACCAAATTACCGGGATCTCCAGCTCGTAAGGTTGGGTTTCCACCGTATTAGTTCGTATATTTTGGGTTTTAAGCCCATTCCCCTAGACAGCGAACACTTGATCTCCGGGTAGTCCCTTAGTTAGTAAATAAGGAAGTGACACCCGTGATGATCAACCGCCATACGGTCTTATGTCTCCGACGTATCGTGACGATATGTCCGACGCCGTCATCCGTGTCCTTCCTAAAGCCGACCGGCTAGCCACGATGTAGAACTGCTGAAGGCACGGGTTTCTCCCAATAAGGGACGTCCTCTAATGAGTCGTGAAGTTACTCAACTTCTTTCATGCTTTGTATAAAGCGATAAACTCCGATACCATCGTGAATCGGTCGATGCAAGTTTTCTTAGAGGATTTTCCAAGAACCACCATACACATTTACTTGTGGCTTTGGTGTTCTTCGATCGATGTCCGCTTTGCATCACCGGGTTCTCTCGTAACCGCTGGACATCCGAATACTATAATCCGTAGATAAGCGAATAATTCGTATATCGTCATATCCGACTTAACGCCTTCTATTGATCATGTATTAAGATCATCAAAGGTGAACCTTAGTTCAACCGATCTGTTTGTTGGACGATACCAGTGTCGGTTGTAGTGTGTACAATACATTGAACTACACGTGACCCGAGCATATCGCTCCTTGTCTATGGGTGCACCATGATTCCAATCGGTTCTATGATTCATATCTATTGGTGGCTTCAACGAGACCGTCAACTATTGACCAGTCCGTTAGATGTCTTAGAAATTCAATTCCTAAGAAGTCATCTCGTGATACACATATCTTTCATATCGAGACTTTGTTTCAATATGATTTTCACTCTCGGACCGTTGGTTTTCCAACTCGTTGGCTTTCTAACTTCGAGCCAATGTTTCGTGGTCGATTCATTGTTTCGTTTTATCCGAGACTTTCAGACTAAAATGTAAACATTTCAGGGACCAAAATAAAAGTTCGGAAGAAGCCCAACAGTTTTCAAAAACCAATTCGATCCTCTTCTTCCAACTCTCCGGTTGGGAAGGTCGTTTCAACACCCATGCCATGTAAGATTACAATGGCCCCGGATGTGAAGCTACTCACAGGGGAGCACTTTTTACAACCCAAAGGTTCTTTTCCGGAGGAAGATTAACCATTACACAAGTATGGTTCTATATATAGAATCTTTTTCTCCCTTTAGCTTCTTTCCAAAGCAAATGTTTTTGGAGATAACAATTATTTGTTAGTTGTTCATGGTTCATTATTAACCATACAAGCTAGAAGGACTGGAACAAGTCTTTGTCCCCTTCTTTTCTCTGTCTCGGTTCAACATCTAGAATCCCCGAGTTCTCGGATCCGGAATATTAAGTTCCGGACAGCCAGCAACTTTCGAGTCCTGTAGATACGGAACGTCTAGTTTCGGACAATCGAGCCCTCGCGGGTTCTCGTTAACCTTGAGCAATTACTCCTTTTTCCTTTTCCAAGGAAAGTTATCTCCAAAGAATTCAAGCATTCTTTGACGCCAAGAGGCGATCAACACTACTTGTTATTTACGATCCAAAGGATAAGCAATCTACAGTCTTAGGTCGAACTTGACCTGTTTCGGTAGCCCATCTTTTACCAAGCTACCCCTCATAATTTGGGCGTACGACTTTGTGCTTGGCTAACACCGTTAGACTGAGGTGAGAAATGAGCAGTCGTTTAATAAACGATGCTTCACTTTCTCCCCCTCTATCACTACGAATTTCTCAATCCGTAGGCTTAGTTGATTTTCAACTTCTGTTTTGTAGCGCTTATCCGCTTCAACAACTTCATCTTTGCTTTTCAATAAACAAAGGATACAATACGTTGTACCATTATCAATAAAGGTCATAACATACTTGTCTCCCCCCTCTATTTTGTATAAACTTCAAATCACCCAAGTAGGTGTGACTAAGTTCTAGAGGAGCAGTGCTTCTTTCGCTATTCCCTTGACGGAATTTGGAAAGGTGATTTTGCCTCTTCATCTACCTCGCATTTATTTGAGGATTTATGTCGAAGAAGGCAACAATCTCAACATCATTAGCTTTTGAATGACTTACTATTTAACATGTCTTAATCTATGATGGCATAGACGCACGGATTACAAATATATCATTCATTTGGCTACGGACATACTGTACCATTCTTAGTTATCACGGACTGTTGGACTAGTCTCAAACCAGGTTTGACCAACAATGGCGTCCCTTAACCAAGTTTGGAATATGTATCACCTCATCTTAGAGTGATCACAATCCATGAAGTCCTATTGAGGACAACCTCTCCAACCCCTTCTACTTTAGAGGTGGCGTTGCTTCACATGAACAACCTCTTGCCCGTGGTTAGGGCGTAACCGGATCATATGTGATCTAGATACTCTGGCCTACTCCAGCTTGCTTTGCGCAGGCCCGAGTGTCCAATTTCTTTATCTTGCCTTTCTTTAGGCCTTCGCATCATTTAGGACTGGAAACTCGGCCCACCTTACTAGGTGTCCATTACTTTTCCTATGAAATGAATTCTCGGCACCACTCCAGCCCTTGAGGCTTTATATGACTGAGTGTCCAATATCATCATATCAAAGGAATTTCGGCCCACTCCAGTCGCCCGGAGGCTTTTTATGACTGAGTGTCCACTATCATCCTATGAAGGATCTTCTGCCAAATAGTATGACAGGCTCAACGTCTTTAGCTTTTAGTCTTCTTCCGTTATGATTGGTGCCCAGATAATTCTTGGCACTTACTTAAGAGTGGTAAGAGTTTTCGCACAGTTAGTTGATCTTTCTCCATTGTATGTGCGACATACTTTACACACTTTGAATTATTACACTTAAAAGAACGGATCTTTTTAAGTCGTTTACCAAATCCAATCTTTAAACGGGAAAGAAGATGAGATTAAACTTCTGATTTTTAAAGCGTAAGGAATATAAATTAATTTCATATTCCTCCTTACTTTAATCCATTTTTAATCAGACATCATTTAATCTTTATTCTTGACAAGTAAGAAAAATACTTATCATTTAATCCTTATTCTTGACAAGTAAGAAAAATACTTATCCCAATTTCGGATTCTGGCTCACTTCAGTCACTTTATCAGACTGAGTGTCCATTTCCTTCTCACCATTATTCGGATCCTTTGTCTGGGACAGATATAGGCCTTCTGCTACAAGATAGAATAACATCTTCACTCTTCTCCTCTTGTCCCAGTTGACATCCTCAGGCACACGTAAGCGCTTGTTCCCACCAGTCTTTGTAGCGGTGAGACCATGAACACGTTCATCATCATCATTCTCTTCTACCAGAAAACCATTTCCATATCCAGATTTGGTCACACAATTTTTGACCGACATCTTTCGAACACTAATAGTAATACTATACAAATATTGTCTTAAGTTGTTGGGAGATTTTGCTCTATGGTACTTTATAAAGCAGTACGGGAAGTATTTAACTATTACAAGTATTCGAAAGGATAAACAAAGAATACAATATTTTCGACTAGAAATCTGAAAATTACAATATAACAACAAAACTGAAATTACGATTTTGTTGAAGACTGAAAAATGGAAACTGGTTTATGCTGAGTCGAGTGTGGCACTCTGTCCTTAAGACAATATTGCCCCGTATGTATCCTTTATACGTCCCGGACAATTTGTCTCCCAAGATAAAACAACAATGGAACCCTTGAGCAAAGGAAACTCAAGAGCTACCGTGAAGAATATTGAGTAACGAAATGATGCTTGGAAGTTGTAGGAAGAAAACTATTTTTGTTGTGTATTTTCGTGAGCTTTATGAACTGTTATTTTTCTGCTCTTTTTGTGGTGCTCAACAATGGTGTAAGGGTGTGTTTATATAGGTGAGGGAGGGGCTGAAAAGCGCCTCCATAATAGCCAAATAATGGCCATTATGGAGGTAGTAAAGTCACCAACATAAATGGTGAAAGACCAACTGTTTTGGCCATTATAGGAGGAGTAATTCAGCCAAAATAAATGGCTGAATTGAGAGCTTGGACGTTTACGCTTTGACCGTCGAAATTCCAACTTTCGAAAACTTCGGGGACCAAACTCGTACATCTTGAAACTTTAGGGACCAAACTGTACATCCGAAAGAATTCTGGTCCAAACCGCACATCTGAAACTTCGGGATCAAACCGTACTTCGGCAAAGTTTTCTCGGCCCAAAAAGATAATATCGAAGGCCCACGGCCCACGCCCCCACACGCGCGCGCGTGTGTGGTCTTTCCTCGAACCGAAGCACATCTAGGTCCTCCCTCCTTTAAACACATGGGATACCCCTTGGGGTCCCAAACCCCTAACCAATTTCGAATCTTATATACACAACAATTCTTTCTTCCTCTACCGATGAGGGAGAATTACACACAATACCACACTTTCCATGCTTCAAACTCCTTACTTCGTGAACCAATATCTCTTTCATTTCTCAATGAAATTTGACGATTCTTGGCCCTACGGTTATCTACGTACTTAGTAGATCATGCATGTGTGAAGAACCGGATTCTCCAACATACGTTACACTAGTGTTTAAGCCGTTAAAGTTGGTCGGTCGCAACTCCCGCCAAAGGCAAATTTCCAACAATATATATAAAGGAACTAACAAATTAAATTTTTGAAATAATTATATATAAGAAGAAAGAACTATTGTAAATGAGCAAGTAGAAATTCTGCTATTACTCAAAAACACTTTGTTGTACCCTAAAAGCTTGACCAAACAATAGACCCTCGTGGACCGTCCCTTCAATTAGAACTTACTACTAAAAATTTACTTAGAATAACATGTGAAAAATATTATTGCATACCATAAGAGATATTGTAATAGGCGTATTAACCAGGATTGGTTCAGCACCTTTAACTTTTGCACCAATTAAACTTTAGATCCGTTAACTTACCTTGAACGTAGCATATAATTCCTCCATAATCAAGAAGAATAACATAGTTAATACATTAATAAACTCAAATCATATATTGATCTCTAATGGTTACAAAGAACCCATTAGAGACGGAAAAAAACTAATTAGTGCGTTATGAGGGTAAGATTGTATTAATTTCTCCTTGGGGAGTCTTTCTCATTAATACAAATAAATATAGTGTGTATAAGGTGGAATTCTAATACAATAGGGGTCCTATTTCTACCATAATTAGACATTACTAATAATTACAATATGAATTATAATATTCACTAATACATCCCCCTCAGTCGGAGCGGGAGGAGGCCGGACGCTAAGACTGGATCTGAAGTCTAGGAAAAGCTGTCTAGGAGGTCCTTTGGTGAATATATCTGCATACTGATACGAAAAGGCACATTAAACACCTTGAGATGACCAAAAGCAACCTTCTCATGGACGAAATGTATATCCATCTCAATGTGTTTGGTTCGCTGATGCTGAACCGGATTATGAGATAAATATATGGCGGATATGTTATCACAGTACACCAAAGACGCCCTACGCAAGGGACACTGGAGCTCCAAAAGAAGGTTTCGGGGCTAGCAGATCTCAGCAACAACATTTGCAACGCCTCTATACTCTTTTTCTTCACTCGAACGGGATAGGGTGGCTTGCCTCTTGGCAGACCAAGAAATAAGATTATCCCATAAGAACACACAGTAGCCGGAGGTGGAGCGTCGCGTGTCCGGACAGTCTTCCCAGTTAGCATCTGTATATGATAATAACCTGGTCAGTGCTAAGGGATATAGATGCAATCCATAATCAAGGGTGCCCTTAACGTATCGAGTGATACATTTAAGAGCAATAAAATGAGGCTCCCTGGGGGGCATGCATGAATAAGCACACATGCTGAACAACATAAGCAATGTTAGGCCTGGTGAAAGTAAGATATTGAAGTGCACCTACAAGACTCCTATAGAGAGTGGGGTCTGACACTGGATCACCATCAATAACACTAAGCTTAGATTTAGAGTCAACTAGAGTAAACATGATCTTGCAGTTTGCCATCTTAGCCTTGTACACAATCTCCTTTGTATACTTACGATGACACAAAAACATAGAATCGACAGTTCCAGTCATTGATATCCCCAAGAAATAACTCAACTTCCTCAAGTCACTCATAGCAAATTCGATTTTAAGCAATGTAATGATCTCAGTCTTCAACAGATCCGAAGAGGCAATAAGCACAATGTCATCCACATATAACTCATCCACATATAACAACAAATAAGCAACGTTACCAACACGATGAAAAATATATAGAGAATTATCACATTTGCTACATACACACCCAATCTGCATAATGTACTGTGTAAAGCGATCATACCACGCTCTAGGGGCCTGTTTCAAACCATAAAGTGACTTATGAAGACGACATACATATTGAGGAGCTGCTGGATGGACAAAATCAGGCTGCTGGTGCATGTAAACAGTTTCTTTCAAATCCCCATGTAGAAACACATTTTTCACATCAAGCTAATGAATCGACGAATGCTTACCCATAGCAATACTCAGAACTGTGCGAATGATAGCCGGTTTAACAACCGGACTGAACGTCTCACCACAATCAACGCCCTACTGATGATTAGTGTCATTAGCCACAAGTCTCTCCTTGTATCTCTCAAGATCACCACTGTCTCTGTATTTGTGACAAAAAATCCACATGCATCGGATCACATTCACCCCCTTCGGTCTAGGAACCAAATCTCAAGTGTGTTATTTCGTTAAAGCATTAAATTCCTCGCACATGACCGCATTCCAATTTGAGTCTAATTTGGCTAATTTTGGGTTTTAGGGAATTAGAGATATGGTTTGTGTGGATAGGTTAAATTGGACTTTAGGTTTAAAAATCTCGTGTTGTACACGGGTTTACATAGGGTGTGTGGGGGCAGGGGCAAGGGCAGTACGGGTATTTTGGAGGGGTACGGATTGGGTTAGTAGTGGGTCAGGGGATGTGTTCTGGGTTTGGGTCGGTGGTTCCGTAACAGTGACATGGAGATTTGGGCTCGGCACCGGTGACTGGTTGGGTGTGGTGGAGTATCGATTTAGATCGATGGGTTAGGGAAGGGTCGGTTCGGTTCTGGTTCAAGCGTCGATGACGGTGTTGGGTTGATTTGATGGGGTCGTCGAGGGGTGGTGTATGGGTTCAGGAGGTCGACAAGAGGCTGAGGATATGCGGGGGTGACACTGGGTTTGGAAACCCGAGTAGCCGGCGGTTGTAGGAGACGATGACGGGTTCCATCGTCTCTGCTGGTGAATGACCTGACAGAGTGTTGACAATGACAACGTGGGTAGGTGGCGATGGAACAGTGGTTGTAGTGGTGGTACGGACTGACGCCGATGATGGGAGACCTGGTGGGGCAGGGGTGGCCGTTATGGAGTCCGGTAGTGCCGGAGCTGTGGGTTCCAGCCGTGACGGAACAATGGTGTCACGACGGAGCAATGTGTTGTAGATGGGTGAGACTGCGGACTCATCTAGAAACATATAATCCGTGGTTTGAAATTGTTGGATATTTGCAAAAAGGAAGATTGCTTCATTGAACGTGACATGACGAGACACAATGATTTTGTGGGAAGACACGTCATAGCACAGATATCCCCTATGATTAGGCGGGAAACCTAAAAACACACAAGGAGTGGTGCGGGGTGCAAGCTTATGCGAGGTTGTGGAGGCAAGATTCGAATAGCACAGGCAGCTGAAAATTCGTAAGTTCTCACAAGTTGGGACCCTACGGAATAGAATTTCGGTGGGTGTTCTATTTTAAAGGGTTTGGGTGGGCAAAATATTTAGAATATATTCAGTCATTTTAATAGCATAAACCCAAAAAGAGGGTGGGAGAGAGGCATGAAAACGAATAGTACGAACCATGTTATTTATGATGGGAATGATTCGTTCAGCTTTGCCATTTTGGGGGGAGGTGTGGGGACACGAGAACCGGAAAACCATGCCATTAGTAGAGCAAAAAATTTGAAACGTGAAATTATTGAACTCACGACCGTTATCACATTGAAGTGATTTTATGTCTTTTTCAAATTGTATTTTGACATAGACACGGAATGCAAGAAACCTGGCAAATATTTTAGACTTGAATTTAAGCGGATAGACCCAGACAAAGTGAGAAAAGTCATCTAATAAGACGAGATAAAATTTATGACTCAGTGAGCTAGTAATGAGAGATGTCTATAAATCTGCATGAACAATGTCAAAGGGAGAATACGTAACACTTGAAGAAGACTGAAATAGACGGCGAACATGTTTACCTAACGGACACGAAAGACACTGTTGGCCAAATTTTTCATTATTACAACGAATTAAATTATTGTTTCTAAGAAAATTAAAAATTTAGGCTCCTGGGTGTCCAACTCTATTGTGCCAGGTTGACGGAGAGATTGTTGCTAAAGCGGTAGGAGGAGTGATACTAGCAGCGGACGTGGATAGGAAAGAATATAGATCACCCTCAATGTTGCATCTCGTAAGGAGTTTTCCATTACGGAGAATCCAAACGGGTCAAAATTAATCGAGACAGAATTATCGGTGGCAAATTTCATAACGGAGATTAGGTTTTTGATAATGTTAAGAGCATATAAGACGTTATTCAGGGAAAAGTGGGGATGCGGTGGTGGGGTTAGTGTGTGGACAAACTCTTGAATTAGAATGCGATGACCGCTTCCAACCATAATAGATTGTGGAGTATTTAAACTTCGCAGTTGAGGAAGATTACCATAATTGTTGGTGAGGTGAGACGTGACACCCGTATCCATATACCACACGTTATCGGGCTGCCGAGGAGTCAATGTGATGAAAGTCGGGCCCAAATTGGATTGGAAGAGGCCTGAAGCGGACTGCTCGGCTCCACGAAATAGGGCCGGGGTAATATGGCCCATTGATTGTTTTGGGCAGGACTGATAGGCTGCCTGAAATTGGTCCCAAAATTGGTTTCCAGAACTTGAGCTGTTGGGCTGCCAGAAGTTGGGCCTCGGTTGTAGCTCCAACTGCTGACTGCATGTCTCTGAATGTTGGGTATTGTTGTATCGATGCTTCCATGAAAGCTTTTCGGAGGGTGGGTGGGATCGTATACGAGGGGTGTATGGCCTGTTGAAGAGATAGGGGGATGTATATCAATGTATATCATCGTATATCGAGGTTGTTTGTAGCTTTAGGGGGGGAGCTCTTTTGGTCTTCTAGGTTAACGAAATAAAGAACAAAAAAAGGTGTTGAAGGCTGGGCAAATCTGTTCCCACTGATTTGTGTGACCCGGGAACAAAAAAGAAGAGAAGCAGCCGTCGGGTAAAGGGAATAAAAAAGAAACAGAAAAGAAGAAATGAGTGATTTTGCTCTGACAAGTTTGTCGAACAAGAGGACATCAACTTTTGTTCTGATCGAGAAAAGAAGAAAGGACAGGAAAAAAATTGTAGTTCAGTTGGGCAAGATTGTTCGAACAAAGGACATTCACTTTCTGTTCTCGGGAAGGACAGGTTTTTGAAGAAATCGAGGGGAGGAAAAAATAGGGTTTAGGTTTTGGCTTCTAATACCATGTAAGATTGTATTAATCTCCCCATTGGGGAGTCTTTCTCATTAATACAAATATATAGTGTGTACAATGGGAAATCCTAATATAATAGGAATCATATTTCTACCATAATTATACATCACTAATAATTACAATATGGATTATAATATTCACTAATACTGAGTTGTAGATTTCATAATATATATGTTTGTGCATTGTGTATTTATTGAATACTTGGACGTTTATTACAGCAATAGTTTTAGTTTAGGACTATTATTCATGAATTTAAATTTTGTTTCCTATAATAATTAGTACACCTTGACTCTAGTCACGAAATACCAAATTTTACAAAAAAATGATTTGTATAATGTGAAATTTTTTGCCAAAAATAACTACAGGTTTTTATTGCAGTTTTTATGTTGAAAAGAAATATATTATTAGTGTTTATATATATTAATTTAAGAAAAATAGTAAATGACTATTTTGTCTATTATAGAGTCTTTTATTGAAGGGTAAAAAGTTCAATCAACATTTCTAAGGTCCTTCGTGTTTTTAATATAATATAGATTATCAATTGAAAAAAATATTAAAAGAAAACAATTATAAAACAGTTAGTGATCAGTGGTATAGACGGGAGATTACATTTGAATATATTTTTATGAATGAGAATCTTTATTATCCTTCATCTCTGAGAAACATACATGTAAGAACAGAGGGAAAATATTCTCTTTATTTACACAAACATATTAAACGTAAGATAGATTACCTAAGTTATACTATAAATGCAATCAAAGTTTAAATTTGTGATAAACCACTCGAATCTGGTTCTTCCTCATCATCAAGCAATATTGGACATGAAACTTTATCGATAGTTGAAGTCAAATCTAAGAAAATTGAAGGTCAATGTATAGTAGTAAATTGTAATGTCCCAAATTTGACACCTAGGTCATGACAAGGCACCCAACGAGCCACTACCCATCACTACAAGAAAAAAACTTGAATTAGCTATAAATTTCATCACTAATTTATTCGTAGCTAACAGAATTTTGTGATAATCCGTCGCTAAATAAGATTAGCGATGGATTTTACTGTTTAACTACAGAATTGTCCATCTAGTGCATTAGGCAAACTCTCTAATCTAGCAAATGCTGATTTTGGGCAGGTTTCTCATCCTCGTGATCACAGCCAAACTCTTGTAATCGGGGCTGCATCAGTTAAAAAAATGCACAAACACACTTCCTCAAATTAAAATTGACCCGAAACATGCCCTAGCACTTCGGATAAAGTTACAAAACACAAAACCACAAACTAAGGGATCGTTTGGTTGGTGGTTAGCGTTATAGCGGTTTTAGTTATTCGTGTATTCGTTATGCATGTATTAGTTATTCCATCTTCTACACTGCATAAAATAATATATAGATTCTACATAACTTATACTCAATGTAACTGCACTAATTTTTATACATGTAGCAACTAAACAACTACCGAACATAATACTAATTATGTTGGTTTCAATGCATAAATAATTCACTAACTAACCAGCAACCAAACGACCCCTTAAGTTGGATTGTTACACCCGTAGGGATGGGATGTGGGGTTCCGAGATGACAACAAAATGACAATTTCTTGCTGAAAATGACTTTTTTCTGTAATGTACACTTAATGAGGTCTTATCCGAAAGTAGTTAGTGGCTTAGAAAAGATATCAACTTTTTGATTTACCATTTTAGACATAGATCAACTTCTTATCATCTAAACATTAATGATTTGAAAACCAAGTAGACAGATTACTAGACTAAATTATTTTTGTTTTATTTAATCCTTTTCTTGAAACCCCTTTGTGAATCTTGTCCTTCACTTGTACGGTTAAGATTTTGTCATGTCTGAATAAACCAAGATTCTGCTAATAATATTATCTCTTTAACTTTTATTTCAAGGGGTTCTTCTTTATATGTTATTATTGATTATTTCAGTTATGGGACAAGCTTTGGGTTGTGTTCAAGTGGATCAATCCACAGTTTCTATAAAGGAAAATTTTGGCAAGTATAATGATGTTCTTGCTCCTGGTTGCCACTTCACTGTAGGAAAGTAATTTTTGATTAATATTCTCTCAAAGGTACAATATATATACAATCATCTTATGCTTGAATAATGAAAGACTAATCTACCTTACCTAAACTATAAGATACTAATTACAATTATACTAATTACAAAATATTTACCCTATCAATTATCTTTAACGAATAATAGAGGTAATTATGGGATTGCCCCCATAATTACTCTAACATTCATGCCTTGGTGTGTTGGGAGCCAATTTCAGTTACTTGACATTCGATGTGAATCCAAGACTAAGGTTTGTCTTTGTTGCTTATCTGTCTTTTTATTTTTCTTTATCCTCTTACTCAAAGGCTAGCTCGCCCTTTGGTTCAAGAGATTAGGTAGGTTATCCGGTTTAACTTTTGGAATTAAATATCCCATTGATTGGACGTATTAGATAAAACCAATACTAAAATCAGGACTATAATCTGGGTAACTTGTCCTATATAGAAGGTGAGATAAGTCATCGAGGTTATAGTCTTGGTTTTAACTCATGATTATAATCCCGGGATATCCAAGCTTCAAACAAAACGTCCCCTATTTTGGGCTAATTCCCTTGTGGAAGTGTGATTATAAGCTGCTAAAAGTTACAATTGTCAGTTGCCCTCCGGGCTTAGTTTAAATGGCAAAGGTTGAGTTGTGACTTAGGTCAGATGTTAGAGCCTTCTCCACTAAGTCTGATATTTAAGTGGCGAAGGTAGAGGGACGGGCCTGTTATCCCGAGTTCCAAAAGCTGCGGTTGATCCTAAGAGTTGACTCCAGACTGATTTCTTGATCATAAAAAAATGATTAGGGCACCAATAGTCTACAGGAAGTGTATCTATCTTTACTTACTTGATAATAATTTGACCTTTCCGTGTTCGATTCAATAAACCAAAAACAGGAAATAATTGCCTTCTTATTCTATACTCTCACCTCAGAGGTTGAAGGTTTATCTTTCTAGTAAAATCATGTGCTATCAGTATGCTTTGGTAGTTTGAACTTGTAACTATTTTGTAAAGCAAATGGTTTTAGTTGTTTCTCATGAAAGCTATATTTTCAGGATAATGTTTTTGTGACTATGGTTGCTTCAATCCAGTACAGAGCCTTGGTAGATAAGGCAGCAGATGCATTCTATAAGCTAAGCAACACAAAGGAGCAGCTTCAAGCATATGTCTTTGATGGTTGGGATTCAAATATTATGTTTGTGCATCATAGATCTCGTCTTGGTTTATATTGCAGTATTTAGGACATCCGTATCCAAAATTCTCATCATTGCTTCCTGCTAATTTTTTATGACAGTAATATTAGGGTCAGCTTGTGCACGCCTCAGCTATTTTATCGGCTACTTGTTACCTCCCGCCAACACTGGTTTATCTGCGGATGGGAAAAGGTCACCTGACGTCTTTCATCTTTGTTGAGATTTAAATCCTGATCATTATATGATAAAGGGGGATACATAGTCTATTGTATGAGTTCGGCAAAACCAGTATCTCTAATCCAGATCCTATATGTACTGAGAAATCCACTAAATATAACATATAATAAGTTGCGAACCCAATAGCATAAACGCTTTTAGGGGCTCGGTGACAAGCAAGGAGTTGCCAGAATCCATAAACAGTATCGTTAGTTAAAGAGATTTTGCTTTACCTTCTGTCCATATTGTAGAGATAATGCTAAGATGTATACTTATTCCTCTCTTAGAATGTATCCTGTAATGAATAGGTTCTTATTGATGTTTGTCAGTTATTAGGGCAACTGTGCCAACACTAGAACTGGATAAAGTTTTCGAACAGAAAACTGAGATAGCCAAAACAGTAGGGAAGCGACTCACAAAGGTATCTCTCTTTATATTAGTGCTACTGCAACTAGCAAACTAATAGTAGAAACTCAATCAATTCGTATCTGATTTTCGTTCCGGAATCACATAGGCAATGTACAATAGACCCTTGTGGTCCGGCCCTTCCCCGAACCCCGCGCATAGAGGGAGCTTAGTGCACCGAGCTGCCTTTTAATCACATAGGCAATGTCTCTTTATGGATATGAGATAGTTCAGACTCTTATTGTAGATATTGAACCAGATGATCAAGTGAAAAGTTCAATGAATGAGATTAATGCAGGTATGGAATATTTAAAACTTCACTAGCTTATTTGTTTCCCAATGCAGGTATGAAATATTTAAAACTTCACTATCTTATCTTTTCCCCCCACCAAAATGAAGTAAATAGCTGTTAGGATTGCTTCAGAATATTCTCGAGGGAAGTTGGAAAAGAGTTCTTTTTACCAGACTTGTTGTCCATCTTTTTGTTCCACTTTTGGTGCTTGTAATTACATCTCGATACTAAGGGGAGCATTGAAGCAACGCAAAGTTATCTCCATGTGACCTATAGATCACACATTCGAGCATTGAGATCTCACTGATACTTGCATTAGGGTAGGTTGTCTATATTTACGTTCCCTTGGTGCGACCCTTCCCTAGATCATGCATGAATACAGACCCTATTTTATCACATCTTGGCATTTAATTTTTTTTATTACATATGGGGTAGGGGTAGGGGTAAGGGAAATGAGGGAGGGGATTACAATGTGGAGATTCGAATCCTCACCAACAAGGTGAAAGTTCAGGTAGCAAACCAAATGAACTACTAGATCCCTACCACATCTTGGCACTAATCTCCACTAGCAAAGAGTTAAAAACTGTTGTACAAAGTTACAAGTAATGGACCATGCGAATTATGTATTCAGTTCTTGCCAGCATATTGATATATATATATATATATATAGAACTTTGCTCTTATAGCTTCAAGATTTAGAGAAGCTGCATATGAGAAGGCAGAAAGAGAGAAGATTCTGCAGATAAAGCAAGCAGAAGGGGAAGCAAAATCGAAATATCTAGCAGGGCTAGGAATTGCTCGCCAACGACAAGCTATCGTAGAAGGGCTTAAAGCAAGTGTGATTGGTTTCTCTACTAGTGTTCCGGGTGCATCAACCAAGGATGTTATGGACATGATTTTGATCACCCAATACTTTGATACAATGAAGGAGATAGGTGTCTCCTCTAATTCATCTGATGTGTTCATTCCACATGAGCCAGAGGTGGACTCCTGAACAGAGGGAAGAATCAGTTGCTTCAAGGGAACACATCTAGGCTATGATGTTGACATGATGGTTTCTTTCAAACTTGGAATCAGAAATAATCCAACTTCCTTTGTGGAGGATAGATGCACAGAAAAGGATATGAACAATATGGGGGAATATGGGGGGGTTTTCTTTTCTTGAATTTGTTGGTTGAAGGTTGACACAGGCACTGACAGAGCATATGCACTATATTGTATGACTTCGTTGTTCACTGAGCTTTTTACACAAATGTAGCTAAAGTGGGCATCACAGACTACCAAGGGTAACAGAAACTTTACAATAGAAGCAGAGCGCTAAACAAAATCTTTAAGCAACCGAATTATGTCGAGTAATCCCACCCAGTAGATGGACAGGCAAGTAGTAGCAATCAAGAAAGTCTTTCAGGTAAAACTCTTTTCCTGACAGGAACTAAGAAAAGAAGAAAAGGCCAAAACCTCTCTTTCAAGAGCCTTTTATGTGCATCACTCGCATCCAATAACAGAATGGCAGAATGTCATTCCACAAATCAAAGAAAGATTTAATCAATTACGTGAATGATGTGTCCAGGTGAAAGGTCAAAACCAGTCCCTCAATCAACATTTGGGGTGGATATAAGCAAAATTCATGAGTTTGCATTACCAGTTCTAGGTTATTCTTACTGGCGCAAAAGAACAATGTGCTGAAACCTATCTAATTTACCACTCTGGACCATACAAAACGACACTGCTTCACTCACATTTCTGTAAGGTAGTAACAGACTCATGGCTTGAGGGCTACAGCCAACCCAATTTTGGCGCTCTTTTCAATTGCCCTGGTGTCCACTTCACCAGTTATTGTGAAGAGGGATTTTGGTCTCCACTCGTGTTGGATGAGAGCACTTGCCTTACCATAGCTGTTAACCCGAGCCTTAACCGTGGTCAATGGGTCCAACAAGTGCTGCGTCCCAATGGTCAGTGTGTTCTCATTGCCTGAGAAGCTGTGAGTCAACTCTGCACCAACAGCTGTATTTGTCACTGGCTTCACAGTGTGGTAGTAGGAAGCACTGACGGTATCACCCTTGTCATTCCTGCATAAAATTAGTACTCAGTCCAACAAGGTTCCAAGATTAGAAAACAACAAAGATAATGATGGAACATGTTGGTCCCCAAGTCACAATTTCTGCAAAATTCTACAATTTCGATTCAATTATACAGCCCTCATTTCATTTCAATATAGCATCTCATCAGTAGAGGGGACAAATGATTCATTAGTTTAGCCAGGATGAAAATTTTCAAATCCCAAAAGAGTTTCTTGCAGAAAGACAGAAAACCAAGGAAGATCGCATGAACTACTTACAATGCTAAGGAAGCAATCAGATCAGAAGTAGAAAAACTCAGACCAGCATTGCATTTTGTGAAATTGCCTGTGGCAGTATCAAATGATAGATCAGTGCCCAAAGCAACGGTATTGTTCCCAGCAACACCAGAGAAGTTGACAAGGGACTTGCTGTAAGTCCAATGCTAGTGTTGATCCCAGCATACTCATGCAAGTACTGGAGCTCTACCTGTAACATAATATGTTTTCTTAAACTCACGTTATTCACTAAATTATCACCAACCAACTGCAGAAAAATATAGTTAATAGCAAAGGTACCTTTCCAGATTTCTGATCTGGTACTACGAAGCTGACAATTGTCTTGAGTCCTGGGGCAGGTTCATCAACAGTTATGGTAGTGTAGACCTGCATCATTCAATTCAAATTAATTAGCATAGTGTCGTACTGGCCCAACTCAGTTTGAACGAAAGAAACTTGAACTAGTCGATTTCCCAATCAATAAGTCTCTAAATCAAAACCTAAGAACACGGAGAACTTTCTGTGAGTGTGTCGAGAAGAGTAGATGGGAACGTATTCCTACTAACCCAATTGACTGTCTTTTGATTTTGATTGTCAAACTCATTTTTTGACTATCAGAACTCTTTTCTTCTAACATCATACTTGATAATTCCATCTTTTGCTATAGGTTTGCATTTCGCGGTATATTTGCACCTCAGATCATTCAACCCTATCTAGTCTACTTTGAACTACAAAGTATATAATCACCCTAAAGATTGACGAATTCACCACTACATTTTAGTACTTAATCAGTTTTACTAAGGCAAGGTTACTCCAATAAATCAGAAAAATATATCCACATCTTTTAAGGGGAAGTCATTACAAATCGAGAGAGAGGGGATTAGAATAAGGAACATCGCACATCCCCATAACTAACACCAGTGAAATGTTAAGCTAACATCTGAGATGCTATTATGTGGATAAAAGTAAGTCTGCAGGAGAAATCCAACAGCGAAATGGAGAATAAGGCGCAAATGGGCAATATATAAAGATTATAACAGATATAACTTTTTCCAAACCTTTGTGAAAAGAGTTAACGTTGACTTGCCACTTAAGAAACTACAGCACATATTGATGAAGTTGCTGTCCTAACATTTCGATTACAGCCTTATAGTTGTTGGACAAATATTAATATTGTTAATTGCAAGTATGAAAACAAATCACAGACACCAATTAAATTAACAAACACAATCTTCAATAACAGGAGGAGAAAGATATAGACTCCATGAGCTCGCAGCAACCAAATTATTACTTCAGGAGAATACATCATTTCGGCTTTTGGGTTTTCCTGATTTTGTGGGCTGTATTTTTAGGTAAAAAGATATGAGGGGCAAATCTATGTACTAAAAATGGGTCACGTGAACCCATGGTCACCCGACTAAACTTGGTATATTATGTGTATAATTATTAAAATATATCTAATATTAAGTGAAGGAACCCATGGTCAAACTTGACTGAGTGGTGCACTGGTTAAGCAATTCCTTAAGGTCAAGTGATCGAACCCAACTCGCTACACTTTTGTATCTTTTTTTACAATGGTGCACCCATCCTATTGAAATCTGATATGAAGGATTGAGAAAGTTTGATCAAAGTGTGGCCAGATCAATATGACTCACTACCAGACATGTCGCGACCTAGCATCTCCAAAGCATATGATTCAATATTGTATCTCCATTAAAAATACTAGAATTTACTCAACATAGGTAAAATATATTAGATGCCAGTAATCAAAGCTGAAAAATGAGAAGGAACAAAGCATTAATAGGTAACAAAAGTATTGAAGTGTGTGAACATCTCATCTAAAAGCTTAAGCCGTTAGAAAGAGCACACTTTTAATACTTAATTATATTCTCAACACGCCCCTCACATGCGGGTCTGATTTTTTTCATGGACCAAGCACGTGAAAATTCTTTTTTGATAATGGGTGGCAGTGACATTCAATCCTAGGACCTTTGATTTCATATTGAAGTGTGTGACCATCGCATCTAAAAGCTTAAGTTGTTAGAGAGCACACTTTTAATACTTAATTATATTCTCAACAAAAAGTATTACCAAACTCACATTGGAATTGGTGTCCACTTTCACATCAGTGGTAAGGTTCTTGTTCTTCAGCTGGGTGCTAACATCCGCCAAGAATAATTCACCTTTCTTCAGACCAGATGAGGTAATAGCCTGAAATGTGAGACATAAACTTTAGCAACACTCTTAAAAGTCTTAATTGACAAAAAACAATTTCACTAAAAAAAGATCATTGCTGAAAAATGTGAAGCATCCACTACATGAATTCTGAGGCAACACCAAGGAAATCTTTCTTCCAGAAACACAAACACTCTGCTTGAAGTCAATAATAAATAACATCCAGAAGATGAAAATAGTTACCATCCCGTAAACTACGGGCAAAATATAAATTAGATAACATCTCATTCCTCATTTCCTAAAGTAATTAGTTTCCTTTCTCTATTTTCCTAGGAGCTGCATACGGCCAGAATTATTATCTACCCTCCCCCACACCCTCTTAAAATCTTCTAAATTTCCTGTACAATAGTAAAATTTATCACAATTGCATACTTGACCAAAAATCGCCAAATCCTTCATCCCACCACGCCAAAACAGTCACGAATGAACAATTAGCAAAAAGTTTGAATTATAAACCCATAGTATTGAACCCGGATATAACACAACAAATAAAACATATACATATCCAGAAAGAAACTTACCACTCCGGTTGTGCTATACGTGGTGATGGTGAACTTATGGTCACTGACATAGTCCCTGTACAGAAGATCTAAAAACAACAACAATGTATTATATCCATCAATTACCAACACACATGACCTTTGTTTAGTATGGAGGAAAATGTTTCCTTTCCATCAAAAACACTATTCCATGTTAGGTTTTGTACAAATAAAGGTTTATATACTCCCTCCATCCCAATTTACGCAGCACCTTTCGCAATTTCGAGAGTCAAATGACTTTTTCTTTTACCACGGTTTTTTCATACACCTTTTAAATATTCTTAATTATCAATTATTGTGATTGTGACTTAATAGTACTTTTACGTAGTTCCCAAATCTTATTTCAAAAAACTTCAAAGATCCAATGTCCTAATTTACTGTCAAAAACTCTCAAAACTCGAACTATGCTAAACAAATTGGGACAGAATGAGTACCAAATAGTAATGAAAATGATTTCATCGAGAGAAAAAAACACTTTTTGTAGTACCAATCAGCGAAATGAAAACTAAACACGAGAAGAGAATTATCTCTAGCTTTTGATTTTATACAAATAAAGATTTATATACTCCCTCAGTCTCAATTTATAGTCACTTCTCAGATTTCGAGGGTCAAATTAATTTCTTTTTCACCACAATTTTTCATACACATTTTAAATATTTTGAATTGTCAATTATTGTGACTTATAATACTCTTAACTTAGTTTCCAAATATATAAATCTTATTCAAGAAACTTAAAGATTCCATATCCAAATTAACTGTCAAAATTAAAAAAAGTTCGACTCGAGAAATTCGAACGATGGCACATAAATGGGAAAATGTTTCCAGAATATTTCTCCATCAAAACCACTATTCCATGTTTGGTTTTCTACAAATAAAGGTTTATATACTCCATCAGTCCCAATTTATGTGACACCTTTCGAATTTCGAGTCATAAGTTTTTTACAGTAATATTTCCACACCCCTTTTAAACATTTTGAGCTATCAATTAAGTGGACTCGTAGTACCTTTTACATAGTTTTCAACTACATAAATATGGTCAAAATTTAAAAAGTTCATCCCTCAAAATTCGAATGATTGCTACGTAAATTGGATCAGAAAGAGTACCAAATACTCCCTCCGTCCCAAAATACTTGTCGTCCTTGCTATAAATATTTGTCTCAAAATACTTGTCATTTTATTTAATCAAGACAATATTATGTAGAATGATAATTGATACAACAGAAATAGAGACTATCAATTCTTTTTCCAAATTGGAATCCTTAAAAGAAGTCTATGGGATCATATGGATGCTTGTCCCTATTTTGACTCTTGTATTAGGAATCACAATAGGTGTACTAGTAATTGTTTTGGTTAGAAAGAAAATATCTGCAGGAATTATATTAATTAGCAATATTTAAGAACTTTGTTAGGAGGGTAAAATAGTCAAAATGCTAGCCTTATAAATGCTTTCTTAAAAGGATTGTAAATGAAAAATGAGATAAATATTTTGAGACAGAGGGAGTAATAATAAAATCGGGAACAGCCTCTCTACATTCTACATTCCAAATGTAGAGATAACGTCTACCTATACTCTACCCTCCTTCCCAAACCTCACTAGTGGGATTACATTTTCCGTAATAACAAACAATAAAATGAAAACAAAACAACAGGAAAAGAGAATTACCTCTAGCTTTTTTACCGATATCGGAGTAAAGTCCAGGTCCCTTCACCATTTCTACAAACAAAAAATCCAACTGCAAAAGAGAAAGAGAATCGGTGTTTATCAAATGACTTGGTTTGTTGTAAAGAAAAATTATAGTAATACGAATAACCCTAGCTTATTTCGGTGGTTTGATTTTAGACCGTTGGATATGAGGATGGATGTGAAGGAAGGAATTGTAGACCGTTGATTAAATCTAACATGAGGGCAAAACGGGGTTTTTCTGTTTTAGTCCAACCTGGATCATTCACAACCCTTCGACTCTGCGTAGAGAAATTTAAATTATTATACGGAATAAGTTGTGACTCCTTAATTATAATCGTGTTAATCCATTAAATTTTAGATGAATTAGATTATGATGTAAATATTAGGTGGGATGATCAATTTTTTGGCCTGCTATCAGTTTTTAACTTTTTATAGGAAAATTGCTAAACACACTTTAATACGGAAAATAAAATTTGAAAAAAAGAAGAAGAAGTCCTTTTAAGCACGAAAGAACTTATAAATGTTTGAAATCCGTTAATCGTTCATATGGTTTGAAACTCCAGTAAATTTTTTAACACCATAAATAATTTTTTGAGTTCCACTTGTTAATCTTCGAATTCAAACATCATTTTTTTGGAATTATTCCGCATTTTAATTGGGAGTAGTTTTGTCCAAAAAAATTCTGTGTCGAAAGAGTAGTTAAATGTTACTAACTTCTAAAATAATGGATAATATTTGATATCATATGTTACAATAATAACATATCCAGTATATTTTTATGGATAGGGTGTGAGAGGGTAGAGTGTACCAGACCTTACTCTTATCTTGTGAAGATTAGAGAGGTTATTTCGGAAGATCCTCGATTCAAGTAATGCATAAAAAACAGCTTGAAATTTTTTTTACAAGAGCAAATAAGGCATATCAAATAATAAAAAAAAGGATAACATAGCATTCAAAGAAAAATAATACAATAACCAAAACAATGTTAAAAGTGGTTATTCTATTTTTTTCTCCATTATAATGTGTTAATTGGTAAAATTGGTGTCATTAGATCAAACTTGATCCAATAAAAGAGTAATGTGTTATATTTGAAATTGAGTTGGACAGATTAGAATATGATCCCTGAGATAATTCTTTAATCCAAATAAAGTTGGACAAATTGATCGCAATCGGTCCCATCAAACTCTTTGTTATACAGTTCTTACTTCTTATGAGTTGAAAAATTCAGGTAAATACTAAGAATACATAATTCAAATAAATTTTACTCATTATACAATAATTATAATTAAATAATGGTAGAAGTGTATATGTATCTATTGTTTTAATATAAATGTTCGAGGATAAATTTTACCAAAAATTCATTGGTATAGCAACGAGCTCAATTTTTAAGGAACAAAACTACAAAAGGCATGAAATCCAGATCATAGCAATGGAGATAGCTTTTCTACTAGTTTGCTGGCAAATAATCACACACAAACACGTACGCACGTTTTCATCATTTTCTTTCTATATGTTCTTTTTTTTTTAGCTTCAACGGCAACAATCACATACTCATGTAATTCCATAAACAGAATTTGGAGAAAATATAATGTACGCAGATTTTATCTTTATCTTGAAAGGTAGATAAACTATTTTCGATAAACCATCGGCTTAAGAAAAAAATATATCGGAGTAGGTCAAAAAGGAAATAACGAAAAATAAGAAATCATGGCAAATATTTTTTTTGAACCTCACATTTAAATAATAAAAAATGAAACTAAAACTTAACTCTAATTTCGTTCACATTTCTTTCGAATATGCCTTTGGTCTCTTATTTGGCCTATGGAGGAGAATATGCTGTCCGCCAATTCCTCAAAGATGCTTCTCAGTTCTCATTGTGTTTTTTTTCCAATCTTTTTAATACCATAAATATATAACTTATGCCAACTCCTTCTGTTGTGCATCTTTTTATTAATTTCTTTTTTACGTATCCCCTCCTGCTTTTGTTCTTTTGTTTTCACACCAAACAAATTGATAACGTCCACAACATACTTCGATAAGAGATATGATACGGTCGTATGTTTATTCAATTATAAATCGGGGTTAAATCCCGCAGAGAATAATATAAGGGCGATAAAAAAAGTAAAGAATTCTCATTAATTTAGCTAAGTCAAATATTTTACAAAAAGATGATGTGAAGTGAATTCTAAAAAAGATTAATCTAATCTAAGAAAGTGAATAAAGTTGATCAATGGACCACAAGTTATTTCAGAACCTAGCTAGGATTTCAACTCAAGTCTGATCCAATGTGTTGAGAAAAACTCACCAAGTAAGCCTAAGTCAGTGTCATTTGCTTTGGAAATCATTACCTAATAGTGTTTCCAAACAACTACTTCATATGTTCCATAATAAGTGTTACCATAGCAAAAAATACCATATTAAGAAAATGATAATGCAATGTGAAGTTTATCAAATTATCCTTATATAATAAAAATAAATTACTTTTTCTTTTTGGTTATAGCATGAACAAATAGTAAACCTTTTGACATTGGAAATCCAATAATACCAAGTTACTATGTACCTTTCCAATCATCATTTAAATGTTGCTTTAACTTTTCAATTTTTGTCCAAAGGTAGAATTGAAAAAAAATTAGTCAATTTATGTCTTGATTTCTTAAAGTGACACTTATTATGAGACAAAAGTTTTTGGCTAAGGTGACACTTATTATGAGACGGAGTGAGTACTAAATTCAGGATTACCCACTAACTATTTTCCAATAAAATTAGCGAGTCTAACTTAATTGATTATCTCTAACCTAATCAAGTTGCATTAAGCACATTTCAGTTTTAAGTTACAAGCGTGAGTGATTATCTCTTAGACTCTAACCTCAATCACTAGACTAGGATTAATCGATTCTTCAATTAACCCATAATCTTGTCAATTAATCTAAGCTAATAGTGTGATGTACTTAGTGTAGGTGTTTTGTTGGGTTCAAAACATATAAGTAAGGCACAACGGAAGTTTAAAATTTTGTTTCTTACTTACCCCAACAACTTTTTGTTGGGATACAATTGTTGTAGGGAACGGGAAGTAAGTAACTATTACAATAATAGAAAGGATAAACTAACTATTACACTAAACTGGAAATCAAGAACTTAACAGATTGCTTGTGTGATTCGCTGAGTCGAGTGATGACACTCTTTCTTTAAGACAAGATTGCCCCGTATATCTCCTTTTACGGCGTTGAGCAATAGTCTCCCAAGATACAACAACAACTTTAACAAGTGGGCAAAGAAAATTCAAGTGTTACTCTTGAAGAACTTTGAGTATAGTAACTTTGCTAGAGAGGAAGAATATGAACTCTGAAAATCTGTAAAAAAAAATTAAGTGTTGAGTGTAGTGTTTCAATTGAGCTAAATGCCTCAATTTATAGTGTAAGTAGAAGACCCCTCAACTGAATTCATGTGGCAAGTAATAGAGAATCAATGCTTCAAAACCAGCCCAAACGTCAGATTTTTCCAACTTTCCGTCGCAACATTCTGCCTCCGAACGGCTCCAGTAACTAGCCAGCCAATTTGCACCGCGGCGCAGCCTGGGTGGTGCCGCGACTCCGAAGGTGTGGCGCCGCGGCCCTTCACGGCTCCGCGGCGATTTTCGACTCGTTTCATTTTACACTTTGTACACTTTTTCCTTCATTTACCAACGTGGAATACTTTGTCATTTGGCCAATAACCATCCAAAATTCTATGTCTCAAACGTATTACATACGTACCAATATCTCTTTCACTAATGAAATTTGTGATACTTGGCACTACGTGTGCACGTGTGTGGAAACGACGTTTCCGACGTGCGGGCCCAATTGTTCGAGTCATAAATTAATGGGATATACTTATTTCCACATTTAGTAAATTTCCAACAATCCCCTCTTGAAAGAGATTTTGGCGCACACATGGTGCCTTTTCTAGCAATCTTTCAGCGGATCGATGTTGCATCTGGATAGGTAGCATACGCTTTGAACCTTCCATAGTTGAATACCATCGGGCTTACTTACTGCGCGGTGAACGTGATGTCTTAAATCGTCAGTGTTTAGTGTAAGACAAGTCAACGGTACCAACACAACAACTTCTTCTACTCGGTTCTTCGTAATATTTTATCCATTGTGGCCGTTGACACTTCTTGGATTCTTAAGTGCGTCTTCTACAAGGTATCCTGCTATACCCCACTTTACAAGTGTTAGAAACCATTAAAAATTTTCCCAAACCTAACCTCAACCGGTGAGGATCATTAAAGGTTTTGGAAACTTAACCTTCACCCACACTACAGATAGCACTTATAGTCTATCGCGGGAACGGCTTTGGATTTGGTGTTTCTCTACAGAAATCACTATCTGAAGTGCTCATGCTTCTACCAAAGTGATCAACTGAACCTTTACATCTTAGTTTTCCCATTGAACCTAATTCCTGGGATCTTCAGTCAGTAAGGTTGGGTTACCACCGTATTGGTCCTTATACTTTGGGTTTTAAGCCCATTCCCCTACACAGGCAGAACATATGATCCTTGGGTAAGCCCTTTGTCAACGGGTCTGCTATATTGTCCTTTGACTTTATGTAATCAATGGATATTATACCCGTGGTGATCAGCTACCTAACGGTCTTATGCCTCCGTCGAATATGACGAGACTTTGCGTTGTACATAGCATTTTGTGCCCTTTCTAAAGCCGACTGGCTATCGCATTGGATCATTATAGAAGGTACGGGTTTGTTCCAACAAGGAACATCCTCTAAGAAGTCGTGAAGCCACTCAGCTTCTTCTCCTGCTTTGTCTAAAGCGATAAACTCTGATTCCATCGTGGATCGGGCGATGCAAGTTTGCTTAGAGGATTTTCAAGACACAGCCCCACCACCAATTGTAAATACATACCAACCGGTGGACTTGGTGTTCTCTATATCGATATCCAAGCTTTGCATCACCGTACCCCTCTAGTACATCTGGAATATCTCGAATAATGCAATCCGTAAGTTAGCGTGTATTTCAGGTATTGAAGTACCCGATTTAACGCCTTCCAGTGATCATCACTCGGATTACGGGTAAACCTAGCCAACTTGTTGACTACATAAGCAATATCAGGTTGGGTGCAGTTTGTTAAGTACATCAAACTACCGATCACCTGAGCATATTGCTCCTGGCATATGGGTGCACCACGATTTTTATCAAGTTTTTTATTTCTATCCATTGGTGACTTTATAGGCAAACTGTCATACATCTCAAACTTTCTCAAAACATCCTCGATGTAGTGAGACTAAGATAAGACCAGTCCGTCAGACGTCTTAGAGATTCTTATCCCTAAGATGACATCTGCGATACCCATATCCTTCATGTCGAAGCATTGTTTCAACATGTTCTTAGTCTCTAGAATTATGCTAGGACTGCTCCATGTGATCAACATGTCGTCTACATAAAGACATAACAAACGAGTCAGAGTTACTTTCATGTAGACACATTTGTCACACTTATTAATGGCGAAACCCTTCGATAGTAAAGTACTATCAAATTTTTTGTGCCATTGCTTCGGGGCTTGTTTCAGTCCGTACAGAGATTTGACAAGCCGACAGACTTTCTTCTCTTGCCCTTGAACCACATACCCCTCGAGTTGGTCTATATAAATTTCTTCTTCCAAATCACCATTTAGGAAGGATATCTTTACATCCATTTGATGTATCTCAAGGTCACGCAACTCTGCGATCGCAATGAATACACGTATGGACGTCATCCGGGATACTGGGGAGTACGTGTCAAAGTAGTCAAGGCCTTCTTTCTGCCGATAGCCCTTGACTACCAACCTAGCCTTGTACTTATCTGTAGACCCATCTGCTTTATACTTCCGTTTGAGTATCCATTTACAACACAACGGTTTATTTCCTGGAGGAAGATCAACCAACTCCCAAGTATGGTTATGCAGAATGGAGCCTATTTCACTCTCAATAGCTTCTTTCCAGAGCGGTGCCTCTGGAGTTGACAATGCTTCAACAATTGTCCTTGGTTCACCATCAACCATATAAGCTACAAAGTCAGAACCGACGGATTTATCCTTCCTGGCCCTTTTACTTCGCCTTAGTTCCATCTCTGAAGTCTCTAAGTTCTGAGAATTCGGATTACTAGATTTCTGACATTTAGCCACTTTGAGATCCACTAGATCTGAACCATCTAGATCCGGGCCATCAACGACTCCCAGTTCCTGAGAGCTTTGTTCATAACTTCGTTTGTGAGAGATTATGTCTTTTTCCTTTCTAGGAAAGATACCTTCAAAGAATTTAGCATTCATTGATTCCATGATTATACCCCCGTGGATATCTGGAATATCAGACTTATGCACTAAGAAGTGATAAGCACTACTGTTATTTGCATATCCGATGAATATGCAATCTACAGTCTTAGGTCCAATCTTGACCTGCTTTGGCTTGGGTACTTCAACCTTTGCCAGACAACCCCACACCTTTAAATATTTATAGGTGGGTTTCTTTCCCTTCCATGATTCATATGGAGTTTTTTCCTTACCCTTATGTGAGACTCTGTTAAGAATCGTATTAGCGGTAAGGACAACTTCTCCCCACATGTTTTGGGGAAGACCGAAATTGATGAGCAAGGAATTCATCATTTCCTTCAATATGCGGTTCTTACGTTCCGCCACACCATTTGATTGAGGTGAGTATGGAGCCGTCGTTTGATGAACAATGCCTTCTTGGGCACAATATTCCTCAAATAGCACTACACATTCTCCCCCCATCGCTACGAATGGATTTAATCTGCATGCTTAGTTGGTTCTCAACTTCTTCTTTGTAACGTCAGAACGCTTCAAAGGCTTCATCCTTACTTTTCAACAAGTAAATGTAACAATACCTTGTGCTATCATCAATGAAAGTCACAAAGTACTTATTTCCCCCTCTAGTTTGTGCAAACTTCAAATCACATAAATCTGTGTGAATAAGGTCTAGATGAGCGTTATTCCTTTTGACGGATCGAAAATGAAGCTTTGTGAGTTTTGCCTCTACGCACACCTCACACTTATGTTGGGGGTTTATGTCGATAGACGACAACAACTCCAACTTTACCAACCTTTGGATGGACTTATAGTTGACATGTCCTAATCTATGATGCCATAAATTAGAGGACTCAAGCAAGTAAGATGAAGATGCTTCAATATTATTGCTTTTACGTAGTACAGACATGGTGTTCACTTTGAAGAGGCCTTCACAAACGAATCCTCTTCCCACAAACGTTCCATTCTTAGTGACTATAAATTTATGGGACTCAAACACTAGCCTAAAACCAGCATTAACCAATAAAGGACCTGATATTAAATTTCTTCTAATCTCAGGAACATGCATCACTTCCTTCAGAGTGAGCTCCTTTCCAGAAGTAATCTTTAGGACTACCTTTCCTACCCCAGCACGTCAGAGGAAGCGTTGTTGCCCATAAACAACTTCTTGTTTGTAACCGGTGTATAAGTGCATAAGGCATCTCTGTTGGCCAATAACTGTCCATAATTCTATGTCTCAAACGTATTACATACGTACCAATATCTCTTTCACTAATGAAATTTGCGATACTTGGCACTACGTGTGCACGTGTGTGGAAAAGACGTTTCCGATGTGCGGCCCCAATTGTTCGAGTCATAAATTAATGGGATATACTTATTTCCACATTTAGTAAATTTCCAACACTTTTCTGGTATGGTTATACAACAATCAAAACCTATAACATAAAGCATAAAACTTATAGGTTATAGTATCTGGAATCTTTATCTACTATAGGGATGACACGCGGTTGCCCTTTCTATTGCAAGCTCCATGATTCAATGTATTTCTCTTTCTGAAAGCTAGGAAATCTGACAGAGGTTCGAGAGAGTATTGTAATTCTAAGTCTCTAAGGCTTAGAATGATAATCTGAAATTGGTGTGTGAATAATAAATAGAATACCACTATTTATTGGTGAAAATTAGGTCAAACGGTTTGACCTTAGGCCTTGCCCAAAAATCGAGGCAGAGGCGTCGTAGCCCTAGGGTATGGGCGCTGCGGCGCTTGACGTGCTCCTGCACTGTCACGATTTATTTTCTGTGCATTTTTAATTAAATCCAAAATCCAATTTTGACTTAATTAAAATAATCATTATTCATTTAAATATCTCGATTCTAAATCGAACATTTAATTACTCTCTCAATACATCCTTAGATCGAAAGGACAATCGACATTGTGTGACCCTACATGCCTTCACATATCGACACTAATCAAATTAACGTCTACGCGGAACTCTTATACGGCGTCGCAAGACGAACTCAATATGTGAAGTACGTTTACATGAATCCAGTAAACTTAACCTCTATGTGGTAAGATAAAATCATTTCATTCACGACACACCCGATCAAACTTAGGATTTGTCAAGTGTCTATCCAAATGGCTTAATAATTGTATCTCATCTATATTGGTTGACAACTAGACCATATTCTTAATATGTCTATTGTGTTGGCCAACGACTTAGTCAACCTAATATCATTGAGAATCCGAGTGTTCTCTCGAATATATATTCGAGGAATGAATCCTAATCTTGGCTCAACTACCACCTTTAATCCACATCGTAATGTACCAAATACAAGCCGTGTCTTAACCTATAAGGTATTTGAGCTTAGGACAGGATCAAAGTACATTACTTTGTAGACAAGGTGCGTATTGACCTCAAGTCTAAGGACTTCTATCTCCCACACGCTGATCATACTTTAGACAAGTATAACAAATAGTATATCATTAGGGTATACCAATACTTCCAAAGTATCCATGTGTCCATCACGAGTAGTCATTACTCGTAGCAGGTGAGACATACTACATCCTCTAAGGATGTGATGCAGACCACATGTCGACTTATCACATATCATCGATATCCCATTCTCGATGATCATTAGTCGAGGCTATTTTAAGAGTTACGTTATAATATTAATATCTCACACTATTAATAACAGCGTAACCTCCAGAGATGCATATTATAGAATGTTATAAACAATCAATTAATAATTCAATAATTGTAAATGCCAAAATATTAATCTCCATTAATAATAATTTGAATGTGTATAAAGTACATTTGTCCTAATACAGATTGTCTTTAGGACATAAATATATTTTCAATCTCCCACTTGGCCTAGAGTCAATCTCCAACATATCTAATGCCCATATTCTCAAAATGATCATTATGCTTGACTAAGCTTAATGGTTTAGTGAATGGGTCAGCTAGATTATCATCTGTGGGAACATAGTCTAATCTAATATCTTCAGTCTCCACCATCTCCCCTAGTATGTGGTACTTCCTTGGTATATGTTTGTTTCTGTTGGTTGATCTTGGTTCCTTAGCTTGCGCAATCGCACCAGTGTTGTCACAATAAAATGTTATTGGACAAGTGACACTTGGAACAACCCTTAGTTCCTTCAGGACCTCAGAAATCGCGACAGCTTCTTTACCAGCTTCCAATCCAGCAATGTACTCAGTTTCTGTTGTCGAATCAGCAGTTGTAGCTTGTTTGGAACTTTTCCGCCCATCGCTCCACCATTGAAAATGAACGTGTACCCAGATTGAGATTTGTAGTCATCAACATCCGTCTGGAAGCTAGCATCAATGTACCCAGTAGCAGCTAGCTTTTCTTCCCCACCATAAACTAAGAAGTAATCTTTAGTTTGTCTAAGATACTTAAGAATACTCTTGACTGCCTTCCAGTGTTCTTCCCCACGATTCTGGCTGGAATTTGCAAGTCATACTAAGTCCAAAGGCCACATCTGGCCTAGTACAGGTCATGGCATACATGATCGATCCTATAGCCGAAGCATATGGGATCCTTTTCATGCGTTTAAGTTCTAAAGTATTAGAAGGACTATCCTTCTTAGATAACTTGATGCCTTGTCCCATAGGTAGACCGCCTTTCTTGGAATTTTCCATAGAAAAATGTCTAAGCACTTTGTCCATGTAGACTGACTGTGACATCCATAACAATCTATTAGGTCTATCTCTATAGAACCTAATTTCCAGAATGTAGCAGGCTTCACCTAAATTCTTCATCATGAAGGTACTGGACAACCACTCCTTGACTGATTGCAGGAGAGTCTTATTGTCTCCCATTATTAATATGTCATCTACATATATGATAATGAAGGTAATACTCCCATCTTTGCGTTTACTATAAACACATGGATCCTCTTTGCTTCTGACGAAATCAAATGACTTGATAGCCTTGTTAAAGCAAATGTTCCAACTCCTCGAGGCTTGCTTAAGCCCATAAATGGACTTTTGTAGCTTGCATACAACATTTGGTTTGGACTCAAGTGAAAAACCCTCATGTTGTTTCATATACACCTCCTCAACTAGATTACCATTGAGGAAAGCAGTTTTGACGTCCATATGACAAATGTCATAGTCATAATATGCAGCTATTACAAATAAAATCCGAATGTACTTAATTTTCGCAACAGGTGAAAAGGTTTCATCATAATCGACCCCAGGCCATTGATTATAACCTTTAGCCACCAATCTTTCTTTATAAGTTTGTACCTTGACATATGCATCAATCTTGTTCTTGAAGACCCATTTGCATTCTATGGGTCTAACCCATGTTGGCAAATCAACCAAGTTCCAAACTTGATTTATGTACATCGAGTCCATCTCAGATTTCATGGCTTCTTGCCAACTCTGCGAATCAATGTCTAACATAGCTTCATTGTAGGTTGTAGGTTCATCGTCATCAGGAATATCTATCTCATTGTGTGTTTCAATAAGGAGATTAAGTCTTTCAGGCGGACAATGAGTCCTAATGGTCCTACGGAGTTGATTATTCTGTGTTTCAGTGCTTGTTGCATTCTGATTGTGAGAAGGTCTTTGTGTGTTGGACAATCCATCACCTTGAGAGCTTTCAAGAATGTCATTTTCATGTCTTTCCTGAATGGAATGATATACAACTATTGTATCATCTTCCATTGGTTGTGTATGAGAGCCTTGCATTTCTGCACTATCTCTCACAGCACTCCCACTGGCTGAAGGGCGTACTCTAAGTACCCAATCTTCCCCAGATACTCCCACTGAATCCTTATTTAGGTCATTCGACAAGGGTTCAACTTCTGTGTTATCTTGTGGTTCTTGAATTTCTTCAAGTTTTATCTCTGTGCAGCTATGTTCCTTGTAGACATATTCTTCTTCAAAGAAAGTTGCGTTCCTAGAAACAATGACCTTATATTCTCCAGGAAGATAGAAGTAGTATCCCTTAGTTTCCTTTGGATACCCCAGGAAGTAACATTTCTCACTTTTGGATTCCAACTTATCAGTGAGCATCTTCTTAACATATGCAGGGCACCCCCAGGGTCTCATATGTTTAAGAGTTGGCTTTTTGCCACACCATATCTCATAGGGTATTTTTTCTCCTGACTTGGAAGGAACCTTGTTCAGAACATTTATTGAGGTTTGTATAGCATGTCCCCAAATGTATGTCGGTAGAGCTGAGGAGCTCATCATGGATCGAACCATATCCAATAAGGTTCGGTTTCTCCTTTCGGCAACACCATTCATCTGTGGTGTTCCAGGAGGTGTCCACTCTGATTGGACTCTATGTAGCTTCAAGTAATCTAGAAAATCCTTGCTCAAGTATTCACCTACTCGATCCGATCGAAGGGTCTTAATACTTGTTGCAAGTTGTTTCTCTACTTCCGACTTGTACTCCTTGAACTTCTGAAAAGCCTCAGATTTGTGTCTCGTAAGATACACATATCCATACCTTATGAAGTCGTCAGTAAAAGTGATGAAGTATGGGAAGCCTCATTTAGCTTGAGTCGAGAATGGCCCACATACATCAGTATGGACCAACTCAAGCACCTTCTTGGCTCGCACACCTTTCCCAGAAAGTGGTTTATTGGTCATCTTTCATCTCAAGCAAGACAGTTATCATAAGACTCCAAGTCAAATGGTTCGAGGTAGCCTAACTTTCTCAACCTTGTTATCCTTGATTCGTTGATATGACCAAGTCTGCAGTGCCATAGGTAGGTAGAGTTTCTATTACTTATCTTTGATCATTTATTTTGTACATTGAATATCTCTCGACTACAGTTTAGTGTATATAATCCATCCACAAGAGGAGCAGTTCCATATATAATATTATCAAAAGACAGTACTTGACTACCATTATAAATATACGAGGAAAAACCCTCCATTTCCAAAACTGGGATAGAAATGATATTCCTCGTTAACGAGGGTACATAGTAGCAATCATTCAACACTAAACAATAGCCAGAAGGTAAATTTAATCTATAAGTCCCTACGCGCTCAGCATCCACTCGTGCTCCATTTCCAACGCGTAGGTCTACCTCAATTGGTCCAACCTTCATGCTATCAGTTAGCCCCTGCACATTTGTACAAATGTGTGAGCCACAAGCGGTATCCAATACCCAGGAATGAGAGTTATTTATAAACATATTTATTTCAATGACGTACATACCTTGTCCACAAAAGGCAGAAACATCTGGTGTTTTACTCCTCCTGGTGTTGTGCAGTCCTTCTTCCAATGCCCCTTCTTGTGGCAGTTGAGGCATTTATCCTTAGCCGGATTTACCTTGTTCTTCTTCACCCCCCCCCTTAGGCTTCATAACTGAGGGCGCAACGACTGCTTTGCCCTTCTTCTTCTGCCATTCCTTGTCTTTCGGCTTGGGTCGGCTAGTAGAGCTCACCATGAGTACAACTTTGCCTTTGGAAGTGGAAGACTCAAAGGTCTTGAGTATGTTGTACAGCTCTGGCAGAGTCGCCTTTGTTCCATTCATATTGAAATTCACTATGAAGTTCTCAAAAGAACGAGGGAGAGAGTTCAGGATGAGGGTGGTAGCGACATTCTTTTCAAGCTTCGTTCCAATTGAAGCAAGCCTCTCTATCGGCCCTATCATATTCAACACATGCTGCGAGACCTGACCCCTTCATTGAGCTTACACTTAAAGAATTCTATCAGCAACTCATATTCCATAGTCTGGGATTGTGAGTCATAGAGACTCTTCAAGTGTTAGAGCATCTCATTGGGCCCCATGTTCTCGTGTTGTCTCTGAAGTTCCATAGATATGGAAGACAACATCACGCACTGCGCTGAAGTGGCATCATCTAGGTGTTTTTGGTAAGCATCCTTATCAAAAGAGGCATATTCAACAGAGTATGTCGCAGGGACTGTTGGAAACACCGTGTCCAACACGTATTCTATTTTCTCTTATCTCAGCACTATTCGCAAATTCCTTATCCAGTCAAGGTAGTTCGGTCCAGTAAGTTTGTTCATCTCAATCAACATTTTCAACGATAAGCTCGACATCTTTAATAATCTGAAGAATTAGATAGACTGAAATCAAACTCGAAATTTATTTTCTATCGCCGAAAGAGATTTTGCACTCTAACAATTATAATGGACGACGCATTTTAATTTAGACTTGTATTTAAAAATTTTGGGAAACATTTTAATTCAGGGTTTTAACCAAGATCAACTCTTTTACGCCATATCCAATATGCCATCTTAACATCATGCAAACTAATGACACATATAGTTGGGAACCGTCAACCCAATATGCATGATATAAGATTGTTTAATCAAATACTGGGCGCCGCCGGCCTAGACAGTTATAGCGGACGCTATTCTAGAAATATAAATGACAAACATTTTGACATTTAGCACATAAACAGTATACTTATCAAATAATATACCATATAATAATAATCTTGGGTTAAACATTCTAAACTCCTTTTTTTTTTGAACAGGTGGGGCCGCGACGCTAATCATTAGGGCCGCGACGCCACTAAGGTAGAAGCCGTTCGGCTTTTGCAAAATGCATTAGCGCCGCGGCGCTTTACCATGGAGTCACGGCGCTGCAGAGGTAGAAACATTTCTGCTTCTGTAAATGCATTAGCGCCGCGGCGCCTATTGTCCATTGAGTCCAATTTTGAAATGAAGCATTAGCGTCGCGGCACTCTACCATGGAGCCGTGGCGCCGCCTTGAAACCCTAGCAAGCGCCGCAGCGCCCTACCATAAGGTCGTGGCGCCAATGTCCTGACAAATGTTTTTTTGTTGATTTTCAAAATCGTTCGAGCCCTAAATCCAATTTAGGGACCAAATCACAGACCCTTTATCATCACCCATCATTATCAATAATGCCCATATCGACCATCATCCACTCTTACCCGTTCTTAGCCGTGCACCGTGCAATGAGTCGGACAACACATTTTTGGCTTAGTTCGAGTTAGAGAATAATGACTTCCTCAAGTTAGCGTATGAGATAATTTAGGGTGATATCAAAAGGTTAATATTCGGTTAAGACATGTAGAATTTCAAGAAACCTTGTTTTAATCCAATTTTATGTTTAACCCATATTATTTCTTTATTCAATTGTTGTATAACCATTAAACCAACCTGGGCTCTGATACCACTGTAGGTGTTTTGTTGGGTTCAAAACATATAAGTAAGGCACATCGGAAGTTTAAAATTTTGTTTCTTACTTACCCCAACAACTTTTCTGGTATGGTTATACAACAATCAAAACCTGTAACATAAAACATAAAACTTACAGGTTATAGTATCTAGATTTTTTATCTACTATAGGGATGACACGCAGTTGCCCTTTCGATTGCAAGCTCCAAGCTTCAATGTATTTCTATTTCGGAAAGCTAGGAAATTCGGCAGAGGTTCGAGAGAGTATTTTAATTCTAAGTCTCTAAGGCTTAGAATGATAATCTGAAATTGGTGTGTGAATAATGAAGAGAATGCCACTATTTATAGGTGAAAATTAGGTCAAACCGGATTAGGATTTGACCTTGGTCCTGGCCCAAAAATTGAGATAGAGACGTCGCGCCCCTAGGGTATGGGCCCTAGGCGCCGCGGCCCTAGGTAAGGAGGCTGGGATGATGGGCTTTGGTAGGTTGACATTTGGTTTGGCCTATGTTCCTGGACTGTCATGACAGGGGACACTCCGTCCCTCTTCTTCTTGAGCTCCCCCAAATGAGTCCGACTGAATTGTCTTACTCGTTACTTGCAACGCTGCCAGGTTTGTGATTCTTCATGTTTTGATACCCTCTTCTATGAAATCTCCCATCCTTAGAACTTCATAGAAACTTCATCCTATGAAGCGTATCATTCTTTTATAGTATGTTGCATCTTTCAAAGATTGCACAAAGAGAGTGGTTATCTCACTTTCCGCCATCGGGGGTTGAACCTTTGTTACTTCTGCCCTCCACTTCATGGCGTATTCTCTGAAGGTCTCTGTGGATTTTTTTCCAACTTCATCAAATAAAATCTATCCAAGATTGTGTCAGTGTTAAACCTAAATCTGTCTACGAAATCATGTGCCATTGCGCCCCAATTATGCCATTTCCGTAGATCTTGGCTTGTGTACCAGTCGAGCGCTTCTCCTGTCAAACTCCTTATGAAAAGCTTCATTATGATAGCTTGGTCTTTACCTACTCCAACCAGCTTGTCACAATATGATCTTAAATGAGCGCGAGGATTTCCCTTCCCATCAAACAAGTCAAATTTTGGCACATTATATCCGACATGCAACTCAACGTCGGGATGCATACAGAGATCTTCATACTCGAGTCCTTCATGCCCCTTGCATGTTTGGATATTCTTGAATGCTTCTTTTAGGCTATGCATTTCTCAAGCCACACTTTCATCGGTTATGATCCTTACTTGCCTTTCCATATCTTCATACTGGTCAATTTCCTGAGGAGGTATGTTTGGTGTGGTGGTAGTAAAAGGTTGGGCTTCCGTTACATATACCGGTAGCACATACTGCTTGTTATAGTTAGCGATGTGTGCCATCGGTATTTGTTGGGTTGCCTGGTAATTTTGCATGGGAGGGATATTTTGGACGAGTGGGGTAGTTTGGGTAAGTGGAGCTTGAGGCGCATATGGAGTTGTGAAGGATAATGGATCATTTTGTAGCGGAATTTATTGTGGACTGGCTTGTGGGTTGATATGATGTAGGTTAGTGTGCTGCAGGCTGGTGTGTTGCGGATTAGTTTTGCTTAGTGATTGATTTTGGGAAAGGTTTAAGGGAAATGGCAGTTCAGGAGATGGAAAGGTTTGTGGTGCAGTTGCACTCATCCTTTGTTCAGGGAGTGGAGTATTGAGGCTGATGGACAGGTTGGTGAGATTTTGGAGCCGCTCAATCTCAGTCTGCATGGTTGCAATCTGTTGTAACAATTGGGCGAGGTATTCATCCAAGATGGTAGTATTCCTCATTTCTGAAGCTTCTGGTTCATCTCCCGGGAGAGCGACAAGTCCTGGGCCAGTCTCTTCGGATGCACCTGAATCAGTCATTTTGCTGGATGATCACGACTTTGATCTTGTGAAGTATGGGTATTCCCCTAGTTTCAGTCAACACGAATCAACCTTTTGGGGAGATAAAACAGGCAAAATAAACCTTCTAAAAATGAAGAAAACCAAGTTAGTATAAGCGCGAGTAATTATTACTTTAAATAATATGCACAGAGTGAAAAGAAGCAAAAATAGCAAGCGGATTGTATAGAAATCAAATGCGCGTCCTAACATGAATGGGGCCTCTCTTATGCCAGAGGTGGGCCTAAACGCCAAATATGCGAGATTATGATAGATTGATCCAAGCCACTAAATTGAAATGCTTTTCATTGGAAATAAAGACTGAATTCTACTGCAATAACAATAATGCATACAATAATAAAACTGATTGACTTAACATAAAGTACTCCTATGACCATGTGTAAATCTTGCTCTTGATCACACGGATTGGGGAAACGAAGATGAAGCCCCAACACTGCTAGGTCCGGCTCCTGCGCCTTCTAGGTATTGCATTATGTTCTGCATTTGATGCCACATTTCAGGGGTAACGACTGTGACCTTGAGCCGAAAATTTCTTATCCAAATTGTTGTGCTAATATCCACAAAACCTTGTTCGCCTTCGAGACTAGGGTCTATGTTGCCGTGATCTCCTCGCAGCCACGCGTGATATTCTGGAATACTCCTACTTGACTATCTCCAATATCCATTTTGTCAATGGTGTTCCATTCATCGAGAATTTGCCTAGCTCCGGGATAATGAAGTTCAGTTCGAATTGGATTTCAGAAACTCTCATATTTGTTTGGAGAGAGATTATTTGCTCTTGGCCAAACTGTCGGAGTACGCGGAGTGGAGCATATGTTTGAAGGCCTTTCAACCCAATAAGGTCGATATAATAAAGCCTTCTGCATCTTATATAGGCTTTCTTGGTGCTCGGGAGCAACTAGTATTTCCATTGGATCTGATCACTAGTGCGGGATGCCAAAACTTGTACCAATCATCGGTGCCGACCGGTGACACAAACTGTTTCGTCCTATCGTAAAAGCTGACAATTTTGTTTGACTCGCTGAACCATATGTCTGCCATGTTCGGGCGCTGATAAAAGTGTTCCATTGCTCATATCTGCAGGATAAGGTTGCAACCTTCAAAGAAATTTATTTCACCTCTTTTTTACATTTCCCTAGAGCCCAAAATATCTCCGCTAAAATCATAAGAGCCAAAGTGAGTTGTGTGCCGTCAACTCCTTCAAAAATTGCCCGAGCCACGGACTATATGCAAGTACTGATATTCCTATGCTCAAGTGGGAATACCAAAGTCCCCAGTAAAGCGACAGCAAATGCGATAGGAAGCCTAACTCGCCAATAGACATGAGTACAAGAGAATTCTTTTTTGAATAGCTTGTAACCATATCGACGGCCATATCTCTCATAAATATAATCCAAAGAGACCTAGTTATTTCAAAGCACCGAAGTTCCTTAGTGTTCTTCAGCCCCAAGTAGCGGAGAAATTTCTTTCCGACTGACCGTGCGGGATAATTTGTCATCTACCTTGGTAAATTAAGTTGGTGAAATAATTGATCTCTTCCAGAGTAGGAGTTATCTCAAAATCTCTGAATTTAAAGACAACCCGATCTGGATCCCAAAACCGAATTAGTGCTCTGATTAAGTGCTGGTCGGGGGAGATATCGAACAATGAAATGAGGCACCCCAATCTCTTCCTAATTGCCATTTGGCTGCCAAGGTCAAAATTTGCCCACCATATTTTCAGCTTACTCGGAATCCCACTCACGATCCTGATTTGCGGAATAGATTCCATCCTATAATACAAATATACAAAAAATGAATATACATTTTCCAATTCCAACATGTCATGATTATGCTTGGATCCATCTATCATTATCACACTACACATAATATGTTAATTGGTTGTTGGGTATTGAGACTCGTCGACAATTGGTGAATTTCTTAATTGTGGAGTTGATACCAAAGATCGACCTACCTAAGATGTATGCATGCATGACTTAAGATAAAGGGTGGTATAGCTCTATCTTAAATTTTCTAAGATTTGGTTACTAGACCCAAGGTTCCCGAGCGGACTGCTCAAGTGAGAAAGCTACGCGGCCACCGGATGGTCCGGACACCCCGTGCATACGCCAACTCTCCTAAAATTTGAAAATTTGAAAGAAATTTTTATGGTGCGCGAAACACACCTCGCGTGTATGTGTGATAGTGTCAATTTTCCGAAGTAGAGGAAATATAAGAGGAATGCCAATTTAAGAAAAGCAGTAAAAGAAAGTAGCAATTAAACATACAAAATTTTCATAAAGGAAACAATTTAAAGCACTCGATCAAACAAGGAGCAATAAAGCGCAATAATAATTAACCTAGATTTGCTATGGTTAAGAAGCTAAAAGTCCCCAACGGAGTCGCCATGCTGTCGCACCCGTTTTAACCCCCCACCGTGAAGAAGAGGAATCCAACATGGTCGCGACATATTGGTGATTCCTAAATTAATTAAAACTTAAGGAATGGTCACCTAATTATTCTACGATGAATTAGGGCACCTAACATAAATGTTGTAAAATGAACTCCGATTAATGGTCTGCTAATCTATGAGATTTTGGATAAAGGTTCTTTATTATCCTAAATAGAGGGTTAGACATCCTTTAAAATCCGCTAACTACAGTTATTCGATCAAACTTAGGTTGATTATTATGCTAAGAAAAAATGCATGTTTAGAAGTATAAAGTTAATTGAAAGAATGTTGCAAATGGTTAATTAAAAGATGCATTTTGACAGCGTAAGGATTTTTTCCACTTATATTCTTTTTGAGGAGTCTTGCAAAAGTGATTGCGATTCAGAGAAATAAATTCCCAGCATAAAATCCGAAAAAGAGTCTGCATGACATTATTTATATAATACATGTAAAATTAATTTTTGGAATAAAAACATGCATTTGTATGTCATTGTTTATAAAATACATGTAAAGTTGATTTTTGAATAAAAGCATGCATTTGTATAGCATTGTTCATAAAATATCTATTTTTGACAATTGATAGTAAGGAGAAAAACAAATTATTTGTAATGCAAAGAAGTGATTTATATGGAAGTCATTTTAAATCGCAAATCGGATAATAATAAAACCTTATTTGTATGATTAATAGAGCGAATGAATGATGACCAAATTGTTTTGAAAGTTTTAAACATGCATGACGAGCCTAAAATAAATAAACTAGCGGCATATTTCCAATTTTAAACTACCCTATTAATTTATCCATTTAAGGCCTAATTATTCCAAGTATTCCCATGATCGCACAAAGTTGAGTAATTAAATTACAACAGAAAAGATAAAAATAGCGAGATTAAGGAATTAAAAGCAACAACTAGGGTGGATCATCCATCCCCTATTTGTTTAGAAGTCCAAGGCAGGAGAATGCAATGAACATGGATGCGGGTCTTCGTTTGACAATAGTCATAACGAGACTCTTCGTTGCTCATGGTGCATTTCATATAACAAAAGAAAAAAAAGATTAGTAGATGAAATATGAAAATATATACATAAAGAAAATGTAAATAAATAATTCATGAAAGGTAATATGTTGTTGTTGTTGGTCCCACCTAATGGCCTTATTTAAGAAAATTCAACTGAATCCAATCAGAAAGAGGACCATCCTATTTTAATTCTATATTTTCATTTATCATACAATTCTCCTTAATTAATTACTTTTAGGCACCGCAAACTCGTTTAATCCTACTGTAACCTTACCTTCTTATATTGATGATTAAACTTGTGGTGCATATATTTTGTTTCACTTCTACTTTAACACATGGTCAGTATTATGTTTGTATACTTCCACTCTTGAATCAGTAATTCATCTTAAGGAGTACAAGATGAATTATCATGGGGTAATTAACATGATGACTAAACAAAAATCCAAAATGGCGAAATCAACCACCTCCCAATCTTAGTTCATCCTAGATACACTAAATTTGGGGTTTGAGCACTCAACAGAGGTAACATGCTTCAATTCCACCCTCAAACCACAGGCAAATCATACAAAAATCAAAACTACATAGTGGCATAATCAGGACTGTATTGAGTATAAAAATGACCTCTTAAGCAAGTTAAACTACCCAACTGATTATCCATATACTGGAGTGTGCTTGAACAGACAACAAACATCACATGGAATCAAATTTCAACCTTAACATAAACATAAAGCCACTAAACAAACCAAATATCCAAGCATTTTCCTAACTAAAGTCATGATCCTTAAATGTAATCATTAAAAAAAACACAACTAACTAATCAAGTTATAGTCCCACAAACAAACAAATCTACCGTATTGAAACTAATTACAACTAACCAGCAAATAACAAATCCATAGACATATCTAACCGATCTAAACATGCTAAACATCACCAATAAACTAAACATACAAACATACGAGATGCGTAAAAGAGGAAATGAGGGGAATTAAATCATACCGACCTTCTCGGGCAGCGAACCGATGCGTCGTCTTGAATCATCGAATCCGCTCGGGAAAGTTATTTTGGAAATTCTGATTTTTTCCGATTTCGGACCCGAATTTTGACCTGACCGGAAACGTGAAGAACAAAAAAGGGTAAATTTCTGAGGATTGAAACTAGTATTCAAAGGGGATTTTCGAATTGAAAATTAGGAACCAAAAATGAGTATTTTCTAACAAAAAATTAGGAACAAATCGACCCGTTTTCTTTTCTGATTTTTTTCTTTTCGTTTTTCAATTTTTTTTCTTTTCGGACCCAGACCCCTTAAAATGATGAACAAGGGGGGTATTTATAGCTGGATTCAAAACCGTTCACCCCCATACTCCCCTTTCAACTTCGAGTTTGAATTTCAAATAAAAGGAGCAAATGTGACGATTTTGGAGGCGGATTTAAGGGGTGCAGGTCGCGGGTTTTGGGGGATAGGGTATGGGTGAAGTGAGTCAGGGGTGTGGTGGCAGGTGAGGGGTGTGATGGTGTAGGAGGCGTAAGGGGGCGACGTGACGGGTGAGGGGTGTGGGCTGCGGCGGGTTTTGGGGGATAGAGCATGGGTGAGCGGCGGATTTTGGGGGAAGGGTGAAAGAGAAAATGGTGTGTTTGGGTTAGGTTTGGGGATAAATGGGGTGTTGGGCGAAATGGGTTGGGCCGGGTTTGGTGGCCGGTTGGGCCCCCTTTTTTGGTGAGGGGTAGAATGTTTTGGGTAAGGGGGAATAAAATGGGGTGTGGGTTAAAATATAAAAGGGATTTATTATATAAAAAAAATATTTTGAAGAATAAATGTAAATTATTTAAATAAAAATAACGATGTGATAATAATAAAATATAATATTTATGAAATGATTATTGCTTGAAAATAAAAAAAAATGCGATAACATTTTTGCGAAAAATAAAATAGCATAGATAATTAGGGTAAAACTATGATTATGATATTAAAAGAAAAATAATAGTAGAAATACAAATAATAATAATAAATAATGGTATTGATAATAGACGACGATTATATATATATATATATATAAAATTGTTTTGAGGTGTTAAAATATTTTAAATCGCAAACAAATAATCGGAATAGAAGGGACAAAATTGGGTGTCAACGGGGTCGAAGAGAACGGAGGGAGTAGAAGGAGAAAGGGGTAAGGCAGTGGCGTGGTGGTGGCTGTGGAGACGGGTTCGCCGGAGCCTGGTGATCGAAGCTCCGGCGGTGGAGGTGGAGGTGGTGGCTGATGAAGATGAAGGGGTTGAGTCTTGGATTTGGGCAAGTTGGGAGAGTTTGCATTGTGTTTAAAGTTAATTTAAACTTTATCCTCTTGAATATTTGCTTTTCCGACGTCATGACTTTATACTTGCACTATGTGGCTTTCAAGCACCTAACGTTTTTGCGTGTGAGCACGTATTAGGGCATGTATTCTATTTTGATTCAAATCCGATAGTTTTGAGTTATTTCTTCTATGGAACCATAGGATAGCTTTATAAGCTTGATTGCTGAACGCTATGCCATTACAACGTGATTAATAAATGATTTGGTAAAATTATTTTGGCATGCTAGATGCATTAATTACGAAACATGTTATGATGCATACTATTTTTAATACGTGTTGAGATACATAATATGACTGTTTAACAATTGATATTATTATAATTGCATTGCCTGTTGTATATGCATATGACTTATGAATTGAGATGGTATCAGTTCATTACTGATTGTAGCAGCACCTAGTTCACATAGAGTCCGGGTAGCCATCACTGCAAACAAATTGGTGATACACACAGTTGATTTGGGATATTGATGAGATGAGGTTGACTACGGATGGACCATTGAAAAACATAATTCAACGCAGGTAAGGAAGTGCCCTATGGACAGTTTGTTGTAATATATAGGTGCCACTGTGACATTGTGGTGAGATAAAAAAAGTATATATGATGTGATTTATTTAAACATGATGTTGCACTTATATTATATCATTCATCCGTCTCAATTTATGTGATATACTTTTATTTGACACGCACTTTAAGAAATAAAGAAAGACTTTTGAATCTTATAATCTAAAATAAGTCAAAATATTTGTGTGGTTATAAATCATCTCGTTTTTTTTCTTAAAAGGTAAAATTTAAAGTTAAATTGTTACCAAATAAGAAAATATGTCATTCTTTTTTAGATGGACTAAAAAGGAAAGTGAGTTATTCTTTTTTAGATAGAGAGAGTATTATATTCCACGCATGTTATGTAAAGTATTTTGAAAACTTGCTCCAAGGGGGTATGATGACAGAGCTGGCAGATGATCTTGCTTAGGTTGAGTCCGCAACTTAAGTAACTCACAAAGTGGGATTTTGAACATAAATACCCACTAAAAAAAGTTACAATACTACCTTTTGCGTAGGAATTTCCTGCGCAAAAGGACTTAACCATTAACGGCGCGGTTAAGTCCTTTTGCACAGAAAATTAATAGGTAGTATTATAAACCCTTTAGACTTGGTCATTTTCAAGTCAATCTTCACCTTCTCTATTTTCACTATTTTACCATACTTTAGCCCCCCGAAAATCATGTCTCAAAGCTCCTAAACGTCAAACTTTGCTATAGAATTCGATGTTTATGTATGTGGTTATTATTATAAGCTAAGCACATCAAGGACCCAAGATAATCCGAGTCATCATTTTTGGTGTTGTAAAGTGACCGAAGTAAGTGTTTTTATAAGTTTTTAGGGTTTAGAGTTTTTTCACATTATCTACATATTTTACTTTCAAAAACTGATTTTCTTGTAATGTTTATAGTATATGAATGACTGCAAACATTTTCGATGGGAAGATGACATTCATGTGGATAAAACGGTGGCGGCGAAGTTTAAAAAGCCTCATGTTGATAGAGATACCGCGACTTCACGTATCACTAGATATACCGTGAAGTTTGACTTGCAGTTTAGACTTATGGAAGCTCAAGAAAAAATTGACCTTCTGGAGGGCTTGCTAAAAGAATTCGAAGAAAAACAATGTTTTTTCAAGGATAACCTTAGAGGCACTCAACATGAGAAAAATACTTTGAAAGAAAAAATGAAATTTTGAAAGATTATTTGTGCTATCTTGTTGTTTATTATTTCTATGTATTTTATTTATTAAGTTTGTTATTTCTATTTATTTTATTATTATGTATTTTCGGTTTAGTTTGTTATTTTTATGTATTTTGTTTTTACTAGTTGCACGTTTTCATGTATTATGTATTTTCTATGATTGTTTTAATGTATTATGCAAACAACACCTTTTATGTACTAATTTATTTGTGTTTTCTTTAAAATTTTAAATTGTTGAGCTTTTTATGTATTATTAACTCTAAGAAGCTTATATAAATTAATAATAGACTATAACAATCAAAGCAAATTAAAACATGTTAATTTTCTTCAAATTGATGCTTGCATCATAAATTAAAATTAAAAATTAAATCATGAGTCCTGAACTTAAATGACCCAAAACTAAGCAAGTGAACCAAAATAATTCCTTATCATCATCAGAATAAAGTCCTCAATATCGTCCTCAGAACAATATTTTGGGTTTCTTAAGACATATATTTTTTCCGTAGATGTTAGTTCTATACCCGTTGATGATGCTTGTTCTTCGGCCAACTTTAGCATTTAAAATCTACAACGTCTTGCTAGTATCCTCCATACGACAACCTCGCAAGAATGTTGATCAGTTAGGGGCATGGTCATTGAGAACCTTGTTGGGATTTGAGCATTGAGATTTTTCAAGTCACGAACAAGGCGTTCTGATTCGGCATGCCAATATGCCCATTCTCGACATAACTCGCAATAATATTCTCATGGATCTGAATATTTCACATTGCAAAAATCATCACTACGCTCTATAAAAGATGGGGTTTCAAATCGTCTATCTTGAATTCATTGTTATCAAGAAAACTCGAATCACCAGAATAATTGCTATGATTTGAGATATCATCACCACTACTATTCGAATCATTTGGAAGGAATACCGACCAATCTTGCGCAAAAGGTAGTATTGTAATTTTTTTTAATGGATATTTATGTTCAAAATCTCACTTTGTGGGTCAACTAAGTTGCGGACTTTGCTTAGGTTTAGGCTCACCCTTATTGTTATTTTTGTTTTGCACAAATTTCGGTACTAGAACAATTGCCCTAGGTCACTCTCTTAATCTAGTCAGTAACTGTATGTACTTACGTGAAGTGAGCCAACCACTCTTTTTTTTATTTTTAACCCCTTCTCTCAGGAACTTTCTTCTTTGTTTTTTAGTGATTTGAACTCGCAACTTTCAGATTGAAAGTGGAGAACGCTTACCATCTAAGCGATCCCCTCTTGTCAACCGCTCTTCATTTGTGGTGGCGACCATCCATTTTTTTGATTGATTTTCTTATTTGGATAGTGTCCCACAATTGTTACTTATATATTTTTAGATGTTCCTTGACCGAGCTATTGAATGAAGATCTATCATATTTATTTATTTCTCAAGTTAATTAATTGGTATTTTTATAGGTTCTTCATGTGCCAATCATGATCTACAGTTTTAAATCGTGACATCAAAGTTAAAATTAAAATGTATAAACAACTTTTCTGAATAAATTAAAGCACACCTTATGTAATTTATGTATTGCCTATTTTTAAAAGGTCAATCAAGGTAGCTTAACAACTCGGTCACATTGAAAGCATGCCAGTTGTCAGTTGTCACACAATCACCAATAAAATGAGATATGTATATTATATTAATTTAATCTTAATTTATATAATATAATTTAATAATTTTTAAAAATAATAATAAATATTTATATATTATAAATTATTTTATTAATCATAAAAATTAAAAAAATTAAATTATTATCAAATAAAAATATATAATCATTTTTTTCAAATGCACTAAAAGAAAAATGTGTGCACAATATATAATATAAATCATAATACAAAATATTATCCAAATTTTAGATTTGTTTAGTCATGGACCACCACCCTTTTGGCCACCACCACCACCGTCGCGACGACGACAACCGTGAAGAAGAATTTCCACCTCCCGGCCGTCGATATGACGAACCACCACCTCCTCCTCAAGTTAGCCATGTCTATCATACTTCTCATCTAGGTGGACCACCACCAATGAATATGGAGTCCAATTATGTCCGCCCTAATTATCCACCTCCTCAGATGGATAATAATTACGGGCGGCCTAATCAGCCACAAATGGATAATAATTATGAGCGGCCTAATTATGGTGGATCGTACAATCCACCATCCGGTTATTCATCAGTTGAACACGTGTCACATGAAAGTGAGAGTGTTCATGATGATGATCATCATCGATTTCAACCACATGTACCTTCATTTTTCCATCGTCAAACTTCATCAGATCCAGAGCTTATAGATAAACCTTCTTTTAGGTTTATACTAAGGCTGATACCAATTACTCACTCACTATTCGTGACGGGAAAGTTGTTCTTGCCTCTAATGATCTATCAGATCCATTTCAAGTAGGTTACTTGTTCGGTATGCTGAAAATAGATGTCCACTTTTTACTTGTTCAGTTTGGAAAACCAAGAGATAATTTATCATTTCATGTCTATTTTACCATTATTATTAATTATTGGGTAAGTATGTCTGATTGATTTACCATTTCATGCCTATTTTAGCCTTATTATTAGTTATTGGATTGGAAACGTCAAGGAATTGTTAGTTACCGTACAACTTTTAAAGTATGTTTTGATTTCAATTATTTAGATGATTTATATTAATTAGGGATGATATAGTAAAATTGTCATTTTATTTATTGGTACTTTAAGAGGTGTGTCAAGTTAAACATGGACAAGTAGAAATGGATATAGAGAGTACTTAGATTGAAACTTAAACCATTTCATGCCTATTTTACCCTTATTATTAGTTATTGGGTCGGAAACTTCAAGGAATTGGTAGTGGTTGTAGAACTTTTAAATTGTGTTTGATTGATTTACATTATTTTGATGATTTATATTAATTAAGGGTGATATAGTAAAATTGTCATTTTATTTATTGGTATTTTAAGGGTGTGCCAAGTCAAAATGGACAAGTAAAATGGATGGAGAGAGTACATAGATTGAAGTTTAAACTTGGCTTCTACTGTCAGTTGAACACACCCCGACTTACAAAATGTTCATCTAGATAGTTCAATTAGTCTCCGATGTGTTCGTTGAACACTCCAATTTTATAAACTGATCATCTTGACATCTCCAAAATTTATGTGCCACGTCAGTGTCGAGTGTCTATGAGACACAGTGGGGATGAGTTGAGGTGTCTAGATGTGCATTCTCAAAGTTGGAGTGTTTAGTTGCCAGTTGAGGCCAAGTTAAATTGTCTATCTATGTATTATGCCTTTTTTTTTAGAGTTAATGGTCAAAAACATACTTGCTATTTTTTCGTAAGTTTCACACTCTAGTTATCAGCTGTTCATGACTAAGCCAACTATCGGTTGTTCCCTTTTCCTACTTGAGCTATCAATTATGTGTGAAGGGAACAACCGATAGTTGGGACGTGAAACTCGCAAAAAAGTTATAGTTCATGTGTGTTTTTAACCATTATCTCTTTTTTAATCAAATTTTGTTGTTTGCTGTGAATTTGTCATAATTTTCTGTGTGATTTGTTAATTGGGGGTGGAAAATGTTACAGCACTGGTATAAAGATGAGAGGTACAGCACTAAAGTGAAGGATGAAGAGGGGTTTCCAAGCTTTGCTCTGGTTAATAAAGCTGCAGGACTGGCCATCAAGCACTCTATTGGCGCCTCTCACCCTGTATGTTCCATTTTTGGTTAACTATAAGCTCTGAAAAGTAATTTTAGAAATTGTTTCTTATCATTCTATTTGGTTAGATATTTGCTAATTTTTTGTGATTTATAATTTGATTATATCCTCAATAATGGCTATATAATGTTAAACTTCACAAAGGAATGAACTTTGATCTCCAACCCATTTCTTTGTCCTAGAAAGGAGATTAGAGATTTCTACCTAATGCTAATGATATGACTTGCAAATGATGCATGGTGGAAATTTTTTACAGGTTGTCTAGAAAAAAACAGGGAAATGAGTTAGTTCAAAGTCATAATTCAAAGAACTCCCTTCTTGGGTTTGCATTTCCCAAAGTCCAACTCACGGATACCATCAAATCTTAAAAAAGGTATCTTTCAAAGTAAACCCATCAAATTGTCCAAACAAGTATATGCACCTTCAATTTCAAATTAGGAAAACTCAAAGAATGAATGTTCTTATCAAGTACTTCACATACATCTTCAACTAGTGTATGAGCACCACAATTCAATTGCATAGAAGCTCTAAGTAAAGAGTCAACAAACTCACAATAATGTGGACAAGTCACTAGCAAATTCACATAAAGTAACTATATAGTTAGGTTTAGCCATTTTAACTTGAGTAGCTCCTGTAGACTCTTCTTTACCTTTGCTTCCCAAATGGAGTACACTTGCTCACTTGAAGAAGTGTCAAATTTCTTTAAATTTTTCAAATCTTGAAGCTTTTCCAAAGTAGATCATTTCCATGCTCTTCTTCGAGAATACCTACAAAGGAATCCACACAATCAGAAGACAAAGAAGAAGATAGGTTAGAGTTAGTAAAAGAAAGAAACTCACCCAAGCACTCTTGATTTTCTCTCCTCTCACTTCTTTCCTCCCACTTTTCTTTCCTCTCTTTACTTTTTCTCCTTGTGAGAATCCACTCTGATTTTTCAACTTATTTTCCCCTTTTTCCGCTCTTGGATTATCACTTTTCTCTTCCTTCTCTTAATTCCTCACACTTTAATTTCTCAATTTGAAAGGTTGAGGAATCTTTCTTCTCTGTGGTTCATGAGGTTAGAGTTGTGGTTGAGCTGGGTAGGGTAGTGATTGTTGTGGTGGAGTTGGTGTTTGGGGTGGTGGTTGGTAATATGGATATGGTTGGTACTAGGATAGTGAAGGATAGTAAGATGGTGGTGGGTAGTAGGATTGAGATTTTGGTGGTGGAGTTGGTTCTTGATGTGTAGTTGGGTGGTAAGTTGGTGTTGGTAGTAGGTAGGTGGTCGGTAGTTGGGTTGAGAAAAAATAAGGCAACTTTGGTGAAGCAGGTTGCCTTGGTGATTTTTGTGGTATTTGGACTTGTTGTGGAGGAGTGGCAAATGTGAAAAGGTTGTCCAAGATGTGGACTCACTCTTGCAACTTGATGGGTGGTCCATGAAGCCGTAGTAGAGGAAGTAGTAAGCATCACACTACTCCCCCGTCGTTGTCGCAAGTGAGATTCCTTCCTTTCGAGATTTAACCTTTCATCCATTTGATGTTGTCGTATGGTCAATTAGGTGATCCTCTCAATCATATCATAGAGAATCGACATGACACCATGTATTGGAGGCTCACCCCTTGGATTTTGTCCTTCCTCCATGATTCCTACAAAATGAACAAACAAGTAGAAAAAGTCACTCAACCCTTGTGTATCTCTCCTTGCACCAATTGGCTTTTGCGTGTTCAAAGTCCTATTCACTCTCGCCTTTTACCGCTGAAGTAGTGAATGTCAAAATTGCTTGCAAACCAAGTCCGAAGTATTCACAACAAGTTCCAACCATCTTCGGGGCAAAGTGGAAGTTGTGTGTTCACAGAAAGGACAATTAAAAAACAAATGGACTTGAGCCAAGTAATTCACAACGAAACAAAAGGGGAAAACACCAAAGGAAATAGAATGAAAATAAAATAAAAAGCTCTCTAATAAAACTAGATTAACACTTAATAAGAACGATTATCAAGTTAATTTAGTCAAGATTAACACAAAAAGATAGAAGAAACTTAATTAGAAACAGTGACCGATTCTTAAAATTAAATTGGACAGAAACTGTATATCAAACTGGACAGAAGTTGCAGAATTGAAGACATTCTGGTTAGCTCTTTAACAATTCGTAAGTTATTTCAATAACAAACGACAACCCCAAGCAGCAGCTATTTATCAATTCTTAGCTCAAGAAAAGAGAATTTTCCAAGCAGTGCAGAAATTGTGATGCTACTGTACTGTTCAGAAACTGGAAGCTCTAGTTGCAGTCCCATTCCTTAATTCCCCTGATGTTCCTCAGCCAACTTCCTTCACAATTTCAAGTCAATACCACAGCAGCTTCTAATCAGAAATTCAACAAGGAGCAGGAGATTGTCAATTATCAACTGCAGTATCCTTCCATTGTGCAGAATTAACTGTGTAGTTTTCTGCTCAACTAGTTTCAACTTGGCTAAATCTATAGTGTTCATAAATCAGTGAATAAAACTACATATAGGCAAAGACAGTGCTGGGCTCTATTCAAAGACTGTAAACTGTCAGACTTTGGGGTTCCCAGCTGCCCAGAAAAGATTCTAAATACACCAACTAATTCCAACAAGAAATAGAACCCAAACCAGGTGTAGCAACTTGAAAATGGTACCAACCTAACTCCTCGAATCAATTTCAGGTCTCACGGAAGTCACTCCCAATAGAAAGAGCAGCTCCAAATGATTGTCACGCACAACTCCAATTGGATTTAAAAATTCAGCTAAGATTTTCAAACAGGAATTCTCAAACCAAACCGTTGAACAATCCACTTAAATACTCAAGAGAATAAAAACTCAAATTCAACTGAATTTTCAAGTTCAGATAGATACCACAACACTAGTCTCAGAGCAGAACTCACATTAGAACTTCCTAAACAACTGATCAAGTAGGTCTACTTCTTGAACAACTCGGAGAAACAAATATAGTTCAGTTCAACAATTGAATTCAAAATCACAAACAACTTCGAAATCAATCTTACAACACCACAGATTCGTAAATATGAGCAATAGCAAGTAGGAGATCACTCACCCTAACTTATTTTGAAATTGAAATCACGAAAGCTGTATAAAACAACTGATTTGAGCAGAAACTGTTAAACAATTCCTCAACAGCAGCTAACTGAGGACCTTTCAAGCTACCGATTCACTTACTTTGTACCTTCACAAAACCAGTTGCAGGGTTCGACTGATCATCATTTAAGCTATATTGGACTTTGTCAAACTTAGTTGCAGGAAATGCTTACTGAAGCTTTGATTTCCAATAATGAATCAAAATGGAACAGCTTTTCGAACCCAAAGATAGTAGCAGAGGTTAGATGCCAGTTCAACAACTGAATTTAAGCACAGAAAATTCAACCCATGCTGAATCCGAACTCAAACATCTAAATGGAACATACCACTTTCGTAAGTCTCAGATCCAAGACTCACCCAAGCTGTTGGTTATTTGAACAATGGTGAAACAGATTTTGTGCCTCCAGTACGGATGGAATTGAAAACAGTAGCACAAAGATAGTGTTTGGTTCACTCAATTGATTTGCACTCCAAAAATTACAATTAAGCTTCCAAAATTTTCAGTAGCTCAGGTTTTCGAAACCAAATAATTCTAGGAAGCAATGGATACAGAGTACCTGATGTTCAGAGATGTTCTGCAAGTGTTCTTCGTTTTCATTGAGTTCAGCTGCAATGAATTCGAGCTCCAGCTGTAGCTATGGTTGTTTTCAGCTCAACTCTTGATTTCTCATTTCTAACATCAAATGGCGAGCACAACCCTCAATTTGTGTTTGCCCAGAGCTTAGGATTGTGTTCTTCAAACTTTAGTTTCAGGTTGTCCATTCGAACTCAACCGTAACTTCTCAAAATGAACTCAAAACTTAACCAAAAACTCCCAGCAACATTCCGAAGATAACCCAGCAATCAATTCAAACAAACAGCCCCGATATCAATATAACACCATGTTGTCTAGAGTATCGACTCCAAAATTATATATTTTTTATTGACCTAGAACCAGCCTGAAAGTTGTTCAAACCACAGTATAAGCTTCACAAGATCTTAGCAACCTGTGTTAGGTGTCCATCTTAGAACGTACCCCCCCCTCTCTTCCCCCCAAAGAAAATTCGTTCCCGAATTTGTACCTTGCAACACGAAGAGAGTATGTATGAATAGCCAGTCTTTTAACATCAAGATTTGACATGATATAAATAGAACAAGATAGGGTCCATATACTTTCTTAACTCGACTAATCAAAAAAGACATATACTCCTATAATGAGCACAAAAATAGCATTCTCATACGGATTCACATAATCTCCCAAGTAAGCACAAAATGCAACTTGCATATGCTTATCAAATATGGGAGAACTCTTAGGTAGACCAAACTCAAAAATAGACTGTGGCTATGGGTGAAGTTCTTTTAGAACTAGAGAAAAGGGAAATCGTAGCCATGTTAAGTTTTGAATCTATTAACGGCAGAAAACCTCAAAGTTTTAACGGGAAATTAGTGAAACATGGGCATTAGTGACTTGAGTTTATACAAGAAGTATTAGTGACTTGAGTTTATACAAGAAGTATTAGTGACTTGAGGTTCGGGCACGTGCAGAGGAAAGACACAAATGCCCCAGTGCGGAGGTGTGAGAGGTTGATTATGGACGGGTTCAGGAGGGGTAGAGGTAGGCCGAAGAAGTAACGTGGAGATGTGATTAGACGAGATATGGTGCAGGTGCAACTTCCTGAGGACATGACCTTAGATAGAGGGTTGTGGAGGACACGGATTAGGTAGAAGGTTAGTAGGTAGTTGCGTGTAGTCCTACTTATGCTTACATACGGATAGTTGTAGTGTTTTTATTGTAGCCCTGCTTAGCCTATCATACTAGTAGGCGCAATTTCCGTTTTATAGTTTCCGTTCTTTGATTTCTCCTGATGTATGTTCTTTCATGTACTTTGTTTATCTTATTTACCTGTGTTAGTTACTGCTTTTTTTTTTTCAAGAGTGCTTTATCATGGTCGTTTCGCTTTTGTTACGCTCATTTTCATAATGCTTTAACTTTTTTGTCCGGATCTGACCGTTTCTCTTGCTTTTGCTTGTGCTTATGCTTTTTCTTGAGCCGATGGTCTTTCGGAAATAATCTCTCTACTTACCAAGGTAGAGGTAAGGTCTGCGTATACTCTACCCTCCCCAAACCCCAAACGTTGTGGTATTTCACTGGGTATGTTGTTGTTGTATTGTCATCTTAAGCTTGATATTTTGTGATAGGAATTGCTATTGACCTGTTGCGATGGCATACACTTGCTATATGCAACTTCCACTAAAGATTAGCCTTTCTTGTCTCCATGCACCTTCTTTGCTGCAAATGGATCTTACTATGTCCCTCGGTAATGAACACATTGGTGTTCAAGGCCCCCGTCTTACTAAAATTACATGGCTTCTGACACGGGAAGGGAGCACAGAAACTTACATTCCTATTAAAATTCTTTTACAGGTGCAGCTCATCCCGTACGACCCCAACGTTCTTGATGCATCAATCTTGTGGACAGAGAGCAGGGATGTGGGTGATGGTTATCGAGCAGTTAGGATGGTCAATAACATTAACCTCAATATGGATGCATGGAATGCTGATAAAGACAAGGGAGGTGTCCGTGACGGGACCATTGTTGCTCTTTGGGAATGGTGGAAAGGAGACAACCGGAACCAGCACTGGAAGATCGTTCCCTACTGTAAGTCTCGCAGCATCATAGTGCAAAAATTGATTATTTTGCTTGGAACCCCTAAAACCTGCGCTCTTCCTCTCTTTCCTTGTCTTCAAGTTTATGTTCCATATAAAATTCAGCCATCCCCGCCCGTAAGGCCATTTATACTTATTTTTTTTGGGGGGCAAAACTTTTTTCTTCCCACGCTTCGCCTCCATGTTGTTTGATATGAAATTACTTTCACGAAAATTACCTGTGTTTAGTAGTATTAGGTTGTTGAAAATAGGGGTGAAAACATCTCGTTAAGCGTTAAGACGTTTCAGCTATAAATATTCTGTACCAATTGTTTTTGACATTTTTTTCCATCAACATAGCTACCCTTCCACAGTACCTTATTACCAAACACCGCCTCCCTCGTAAAACTTGTTACTCCGTTGCCTAGTGATTCAGTGCCAATCCTATTTTGGTTGATGAGCTGTATGTCATTTACTTGTCAGTCAAAAAGCAGCCTCTCTAACTCCATGATAGCAGTAAGGTCTGCGTACACCCTACCCTCCTCAGACCTCATCTTGTGGGATTACACTAGGTATATTGTTGTACTTGTCAGTTAAAAAGCAATACGGGGGACTTCACCTCATCCCTATTTAGGTTGGTTTTTTTTTTTAGAGTACATTTTAATATTAGGTTTTTTATTTTCCAAGCATTTATATTAATTAATTTTTCCTCTTTTTCGTCGAAAATATTTTAATTGCAGGATATCTTGGCGCGTGAATCATGGCTGAATGAGTTGAAAAAATGGATTGATGCTTGTTTTATTTCATGTTGTCTTGTTCGTATTTTGTACTGTATTCTATCTCCCTCCCAAAAAGTCAGTAATATGAAATAAGAGATGGGAAATGCTATGTATATTTTGTGGGAGATGTCATGGCTACAGCATGTGACTTGTATCTTTTATACCAAATAAAAGCTTGTTGGTGATTGCGGTGTGCCTGTATGTAAAACCCTGGATTATTTTTGACGTTTTTAATGTCTAGATACATAATTATGTGATGGTAAATATGGTGATGTGATTAATTTTCTACGTTATAAATTAAATAGTATATCAATATGAAAACTGAAAATTACTAGTAGTTTTTATTGATATACGAAACATTTTTTTTTTTTTTGTAATTAGACAACTTTATTTACCAAAGCGGAAATATCTGTACAGATCTGTGTTTGGACTACATGTCCCAAAAACATCAGACACAAAATAAAAACATAGCAACTAAAATAGCATCAGAAGGTCTCCAATACTCGTATTTCTTCACATCCTCATCATTAAGGGTAGTAATCCGCAAGCTTGTGATTGTGTCAACATTCCTTAGAACAGGATTCTTTGGTTAGCTAGAACAGGATTCAATCGCGTCTCCTAAACTGTGACAATGTATTTGTCTTCTTTATCATTACTAAGATATTATTATTATTATTGATAGGATCTCCTAATATCACATTTTCAAGAATCGTTTTCCTACCAATATCAGGGTCGAAATAATTCTAAATTCTTACTTTTCAAGAGCACGGGTGCCCTTTCATGATAACGACTGGCTTATTTTCCACTACCTCCAATTTTTTTCAATTTTTCAAAATTAGGTGAAATAAAATAATACTCCATCCGTCCCAAATTAAGTGTCTTAGTTTGATTAGGTACGAAGTGTAAGAAATAAAGAGAAATTTTAAATCTTGTGATCCTAAACTAAAGATGCGTATAACGTATTAAAATGTCATTTGAATTTTGTGGTTATAAAACTTGTTACATAGAATGTTTAAATAGTCAACTTACTAAATTTAGAAAGAGACATTCTTTTTTGAATAGATAAAAAAAAAATAAGACACTTAAATTGAGATGATGAGTAGTAAAAGAAAGTGGAAAAGAGATTTTCTCTAAAAAAGAAAGTAGAATAGAGATAGAGCGATGAGCAAAAACACATGATTTCCAATTTCAATTGCATCGACGTGTTTTCTTCTAAATGAAACGTATATTTCTGAAACATATAACTATGTTTATTTGCACTCTCTATGTGCCAATTGTCTATGTTTTTCTTGAGATTCAATTTATATGAATTTTTAATTGATATTTTAAAGTAACCTTTTTATCATATTGATATAATAAGAATTACTACAATTTATAGTACTTTTTGTATATATAGTTGAGTATCTAAACTTTAATTTAAAATATTGGGTTGACTAATTCAATTATTAGTAAAAATGACTCATGATAAACAAAAGTATCAAATAAATTGGAATAGAAAAAGTATATACTTTGCACCTAATAACACGAAAGAGTAGTGGGCTGTCTGTGCTCAGAATAATAATTTTATGATATATGGGTTTAAGTTATATCCATTAAATAGTGTAACTTTTTTTTTTAATAACCACTGAATTTGAAACCGTGATACTAGCTAATTAAGTTACCTTTTTTTTTTTTTTACCTAATTACCCATCAATACTAATTAAGAGATCTACCTAATTACTTAATAAGTGACCTAATTATATCAATAATTTTTACATCATCAGTGAATACAATTTTAACTCTAAAATATGTTGTCTATTTTCATTTGAATTTTTCTTGACATCTTTCACACAAACATTCAAAAGTTAGTTAGTAAAACACAACTGTCAACCTCAAAATGAGTCTTTGGACACCCGTTGTACCCGCCATATGTTTCTTCCCAAGGTCCATTGTGAATGGTATATCTCAATGTACTTCCTTCATAGTTTCTATTTTTAGGAACTCAACCTAGGATTTTATATGTAAAGCAACTTTCTCTTAATATATACATGGCTTCCATATAAACAACAGGCAAAACGCGAGTCACTGGGCACAAACAATCCGAGACGGATTCAGAATTTTCTCTATGGGTTCAAATATTATTTATTGCAATTTTAATGAATGTTTACTCATATATTTATACTTAGACCGAAAGTATTGGTTAAGATGAACCCCGTGCCTGAATGCTGCATCCACCCCTGCAAACAATTCTCCAGTGATTCGCAAGAAATACCAAAAAACGACACAAAAAAGAATACTACAGGAGAAATTTGGAAAAAGAATAGAAAAAAAGAGATATAGGTACTATATTAGTTGCATAATAAAGAAGAAGATAAAAAGCTATGGCCTTTATTAGTGGGAATTCAATTTTGTTAGTATTGCTCATATGTTTAGCTTCATTAGTCCCAAATTTACATGCCCGAATTGCTGAATTTGATGAATATTTGGAAAAACAAGCTAAGGAAGCCCTCAACTCTTCACTTGCTGCATACAAACAAAATCCCGAGGAAGTTACTGATACATTCAACAAAGAAGTTGGAGAGTACGTAGTTTTTTGATTTTCTCCCCTTCTTTTTCTACTTGCAAACTGTGTTGCTCGGATTCTTTCGACAAACCGCCGGGTGTGTGTTGGATCCTCTAAAATCTATGCAGTTTATAAGGATCCGACACGGGGTGCGGCAATATTTTTTGGAGAGACGGAGCAACATATCAGGCAAACCCAACGAAAAATAGGGTTCAATGGACAAATACATGTATATAGGTGATATTCCCTCACATTTTAATTTATGTGACATAATTTGAACCGATACGAAGTTTAAGAAAGAAATGAAGAATTTTGAAACTTGTTGTGTGTGGCTATAAAACTTTTGAAACTTGTGTCCGTAAACATGCCACAACATTTGTGTGGTTATAAAAGCTTCTATTAAGAATAAAATAGGAAGTATAAAGTTAATGGTTTTCAAATTTAACAGGGCTGTGTTTTTCTGAACGGGCTAAAAAGAAAAGTGTGTCACATGAATTAGAATTGAGGCGGTATCATATTGTTGTTGATTAAGTTTTTTGTTATGTTAGCACCGCTTATTTTGGTCCAATATTTGCTAGAAGTTTCTTAGCCTAGTTAGATATTTATATGCTGATAAAAAATGTAGAGAACCTCTAATGCTAAAGAAACTAATTTTTGTAATATTGGATTGCGACAAGCTTAAATAGAGCGACATGGACAATGAGATTTCATATAACTGACCTAACTGTTTGTTTGGGATTGAGGCGTAGTTATAGTAGTTGTTGTTTCTTTGCTTTTATTTACATAGGTTTAAGAATAATGACTTGAATATTACTTTATGAACTATGCAGTTCATTGCTAAATTATACAGGGTTAAGGAGGCATCTTAAAGAAAAAGGTAGTTGCATGGCAACCAATCCAATTGACAGATGCTTTAGGTGTGACAAAAACTGGGCTGAAAACAGGAAGAAGATGACAGATTGTGCTAGGGGATTTGGCCATAAAACAACTGGTGGCAAAGCTGGAAAGTACTATGTTGTCACCAATGACTCGGATGATGACATCAAGGATCCAAAACCGGGGACACTTCGTCATGCTGTGATCCAGGAGGAGCCATTGTGGATCATCTTTGAGAAATCAATGGTAATTAAGTTGAAGAAAGAATTGATGATCGCAAGTGACAAGACGATTGATGGCAGGGGAGTCTCTGTTCACATTGCCAATGGTGCTGGCTTAACGATCCAATTCGCGCATAATGTCATAATCCACAACATTAGGATTCATCGTATCATATCTACCTCAGGTGGCATGATAAGAGACTATCAACCATATTGGCATTAGAACAGTGAGTGATGGGGATGGCATTTCCATTTTTGGTTCCAACCATATTTGGATTGACCATTGCACTTTGTCCCAATGTACAGATGGCCTCATTGATGCCATCATGGCTTCCACTGCAATCACCATTTCTAACTGCAAATTCAATCATCATAACGACGTACGTTACTCTTAATAGTTACTATTCTAAAATCATATAATACAGTCAGACCTCTCTATAACATCTATCCTCTATAACAACATTTCAGTATAATAACCATGTTTTCTGTTGAACTTTTTTTCATGTTATATTATAAGTTCTTTTTATCAACATTTCATTATAGCAGCCAAAACATCGAAACAAACAACATTGTTATATAGAGGTTTGACTTAGTTAAAGTTTGTTTACTCAATAGTAATTCACAATGATGATTCAGGTGATGCTTTTGGGGCAGCTGATGCCTTCCCTCAAGATTCAATAATGCAAGTCACAGTTGCATTCAATCGGTTCGGGCACGGATTGATTCAGAGGATGCCAAGGTGCAGGTGGGGATTCTTTCATGTTGTCAACAATGACTACTCTCATTGGGAAATGTACGCAATTGGTGGCAGCGCAAATCCCACCATTATCAGCCAGGGCAATCGTTTCAAGGCTTCCAATAATCCTAATACTAAGCAGGTAGGCTTCACAATTCATATATCATTTTTTGGAATATTCATATATGATTAGATACAATAGACCCTTGTAGTCCGGCCCTTCCTCGGATCCTGCGCATAGCGGGAGCTTAGTGCACCGGGCCGCCCTTTATTCATATATGATTAGATCAGTTAGGTTCACAGGTATCTAGTGCCACTAGATAATCAGTTTTGGTGTTGCAATCATCTCTATGTAGAGCCAACGGGGCTCAATTGAATCCCTTTCATCGGGAAATTACTTTGGAAATAGGGCAAAAACAAGCTTTTTGGTTATATATAAACTGTTGAATCTCCTTGACATAAGTGAAGATTCTGTAGTACAGATGTTCCGAAAATTGCTTTAAGTTACAGGTTCAAATCCCAAGTTTGACACTCTAACTTTTTGAATCCCCTTGCATAAATTCCTGATTTCACCGCTACTATCAACTCATGACTCTATCATTTTATTAGGAATTTGGTCTTAGAAAAGAAGTAACATGTTTTGAACCCTTTAGTGCGACACTTTATATTTGATGTATATAAATACTAAATGTAACAGAGTTACTAGCACTGCCCTATGGTTTATACCGTGTGGATTGCTAACACAACATGATGATGCTAAATGAAGGTGACTAAGAGGGATTATGCACCAGAATCCGTGTGGAAGAACTGGCAATGGGTATCGGAGGGCGATTCGTTCTTAAATGGAGCTTACTTTGTGGAGTCAGGGTCACAAACCAAGAAAAAAGCTGCACTGACTAAACCTCATAGGATCAAGTTCAAGCCTGGATCATATGCAGGACGACTCACTCGCTATGCTGGTGTGCGCAAATGCAAAGTTGGCGTACCTTGTTAATCGATGATCCTCTTACATGCATAATATGATGCATCAGTAAGAAGGAGCTAGGTAGATTGGTGATTTTTTGACAGTAGAAGAATGGAAAAGTAGGAGAAAAAAGAAAGGTTCAGGTAACTAGTTGTCGTCTTTTTTCCTTTTTGCTGTATTTTTTATTTTAGTTTCTTTCCCTGTCAATTCTTGTTACAGAAAAGGAAAGTGTAGGTCTGGTAAAATAATTGAACCAATGCTTGTGTAAAACGGAATAAAAGGAAGAAGGTAACTGGTATCTTGCACGACCTAAAATCTATCCTAAGCAGTATTCATTTTTTGTCTATAGGATAGAACACATTACTCTACATATTCTAAGCGTAGCTTCTGCGGATTAGTAAAGAACAATAAAATAAGGACACAACAATTTTTACGTGGAAATCACCCGTCTCACAAAGGGCAGAAAAAACCACAACCTACTCCTCTGTAGATTTATCCCAAATTCCACTGCAACGTAAGCCTTTGCAAATTCAAGTTACAAACTTTGTAACCTAGGAACTAAACTCTAATTCTTATCTCAACAATCTCCCTAGAAAGTTGAGCCCACTCAAAGCTATGTCAACTTGAAGTTGAAGTTGAATTTGACTAACTTTTATGCCTACGAGTATTGCTTATATGAAAGTAGATAAAGGTACAACTCGATAACAATCCTAATACACGATTCTAGACTTATGAACTGTTAAACATAAACTCTGCAAAACAATTTCTTCAATCTCCTTTGTTGTACTAGGTCACACTTCTAAAATCAGAACTCTCTCAATTATGCTTGACATGATTTGCTCAATATTATGATTTTCTCTCTATGTGAGTGCGTAAAGTTCGTCATGGTAGACTTGGATATATATAACCTTAGGTTTGTATCAAGTCGGCTGAACTCAATACTTACATAGTAAGGCCCAATACAGAGTTAGGGTTTGAGTTAACTTAAGATTTTTGTTTTTCAACGCGGCTTCAGTTTCCTTATAGGACTCTAAAGTAGCTTGGTAAGTATGGCAAGATATCCTGTAGTCTTGTATGCCAAGTCCTTACCATAATTACAAATCCTGCCTGTGGTAGAACTCTGAGCAGGAACACATTCTTAGACCTGGTTCAAGAATCCAACTCCATCTCACATCTGTGTCTAATATGCAACATGTTTGTAGACTTGGTTCACTTTTGCTCTGTGTCTGATTCATTCAACTCTGTACTACATTTGTCTGTTGGATAGATCAAGCCCTCAGACCTGGTTCATTCTTCTTCTCTTGCTCTGTATGTCTGCTCTGATCTATTCATACTTTTGACCGCTATGTCACTTTGTGCCTGAGATAGACCATGTGTCTCAAAGATAACACACGCATGTTGATCCGGTTCACTCTCCTTGTGCATTCTTGCTTCTCAATCAATCTTTTTGTAATTAGTTCATTCAATTTATTTCAAGCATCTATATTTTCAGTTACTTTGTCAATCATCAAAACTAAAATTTGTCATTCTTGCTAATGCTAACAAATTTCTCCTTTTTTATGATGACAAACTCATGTTGTTGATACCTCTGTGTAAGTTGTTCTAAACATCGCGTACACCAAAAAGCAATGAACAAAAAACCACTAAGATGAACCACTAAAATGAACCAGGTTAGCATACATGGATTATAAAATTTCACAATATAATATTTCTTCCTCCTTTTGGCATCATTGAAAAGATACCTCAGAAATGTCAATATTAAACTCATGCCACTGGGGCTATCACATATACAACACAATAGAATCAATAGCTCAATGTATATCTTGTTGAATATTTAACTCACAGATTTTTTCACACTGATATAAGAAAGAGTAAACAATTATCATTAATTTGATATTGTAACACCCATGATTAATACCAAAATACAAGGACAAGATACTTAAGTGAAGTCAAGAGGAAGGCTTGGAGGACTGAGAAGATCTTTGGAAAGGGTTTTGATCAAGTCTTGGATAGTCATGGTATTCTCAGCTCTCTCCTTATCCAATTCATCCTGTAGACTCACAATCTGAGCATGTAGCTTTTAGTGTTCACCCGCATACTCAACATGAATCTGATCCAGCTCGTAACGATGCATATCCCTTAGTGCTGCAATTTCAACATCTTTTGATGTCAGTTGATTTCTTATATTTCATAGTTCAACCTCATTTCTTCCTCTTGGAATGGGTCCATCATCCAGTTCTATGATGCCTATAACATCCTCTTGGAGGTCTGATACTGCCAAACTTTGATTGGCACTTGAAAATGCTCGAATATGTCAGCCAACCAGAATCCATAAGCCAAAGCATAGTCCCTATTTTCTTGTTGAGAAATCATTCCCATGTGCTGAAGCATAAGCCTAAACAAATTAATCTAAACACATGTGCCTATGAGCTCCATCAACATCATGTCCAGAAAACTGGCGTCCCTCTTACCTTTCTTTCTTGGAAGAATCATCATGTGTACTATCTTAAAATACAACAAATGCAATTTAAATATGTCATTCTTCTGCACTCTTTTAGATATAACAGTTGCAGGGTTATTGGATAGTTTTCTAGTGATGTCCAAGGATGTGAACATACCCTCAAATGGTGGTCACTCACTTTTCACATAATGTGCCCATCCTTCTAAGACACATGCAAAATTTCCCCCAATACATGAGCATCAACTATGAATTGAACACCCAATATCATGTTCGTCAGCAAAGTAGTAGGTAGATGACATTAACATAGAACTCGATAACCTGCTCCATTTCCAATTTCCTCTTTTTCTCTCTTGGTAGAAATAAGCCTCTCCAACTATGTAGAGCAATTATTTCCAACAAAATGGGCATTTCTAGACCATCATGGCCAGCAAATACCCTTCCACTTAACATAATTAGTGATCGAAAATGAGTCACCCTTTATGCAGTGTGGGTTCTCACTTCAGTCACATCTCTAAAGATTTCAAAGCCATCTATATCATCTTTCTCATAAGCAGAATCAACCTCCTTCTCTCCCTCGGAATGATCCTCTCTCGAATCAGTTTGAGTTATCCTTATCAAGGAACTCATCTTAGTGTCAGTTATATAAAATCTAACAATGGTGGCAACTTTTCCTTTGTTAGTTGTCTAAAATCTAACAGTGGTGGAAGCCTTTTCTTTTCTCCTGCCGCTTCTTGTAGAGCTTTCACCCAACGTCTCAGTCCTGGTATTAACTCGTTTAGGCTTCCTACTTGCCTTCTAAGTCTGTTCAAGTTTAGCCTCAGCCTGCCTCTTTTTACTCTTAGTGCGAGGAGTTCTAGGCAGAGTTTGTGAGACTTTTTTTTCATAATTTCATCAACATGCTTAGAAATAGATTCCCTTGAAGCCTTTCTAAGCCTAAATTTAAACTTTTCTTTATTAAAAAGGCTATAGGAACCTCATCTTCATTGTCAGGTATGATAGTGACAGCTCTTGGAATAACATATGTGACATGTTCCATGTCCTCAATATCAGTTGAATCTGGAACATGTTGATTGATCGGTTCCTTCTGTACATGAGTATTAAGTGTTCCTGCATACCCTCAACTTCTCATTCTTCTCCCTTTATCTCTTCTCCTAGATGCTCAATTGCATAAACTATCATCTCTTATGTGGAGTTTACTTCCTCCGATTCTTCTCTATTTGTTTTCCCTCTTTTGTGTACATCAGAACTCTCAATCTTTCCTTTGGAATTCTCATAACCCTCTGTTGAACCTGATCTAGCCTTAGGATTTTGCACTTGTTCCTCCCCACATTGTGTTTCATTTGTTCTTCTCTTATTACAACATCAATTGTCCTCATACTTACTTCATCATCTCATTCAGGATTTTCAGAGATTATCTCGATAATGGCTTATCCCATATGATCGATTTTGGAACCTTTTGTGTTGAGTCATTTAATGGTGAAGTCTATTCTTACTTTACTTGGTATAGTAAAGAGTGTTGGAGGTTCAATCGGATTTAGGGTAGAATCGATGGGTTGAATAGTTTGTGGTGAGATGAAAGTGGAGGGGGGGGGGGGGACTAGGCATAACGATGATGAGAATGATGGTGATGGGTCGGAATTGACCGGAGTGGATGTTTGGGATATAGTTGGGGAATGTACTTGTTGTTCCATTGAGTGTAAGAAGTTTAGAATTTTTAGAAAGAGGAGTGGAGTCAATTTTTGAATCGTTAGAGAGTGGAGAAAAAGGTGAACCTTCTTGGATTAAGTAAATGAGAAAGGAAAAGAACCGGGTGAGTGGATGTCGTCAAATCACCTGCTTCAAGGAGCTTTAGTTCAAGTATAAGTCTTGAAAAGGAACTGACATGATGATTGTAAATCAAATCTATCATTACAATGGACTCTTTAATGAACAATTATTGTTCATGCCGCCATAAGGGTTTTTTCAAAATATGCTGAAAGTTATATTTAATTTTAGACTTTGAAAGAAGGGGTAGGTGCATCAATTTGTATTCATGACCTGAATTTTGCAATTAAACACATGGAGGATAGACATACCTTAGTTTTGACAGGCTATCCGTACTTTCAAATTCAAGCTAGTCACTGTGATATCAAATATTCAATAGAAGTTATGAGATCAAGTTTCATCATGGTACAAGATGTACAAATGAATGCACAAGACTGAGTAAAATATTAATCAATCAATGTTTTAACTTAATCGAAAGCAGTTATTCTAGCCAAGCAATGAGAGATACTATCACAATTTTAGTCAGTCCCTGTATTCAACCTATTACAATCTTATGATTCTTTCTAGGTAATATCTATGTATTCTTTAGTCGGCATGAATTAGAACAATGAACCAGTTTTTACAAAAGGTTTCAATCTGTATTCCCCCTATCAATATGCATTTGCTTCCCTCCAGTTTAAGAATCAACCTCTTTCTTCTTTAACATGAGAGTGATCAGAATCGTTGTTTATCTACTGTTATTTAGTTTGGGCAAACTTTGTTCATGTATCAGTTTATCTTACTTTCTATCACTCTCTCCTGGAAAACAATCAAAGATTAGTTTCAGGACCCCAGATCATCTTGATTCCTTTTTCATTTTTATCAAGGTTCCTTGACTTTTTTATGATCCATTCAGGCGAGCCATACAAGGCTCTAATTTCTATATCAGTTCCATTCCTCTTGGCAATTTTGGAGAGTCTATTTGCAATCTTCAACTTCCTTATTTTGTAGCCTCTATTTACCGGACACCTGGTTCTATAATTTTTAGTTTTACCCTGTTGACTGCCAAACACTTCTTCTATAGGTTCCCTTTTCAAGTTCTTCAGTTCTGGTTTATGTACTAATGTGGATGGATGAACTAGGTTGCTCTATATTTTCCTTGAAAGAGAAGTTTTCTTTTTTACTTTTGTTCTTGTTAGTTTTGACATCTACTGATCCATCATTTAACCGAGCAAGGGTACTGAGCAACTCGACTCAATCTGAGCTTAAATATCGATATTCATCAATTAAGGAGACTATTGAGGTCATTAGCTTTCTCTTAGAGAGATAATCAACCCATTTTAGGTTAAGAACACCCACCTTGGTATCATCCCCCATGTCTGGGAATGAATCTTTAGTGGTGACACAGACAAAGTGGTCAGCTTCCCCTTATGAGTCTTCCTTATATTCTGAGCCCCATGTAGCTATCACAACTTTCTTCCATCTTGCTCCCCATGGTGTGTGTTTCTTGACCATATAGTTAGATTATTCACACACGGAGAATTATTTGCCCCTATCCTTGTTATAGATTTTTATTCTGCGGTTTTCTCTACTCTTACACACCTTTTACTCCTCTGCACCTGTATCCTCAGCTTGTCTACGTTTGTGTCTGACTAAGCTTTTATGACTATTGAACCTGGAGGGCCCCTCTTGATTTTATCAACTTCCTTGAGTTCAGTTGACAAATAAGTCTTCCAGTTGCTTTATGTTTAATTCACTGGCTTCTTCTATGGCTATCACTTTTGGCATCCATGAGTGGGGAAGACTTCTCAGGAATTTTCTGACTAGATCTTCAGTAGAGAATCCCCTTCTAACTCTTAAGTTCACATACAATTTTGGAGAATCTGATGAACATGTCCTTGATTGATTCCCTTTTTTCACATAGCAAAGAATTCATACTTTCTCATGAGATCATTGAGTCTAAGCCATTTTTTCCGAGACAGGCCTTCATATACTTATTTCAGGAACTCCCAAATTTCTTTGGCAGTAGTGCATTCTGAGACACTGTTGCACTCATCGCTTCCCAGACCACAATATAAGATATTTACTGCTGTAGCGTTTTGTCCCATCATTCTAAAGTCTTCAGTAACAAATTCCTTAATAGTGTTTGGTCTTCTTGTACCATCATGTCTGACCTTAGTGGGGACTAATAGTCCTTTTGTTGTGATCATCTAGAGCTCATAGTCCAACTCCTTCAGGTAGGTTTCCATACTATCATTCCACAACACATATTACTAATTATCATTGAATAGTAGTGGCTTGCAAATAAATAGTCCTCTATTATGTCCACTTCTCTGTGCATCATCTTGATCTTTTCTTAAGGTGTTAGCCTGTTTAAAGAGAACATGCTCTGATACCAATTGATATCTTGCACGACCTAAAATCTATCCTAAGCGGTACTCAATTTCTGCTTATAGGATAGAACACGTTACTCTACCTTTTTCTAAGCGTAGCATATGCGGAATAGTAAAAATAGTAAAATAAGGACAATTTTTACATGGAAACCACCCGTCTCATAAAGGGCAGAAAAACCACGACCTACACCTCTGTAAGATTTATCCCAAAATCCTCTACAACGTAAGCCATTGCAAATTCAAGTTACAAATTTTGTAACCTAGGAACTAAACTCTAATTCCTATCTCAACAATCTCCCTAGACAGTTTAGCTCACTCAAAGCTAACCCAACATAAAGTTGAATTTGACTAACTTTTATGCCTACGAGTATTACTTCTATGAAAGCAGATAAAGGTACAACTCGATAACAATCCTAATACACTATCCTAGACTTATGAATTGTTAAACATAAACTCTGCAAAATAGTTTCTTTAATCTCCTTTGTTGTACTATGTCACACTTCTAAAATTAGAATTCTCTCAATTATGCTTGACATGGTTTGCTTAATATTATGATTTTCTCTCTATGTGAGTGCGTAAAGTTCTTTATGACAGGACTTGGATATATATAGCTCTAGTTTCATATTGAGTCAGCTGAACTCAATCCCTATATGGTATGACCCAATATCTGAGTTAGGGTTTAAGTTAACTTGAGATTTTATCTTTTCAACGAGGCTTCAGTTTTCTTGTAGGACTCTGAAGTATCTTGATAAGTATCGAAAGACATCCTGCATCCTTGTACGCCAAGTCCTTACTATCATTACAAATCCTACTCGCGGTAGGACTCTGGGTAAGAGCATGTTCTTAGACCTGGTTCAAGCATCCAACTCTGTCTCGTATCTATGTATGATATGGAACATGTTTGTAGACTGGTTCATTCACTTCTACTCTATTCCTAATTCTTCAACTTTGTACTACATCTGTCAGTTGGATAGATCAAGCCCTCAAACCTGGTTCATTCTTCTTGTCTTTCTTTGATCTATCCATACTTTTGACTGCTACATCACTTTGTGCCTGAGATAGACCATGTCTCTCAAAGATAACACATGCATGTTAACCTGGTTCACTCTCCTTGTGCATTCTTGCTTCTCAGTCAATCTTTCTGTGTTTAGTTCATTTGATTTATTTCAAGCAACTGTCTCTAAACCGAAGCACTTGATATGTTCATTTACTTTGTCAATCATCAAAATTAAACTCTGTCATTCTTGCTAATGCCAACAGTAACTCTTATAGAAATCTAAGTTCTCTGTTTCTATTTAGTGTAGGTTGAGTGACTTTGCCCAATAATTTCAATAAGCTGAGTAACCATTCGAGAAATTTACACATTTATGTTTCAAAGAGTGACATTTTTATTGTGATCATACTTGTTATTTTACGTAGTACTCCCTTTGGTCCATATTAAGCGGTGTTTTAAATTTCTATTTTGGTCTAAAATACTAAATGATTTTTCACATAATCAAGAAGGTACTAATTGTTTCTTCCCATTTTATTAGTTAATCAAGAAACTATATTAAATATGTATTGTATAATTAAGGGTAAATTAATAAAAATACTTCTTACTTTTTAGGATTGAGTAATTTCTTAAGGGGTGTGCCCGAACGAAAAGTACCACTTAATATGGACTTAAGGGAGTCATAACAACAGATGCCAATTAGTATGTTCTTATAAGAAGGATCCATAGTTCAAAAGCAATGCTGCAATGGAGCACCTTTAAAATTTTCAATATTTTATTTAGAAAATTTCAAGAGGAGTCCTGGAGTAACCGGTAAAATTGATCATCAAGTAACGGGTTCAAGCCATGGAAACAACCTCTTACAGAAATGCAGGGTAAGACTGCGTACAATAGACCTTTGTGGTTTGACCCTTCTCCGGACCTGCGCATATCGGGAGTGCACTGGGCTATTTTTTTTTTTTTTAAAATCTTTATAATTTGTTACATATAGTTCAGAGTTTAAGACCGCGGATGCACGTGTAACAATTACTTATGTGTGAGATTCCAATTGCCAGATACATTTGGTGCTTTTGCTACTCATAATGGAACAAAAATGTGCTTGAATAGAGCAGAACCAGATATAAAGAGATTCTTATACCCCAACACGATACCTATCCTTACTGTGTGGCTCAATGGAGGTATATTTTCTTCGAATGACCTTGGTTTTCAATTGAAGAATTGAACCGAAAGTTATTAGAGTTAACGGTCAAAAACACACATTGCCTATCGCTTTTTCTCGAGTTTCACACCCCAATTATCAACTGTTCCCTTTTCCTATCAGAACTATCACCGTCTATGTATAAACTATAAAACACACCTCGAAACTAATTAGGCCAACTATCCGATGTTCCCTTTTCCTACTTGTCTACTCAACATAGGAGTGTTTTAATACACAGATGTTGTTCAGGTAGGAAAAGGGAACAATTGATAGATTGGGTGTGAAACTCGCGAAAAAGTGATAGTTCGGTTGTATTTTTGACCATTATGTCAAGTTATTAACTTGATTGAATTCAAAATCTTAGGCCCTGGTTGTTCATCTATGGGTTATGGTGCTTTTATGGAGCATGGTCCTTTTCAGCCAGGGAAAGATGGGAGCCTAATAAAAATAAGTATTCATGGAATTTGGGTAATGTTTATTATTTTTTGAACGATCATATTGAAAAGATTTTATGCCCGAAAATTGGATAACAGCGACCAATTTTGATTGCTAAACATGAAACAGAATCGAACATGCTATACATGGACTCTCCGATTGGAGTAGGATTTTCATACACAAATACAAGCTCAAACCACATCAATTGGGATGATGCTGCAATAGGTACACCCGTTCTTCTGATATAACCAATAATATTTGCAACTCAATGCAGGAAATATTTGATTTTACTCGTTCTATTCTTTTTACAGCTAAGGAGAATCTCCAATTCATTCTCAACTGGTTCAAGAAGTTCCCCCAATATAGAAACTCGGATGTGTACTTAACCGGGGTGAGTTATGCAGGTTGACATATCTGAACTGGTCTAATATATATGATCCGTTGGTTGTATATACTTGCAGACTTTGAACACTATGATTTGTTCAACTTACATATTGTTGGTTCTTAGGTCACTATATACCACAGTTTGCAGCACTGCTACTTGATTACAACAGAATGCACAATGTCAAACCGATCAAGCTTAAGTCAATCGCAGTAATGTTTATTGGTTACAAATATGCAGGAAATGAAAATTACAAGTAACTGCTAAGTATAACAAGAACTGAAATTACAATGAACAATAAACAATAAACTGGAACTGTTTTTGGTATGCTGAGTCGAGTGTTTGCACTCTGTCTTTAAGATAATATTGCCCCGTATGTATCCTTTCTACGTCCTGGACAAACGTTACTGCTCAAAGGAGCAGTAATAGGTAGGGATTGTCTTCCAAGATAAAATAGTAAATAAATAAATGAACAAAGAAAACTCAAGTGCTACCGTGAAGAATTTTGAGTAATGAAATGATGCTTGGAAGGTTGTAGGAAGACTGAATTCGTTTTTGTTTTTGTGTTAAGTGTAGCTCAACAATGGTGACAAAGGGGTTCTTTAAATAGTTGAAGGAGAGGCTAATGAACTGCCCACATAAGTGCCATTACTGGCCAAGTAATGACAATTATGGAGGTAGTAATTCACCAAAATAAATGGTGAATTTGATCTGTGTAACGGATGGCATTTAGGAAGAGTAATTCAGCCAAAATAAATGGTTGAATTGAGTGCTATTGACGTTCCAAAAATCTGCCCATTTTGACTTTCTTGAAACTTCAGGGACCAAACTGTACATACTGAAACTTCGGGGACTAAACTGTACATATGAAACTTCAAAGACCAAACTGTATATATGGTAAAGTTTTCTGGTCCAAAAAGATAATATCAAAAGAAGCACAACCCACGACCCCGAGAACCCGAACCCGGACCGGACGGGCGGTGCGCGTGTGGGCTTTCCTCGAACCGAAGCACATCTAGGTCCTCCCTCCTTTAAACACATAGGGATACCCCTTGGGGTCCCAAAACCCAAGCCAACCTTGAGACTTATAAACAAAACAATTCTTTCTTCCTCTACCGATGAGGGAGAATTGATCTCAATACCACATTTTTCCATGCTTCAAACACCTCACTTCGTGAACCAATATCTCTTTCATTTCTCAATGAAAATTGACGATCCTTGGCCCTACGGTTATCTACGTACTTAGTAGATTATGCACGTGTGAAGAACCGGATTCTCCAACATGCGGAACACTAGTGTTTAAGCCGTTAAAGTTGGTCGGACGCAACTCCCGTCAAAGGCAAATTTCCAACAATCCCCTCTTGAAAGAGATTTTGGTGCACTCACATGGTGCCTTTTCATTTCCAGCAATATTTCAGCGGACCGATGTTGCATAAGGAGAGGTAGCTTCAGCTTTGAACCTTCCATAGTTAAATACCATCGGACTTACTTACTGCGCGGTGAACGTGATGTTTTGAACCGTCAGTGTTTAGTGTAAGCCAAGTCAATAGTACTAACACAACAAATTCCATTACTCTCTTCTTCATAATATTTTATCCGTTGTGGCCATGGACAACTTCTTGGATTCTTAAGTGCGTTCATTTGAGGCGGCCCATCCTCGCACTTAAATAAGTGGTCTCCTACAAGGTATCCTGCTATACCCCACTTCACAAGTGTTAGGAACCATTAAAAGTTTCTCCAAACCTAACCTCAACTGTTGAGGATCATTAAAGGTTTTGAAAACTTAACCTTTACCCATACTGCAGATAGCACTTAACGTCTATCACAGGAACGACTTTGGATTTGGCGTTTCTTTACATAAATCACTATCCGAAGTGCTCATGCTTCCTCTGAAGCGATCAACTGAACATTTACATATTAGTTTTCCCATTGAACCAAATTACTGGGATCTTCAGTTAGTAAGGTTGAGTTACCACCGTATTGGTCCTTATACTTTGGGTTTAAGCCCATTTCCATAGACAGACAAACCATCTATCCTTAGGTAAGCCCTTTGTCAGCGGATCTGCTATATTATCCTTTGACTTAATGTAATCAATGGATATTATACCCGTGGTGATCAGTTTCCTAACGGTCTTATGCCTCCGTCGAATATGACGAGACTTGCCGTTGTACATAACATTCCGTGCCCTTCCTAGAGCCGACTGGCTGTCGCAGTGGATCATTACCGAAGGTACGGGTTTGTTCCAACACGGAACATCCTCTAAGAAGTCATGAAGCCACTCAACTTCTTCTCATGCTTTGTCTAAAGCGATAAACTTTGATTCCATTGTGGATCGGGCGATGCAAGTTTGCTTAGAGGATTTCCAAGACACAGCCCCACCATCAATTGTAAATACATACCCATTGGTGGACTTGGTGTTCTCTATATCAGATATCCAGTTTGCATCACTGTACCCCTCTAGTACAACTGGATATCTCGAATAATGTAACCCGAAAGTTAACGTATATTTCAGGTATTGTAATACCCGATTCAACACCTTCCAGTGATCATCACTCGAATTACGAGTAAACCTAGCCAACTTATTGACTGCATAAGCAATATCAGGCCGGGTGTAGTTTGTTATATACATCAAACTACCGATCACCTGTGCATATCGCTCCTGGTATACGGGTGCACCAAGATTTTTATCAAGCTTTTGATTTGTATCCATTGGTGACTTTATCGGCAAACTGTCTAACATCTCGAACTTTCTCAAAACATCCTCGATGTAGTGAGACTGAGATAAGACCAGTCCGTCAGACGTCTTAGAGACTTTTATCCCTAAGATGACATCTGCGATACCCATATCCTTCATGTCGAAGCATTGTTTTAACATGTTCTTAGTCTCTAGGATTACCCTAGGACTGCTTCATGTGATCAGCATGTCATCTACGTATAGACATATCATGACGAATGAGTCAGAGTTACCTTTCGTGTAGACACATTTATCACACTCATTAATGGCAAAACCCTTCGATAGTAGAGTACTATCAATTTTTTCGTGCCATTGCTTCGGGGCTTGTTTCAGCCCGTACAGAGATTTGGCAAGCCGATAGACTTTCTTCTCTTTCCCTTGAACCACATACCCCTCGGGTTGGTCCATATAAATTTCTTCTTCCAAATCACCATTTAGGAAGGCTGTCTTGACATCCATTTGATGTATCTCAAGGTCACGCAAGGCTGCGATCGCAATGAATACCCGTATGGATGTCATCCGAGATACCGGGGAGTATGTGTCAAAGTAGTCAAGACCTTCTTTCTGCCGATAGCCCTTGACTACCAACCTAGCCTTGTACTTGTCTATATACCCATCTTCTTTATATTTCTGTTTGAGTATCCATATACAACCCAACGGTTTATTTCCCGAAGGAAGATCCAACTCCCTAGTATGGTTATGCAGAATTGAGCCTATTTCACTCTCAATAGCTTCTTTCCAGAGCGGTGCTTCTGGAGTTGACAACGCCTTTGCAATTGTCCTTGGTTCATCATTAACCATATAAGCTATAAATTCAGGACCAAAGGATTTATCCTTCCTGGCCCTTTTACTTCGCCTTAGATCCATCTCTGGAGTCTCCAAGTTCTGAGAATCTAGAACACTAGATTCCGGATGTTCAGCCACCTCGAGATTCGCTAGATCTGAACCATCTAGATCTGGGCAGTCAACGACTCTCGGTTCTTGAGAGCTTTGTGCATAACTTCGTTTGTGAGGTTATGTCTTTTTCCTTTCTAGGAAAGGTACCTTCAAAGAATTGAGCAATCCTTGATTCCATGATTGTACCCTGGTGGATATCTGGAATATCTGACTTATGCACTAAGAAGCGATAAGCACTACTGTTATTTGCATATTCGATGAATATGCAATCTACAGTCTTAGGCCCAAATTTGACATGCTTTGGCTTGTGTACTTCAACATATGCCAAACAACCCCACACCTTAAAATATTTGTAGGTGGGTTTCTTTTCCTTCCATGATTCATATGGAGTTTTGTCCTTACCCTTATGTGGGACTCTGTTAAGAATCGTATTAGCGGTAAGGACGGCTTCTCCCCACATGTTTTGGGGAAGACCGGAATTTATGAGCAAGGCATTCATCATTTTCTTCAATGTGCGGTTCTTATGTTCCACCACACCGTTGGATTGAGGTGAGTATAGATCTGTCGTTTGATGAACAATGCCTTCTTGGGCACAGTATTCCTCAAATGTCGCTACGTATTCTCCCCTTCTATCGCTACGAATGGATTTAATCCGTAGGCTTAGTTGGTTCTCAACTTCTGCTTTGTAACGTCGGAACGCTTCAAAGGCTTCATCCTTACTTTTCAACAAGTAAATGTAGCAATACCTTGTGCTATCATCAATGAATGTCACAAAGTACTTGTTCCCCCTCTAGTTTGTGCGAACTTCAAATCACATATATCTATGTGAATAAGTTCTAGAGGAGCGGTGTTCCTTTCGACGGATCAAAAGGAAGCTTGGTGAGTTTTGCCTCTACGCACACCTCACACTTATGTTGAGGGTTTACGTCGACAGACGACAACAACTCCATCTTTACCAGCCTTTGGATAGACTTGTAGTTAACATGTCCTAATCCATGATGCCATAAATTAGAAGACTCAAGCAAATAAGAAGAAGGTTCAACTTTATTACTTGGACGCATTACATACATGGCATTCACTTTGAAGAGGCCTTCACAGACGAAGCCTCTCCCTACAAAAGTGCCATTCTTAGTGAGTACAAACTTATTGGATTCAAACACTAGCCTAAAACCAGCATTATCCAATAAAGGTCCTGAAATTAAATTTCTTCTAATCTCAGGGACGTGCATCACTTCCTTCGAGTGAGCTCCTTTCCGAAGTCATCTTCAGGACCACCTTTCCTACCCCCACGCACGTCAGAGGAAGCGTTGTTGCCCATGAACAGCTTGTTGTCGGTGACCGGTGTGTACGTGGAGAAGGCATCTTTATTAGAACAGATGTGTCTGGTAGCACATGTGTCCATCCACCACTGCATCGGATTCTCAACCAGGTTGGCTTCTAGCACCACTGCAGAGAACTCCTCAATCATGTCATCCAGGAGCGTGTCCTTGACGACGTTAGCATGCGCCTTGCCTTTAGACTTGGCTTTCTGTTGTTGCTCAGTCTTGAGCTTGCGGCATTCCTTGATCCTATGACTAGGTTTCCCACAGTGGTGACAGCTACCTCTGAACATCTCCGCTGCGTGGGCCTTGCCGTCTTTGTGGAACTTTCGCTTCTTGCTTGGGTTCCCTTTGGCCTCAGCCAGATTTGCCTTTGCCTCTGCAGGTTGTTTACCCCTAGGCAATGTCTTCTTATTATCTTCCTGGATTTAGAGTTTGATAATAAGTTCTTCAAAGGTCATCTCCTTTGTCTTAAGTTTTAAGTAACTCATAAACTCATTCCACGAATGAGGTAACTTTTCAATCAGCGATGCAACAAAAAACTGCTCATTTGGTTTCATTCATTCCAAATCCAGGTGATGTAAAATCATTTGGAATTCCTGGACTTGGGACATCACTGTCTTACTATCCACCATTTGGAATTTTAGAAATTTCCCAACGATGAACTTCTTAGTACCCGCATCTTGTGCGTTGTACTTCTTTTGCAGTTTTTCCCACAGCTCTTTGGCAGTGCCAACGGTGCAATAGACCGTGTAGAGAGGGTCTGCCAAGCAGTTCAGTATGTAATTCTTATACATGAAATCTCTATGATTTCATGCATCAAGAACCATCTTCATGCCGTTAACGACATGGATACCAAGGCCCCCTTCACTCGTTTCAGCAGGTGAATAGTCCATTTCATCTCCAGCTCGTGGAGGATCTTCCGTTAGGAACCGGTCCATGCCCATAACAGTTAAGTAGAACAACATCTTTTGCTGTCATCTCTTAAATTCTGAGCCAATGAATTTTTCAGGGCGATCATGGTGTGAGGCAGAAGGTGGAGCAGCAGCAGTCGGGAAGGCAGCGGAGTTGCTGCCTTGAGAAGTAGCGGCAGCAGTGAAGGCAGCATAATTGCTGCCTTGGACAGTAGCAGCAGTAGTCGGGAAGGCAGAATTGTTGCCTTGAGAGGCAGCAGCAACAACATTAGAATCAGTCATGTTTCCAGCCATGTTGCAGCAGTTATAGTAAGCAAAATATTGTCTTAAACTTGTTGGTTACAAATATGCAGGAAATGAAAATTACAAGTAACTGCTAAGTAAAACAAGAACTGAAATTACAATTGAACAATAACTGAAACTTGGCCTGTAATGGCACTTATGTGGGCAGTTCATCAGCCTCTCTTTCAACTATATAAAGAACCCCTTTGTCACCATTGTTGAGCTACACTTAACACAAAAACAGAATCGAATTCAGTCTTCCTACAACCTTCCAAACATCATTTCATTACTCAAAATTCTTCACGGTAGCACTTGAGTTTTTTTTGCTCATTTGTTCTTTTGTTGTTTTATCTTGGGAGATAATTGTCCAGGACGTAGAAATGATACATACGGGGCAATATTGTCTTAAAGACAGAGTGCAAACACTCGACTCAGCATACCAAAAATAGTTCCAGATTATTATTTATTGTTCATTGTAATAATGGCAATTATGGAGGTAGTAATTCACCAAAATAAATGGTGAATTTGATGTGTGCAACATACTGAAACTTCAGGGACCAAACTGTACATATAAACTTCAGAGACCAAACTGTACATATGGAAAAATTCTCTGATTCAAAAAGATAATACCAGAAGTAGCACAGCCCACGACCCCGAGAACCCGGACCCGGACCGGACGGGCGGTGCGCGTGTGGGCTTTCCTCGAACCGAAGCACATCTAGGTCCTCCCTCCTTTAAACACATGGGATACCCCTTTGGCACGACCCTACGACCCCACGATGGACCGGACGGGACGGGCGGCGCGCATGTGGGCTTTCCTTGAATCGAAACACATGTAGGTCCTCCATCCTTTAAACACATGGGACACCCCTTGGGGTCCCAAACCCCAAGCCAACCTTGAAACTTATAAACAAAACAATTCTTTCTTCCTCCACCGATGAGGGAGAATTGATCTCAATACCACACCTTTCCATGCTTCAAACACCTCACTTCGTGAACCAATATCTCTTTCATTTCTCAATGAAATTTGACGATCCTTGACCCTACGGTTATCTACGTACTTAGTAAATTATGCACGTGTGAAGAACCGGATTCTCCAACATGCGGAACACTAGTGTTTAAGCCGTTAAAGTTGGTCGGAAAGGCAAATTTCCAACAATGTTTACATTAGCCTTGAACTGTTTGTTGATAATTTGTTTCACATTCAAATCTTCACTTAATCCGATGAACTTGCAGCTAGGGAATCCACTGATAGATATTGAAATAAGCGTGAGGTCTGCTGAATACCTATGGGCACATGGTGTCATTTCTGATGAACTGATATGCAAAGAACGATCTGTAATGAAACAAGGTACGTGCTGGAGTATATATATAATGATATATCTAACGAATGTGCGGAAGTGTGGAAACTCAGAACGGAAGAGATGGGAAGTGATATAGTTAAGGATGATATACTCTTGCCAATATGTGTATCAGCAGGACAACTACAGGCCCTCGGAAACTTTGGCACAATACACAAGAAGGTATGAAATCTAAACTCCATCAGAACTATGTTTCGGGCTCGGAATTGGAGCACAACTTGTTGCAGCTATTATTTTGGCAGCTTGATAAGAAAGTAGGAAAAGTTGCAGATCCATGCCTTACTGCTTGGATAAATCTATACCTTAACAAGCCAGAAGTTCAAAAGGCACTATATGCCAACACCACTTACCTGCCATATGCCTGGGAGATCTGTTCGGGGTCGGTTCTCTCCTTCCTTTTGATTTCCCTTGTAGTAATGTTTGTGTATCACTTCATCTAAAAGCTTAAACTATTAAACAAAGAATACTTACAATATTTATGTTTCAGCCAATGACCTTCTCAGCTAATGAAGAGCTTCACTTGATGTAAGCAGAACTATCTATTTGAATTATTAACAAAGCGGCCCCCGGTTCCTGCTTTGAGGAGTAGATTGAAGGGCTTATCGCTTCTCTTACTGCTGCTCCTCATATTAGACAGCTAGATAATCTAGACACACTCAAATAGCCCTTCTCTTGTGTTCGTTGTACCCTACCCCGGGGAATTCGAATCCCCGCCTCCTCCTTGTGTTGAATATCCCACATCGGTGGGGATAGGGTCATTTGGTCTCCTTATACGATCTTGGCAATCCTCCCCTCTTGAGCTAGCTTTTGTAATTGAGTTAGAGCCAAAATGCATTTCTTAATTTATCATGGTATTAGAGCCAAACCCACCCAATTCTTGTTTCACCCGATGTTAGGCCCCATCTTATATTATCCACGTTCCAGATGTTCAGTCCTGGGCGAGGGGAAGGGGGATTGAATATCCCACATCGGTGGTAATAGGGTGAATTGATCTCCTTATATGGTCTTTATTTTCTTCTTTCTTCCAAATCCATCGTAACTTACCGAATTGACTTAGTAAAGTAGAAGTCATTAGCTGTCAACTGTTCATAGTCAGCGGTGGAAGATGGGGTACATTTTATTGCTCAAGTTTCCCTCTCATGGTTGAATATGAAAATAATTATTTTTTCATCTAAAAGCTTAAACTATAAAACATAGAATACTTGTATCTATTTATTTTGTGTTTACAATACCTTTTACTTTCTCTTGTTGCATTTATAAAGAAAGTCTGTTAATATTTTCAGACCGCTTCAGTATAAGACAGAAGATGCAGCTATAAATGTTATACCTCTACTGTCAAATATTCTAAAAGAGCATATCCCAGCTTTTCAGGTTAGTTTATTAAGTAGTACTAAATATGATCTTCACAATTTTAACAATTTTGCAATCTTTTTTTTTTTTTTTTTTGTTAATCCAGGTTTCCAGGCTTGCGCTTGACTACTTCACTGGCATTACCCAGACGTCCTGAAGGTAATAGCACCGGTCCTTCAACACTATTATCAGGTAAATCGCGGGATGTGCTCCGGTGGCCAGTTTTCTGGGAGCGTACAACTGATCAATGAGACAAGGTCAAATTCCCCAACATGCAGAGTTTATTCGTGCTTGCGGGGAATCGAACCCACGCTATCCATGCCAGAGCGCCTTATAGCACCCAGGCTTTGCCACTGGACTATGCCCCGAGGACAACAATTTTGCAATCTTGGTATAAGGTATTTTTGGTTTAGTTAAAAACTACTCCAGTAAGATTGTGCATTGTTTTTTTCCCCAGTGTAGACCAAGATTCAAAACTTCCACTGACCCAAACTAGGAAAATTGCTAAACTGCTTGTTCGAGATTTAAAGCTAGTTGCTTTAGACAAATATGGTCCTTGGATGGCTTGCAGGTATGTTTTCGCACTATCATCCGCTGTTTCTGGTTTGGTTCATATAGCAAAAAGTTCTTAAAACATACATTTAATAATATGTGGAATACATCGACAACCCCTTAAATTTGCCGGTACATTTTATTTAGTCATTCGAACTACGTCATGTTCCAATTGAGCACCTGAACATATGAGAAAGTGTTTCTATTATATACTTCAGTTCAAATTTTGGAAAAGATTTGTGCGTGTTCTCAAGTGCCTATTACGTAAATAAGTTAACTAAAATATGTCACCTCCTTTAATTATACAAATCGACCTTAATTAGAACAATCCTTAGGATTTACGGCTTTCTGAGACCAATGCGTATAATTAAAGGAGGTGACATATTTTAAGTAGTCAACTTATTTACGTAATGGGCGCTTGAGAAGATGCAGAAACTTTTTCAAAAAATGAGCCGAAAGTGTCTAATAGGAACAATTTATCATGTGTTTAGGTGCTCAATTGAAATATGTCGTAGTTCGAGTGTTTAAATGAAATTTACTGGCAAATTTAAGAGGTTGTCGATATATTCAGCTTTAACAATAAAAACACTCGCTTCAAACCTAGTAATTTCTAAATCTTGGATCCATCTCTACGTTGTTGGGAACGAACAATGAAAATATATGTATGCATAATTTGTTGATTAATTTGCAGATCGGAGGATGGAGTCAATCATTTGGAGGGCTAAGGGAAGGCAAAAATGTTACATATTTGACATTTGCTACAGTTAGAGGTGCAGCTCATGAAGTGCGCTATACTTCTCCTTCACAAGCTCTTCCTCTTTTTAGAGCATTTTTGAGAGGATATCCTCCACCACGAAAGAGCAGCACCATTGCAGCCAGTAGCTGTGTAATCCTATCGATCTGATGAATCTCTTTTCACCTATTCTCTAGATTTTGATTAATTCATTTTGAATCTTTGTAGTACTCTTTTTTTCTTTTGTGGATTTTAAATAAGCCTACTTATTAAATATAACCTGGCTAGTTCTTGGTTCTACTTGGAGAGCCTATGCAGCCTTTTGGTTTTATCAATATTGTGATGTTGAATGCACATATAAATATTAAGATGTTGTATTTAAATTTGAATAATGAATGCTTATGATTGATATCCATAAGTTATTGACAATGGTGGCTGGTGGTGATGATTATCGTATCGTAGGAGAGGTGGCGATGATGGTTGGTAGTGGTTGTGCGATGGTCGCGATTGTGATTGTAGAAATATTTGATGGTAGTGGAAGGTTGTGCTGGTAGCTGACTGTGGGGTTGGTGGTGCGTGGTAATGGTGGTGGCGACAATTGTGATGAAGGAGTGGTTGGTAATAGTGGCTAGCGATGGAGGTGGTGGTGATAGTTGGTTGTAGTGGTGGTAATGATGGTTTTTACTTGGTAGTGGTGATTAGGGGTGTCAAATATGGCCCAAAAATTAATAGCGCGCCTAATTCATCCAAAATTTTATGGGTTGGACACAAGATAATTTCGTATTGGGTTAATTTTTTGTCCGCCCAACATAACCCTTTTTTAAAATAGGAATATCCACTAAAAGTAAATTATTTACATATTTATACCCTTTTACTTTGGTGACCCAAAAATATTTACTCATTTACCTCTATTAGCTATTCTCAATTTCGGGCTGTCATCTCTGCCTATTTTATTGCATTTTCTGATGCAGTCTTTATTATTTTTCGTCCCTTTCTTTCGTTTTTTTTTTCCGTTACATTAACTTTTTATTAATTTTGTCCTTTCTTGTTTGTCTTTTTGAAAATAAAAATAAAAGATAAAAATAAATATAGTAGCTAATTATTTTAGGCTATTAAAAATATAAAATATATTAAAAAATATTTAAATTACTAGCTTATTTATTAAATTTTAAATTAATAAAATATATTTGTATAAATTAATTTTTTCTTTATTCTCCATTTCTAAATTCATTTATTTCTATTTTTTCATCATCAATTCTACACTTTTTGGCTCCTTTATTTTTATTGTTTTTTCCTTTTTTTATAAAATAGATAATTGATATAGTATATCTTTTTATACATATATATATATATCTAAAAAAAATAATTTATTCTATCATATAGTATACCAAATCAGTAGCATTTGAAGTATAGCGTTGTAGTATACTATGATATTCAGATGGTATATAATATATACTGACGGGATATCATAGAAGATTGAATCATTCCTTTAAAAAATATTACTCAGTCCTCTATGATACCTATATGGTATATCATATACTAACAATGTATCATAGAAGATCCGGTCATTCCTTCAAAATATACTACTCAAGCCTCTATGATACCCACATGGTATATCATATATTGATGGGGTATCATAAAGTACTGAGTGTTTATTCCTTCAAGAAACCTCTATGATACCCACATGATATATATCATATACTGACATAAAAATATTCCTTCAAAAAATACTACTTAATTCTCCATGATACCTACATGATATATCATATACTGACAGAGTATTATATAGGACTATTTCATTTCTTCAAGAAAAATATAACTTAATCGTCTATGATGTCCACATGGTATATCATATACTAATAGGGTATTATAGAACACTAGTTCTTTCCTTGAAAAAATTAGAGTCCTCTATGATACCCACATGATATATATCATGTACTGACCGGGTATCATACAAGATTGATTCATCCTTCAAGAAAACTTCCAGTCCTCTATGATACCAACCCAATATACCATATACTAACAGGGTATCATAGAGGACTGACATTTCATTCCTTCAAGAAGAACACTCAGTCCTCTATGATACCAACCTGATATATACAATATACTGACGGTGTATCATAGAAGACTTGTTCATTCTTTAAAAAAAAAGGCCAGTCATCGATGATACCAACATGACATATATTATATACTGATATGGTATCATAGATGTCTGATTTATTTCTTAAAAAAAGCTCAATTCTCTAGATACCAACCTGGTATATATCATATACTGACAAGTATCATATAGGACATGTTCATTTTGATATTTTAACTTTTATATTATTTTTAGAGTTTTACTTGTGAAAAAAGAATAGAGTTATAATTTAGAACTACTTGCATTTTCAAAATAAAAAAATAAAATATTTTTCTATTAACTTACATTTTTATAAATAAGCTAGTGACTTTAGTCTATTATTTTTCTTAATTACTTCTTGTTATGATCTAATTATTTAATTTTCTTATATTTTTATTAGTCTATAAATAATTAGCTTTTCGCTTGATATGTTATTGGTGTTGTATAAATAATTAGCTAATTTTTATTATTATACTTTATTTTTAACATTGAAAAGAAAACAAAAAGACAAAAAAAAATAGTATTAGAATAGGTTAGGTCTATTTATGGTGAATTTGTAATTATGATAATATAGGATTTTTAGTCCTATTAGAATAAGGTTACCTTATTAGACTAGAAAAATGATGATATTACCTCTATATAAGGATACCATTATGATGAATGAAAATCAGAAAGAATTCTCTCATTATTCTCGTCTTTCTAAATTCTCGTTCCTGTCTCGATTTTAATATGGTATCAGAGCCACATTAGAAAGAATACAAAAACCCTAAAACAATGGCAGGTGACGGAGAAATCGGCGTTAAAAGCAAAGGAATCGCCGGTGAAGAAAACAAAATTCAAAGAAAAACAATCTCTCCTTATGACATTACGTCGAATGATAACCCAGTAATCGTGGTGACACAAGTCCAATTAAATGGTGAAAATTATGAAGAGTGGGCTAGATCCATGAGGACGATCCTAAGAGCAAAGAAGAAATTCGGCTTCATTGACGATACGATCAAGAAGCCAGATGAATAGTCATCAGACTTGATTGATTGGTGGACTATAAACTCACTGTTGGTGTCGTGGATTCGCAATACCATAGAACCAATGCTTCACTCAACAATTTCACATAAAGAGGAAGCGTAAGAATTATGGACGAGCAATGAAGAGTGGTTCGCCATTATCAACGACCCTCGGATGCAACAAATAAAGGCGGAGCTCGTAGAGTGCAAGCAGAAGGGAAGGACCATAGTAGATTACTATGGAAAACTCACTAAGTTGTGGGAGGAATTGACAAATTATGAACAGATTCCAACTTACAAGTGCGAAGAGTGCACATGCAATCTGGGGCGACCCTGAAAATTAAAAAAGAAGAGAAAAAAATGCATCTTTTCCTCATAGGATTGGATGAGGCAGTGTATGGGACGGTGAGGTTAAACATACTAGCTCAGGAACCATTGCCATCATTAAACAATGTCTATTCGAAGTTGGTGCAAGAAAAGCGTGTGAGAGAAATCACATGAAAAACAGAAGATCAGAGTAAAATCATGGTTTTTGCCGTGCAAGGGAGAAACCCTTACCTTAACCAAGGTGAAGGGAAAACTATGGTCCATACTGCACACATTGCAAAAGATCCGAACACATTGTAGATAGATGTTTTTGATTGATTGGTTATCCGGATGATGCATGCTGCACACATTATAAAAATGATGGTGCATATTGCATCCAGTGTATGCATACTATAAACCTTTTCATTTATAGTAAAACTAAGAGAAGTCGTAATCTATGTATGTTAATGTTAAAGATACTAACTGAATGAGGAACACTAATTCTTAAAGCATTTCTTCAACTTTTTGAATGTGCGATATATTTTGGTATGTCATCATTTGATACATCATTTAAAATATTTTAGTATTATCCATATATTAGATTGTTATATATAGAAATATAGAATGTTAGATAAATAATACTAAACATTACATGGATAAATCTCATCACTATATGATCTTTGCAACATTGTTGCCATTTGCATTTCCACTCCTAATAGTGTAATTTATTTTTGCATTGATAGTGTATATAATTTAAATTACAATATAAAAAAAATATCAATGATCTACGTTATTTTTTGTGTATGCAATAAATTTTTTTATCAAAATAAAAGATAAAATCTTCAACTTAAGAAAAAGAAATGTAGGAACCTATATTAATGTTAAAATAGTTGACCAAACAAGGAACACTGATCTCTCAAGCTAGAAACCTAGAACTTTTATTCTTACAAAGGAGTAGAGAATATTTTCATAGGGGACGAGCCATAATTTGAAGTTTATGAGTTCGAAACTTTAGTTTTTAAAGTTATTGAGTTAAAAATTAATAATTTATACATATTCAATACATTTTATACTAAATATAGAATTTGAATTTTTTGATAAGTAAAATTTTATTGATACCAAAGTGATAATTACATAACCAAGCAAGAGTTGACCACCTACTTCTCAAAGAAAGAAAATACATCTTTGTAGAAAACAAAAACCTACTATATCCTTAGCATTCTATTACATTCAATATTGCACTCTACACATAAAATTCCCTTCGTTCCAATTTATGAGTCTTACTTTTCTTTTTGGTTTGTCCTAAAAAGAGTGTCTCTTTCTATATTTAGTAAGTTTTTCAATTTCAAAACAAATTTAAGACCACAAGATTTAAAAGACATCACACATCTTTAATTTAAAATCACAAGATTCAAAAGTCTCCCTTTATTTCTTAAACTCCGTACCAAAGTTAAATTAAAACACTTAAATGGATGGAGTATTAGAAAAACAAAAAAGGAAGAAACTCTTATAGCAGCAAAAGCCAACCAGCTTCCAGGATCTGATCAAGGCATGTTGTTCAACGCAACCAATGCTTTCTTCCATTTCTTCAAGTCGCTTCCTGTAATGTGGATATGGAGTGCAATCTCTCTACACAGTCTATCACAATTAAAATATCCAGCATGAAATCTCATATTGTTCCTTTCTCTCGGTATGGTGGAGACAACCATTGCAAATACACAACTGATTATTGCCCCTTTGCCAATCTTTCTTCTTGCCCACCTACATGCCCATTGAAGTTCCTATTGCCAGGTGCCAATAGATCTTTAAAGCCCCAACCAAAGTAATAACCTGCACCATTAGCTCTGTGTAACAGGACAGGCAAATAATAGATGATCCAGAATTTCTACAACAGAGTCACAAAACACACATTCCATAGGTACTTGGATTCCAAATCTTTGCAATCTGTCAACAGTGACTAATCTTCTCCAAGCAGCCAACACAAAGTAAACTTATGCCTTGGTTGAATATTTTGTTGGAGGGTGATGTTCTTTCAGGAAACTTTTTGGTATTGGGCCAAAAGATAAACATAAAGTTTTTTAATGGAAAATTTGCCCTGCACAACCATAACATTCAGTCTTGTAGTAAGAGTATCCTGATTAGAGTTTTCTTGAATTATATATTTTCTAGATTCCAATATTTTCCTTACCACTCAGGTACCAGCTACTAGGATGTTACAGTTTTCCACAGCTTCACCCTTTATGTAATATTTATGCACTTGCTTAATCCATAAACAATCCTTTTTGTTATTCACAACCCATAATTGCTTCATGATAGATGCATGATTCCATAAGTGCAAGTTGAGTATATTTAGTCCACCAGCAGCTCTGGGAAAACACAATTTTGCCCAAGAGACAAGGGGTTTCCTTGAAGTGGAGAGTGATCCTGTCCAAAGGAAGGTCCTACAAATGCTATCAATCATCTTGAGTATCCTCTTAGGTAACACAAAGATTTGTGCCCAATAGGTTTTAATACCAAAGACCACTGACTTTATCAACTGAACTCTTTCAGCATAAGATAGTAGTTTAGCTGACCAGCACCTCACTCTCTCTGTAATTTTCTCCACCAGTGGAAGGCATTGAGCAATAGTGAGTTTCTTAGAGGAAAGAGGAACTCCTAAGTATTTAAAAGAGATTTCCCCTTCCTTGTATCCCAGAACCTCTAAAATTTCCTGCTTCAGCTCAGGTTTTACACCAGATATGTATACTGAACTCTTCTTATTATTTGCCTCCAACCCAGAAGCTCATGAGAATCTCTTAAAAGCCCCCTGCAACATCAAAATTGACTTGACGTCTGCTTTACAGAACATTAACATATCATCTGCAAAACATATATGTACCACATTCAACTTCTTGCATCTTGGGTGGAACGTGAAGTCCTTCTGCAGGTGAAGTAAGAATAGTTCTCTTTGAAGGTATTCCATGGCAATCACAAAGAGATAGGGGAACATTGGATCCCCCTGCCTTATCCCTATTTTACCTTGAAATGGAGTAGATAAGCCTCTATTTAGAATCAGTGAATAAGTGACAGAAGAAATGCATTCAATAACCCAGAGTATAAACTTGTAAGGGAAACCCAGTGCTGCAAGCATTCTCTTCAGAAAACTACATTCTATGGAGTCATATGCTTTCCTGAGATCAACCTTCATTACACACCTAGGTGATTACCCTTTTCTAGAGTACCACTTCAAGAGCTCAAGACTAAACAATATGTTGTCTATAATTCTCCTACCTTCTATTAAAGCAGTTTGTGAGGACTTTGACATGAGTAGGGGCTGCAATCTTAAATAAGTGTAACTGCAGTATAATTAACAGTTGCAAGTAACTTCCCTGTACTGAAGAATTCTTTGACAACACCTAGAACATCATCTTTGACCAAATCTCAGTTCTGTGTGAAGAACTCCACAAGAAAACCATCAACACCTGGAGATTTCTCATTTGGCATACCTTTGAGTGCATCAATGATTTACTGGTCTGTTGTAGGCCTAATCAATAGGCATTTATGATGGTGAGATAAACAAGGGTCTCTCCTTATGACCTCTAAGTTTGGGCAAGACAGAGTATCAGTACATGTACCCATTAGATTAGAGAAAAAAAGATATAAACTTAGCATCTACCAACTTCGGATCCTGCAGTTTAGTCCTAGAGAAATCATAGATGGAAGTAAATGTGTTTCTACTAGTCCTTATCTTTATTTGTGCATGGAAATACCTTGTATTTTCATCACCACAAGAAGTCCAACTTGCCCTAGATTTTTGTCTAAATACTTGTTCCTCTATCCCACTCCATTTTCAAATCATCTAGAAAAACCTTTTCCTGTTCTATCAATAGAGGACACAGTGGCAATTTGTACTTGTAAAATATCCAACCCCTGTCGAGCTTGCTGAATTTTTTGATTATAAGAAGCCATATATGCATTCAAATCGTTCAACCCCTCTTTTACCGTCTTCAACCTCCTCTAGAGCTGGTATATTTTAGTGTCTGTATACCTAACCTTCCAAGTTGTTTCCAATATTCCAGAAAAATCAGGGTGATTAAGAACAATTTTATAGAGCCTGAAAGGTTTAGGGTAGGATGGTGGTTGAGGACAAATATGGATTAAAATTGGAGAATGGTATGACACTCCAGGATTCAAAAAATCTGCTTCAACATGACCATGTGTTGTGATCCATTGGAGGTTACCAAAAGCCCAGTCTATATTAGAGTACACCTTACTATCTGGCATGTGCTTATTGTAAAGAGTGAAATACCACCCTTTAGACCTTAAGGCAGTCAGTTGTAAGGTGTTAATGCAAGCTTGAAATCCTCGTGTTTCTGGCAATACAGGGGAACCTATCCTATCATCGGTGGACAAAACATTGTTAAAATCTCCACTTAGTAACCATGCTTCTTGTATACCAGAGCCTAAGTTGACCAGATCCTACCACAAAGTATCTCTGTGATGACTTTCATTCTTAGCATAAACTACTGTTAGATGAGCAGAGAATTGGCCAGTAGTGTCTTCAATCTTACAATGGATGAATTGTTCGTGAACAGTCTCAACCTGTAGTTGTATGGATGACTTCCAAACAAGACAAATTCTTCCACTATAAGCTAAAGAATAGTTACAACAGAAAGACCAATCTTGTGCAACCTTCCTAAATATGGAATTAACCTTATTTTCCTTTACTCTAGTTTCAATGATTCTCATGATATCCGCCTTATTATTCTGCAGAAAAAGTCTCAGCTCCTTCTATTTCCATGGATGGTTAAGCCCTCTAATGTTCCAAGTTGAGACTATCATGGATGGTTCTTTGCAACCCTTGGATCTCCAGCTTGAGTATGAATCTCTTCTTGGAGAATACCATATGAATTTGCAGTCTGAATAGCAGCAGCAACGAGCACATCTTGAGTAGTAGAATGCATTCCACCATGAACAAAATCTGTTGAGGGGTTAGGTTTATGAGTATCTAGGGCATTAGTAGTAGAGGACTCAGGAGCATCAACAGTTCCTTTAGTTAGAGCTTCCTCAGTACCCTGATCATTTGTAATTGGGTTCACCCCATCTTTGGCTTTCCAATCCTGTCTGTTTTGGTGTATTCTCTGCCTATTTATTCTATTTCTCCTTCTTCTCCTTGGCTTCACCTCTTAGAACTCATGCCCCTCCTGAACCTGCTCTCCACCATTCCAACAATCAGCATCAACATAGCTAAATTTCATACACTCCAATCATAATCAATCTGTTGTTGGAAAGATCCAACAGGTGTCAGGAGTTCAATTGTTGTAGGAATGGGTTGGGATACATCTTGGGTATTGATATTGGTGAACGGAAATGATGGGATGAAAAGTGAAGGGAATGTACCTTTTAACTTGGGTAAACCAGTCCAGTTGTCCCACATCGGGAAAAGAAAGGAAAAGAGAGGTGTATATATTACATTACACCTTCTCGAGTCACTAAAAGGGTTGAGAGGACAAGGACCCCTCGCGCCGTCGTCCTCGCCGGCTCAGCTTAGGCTTCGACTTCGGATTCGGATTTGGATTTGGATTTGGATTTGGTCAAATGATCTGATTGATTGATAATCTTTTTGGACCAAATTTTCTTTAATTTTAATTATTTAATTAATTATTATTTAATTAAATTAATTAACTTATCCAATCCTACCCATTAGTGACCCGGATCCGCGTGTCTGACCCGCGATCCGATTTCTTTTCCATATTTAAATTTCTCACCAGATTTTGGTGGCTGTTCAGAAGGGTTGCAAACCTTCAGAAACAGTACTTCCATGACTATAAATTCATTTGATTCTTCAGAAGTTTACTTACTAATTTTCTGAACTACAAAAACTTCTTCTTCGTCTGCACGAATAAATTCTGTGTAATATACTACTGTTGAGTGGTTCGCCGCTACCAGAATTTGGAGTACTACTATTATGGTAAGATAATCATTCTATCCTGGGAGGGGATATTTCCATCAACCTCGAGTACTGTGAGGGGAATAATTTTCTTAAGGACACACTTTGAACTAAGTGGACTCGATTATATTTTGAAAAATATTTTTTATTTTCCAACACTAATTCTGTTCATTTTTCAGTTATTATTGTTTACCGTTTTTTTGCAATACAGATTGAATAACAATCTTAAGAAAATTATATTTTTAGATTAATCTGTATTCTGTTTTGGAGATTAAAACATGTGTGGTTTTCTACTCCGTATGAAATTTCATATTCTGACTTGAAGACATAAAAACTTCGTTGGAATATTAAAGTTTATACTTGTACAACGATTTGAAGAACATAAAACCTTAATCGTTGTTGTATTCTGGTTTGGAGATTAAAACTTGTGTAGTTTTCTACTCCATATGAATATTAGTATTCTGACTCGAAGATATAAAAACTTCGTTGGAATACTAAAGTTTCATAATTATACTGCGATTTGAAGAAATAAAATCTTCATCGTTTAAGTCTATGATTGAATTGCTATTCTGGTTTTATTAACTAAAATAGTTTGTCGATTTGACAGTGACAAACGTATATTGGCAATTGAGACTGGAACTACCTCTGCAAATACTGCACCAGCGGTTACTCCTACAACCCGTACCGCTGTGCCACCGGCTGAGAAACCTGCGAAGTTCACCGGTGCCAACTTTAAAGGATGGCAGCAAAGAATGTTCTTTTGGCTTACCACCCTTGGTATGCAAAAGTTCACCAGTAAGGACCCTCCCGTGCTTGCCGCCGACATGCCTGACAACCAACAGTTCATGATTACTGAGGCTTGGAAACACGCTGATTTTTTGTGCAAAGGTTACATTTTGAGTGCCTTAGAAGATGACTTGTACAACGTCTACAGTGCAGTAGATACTTCCAAAGAACTATGGAGTGCACTTGAAAAGAAGTACAAAACCGAAGATGCTTGCTTGAAGAAGTTTATGGTTGCCAAATTCCTAGACTACAAAACGGTGGATGGAAAAACCGTTGGAACCCAAGTTCAAGAGCTTCAACTTATCTTCATGACCTTATTCTTTGAAGGTATGGTAGTAAATGAAGCGTTCTAAGTGGCTGCAATGATTGAGAAATTGCCGCCCTCATGGAAAGATTTCAAGAATTATCTTAAGCACAAAAGAAAGGAAATGAAGTTGGAAGATCTTGTGATTCGTCTCAAGATCGAGGAAGATAACAAAACCGCTGAGAAGAGGTACCGTAAGACTTCACCAATTGAAGGGGCAAACATCGTTGAAGATGCTTTGCTCGAAAAAGAACAAGAAAAGGAAAAGGCCTTCGGAAAGGAGAAGGATTCCACCAAGAAAAAGTTCAAGGGCAAGCTTTGCTTTAATTGTGGGAAAGGCGGCCACAAAGCCCCGTTGTCGTCTCCCGAAAAAGAACAATGGAAAAGGACAAGCCAATATGGTGGAAAAGAATGATGATATGGATGATCTGTGTGCCATGTTATCGGAGTGCAATTTGGTTGGAAACCCAAAGGAGTGGTGGCTTGATTCTGGTGCCACTAGACATGTTTGCGCTACAAAAGAAACATTTGCAACCTATGCTCCCGTTGGACCCGAAGAGGTACTTGTTTGTGGGAAATACTTGCGCAACGACCAAGGTTGAAGGATATGGGAAGATACTTCTGAAGATGACTTCCGCAAGGTCCTGACTCTCAACAATGTTATGCACGTTCCAACAATTCGGAAGAATTTAGTTTCAGTCGGACTACTCGTCAAAAACGGGTTTAAGTGTGTGTTGGTTAGTGAGAAAATTGTAATAAGTAAGAATGATTTGTTCATAGGAAAGGACTACCTCACCGAGGGCCTTTTCAAACTAAATGTAATGGTTGTTGACAGTATTAATGAAAATTCAGCTTCATCTTACTTATTGGAGTCAAATGATTTATGGCATGTTCGTATAGGACATGTCAACTACAAAACCTTGCGAAAATTGATTAATTTAGAAGTATTGCCTAAATTCGAGTGTAATAAATCTAAATGTGAAATATGTGTTGAATCTAAGTTTGTTAAACATCCATATAAGTCTATTGATAGGAATTCAAATCTTTTAGACTTAATTCACACAAATATATGTGATATGAAGTCAATACCATCTCGCGGTGGGAAAAAGTATTTTATAGCTTTTATTGACGATTGCACTCGATATTGTTATGTGTATTTGCTTAATAGTAAGGATGAAGCAATTGATGCATTTAAGCAATACAAGAACGAAGTGGAAAATCAATTGAATAAAAAGATAAAAATGATTAGAAGTGATAGGGGTGGAGAGTACGAATCTCCCTTTGCAGAGATATGTTTAGAATATGGAATTATTCATCAAACTACTGCCCCTTACACACCACAATCAAATGGAATTGCGGAAAGGAAAAACCGAACATTAAAGGAAATGATGAATGCCTTACTAATAAGTTCCGGTTTACCGCAAAGCTTGTGGGGGGAAGCTATCCTTACAGCTAATCGAATACTCAACAGGGTGCCCCATAGCAAAACACAATCTATTCCATATGAACTATGGAAAGGAAGAAAACTCAACTTGAAATATTTCAAAGTGTGGGGGTGTTTAGCAAAGGTCCAAGTTCCTTTGCCCAAAAGGGTAAAAATCGGACCAAAAACTGTGGATTGTGTTTTTATTGGCTATGCTACAAACAACAAAGCTTGTCGGTTTTTGGTTCACAAATCGGACAATCCCGAATTTCATGTTAATACGGTAATTGAATCAGATAATGTTGAATTCTTTGAAAACATTTATTCGTATAAAACTGAATGTGAGTCGTCAAGTGAAAGATCTAAACGACCGCGGGAAGAACCAAAGGAAAATACACCAAGTAAAAATGATGCAAGGCGTAGCAAACGTCAAAGGACATCTACTTCCTTTGAACCAGATTTTGTGGCATTCTTGCTTGAAAATGAGCCTCAAACATTTAAAGCAGCGATGTCTTCTTCTGATTCAGCATTTTGGAAAGAGGCAGTCAATAGTAAGATTGAATCAATTTTGAACAACCATACATGGGAATTGGTTGATCTTCCTCGTGAAATAAACCTTTAGGATCAAAATTGATTTTTAAAAAGAAAATGAAAGTTGATGGCACTATTGACAAATATAAGGCAAGACTTGTGGTCAAAGGTTATAGACAAAAAGAAGGCCTTGATTACTTTGACACATACTCGCCGGTAACAAGAATAACATCTATTCGGGTGTTAGTGGCAACAAGGCCGTATATGGTCTTGAAATCCATCAAATGGATGTCAAAACAGCTTTCTTAAATGGAGAATTGGAGGAAGAAATTTACATGGAACAACCTGAGGGTTTTGTGGTTCCTGGTAAAGAAAAGAAAGTATGCGAACTTGTTAAATCACTTTATGGACTTAAACAAGCACCCAAACAATGGCAAGCGAAATTTGACCAAACAATGTTGGCAAATGGATTTAAGATTAATGAGTGTGACAAATGTGTTTACATTAAAAATACTCCAAATCATGAAGTCATTGTTTGTTTATATGTTGATGACATGTTGATAATGAGTAGAGATATTACCGATGTAAATGCTACGAAGCGTATGCTGGCTAGCAAATTTGATATGAAGGACTTAGGAGTTGCTGATTTGATCTTAGGCATCAGAATTCATAAAACTCCACAAGGTCTAACATTATCGCAGTCTCATTATATTGAAAGAGTACTTGACAAGTTTAAGTATTTAAATTTCAATGTTGCAAAGACTCCAATTGACGTAAGTTTTGCACTTCAAAAGAATGAAGGCGAAAGTGACTCACAATTGGACTATGCACGAGTTTTGGGAAGTTTGATGTATATTATGAATTGTACACGACCAGATATAGCATGTGCTATAAGCAAGCTAAGTCGATTCACGAATAATCCCAATCAAACTCATTGGATGGCAATGAAACGAGTCTTGGGGTATTTAAAACACACCCAAACATATGCTTTGCATTATAATAAATATCCCGCAGTAATTGAGGGATATAATGATGCAAACTGGATCACCGGATCATCTGAAGTTAAATCCACGAGTGGATATATCTTCACCGTTGGTGGAGGAGCAGTGTCTTGGAAATCATCAAAACAGACATGCATCGCCCGCTCTACAATGGAATCTGAATTTATAGCTTTAGACAAAGCCGGTGAAGAAGCTGAATGGCTTCGAAATTTCTTAGAAGATATTCCATTCTGGCCCAAACCTTTGGCTCCTATATGTATACATTGTGACGATCAAGCAAAGAATAGGTAGGGCGGGGGAGCGTAATGTATAACGGAAAATCTCGTCACATACGACGGAGACACAATACCGTTAGACAACTCCTCTCTAGTGGCGTTATCACGATTGACTATGTAAAGTCAAGAGATAACGTGGCGGATCCGCTTACAAAAGGCTTATCTAGAGAGGGAGTTAGTAGATCATCAATGGGAATGGGGTTAAGGCCGAAGACAAGTCATCATGGCGGTAACTCTACCTAGCATACTGGAGATCCCAAGAGCTAGGTTCAACGAGATCAAACAAAGTTGTGACTGACGGTTCAACATTGTCAAATAACTCAACCCATTCTCGGATAACGACAATGTTCAGAAATAAGGATAAAACTTTATGGCTTGTTAATGAGTTAATAAAGCATTAAGGTTTTTTAATGATTATCTAAATCTGGCAATGTATGACCAGATAATGTGTCTATAGGACCACATGTTTAGAAATCACCTATGTGAGTGTTAAGCGTAAGCCGCTTTAAAGGGGAATGACAGTGAAGGCCCATTCTCTACGCACTCATGAAACCAGTAGGTGTTCATGGCTGAAACGAACACAACCGTGAGAATCATAAACTGTTGAGGGTTGATTGTGTGACTTATGTTGTCTAGGTATACAACAAAGTTCGACGGTTCAAAGATATCAAATCTACCGATTGATCGAGTATATCCGATATAAGTTCACTACGGAAAGTTCAAAGGGAACCCTACTTATCCAGATGCAGTCAATTCTCACTTGTATATCACACTTGTCCGCGCATTCTTTTATATTATAGCCATTCCCCATTCATGTGGGGGATTGTTGGGTATTGATATTGGTGAATGAGAAATGATGAGATGAAAAGTGAAGGGAATGTAAAAGGTCCCTTTTACCTTGGGTAAACCAGTCCAGTTGTCCCACATCGGGAAAAGAAAGGAAAAGAGAGGTGTATATATTACATTACACCTTCTCGAGTCACTAAAAGGGTTGAGAGGACAAGGACCCCTCGCGCCGTCGTCGTCGCTCGGCTCGGCTTCGGCTTCGGATTCGGATTCGGATTCAGATTTGGATTTGGATTTGGATTTGGTCAAATGATCTGATTGATTGATAATCTTTTTGGACCAAATTTTCTTTAATTTTAATTATTTAATTAATTATTATTTAATTAAATTAATTAACTTATCCAATCCTACCCATTAGTGACCCGGATCCGCGTGTCTGACCCGCGATCCGATTTCTTTTCCATATTTAAATTTCTCACCAGATTTTGGTGGCAGTTCAGAAGGGTTGCAAACCTTCAGAAACAGTACTTCCATGGCTATAAATTCATTTGATTCTTCAGAAGTTTACTTACTAATTTTCTGAACTACAAAAACTTCTTCTTCTTCTGCACGAATAAATTCTGTGTGATATACTACTGTTGAGTGGTTCGCCGCTACCAGAATTTGGAGTACTACTATTCTGGTAAGATAATCGTTCTATCCTGGGAGGGGATATTCCATCAACCTCGAGTACTGTGAGGGAAATAATTTTCTTAAGGACACACTTTGAACTAAGTGGACTCGATTATATTTTGAAAAATATTTTTTATTTTCCAACACTAATTCTGTTCATTTTTCAGTTATTATTGTTTACTGTTTTTTTGCAATACAGATTGAATAACAACATCTGCCTCAATAAGAACTCAGAATATATGAGATGTTATCTATGACAGCCATGAATTCATCAGTATATAAAGGTCGCCCAATCGCACTTGCTACCTTGCTTAATGCTTCACCAGACCAATACCCTACTGGTAAACCTGGAAAGGTTACCCATAAAGGAATCATAGTTATACAATATGGATCAAATTCAAAGTTGATTTCCCAATTTTGAAGGACAAAGGGTCTATTATAGAAGGTATAAGGACCAACTTCCATAACCTTCTCACCTTCAATAGTTTCAAATCGAAAATAAAGTACCCTTCATCATGTTGAAGCACTTGGGGTTTACGAACAAAATTACAAGTAGATGAGACATAATCCTCCATGGTTTTCACAAATGGAGTATCACCAATAACATATCCTATCAAAGCTGATTTCCAATACTCTGTTTGTTCTTTCAGATCATATTCAACTATGCTCACATATATTTTACCATTCCTAGTGCACAAAGGTGCACGTTAGCAAAACCTAGCTAAAATGCGCCGCCAAAGCACGATTTCCATTATTTTATTTCTTCCTATGGAGTTTGAATTAAAATTACTGAATTCCGCTGAAGTAACGCAAGCTAGCTCCATCCTTGTTTTTAGCCCGGGTAGAAATCTGACTTTCAATTACCAGTTTTCACGTCAGGAACCGCTTCGCCCCTAACTTTGTTCTATTCTATTTGCCTTCTCCTTTATTTCCATAAATGCGGCTAGCTCTTTTGCTAACGACTGTACGACCAACAACCAACGTAAGATGTTTCTGAATCGTGGTCAGAAGCTAGCTGTGTATTGTATTGTCACAAGAGAGTAGAATTGATTTTTCACACACTAGTGTAGGGCTTCTTTCCGTAGCAGGAAAAGTGCTTCAATTACTACTCAAAGTCACTTTTCCCCCCAAAAATTTAATCAAACATCATTACTCCCTAAATAAGTAATCCGATCCTTCGTTCTAGTTTATATATCTTAATTCGATAGAGCATGAAATTTATCTTTTAAATCTAGTGATTTTAACTCAAAGATGTGTATAATGCACCAAAATATTCTTTTTGTGGTCCTAAACATATGATTATGTGATATTGGAATTAAAGAGTTATTAAATATACACTAAAAAGAAAAGTAAGACATATAAATTGAATTACATAGTACTACTTTCGAAATAATAAGCAATTCTAAGTGTCCAAAGTTTGCCAAACAAGCTATTACTTCAGTGAGAAGACTTTTAGGGATGCCAAACAAATATAGTGCAATTCTAATCTATATCTATTACTCAAGCTATGTGATAGATGCATACAAATTAGGAAGTAAACGGCAATAAGTTGCTCTTAACATTAAATTGTGACTGCAATTTTATGTGATTTCACAAATATGCATGAGTAAAATGATTACTAGTTGCCATATATGTACTTCAAGGGGCATGTATATTTTTGTTATTGTTCCAGATTTATTATGTTTAGCCATATTTTAGTTGTGCTTTTGTTGTTATTATAAAAATGACTTGTTTTTTACCAATCTTTTCAGTAAGTATCTTGGAATATCAAATTTTAAAAATAATATGAAGATTCACTTTACAATTAATATTATTCAAATAAATAAATATTAATAATATATAATTTTCTTACATTATATCAGTCCGTATAAGTTAAATTTTGAAAAACTATTGAGGATCATTATCAACTTGAGAGTAGCAAAAGAATATTAAACTCTGGATATAGCTAGGGAGTAGTGTGTGGACATAATGGATCACAATGCGGCCAAAGTCAGTAGTCAACGTTCTGGAACAAGATCAGTGATTCCAAATTTTATTTTCGTATTTAATATTTATTGGGAATTAGTTATTTTAAATTTAATGATTTTTTGGACTAAAATACCCTTAAGCGGAAAGACAAATGTAAAGAGAGGCTGGTAAGAGGATTAAAAACTACCTCCCTCTCATCTATGTGATGTAATTTGAGTGGACATGAACTTTAAGAAATGAAAGAATATTTTCGAATCATGTGATCTAAAACAAGTCAAAGATATTTGTGTGGTTATAAATCATCTCGTTAAGCGTAAAAGATAAAGTTTAAAGTTAAATTATTGTCAAATAAGAAAATATATTATTCTCTTTAAGAAATAAAAGTGTATCATATAAATTGAGATAGAGGGAGTAGAGAATTGTGGCATGCAAGTCATGAAGACGAACATGACTTCATGCAATATTTAACCTAGTCTTCATGTTGGATTTCTCGCAAATCGCATGATGGATCTTCATCATTTAGAAGTTACAAACAAAGAAAATATATATATTTCTGAACTATGATGTTAGCTGTATGACTTCATTTATATATATATATATATATATATATATTACCACAAATCATGCCACATAGTTATAATTTCAAAGCTATCATATTGGATTGTCATGATTATAAAGCTACAAACAAAGAAAAAAAAAATACTTTAGAATGTTATATAATTTGTCATATTAGAGTGAAATAATTGAGGATTATCAAGCAGGCACCACGCGTGAAATAAATTTATTTAAAAATACATTTTGTGGGATGTAGGTCATGACAGACATGTATGACTTCATGCTATATATTCAACCTAACTGTCCCGTTGGATTACTCACAATCATGTCGAATTTTTAAGATTCGAAAACTACAAACAAATAAAACAATTCATGGCAAACCTGTATGATTTCATACTTTATGCAACTTAGTAAGTTAGATTACTCACAAATTATACTAGACCGTCACAACTATTTGCGTAATATTGCATGGGCAAATGAAATATTTGCCTTGCACTTGAAACAATACTCGCCTATTTTTGCACGATATACAAAAATGTAAACAAATATTAAATAGCAATTCCGCAAAGAATTCCACGGATAATTTTTTGGAAAGTGCCTTTTCGAGTTTTTGGACTCTGAACAAGTTATACCAATGTATACTTCCTAATAATTTTAATTTAATTTGTTGCAACTGTCTCACCTGATAGAGACACACATCTCAATCACTTTAGTGCAAAAAATCTTGCTTTTGAAACAAAAAAAAAAGAAAATTCAAGTTGATTTGCCTACATCATTTTCTAAACTAGTACCACAATGAAGCAAAGACTACCCCACTAAACAAGGTAAAAGGAGAATGGTATCTTATAAACACTTCATGTATTTCATTAAAATCTTGATCATTATTTACCTCTTATAAAACATATGGCTTCAACTCATAGGGAAGTCGACCTTGGGAAGCTTGTTTTCCTAACTATCATCACATTTTGCTTTGTTATAGATAGTACAGCTGCCGAAGTAAGTACACTATCCTAATTTAAGACATACATTCTTTTTTAGAATAATATTTTTCTATATTTAAAAATAATTTAACTTGAAACTTTTTCATTTAATCGCTAATTACATGATTTATATCCACGAAAGTGTCTACAACATAAACAAATTTCAAAACTCTCTCTTTCTCTCGTAAACTATGCGGTCAGTCAAATATCACTACTAAAACTAATTTAGCCCTTCGCTAGCTTCCTTCAAAAGGGGAGTCCATAGGCGCGAATATTCGGATTGGACTTGGAAACCCCTGTGGAGTTGAACATAGACACCAAACCATCCTTTGACTGAGAGCCAGAGCCCATATTCCGATGGATTTTCGTCGTAAATTGTTTCCGACGGCTTTTCATAGGAAATCCCAGATTTCTGACAGAAACGTTCATCGGAAAGGTGCATATTCTTAGTAGTGTACATTCACATAAATTGGGACGGAGGATGTAGAAATCAAATCATTTGGTCTCTACTTTTCTGGAAAAAAATTCTGGTCCTTTTCAATTTCATGACACTTGGCTTTTCAACTAACTTTTTGCATACAGTGGTTAATCATGGGGGCGACAGAACAAACAGAAGGTCAGCTATTGGCGAAGTTTTGATCAATCCAAGAACAATAAACAACTTGAAATTAAGGTGGAAATTCTTGGCCGGATTCGACATTACAGCAACACCAGCAGTAGCAAATGGAGTAGTTTACTTCCCATCACGGAATGTGAATCTGTATGCAGTGAATGCAAGAAATGGAGGACTCATATGGCAACAAAATCTTACAAGGCTCACTGGATTGCCCTTAACGGGGAGATATGTGAATGTGACAGTGTCAAGATCAACACCAGTTGTGGCTGATGATCTTTTACTTGTTGGGATTTATGGACCTGCTGTTGTGGTTGCAGTGAGAAGGTTAACTGGAGCACTTGTTTGGAAAACTCAGCTAGATCCCAGGCCTTTGGCTCTTATCACTCAATCAGGAACAGTTCACTTGGGGTTAGCTATGTTTTCACTTTTGCTATATGAATTTCCATAGAGTTAATGGTCAAAAACACACCTAAATATTAGCGAATATTCTCAGAATATTCTCCGTATATTTTGTAATTATGATAGATGTATATTTAAGGTAACTTAGGATTCTAATTGTATTAGGAATCAACCTTTGTAAGGTAAGTTAGGATTCGTACCATATTAGGAATCAACCTTGTACATCTATATATATTGTGAATAATGAAAGGAATCCC